>CM057345.1:70175586-71379755 GCA_030015575.1 Agapanthus africanus
AGGATTAAAGCCCTCGTCTAGAGACAGCCGCGCAACTACCCTGCCTGGCTATCCTTGGTCAGTAGATTCCCTACACACAACGTCAGGGATCAAAACCCTCGCCAAGAGGCAACCGCGCAGCTTCATTGCCCGGTTATCCAAAGCGGGACTCCTACGACCCCTCCAGCTCTAAGGATCAAAGCCCTCGTCTAGAGGTAGCCGTGCAGCTACCCTGTCCGGCTATCCCTGGCTGGTAGCTTCCCTACACACAATGCCAGTGATCAAAGCCCTCGCTAAGAGCCAACCGCGCAGCTTCACTGCCCGGTTATCCTTAGCGGGACTCCTACGGCCCCTCCAGCGCTAAGGATCAAAGCCCTCGTCTAGAGGCAGCCGCGCAGCTACCCTGCCCGGCTATCCCTGGCCGGTAGCTTCCCTACGCACAACGCCAGGGATCAAAGCCCTCGCCAAAAGGCAATCGCACAGCTTCACTGCCCGGTTATCCTTAGCAGGCTTGCTACGGCCCCTTCAATGCTAAGGATCAAAGCCCTCCCTAGAGGCGGCCGAGCCCGACCCTTGCTCCGCTATCCCCGGCTGGTAGCTTCCTACCACAACTGACAGGGATCAAAGCCCTCGCCAAGAGGCACCGGGCGGTAACTCTGCTCGGCCCCCCATCCTAAAGGACAAAAGCCCTCGCCAAGAGGCACTGGGCAGTAACCCTGGCCGGCCCCCATCTTTAGTAGGCTTCTTACAGCCCCTCCCGCGCTAAGGATCAAAGTCCTCCCTAAAGGCGGTCGAGCCCGACCCTTGCTCGGCTATCCCCGACTGGTAGCTTCCTACCACAATCGACAGGGATCAAAGCCCTCGCCAAGAGGCACCGGGTAGTAACCCTGCTCGGCCCCGTCCTGAAGGATCAAAGCCCTCCCTAGAGGCAGCCGAGCCCGATCCTTGCTCGGCTATCCCTGGCTGGTAGCTCCCTACCCACGACGCCAAGGATCAAAGCCCTCGCTAAGAGGCACCGAGAGGCTACTCTGCTCGGTCATCCTCGGCTGGTAAATCTATACCCACGACGCCAGGGATCCAAGCCCTCGCCAAGAGGCGCTGAGAGGCTACCGTGCTCGGTCATCCCCGCCTGGTAGCTCCCTACCTACGACGCCAGGGATCAAAGCCCTCGCCAAGAGGCACCGAGCAACTACCCTGCTCGGTCATCCCCGGCTGGTAGCTCCCTACCTACGACGCCAGGGATCAAAGCCCTCGCTAAGAGGCACTGAGCGGTTACCATGCTCGGTCATCCCCGGCTGGTAGAGCTCCCTACCCACGACGCCAGGGATCTAAGCTCTCGCCAAGAGGCTCCGAGCGGCTACCCTGCTCGGTCATCCCCGGCTGGTAGCTCCCTACCCACGACGCCAGGGATCCAAGCCTTCGCCAAGAGGGCACCGAGCGGCTTCCCTGCTCGGTCATCCCCAGCTAGTAGCTCCTCTACCCAGGCACAGGGATTCAAGCCCTCGCCAAGAGGCAGCACAGGTGGCTACCCTGCTCGGTCATCCTCCGGCTGGTAGCTCCCTACACATGACAACAGGGATTGAAGCCCTCAGAGTGAGGACACCGAGATCTCTTCGGCTCGACACATCTGCGGCGGGTAGCCTACTTCCATCAAATGCCACAAATCTGAAGCACTCTCCAAGAGACACAGGGTCTATATAAGTCCGAGCAATCCCCCTCGACTTCGGGGCCACGAGATACATTCTTCCCAACAGCCTTTGCACTTGGCAAGTGATCAAAACCAACTCGACGCTGCGATCGCCAGACGGAGAGAACCGACCTGACATGGAAGCTCAACAGTGCAAGTACGAATATTCTACGAGTATTCTTCACAAACAAAGGATAATATGCAAGCAATGAAACAGCAAAAGTTTATTCGCACAAATAAAATTCTTATACAAGGGTATTGGGGGTTCCCCAGCCTTACAAAATTCCCGCTGAGACAAAATAAAAAGAAGCAGGAAGACGAGGGGCTTTTAGGCCTCGGGGCCAGGCACAACCTCGGCCACTTCCCTCATCAGGGACCTCTTCTTCTCCGAGCGTTGTCCCCCTGCTCGTCGGCACTCATGAGGGGGTATTCAGCCCGGAGCTCTTCATCAGCGAACTCCGGCATCCGGGCCTTGACGGCGTCGAGGGTTTCGTGCCAGATGTTCGTAGTGGCCACGGCTAGGTCGGAGTAGTAGTCCTTCGACTTCTTATAGTCCTCCAATGCCTTAGCCGCCCCGAGATTGGCCCGCTTCACCTCCTCGGCCGCCACCTCAAACTCCTTTTGGAGGGTCTCCACCGTCTTCTTCATGGTTCCGACGAGCACCCTGGCGTCGTGGAGCTTGGCTTTGGCGGCCAGGGTGGCCTCATGATGTCGAGCGGCCTCCTACTTTGAGGCCGTCGCCGCCAGCACCGCAGCGGCCACCTCCTGCTTCTCGGCCGCCACCTCGCCATCCAGAGCGGCGACCCTCGCCATCACCGCATCCAGCTCCCGCTTGAAGCTCTCCTCCAGCGAGGTAAGCTGGCTCGCGGCCTTCATCGCCGGGGTTATCACCTTTTCCTCCATGCGGATGGCGAGGGGCGACATGTTGGTGGACCTGAGATAATCAAAGAGAGATCAGAAAGAAGAAGGAGGCACCAAATCTCATGAATAGCTGAGCGCTTACCTGCTACGGCCTCCTGAGCAATGGGACGCCATCTGGCTTCTGAGGGTCCCCCCCGGGGACCCTGCCCCCTGCCGACTTCTCGATGTCGAACAGCAGGTTTGTCGGCGACGGTGAGCCCCGAGGGCACCGCAAAGCAGAAGGCCCTCCTCCTCCACCATGATCGGGGAGGGCCGGGGTCCAAGGAACCCTTCGATAGACCCTCTTGAGGGGCTGATGGAGACCCGGTCCTCCTCCTCCGAGGTTCGGCCAATCCTGTTCACGCACCCGCTTCCGGCCTTGGGGCTTTGCCGGACTCCGAGGCGGGACCGCCCTCGAACGCTGAGGAAGTATGGCCACCGGAGGCCGAAGGAACTGGAATAGGCTTTGAGAGAGAAGAGCTGGCGCCTCCAGCCTTCGGATCCTTCTTCGGTTGCCGTATGGAGGCTCAGAGTTCGTTCATATCCATGGGTTCTGCACAAAACAAGATGCAGCAGAGTCAGCACCACATACAAAAATAAAGCAAAACGCAAGCCTAACTCACCGAAGAACTTGTCGGGGCTGAGCCCGGCCCAACTCAAGGCCCGCTCAAATAGCAGCACGTCAGGTCCGGGGAATGGGCTCCCACGACGCCACTCTCACCGCGGCTGGGTCTTTGGACTGATTTCCCAGGAGGCACTTATCCCTTTGATCATTGGGTCGGTACGTGCCAGTCCTCACTCTCGGGCGGCGCAACAAAGAAGAACTTCTTCTTCCAGTCTTGGATAGAAGAAGGTAGGACTATAACTCCTGACCCGGCGGCACCCCCTTGTCGCTTCCTAAAGGAGAAGTAGACCCACCTCTAGGCCGCCCGCTCAACCCCCAGGATGATTTTTGAAGAGGAGAGAGGAATCAAGGATGGAGAGACTGAAGGGGGACCGCCTGTAGCTTCAGGCGGACCAGGAACCCGAGAAGGATCCTCCATGGGTTCGGCACCAACTGGCCCGGAGCTAACCAGAAGAAGTTCAGCGCTTTGATGACCTCCGGAGGGAAGGGCATGCGCATTCCGCCCCAAAAAGCTTCCAAGTACAGGACGATCTCCCTACCGTACTTGGTCTGCCCTCTCTCCTTGGCCAAGCGAAGCGTATAGCCAGAAGGGATATGGAAGCGAGCCCGAGCGTTGGCGAGCTTAACCTCGTGCCTCATCAAAGACGGCACAGCAGGAGCGGTGTCCGCCGCCTCCTCCCTGGGGGCTGCCCCAGTCGCACGATCCTGGGAAAAGGATTTGACCCCTGCTTCCCGGAAAGACTCGAGCTCGACTGGAGGGTCCCTAGAGCCTACTCCACCATGTCTACAGACTCTACAAAGGAAGACATCTAACCTGGAGAAGAGGGATCCTTGGGAGGCCAATGGAGAAGAAAGAAGAAGAGTGCCGAGCTATCAGGACTTAAAGCGAGGAAAGTGTGAAAAGATAGGGGCCCTGGAGTGGACCCCATCCCTATCTATTGCTGCCATCGCCCTCATCCAACGGCGCCCTTCATCTCCCGCCAAAACGACTCCTCGCGTCCGACGACCCTGATTGCTCCACCTGTCACTCCAGCATTGGGCTGCATCCCATCAGACGCCACAGGTCTACAACACGGGTGGCCCGGCAGTCCACTCTCGACCCGACCCGTCAGCTGGTTGGGATGAGAGTGGGGGGATAATGATGATGCTCGATATTGGCGATCTCCCATATCGTAATACGTGGCAGATGACGTGTCCCAGAGCTCAGAAGAAAGAGCCTGCAGGGGCCGACCAGGCCACCCTTGTGCCCGACCCACAAGCAAAAGCTGGCTCTCCTCAGAGCCCCCATGCACAAATTGGCTTCCTCAGCCTCCCAGCTCGCCTTCGAGCTATCACAGGACCAAGATGCCTCGGCTCTCCCTCTCGCCCTCGAGCTCTCCCGCCGAGGCCATCTTCCTCGGTCTCATCAACCGACCAACGGCACCATTCACAGGCGTAACCGTCGCTCCGCGAATCTTTCCATGTGCGAGATCTCCGCCGGCCACATCCCACGTTCCACGCTATTACGTTCCCCATTAACGAGCCTGTCTCACCATTAATGGGAAGATCCGCTTATCACGCGGGCATGACGTTGGGAGCGTAACGGTCGACGTGATTCTCACGCCTGCCCCTGCATGCTGCCGCCGCTATATAAACCCCTCTCCCAGAGGGATCAAGTAAGCCATTTTTACTCCACTAAGCCGTTACTCTGCTCGGATCTTGTTACCGACTTGATCGTCGGAGGGTCATCGGTGGTACCAAACCACCCCGGGACTTCCTTGCAGGTACTCGGCGCAAATCTCCTCCAACCCATTGAGATTCACACATCGCAGGAGATCACACTCCAGATCAAATCTCAGCCGTCAACCGCAGCCATCGGTAGATCAACGGGAGACAACATCTGAAGGAGACCGGAAAGGCCCCTCCATCAGTTTTCTAGCTGTTAAAGTCATTTTGAGTGCCAAAAACCCAATTTATGAGAAAATGAGTGAAAAAGGTATTTTAAAACATTTTTTTGGGATTATTTGAATTCAGTAGGGTGTTACTATGAAAAATTCAAGAAACAGTTGTCCATCCATTGAGTCCCCACACACATGGAGAATTGTTGTAATTTTAAAACCCTAAAAATATTTTTAAATGAATTTTAAGAATTTCTAGAAGATTTTATGTGGAACAGTTGTCCATGCGTCGTGGCCCTACACCCATGGAAACTTGCAAAAAATAAAAATTGTTTTAAAACAAATTAATTTGTTAAAATGTCGATAAAAACAAATTTTAACAGTAGTTCTCCATGCGTTGGGTAACCTAACGCATAGACAACTGCAACAATATTTTTCAACTAAAAGTTATTTTTATCGATTTAAAAAACTAATTTTCCAAGCAACAAGTATTCATGCCTTTGGTGATCTAGCGCATGGACAACTGTTGTTCGAATTTCGACAAATTTTAACAATTTTTGTAACAAAATCCAAAATTTTTTTTGAAAAAGTCTCCATGCGCGTATGGACAACCGTTCGTCGAATTTCAACAATTTTTGCAAAAAAGTACAACAAATTTTTGGAACAAGTCTCTATTCGTTGGATGACCCAGCGCATGGAGAACTATTAGCCGAATTTCAACGGTTTGAACAATATTTTTAACAAAATTCAAAGAAATTAGTGGAACAAGTGTCTATGCGTTGGATGACCTAACGCATGGAGAGCTACTCGTCTGAAACAGCCTAAAACATCCTGATTTCACCACATATGCTATAAATAGAGCCCAAAGCTCTCATTTTCTCTCATCTCGAATTGGAAAGCTCAGAGCTCAATTCTAAAAGTCAGAGAATGGCTCTAAATTTCTCAAGCAAGCATACGGCAAAGCTCTAAAGTATCCGGAAGAGACGCAATACGACGACCATTTCAAAAACATGCTTTATTTTCCCCTTTTTTATTCTCTATTAGAATTTAAATCTAGATCTCCTTGCATAAAAAAATCATTTTTATTATAAAAACCATATGTTTCAAAATTACATCACGCATCTTAATCAACACAACACATAGGGGTAGGGATAAGTCATTTTCTCGGCCATCAGGCTGGTAAGTTCAAATCGCCCCTTTTGTTTATTTCATTTGCATATGTTTGAATAAGGTGCTAAACTGCATATCCTCATGATTTCTACACCAATTTTGTGACAGGAAAATAGGGAAGTAACAACCGGCGAAGTTAGGAGCCTTCTTGAAGTGCAGACATTTGCAAGAAGAGTTACCGAACAAACAACACAATCTTATGCACCAAGGGTGTTCGGCAGACCCAAGCAAATCCGCAGGTGGCGATCGTGATCGAAGAATATCAGGTCAAGAGAGCAAATCAGTCATGCCTAAAGGACACAGAGATTTTTGATTCCCTCGATATCCTCGACAAGCATCTTCATATGATTGCTCTTTGCTCAATATCTCAAAAGCTTCAACTAACATAATTGTAATAGAAGATGGGGCATCCATGGTCTCTTTCAATGAAGAATTGTCATAACTGCCCAATCATTTCAAGGGGTATCTCTTTGAGAAATTCGATGATTTCAAAGATGGGTTCGACATATTCTATGAAGGATAAGAAATTCTAGAACTCGAAGATAATCTAAATTTCACGCCTCTACCCTTTTTTCAAGAAGACGAGTTAGAGGTTTATTATGAAGCAGAAGAGGTTTTAGAACTTAACGATTAAATTCCCATATCTCTATCAACTCTTCAAGAAACCAATTCAGATGTTTACTATGAAGCACAAGAAATTCTAGAAGTCGATAAAGAAGATGAACAAAATTCCACACTTCTACCCTCTTTTCAAGAAAGTGACTCAATCTATGCGAAGCATGACGATGATCAAAATTCCACACCTCTACTCTCTTTTCAAGAAGGAGACATAAGTTTAATGAAATATGAAGATGGATCACAATTCACTTTCCGTAATGCACTAATGTCAAGATCGGCCTTAGAGTTTCAAGGAACACAACCGTCAACTGTTCATGCTGAAATTTCCTGCAAGGGGCATGTTCCCCTCCGAAAGACGGCCAAGACAGGGACGTCTTGCCTGAGATTCGAGACAGATGCTAATAGGTGTTATCCGTCCACCTCTCCGAAGATGCCAAGTTGATTTATGGCACCATGTATCGAAGGTTTAAACGGATGCGGCCAATATAGCAGACTTCGTCAGATTCTCCCTCGTTTGAGGGGGTTTTGATTGTGGGGACGCTCTTCCCTGCAGGCGTAAGCCCCTGCAGTTAATTACGCTACCGCATCGCGGTAATAACTTTCTCCTTCTCCAGATGGTCACCTCGTGTCGTGGGCGTTTGTTTTGTGTTTGGCTGCCCGTGAATTGTATACGGAGACTAATTTATGTCGTCGCCCGTAGGACGTGGATTAGTCCAAATTCGTATTTTCTTAGATTTGGGTTTGAGGTTTTGGTTTAAGGATACGTTAGCCATATTTGAGGCTAAGATCAACTTAAACGTTTGTTAAGGATACGTTAGTCCAATTTGAGATTAAGATCAACTTAACGAGATCGTTTGGATCCGACAAAAGAGCATTTAGGGGCTCTATTGTTCCAGTTTAGGGACATAGTGGTCCATTGCCAGTTTAGGGACATAGTGGTCCATTTAATGTATGGCCGTCGGGACCCGTCACCTCTCTGACGACGTTGAAGGATTACAACGACAGATATCAAAGGAGTTCAGAGATGTACCCTTGAACCAAAGTTAGTTGGGAGATCTATAGTCCAGTTTGGGACTAGAGTCTGTTTGAAGATTTTGGTTTAAGGACACGTTAGCTATATTTGAGGCTAAGATCAACTTAAACTTTTGTTAAGGATACGTTAGTCTAATTTGAGACTAAGATCAACTTAACGGGATCGTTTAGATCCGACAAAAGAGCATTTGGGCTCTATTGTTCCAGTTTAGGGACATAAGAGTCCATTGCCAGTTTAGGGACATGGTGGTCCATGTTCCAGTTTAGGGACATGGGGGTCCATGTTCTGTATGGTCATCGGGACCCATCACCTCTCTGACGACGTTGAAGGATTAGAACGACAGATGTCAGAGAAGTTCAGAGATGTACCCTTGAACCAAGTGTAAATTGATTTAAGAGAGCAGCCATGCTCAGTCAATTTAATTTGAGGACTTACGGCCATGATTGGGTTAAGTCCAGTTGAGAATATTCAACGTTTTTATCTTTGGCCTATTAGGCCTGTGCTAGGGCTTTGCTCCTGTTTAATAATACACTGCATTTTCTTTTGGCCTGCTAGGCCTTTTTGATTTGGGCTCTGTCCTCTTATTATAATGCAGAGCATTTATTTTGGTTCATTGGGCCTCTTAATTAGGCTCTGCCCTTTAATAATGCGCTGCATTAATTAGTCTGACAGAGTGCCACGTGGCTTGTCAGGCGCTTTGCGCCAATTGAGGAGCGCAAGGCGCAAGCGCATGTGGAGGTGACACGTGTCACGCTCTGGTGAGCGCAAGCGCAGTGCGCTGCGCTGTTGCGCTGCTGACACGTGGCACGTTCTGGTGAGTTGCGCCAATTCATAAGAGCAGTGCTCTATTTTAAAAGCGCATAGCGCAAACTGTTCTGGAGCTGACATGTGGCGCTCTCTGGTGGCTTGCGCCAACCCAAGAGCGCAACAGTGCAGATTTACAAGTGCAAGGCACTGTTTTAATATCTTGATCCAACTTTGGATTCAAGAAAAGAATCTTTAAGATTCCAGAACCGATGGTTCATAAAAAAGGCAATGCCTTTGTTATTATTATTTTTTTTTTATTGAAGATCCTTGATCTTGTTCTTAGATCAATGATCTTTTCAGAAGAAATTCTTTTTTATTTAAAGGGTTTACCTTTTTCTCTTTTTGAGTTCTTCTCACAATTTTCTTTAGAGGAGTTATCTCTGTTTTGATGTCTTTTGTCTCTCTGTGTTATGACTTTTTGAATTGGGGTCTAGGGGCATTTATATAGTGCCAATTAATTTGTTAAATTAGTTAAAAAGAGATCTCTCTGAGTGATTTGGGGATTTTCCCCTACCGTTGGATCTTTGATCCAAGGGTTTCTGTTTTACAGAAGACAATCTTCTTGTTTTAACAAGAATAGAAAGATTTTACTGGAATTTTAATTCTGTTTGGCGCAAACGCACCTGCGCTTGACACGTGTCGCGCAGCGCAGAGCGCAGCGCAACTGCACTGCCATGTGGCGTGCAGTGCAGAGCGCAAGTCAGCTGAAGCATTGCTTCTTTAATTTTTTAATTTTTATTTTAGTTTTCAGAACAGAGCCTTGCTCTGATTGGGGGAAACATAAGCGTTGCTTTATCTCCCGCCTTGGAATTTGAACAGAGCTTTGCTCTGAAAGAGAGATTTTCTCCTTTATTATTATTATTTATTTATTTTTTAATTTTTATTGTTATTATTTTATAAGGAGCGGGTTTTGAGCCAAAATTTTGGCGGGAACAAATGCCCCCCACTACTTTGCCCACGTAAGTATGTACGTGGGTGAAGTAGTGCAGAGTTATGAGTAGCCATGGAATTGAGGGCTTAGTAGACAAGTTTAGGGTCCTTGTAGCCTAAGACTTTTCAACTTTATGAGCCGTGAGGGTCTCACAAAGACTTTTCTCCCTACGGATCGAGGGGATCTCATAGGTGTATTTTCTCCTTAGGAATCGTGAGGATTCCTAAGTGTGTTTTCTCTTATAAGTCGTAAGGATCCTATAAGAGAATTTTCCTTCTTATGAGTCGAGAGGACCCGTAAGCGGTTGTTTCCCTCCTTGTCGAGATTCGACTTCGGAGAGTGAGATCCGTGGATAGTATGCGAGAGACCGTTTTGGGCCGACTTGCAGGATCCCATTGTTTAGGAAACAAGTTTTTTAATCCCTGATGCCTAAGGCTTTACCTCACGAGTCGAGACGAATCGAGCAGTTCTCGCAAAGACATCAATTTCCTCACGAGTCGAGACGAATCGAGCATTTCTCGCAAGAATATCCTAACGTCACAGTTAACCTCTGCTCTTTACGACAGAAGTCCGTTAGGGTCTGTGGTACTTAGGGTTTTAGCCGTCGTACCGTCTCATCAGCTGATATATTCCTCGATAGGTAATCATGCTGTTCGAGTAGCCCTGCGACTGCCGTGTCTCTGATCCCTTCGGGGGCTGGACAAGATGTCTTCAAGCAATCCTCCTTGGCAGTTTGACCGTCGGAAGAGCAAGCGTTAGGAATTTTTCCATGCCGCTTTTTACTTGAGGTCAGGCTCATTTTGGAAAGCCCCGATGAGCCATAACCACTCCGCGCTGGTGTGGGATGATCTCCGATAGTCTTTCAGGTTTTATATGAGTTGCCGTCAAGACCCTGAAGCTAGGAATTTTGCCTTTGCTTCGTTTGCTGGCATTACGTCCTCTATATCGAGACGAATGTCGCGGTTGTCTTTAGGTTGTTGGTGAACCGTCGAGATTTGGAACTAGGGACTTTGTCGTGGCTCCGCTGTTTGATGATTTTGCGTCTGCTGTGTCGAGACGAACGTCGGGGTGGTGGCCACTCCGCACTGGTGTGAGACGATCTCCGGTTGTTTTTCAGGCTTTATATGACTTGCCGTTAAGACCCTGAAGCTAGGAATTTGGCCTTTGCTTCGTTTGCTTTGTCACGTTCGAATCCTGTTGGAGTAAGAACGCTGGGGTGACATCGCGTCTGCTGTATCGAGACGAACGTCAAGATGGTGACCACTCCGCACTGGTGCAAGATGATCTCCGATTGTCTTTCCGGTTTTATATGACTTGCCGTTAAGACCCTGAAGCTAGGAATTTGGCCTTTGCTTCGTTTGATTTTTCACGTCCGAATCCTGTTGGAGGAAGAACGCTGGGGTGACATCACGTCTGCTGTATCGAGACGAACGTCAAGATGGTGACCACTCCGCACTAGTGCAAGATGATCTCCGATTGTCTTTCCGGTTTTATATGACTTACTGTTAAGACCCTGAAGCTAGGAATTTGGCCTTTGCTTCGTTTGCTTTGTCACGTCCGAATCCTGTTGGAGGAAGAACGCTGGGGTGACATCACGTCTGCTGTATCGAGACGAACGTCAAGATGGTGACCACTCCGCACTGGTTCAAGATGATCTCCGATTGTCTTTCCGGTTTTATATGACTTGCCGTTAAGATCCTGAATCTAGGAATTTGGCCTTTGCTTCGTTTGCTTTGTCACGTCCGAATCCTGTTGGAGGAAGAACGCTGGGGTGACATCACGTCTGCTGTATCGAGACGAATGCCGAGGTGGAGCTGGGATTTTGCCGTTACTCCGCTTGTTTGACCATGGGGTCTTTTGTTTGCGTTATATCTGTATCTTGATGGACTGCGAAGGAACGCCGTTGTTAACATCTCGGTTGCTGTATCGCGACGATTGTTGAGATGAAGCTATGATCTTGCCGTCGCTTCGCTTTGTTTCGACCACGAGCTCTTTTGTTGGCATTGTATCTGCATCTTGATGGACTGCAAAGGAACGCCTTTGTTGATTCTTAGACCGTAGATATTGCTGTTAAGATTTGGAACTAGGGACTATGTCGTGGCTCCATTTCATTGCAACTCTGAGGTCGGTTGTTGACGTTGTTAGTGTTTATGCCCTAGAAGGCCATTACTGTATCATACTAGTTTGTATATTACTTAATGGAAACTTGGGATATTCACATGTATATAACAGTCTTGCTAAACATGGTAGTATGCTACTTGGTTTTTCTATCTTAATATGTGAGTGTACGTATTGATAGAGCTCTTAGGATCTTGCTTGTCTACCAGCGTTGTGATGGCAGTCACACTAGTGGGGGCTGGGTAGTCTACAAGCACATCCTTATTCAGGTCCCTGGTCGTGGATTATCGAGACAGAGCATCGATACTCCGGAGTAGACTAGTGTGTACGCTTCTCATCCCAGTTGGGGAGATGGTCTGTCCCACAGCCGTCAGTACGTCGTACTGGAGATAGTATGCAGGTGCTCGTTAGGTTACGGGTACACCGGACAGGACTCACAGGGAACTGTTAGGTTGGTTTGATACCAGTCGTCAGTGAGCAGTTCCCAGGTGACATGAGTACAGCATAGTCCGCAGACTTGACACTGCTACTTCGCCTCGAGTGTGTCCCACTGTTCTTAGATTGCTACCCTACCACGGCTCAAAGAAGTCGTGCAAACAGGTAGCAGTTGGGTGCAGTCCCGAGCACTTGGAGGCAGTGGCGGTTAGACAGGATTCGTCCCTCCCGGTATTGGGAGTAGATATCGTGCTGTGTCAGAGAGCCATTACGCAAAGTCCCTGGCCAGGGCAAGCGAGATTTGCTGGTAGGTTCCAGTAGTTTCTCAGGGTGTAATGGGCTTCCCTCCGACACGACTTATACCGCTATTAGGGGACTGACGCTTGTCGCCCCCCTAGGCCCGATATGCGATAGTCTTGGACGAACGAACCGGACTGTATGGAGATTGTCACATCAGACTCAGTAGGAGTTCGGATGGGTTTTCTCATCGGCCTTCTTATCGACAACTACCTGGGGACCGTTACGTACAGCTAGTGCCGCTTGCGGTCTGTGGTTAAACCCACTGCCAGCGTAGTAGTCGAGTCTCTAGAGTCCCACACAGAGAGTTTCCTATTCCAGGCGAAACGATATAGAGGTCGTATGGTTTTACGACAAGGGTTCGGACGCATACGTGTGTTTACGCACGTACGACTTTCGGACAGTTTTTACCAGTCGGCTTTGGTTTAAGCCAGTTACTGGTATCCGGTTATTGGATTTTTACAGTCTAAAGTTTTTCCGTATTTTTGCGGATTGGAGGGGCGTTCTCGTAATTGTACGAGAAGCTTCTAGAAGATGTGACTAAGGAGGTTACTTTGGATAAGATTGTGAGTCATGAGAGTGATTCATCATTATCATTATTGCACCATAAATGATAATGACACATGCTTAATGAATCACCTCTTTTCATTTATGAAGCATGCTTATTCATTTCTATTATTCATTATTCTAAAATAAAAATGCTTCATAATATGATATGATACTCTCACTATCTCATCTCATTATCATTATCATCTTCTCTCTCCTCAAGCTCTCATCTTCAAGAGACTAATCCTTAATCCTCATGTGTTGAGATCAAAGGATTAGTTAGACTTAAACATCCATTACCTTCACTCTATATCATCATTTCTTCTTTGATTAGCAAGCAAAGTAGATTAGTTACCTCAAGTTAGAGGTTTAGCTTGGAGTTTTGCTCTCGGGTGGATCGTCTACTACCTAGAGAAGGCCGAGGAAACAAGGAGATCGTAAAGACGAATGACTAGTTTCGATAGGTATAATCCCTAAGCATAGTAGTTTAGAACAACTATATGTTTGGTTAGTTATCGTTTAGCTTCGATTTAAGCGGTTAGTCGATGTTCGTTCTTTAAACATGATCGTTTTTTGAAAATTCCGCCTCCCCACAAGTACTGGGGTGTACTACATCGACTTACAGTGGTATCAGAGCCTCGCTAAACAATAAATAACTTAATTGCAAATTTGTACGAATTTCGAACGGAAAAACGAAGCCGGAAAACCCTAAATCTGTTCAGTTTCTGTCGAACTTAAAATGAAGTCCAAAAATTTTAAGGTGTGTTCAGAGAGCTTGACATGACACCAGTAGAACACCCAAGAAAAACAGTCGCCTGAATCGTCTAACTCGCCGCGGAACCGCGACCTCAGCCTACTGAGTCGCCGCGCTTCCGCCGCCGAGTTGGCGAGTCAGGAACCGAGTTTTCTTCTGTTGCTTCTCTATGTAATTAGGGGTTTTCTGGAATATTTTAATTTTGCTCAGGTTTCCAGTATACAGAGCAGATTTTGGAGCAATATTAAAGATGTTTAATCGATCGAAATTGTACAGTATTTGCATATTGGATTATATCTGTGATTGTTTAATGTGTTCGTAAACCTCCCCTAACTGCTAGTATGTCAGTTGGCAGGGGGTTGCACATTTCTGAAATGGTTATATCTGTTTGTGCATATAAACTGTATTGGACTGTTGTGGTGTTTAGCCGGGGTTTAGCAATGGGTTATTGTTTAATTCATTTGTTGTAAATGTAATTTGTTGTAATATTATTTTGCGGGGCACATCCAGGTTGCGGTTGTAGCCACCGTTGTATTATTTCATTTTACTGTTTTTGCTCCTAGGACTGACCCAAGGTGGGGTACACAAACTGCCGAGCGGGTAGTTTGCCGTACCCGTAGGGGTCGAGGGTGGGGTAACGGCTATTCATCACAACTGTGTAATCTGTCTTTTCTTGCAGGCTCAAAAGAAATACAGATTGCTTGCAAATCCAATATTGTTTATCTGTGTTCTGGAATGAATATCATTGCGTCAGACGAATGTAAAATATCTATATATATGATAGCTATTTAGACGTCACTTATGTTTTACACCCGGGCTAGCCCAGCCCCCGCTCTGTCGTTAGTTAAGTAACCTAACGGGTGATGACGGGACCCCGTGGCGAATGCGGATGGCATAAGAGGACGTTGTATTTTCGTTGTTTTCTGCAATGATAGGTTAATGATGGGACGCATTATCTATAATGCAAAGAAAATAAACCAAGTTTAAATCGTTGGAACAATTTAAAAGAAACCACTCGGTTATTTTTAAAACAGATATTTTTAAATGCGGAGCTTTAACCACTCCTTTTAAAAGGTATCAGGTTCCTTCGGTTATATCAAGTTCACTACGTTCACGGTTTCGCCAAAACCAGTCGTAGCCCTCCGTCATTTCTTATGAATGGTCAGTAGTATTCAAGCTATGTTTGTTTGGCCCTTAGTCAAGACATAGTGATTGGTAGCTGCTGGGGTATTCATTTGTTGCATAGATAGATGAGTTGGTTTGGGACAGTCGTATTACTTTGTTTGGCCCTTAGTCAAGAGTATACGGATGGGTTCAAATCAACAGGATAATGATGGGCAGAACTTGACATGTGACTTATGATTTGTTGGCCCTTAGTCAAGATCATAAGAGCATGGGGCAAAAACTTATATCGGGAATTTCTAAAGAAACTGAAATTTGCAAAGAGATGCATACCATTTTGAGTTTGATGAATGTTGGTAGCATTCCTACAGCATTATCAGACGATGATATTTGGATCCCGATCCTACTGTGAGTATATGCTACTTATCAGGATATTCGTCACTTAACGATCAATGCTATAAACCTAGTAGGTGTCCAGAAAAGTGTCAGCGGGGTTACGCCCCCAGAGAAAAGAGGTTATTTAATTAAGGAACTTCGCGAAAGCGTTGGAAAACCTCCCTCGAAGTATCGACACCAGCCTGGCTGAACGGTTAAGCAAGTATTGTACGGTGAGAATAGTCCTGGCTAGTTCTTCTTTTATGGTTTGAGGAAGGATTCGAGAAACAGTGGGAGCCATCCAGTTTAGATAAACTAAAAACCACTCTAAACTTGCAAGAGCATCATGCTAAAGAGTTTTCTTCTCTCTCTCCTAATTGCAGCGACCCTGAAAATGACTGGACTTAAGTTACTTTTAGAGAAAAATATACTGACGGGGCCAAACTATAAAGATTGGCTGCGGAATGTCAAAATGGCTTTGACCTATGACAAACTGGGGTACGTCCTCACCGCTACGGCACCTGCTGTCCCTGGTCCCAAATCCAGTAATGCGGATAAGGAAATCCGCAAAACCTGGGATTCAGATTGCGCGAGAGCCAAGTGCATCGTGCTTGCCTCGATGAACAATGAACATCAGAAGAGGCACGAGGATATGTCCCTAGATGGCATATTTCTCCATACAAAGGAACTTTATGGAGAGCAATCTCGTATAGCAAGATACGAGACCTCTGAGAACTTGTTTCGAGCGAGGTTGGCTGTCGGGTCATCGGTAGGTGAACATGTCCTAAAGATGATCGGCTATATAGAAGAGCTCGCAGACCTTGGGACGACTTTGGATAATGAGCTCTATACAGACCTTATTCTCCAGTCCCTTCCTCCCACCTACGCCCAGTTTATCCTCAACTTCAACCTTCAAGGAAAAGAAGTTGAACTTGCGGAACTCCTGAACATGTTAAGGAGTGCAGAGGGCACCTTGCAGAAGGCAAGGGAAACACCCGCTATGTTTGTTGGCGGTGCATCTTCTTCTGGGTCCAAGGCTAGGGCCAAAGGAAGGAAGAAGAAGGCCGCACCCAAACCTAGAGGAGGTGTTAGTAAGGTGAGAGGGAAGGGAAAGAAAAAGACTGCAGTACCGATAGTTGGTCAGGATGAGTGCTTCCATTGTCACAGGAAAGGGCACTGGAAGAAGGATTGCAAGGCGTGGAACGCCAAGAACCAGGAACCGAAGCAAGCTGTGGCTTCGACTTCAGGTGTGTTTGTAATTGAGAATTGTCTGTCGATCAACTCTACTTCCTGGGTATTGGATACCGGATCAGGATCTCATATTTGCAATTCATTGCAGGCACTGAGAAACCGTAGAGTGCTGAAGGAAGGTGATATGATCCTCAGGGTTGCTAACGGAGCTAGCGTGGGAGCTGCGTCCGTCGGGGATTATCACCTAGGATTGACGAGTGGAGACATTTTGGTTTTACATAACTGTTATTTTGTACCCAGCTTAACGTGTAATATCATATCAGTTTCCTTGTTATCAAATAAAGGTTATGATTTCACGTTTGTAAGAGATGTTGTCAACATCCACCTTAATCATGGTTTGATTGGGTCCGGTACTCTAAATAACGGCATATATGTTTTAAACCAACTCCAAATTTTCAATGTCCAGAACACACTAAAAAGAAAGTCTCCAGATTTGAATAAAGCTTTCTTATGGCATTGTAGACTGGGTCACATCAATGAGAGAAGGTTGACTAAGTTGCATAGAGAAGGATATTTGGACTCGTTCGAATATCAATCTTATGACACTTGTCAATCCTGTCTCAAAGGAAAGATGACAAAGACTCTATTTACTGGACAAGGAGTAAGAGCGAGCGAGCTCTTAGGACTCATACACAGCGATGTATGTGGTCCAATGTCTACACATGCAAGAGGTGGTTATTCCTACTTCATTACTTTTACAGATGATTTCTCTAGGTATGGATATGTTTTCTTAATGAAGCATAAATCAGAGGCCTTTGAGAAATTCCTGGAATTCAAGAGTGAAACGGAAAACCAAACAGGCAAAAGTATTAAGACACTAAGATCTGATCGAGATGGAGAATACTTAAGTGCCGAGTTCCTAGGTTACCTAAAAGAGAAAGGAATTCTCTCTCAGCTTACTCCTCCATACACTCCACAGCACAACGGTGTATCGGAGAGACGGAATCGAACCCTATTGGATATGGTACGATCCATGATGAGTAATGCTGAGTTACCGCGATCTTTCTGGGGTTATGCGCTAGAATCAGCGGCATATCTTTTGAACCAGGTTCCAACCAAGACTGTGCCTACCACACCATATCAGATGTGGAATGGGAAGAAACCCTGTCTAAAACATTTTAGGACATGGGGGAGTCCAGCTTTTGTAAAAAAGCAGCATGTGGACAAGCTCGAGGCACGTTCAGTACAGTGTAAGCTTGTGGGATATCCAAAGAACTCCAAGGGATATTATTTCTATTACGCAGAGGAACAAAAGGTCTTTGTTTCTCGTCATGCCCACTTCTTAGAAACTGAATTTTTAGAAAATCAGAAGAGTGGGAGCGAAATAGAACTGGAAGAAATTCCAGAACCACAAGCTGCTACTGAAAGTTTGGTAGAACCAGAGGTTCAAGAAGAACAGAACATTCCCGCACCCCTCCGCAGGAGTAGTAGGCCGTCTCATCCGCCTGAGAGATACTACGGTTTTCTCATAGACGGGGATAGAGAGGATTGCATCATAGATGATGATGAACCTACTGACTTCCAGCAGGCCATCCAGAGCGGCGACTCGGTACGATGGCTAGATGCAATGCGAAGCGAAATGGAGTCCATGTACACCAACAAAGTATGGACTTTGGACTTTGCTCCAGGTGGGGTAAAACCCATAGGATGCAAATGGATCTTCAAGAAAAAGATTGGTGTAGATGGGCAGGTGGAAACCTATAAAGCTAGACTTGTTGCAAAGGGTTTTCGTCAAAGACCTGGTTTGGACTATGACGAAACTTTTTCTCCAGTGGCTATGCTCAAATCCATTCGTATCCTTCTTGCTATTGCTGCCTTCCATGATTATGAAATATGGCAGATGGACGTAAAGACGGCTTTTCTGAATGGAAATTTAGAAGAGAGCGTCTATATGGATCAGCCAGAGGGTTTCAATCAGAGTGGGAGCAGCGGGAAAGTATGCAAGCTGCTTAAGTCTATTTATGGACTAAAGCAGGCATCGCGGAGTTGGAACATCTGTTTTGATGAGACAGTCAAAGAATATGACTTTATCAAAAATCCAGATGAGCCGTGCATATATAGTAAAGTTGTAGCCAGAAGTGTCGTATTCCTCGTCTTGTACGTGGATGACATTCTATTGATAGGAAATGCCATTCCTATGCTACAATCTGTCAAAGAATTCTTGTCACACAGGTTCTCCATGAAAGACCTGGGTGATGCCTCTTACATTCTGGGGATCCGGATCTATCGTGATAGATCCAAAAGGATGTTGGGACTTTCGCAGTCCAGGTATATCGACACTATACTGAAAAGATTCAGTATGGAAGATTCTAAGCGCGGTAATCTACCGGCTTGTCACGGAATCACCCTCTCCAAAGAGATGTCTCCCAAGACTGATTTGGAAAGGGAACGCATGTCAATTATACTCTACGCTTCTGCGGTAGGCTCTATAATGTATGCGATGTTGTGTACCAGACCAGATGTAGCTTACGCACTGAGCGTGGTAAGCCGGTATCAGTCAGACCCAGGGGAGAAACACTGGATAGCAGTAAAGAACATTCTCAAGTACCTGAGGAGGACTAAGGAGATGTTCTTGGTTTATGGCGGAAAAGACCTCAGGTTGGAGGCCTTTGCTGATTCCGGCTTCCAGAGTGATAAGGACGATTCCAAGTCCATGTCGGGTTATGTCTTTACCCTCAATGGAGGGGCGGTGTGCTGGAAGAGCTCCAAGCAGGACACCGTTGCTGACTCAACGATGGAAGCGGAGTATATAGCTGCTTGCGATGCCGTAAAAGAAGCAGTCTGGATGAAGAAGTTCCTAACAGAACTTCAGGTTGTTCCTACCATAGTTGATCCAATACCTCTGTATTGCGACAACAACGGAGCTATAGCTTTAGCGAAGGAACCAAGGTCCCATCAGAAGTCCAGACACATCTTGAGGCGGTATCACCTGATCAGGGAGATCATTGATCGTCAGGAGATCGAGGTTCGGAGAGTTGCTTCTGAAGAGAACATTGCTGATCCATTCACGAAGGCCCTTCCTCAGATTCAGTTCGAGAGGCTGCTCGAGATCATTGGTCTACGATATGCCAGTACATGGCCCTAGTGCAAGTGGGAGATTGTTAGTGTTTATGCCCTAGAAGGCCATTACTGTATCATACTAGTTTGTATATTACTTAATGGAAGCTTGGGATATTCACATGTATATAACAGTCTTGCTAAACATGGTAGTATGCTACTTGGTTTTTCTATCTTAATATGTGAGTGTACGTATTGATAGAGCTCTTAGGATCTTGCTTGTCTACCAGCGTTGTGATGGCAGTCACACTAGTGGGGGCTGGGTAGTCTACAAGCACATCCTTATTCAGGTCCCTGGTCGTGGATTATCGAGACAGAGCATCGATACTCCGGAGTAGACTAGTATGTACGCTTCTCATCCCAGTTGGGGAGATGGTCTGTCCCACAGCCGTCAGTACGTCGTACTGGAGATAGTATGCAGGTGCTCGTTAGGTTACGGGTACACCGGACAGGACTCACAGGGAACTGTTAGGTTGGTTTGATACCAGTCGTCAGTGAGCAGTTCCCAGGTGACATGAGTACAGCATAGTCCGCAGACTTGACACTGCTACTTCGCCTCGAGTGTGTCCCACTGTTCTTAGATTGCTACCCTACCACGGCTCAAAGGAGTCGTGCAAACAGGTAGCAGTTGGGTGCAATCCCGAGCACTTGGAGGCAGTGGCGGTTAGACAGGATTCGTCCCTCCCGGTATTGGGAGTAGATATCGTGCTGTGTCAGAGAGCCATTACGCAAAGTCCCTGGCCAGGGCAAGCGAGATTTGCTGGTAGGTTCCAGTAGTTTCTCAGGGTGTAATGGGCTTCCCTCCGACACGACTTATACCGCTATTAGGGGACTGACGCTTGCCGCCCCCCTAGGCCCGATATGCGATAGTCTTGGACGAACGGACCGGACTGTATGGAGATTGTCACATCAGACTCAGTAGGAGTTCGGATGGGTTTTCTCATCGGCCTTCTTATCGACAACTACCTGGGGACCGTTACGTACAGCTAGTGCCGCTTGCGGTCTGTGGTTAAACCCACTGCCAGCGTAGTAGTCGAGTCTCTAGAGTCCCACACAGAGAGTTTCCTATTCCAGGCGAAACGATATAGAGGTCGTATGGTTTTACGACAAGGGTTCGGACGCATACGTGCGTTTACGCACGTACGACTTTCGGACAGTTTTTACCAGTCGGCTTTGGTTTAAGCCAGTTACTGGTATCCGGTTATTGGATTTTTACAGTCTAAAGTTTTTCCGTATTTTTGCGGATTGGAGGGGCGTTCTCGTAATTGTACGAGAAGCTTCTAGAAGATGTGACTAAGGAGGTTACTTTGGATAAGATTGTGAGTCATGAGAGTGATTCATCATTATCATTATTGCACCATAAATGATAATGACACATGCTTAATGAATCACCTCTTTTCATTTATGAAGCATGCTTATTCATTTCTATTATTCATTATTCTAAAATAAGAATGCTTCATAATATGATATGATACTCTCACTATCTCATCTCATTATCATTATCATCTTCTCTCTCCTCAAGCTCTCATCTTCAAGAGACTAATCCTTAATCCTCATGTGTTGAGATCAAAGGATTAGTTAGACTTAAACATCCATTACCTTCACTCTATATCATCCTTTCTTCTTTGATTAGCAATCAAAGTAGATTAGTTACCTCAAGTTAGAGGTTTAGCTTGGAGTTTTGCTCTCGGGTGGATCGTCTACTACCTAGAGAAGGCCGAGGAGAACAAGGAGATCGTAAAGACGAAGGACTAGTTTCGATAGGTATAATCCCTAAGCATAGTAGTTTAGAACAACTATATGTTTGGTTAGTTATCGTTTAGCTTCGATTTAAGCGGTTAGTCGATGTTCGTTCTTTAAACATGATCGTTTTTTGAAAATTCCGCCTCCCCACAAGTACTGGGGTGTACTACATCGACTTACAGACGTCATGTCTGTGTTTGTTGACATTGTGTCTGCAATATTGCGACAAATGTCGAGATTGTCTCTAGGTTGTCTATGAATCGTCGAGATTTGGCTTCTCTTTCTGGTGGAGCCTGTTGGGAAGGTATGGTTCCCTCTTTGTTTGAGCCCTTGGATTGTATATAGGGATCGATGTGATCTTACCTGTAGGGCAACAGTTTCATTCATTTTTTTTTCGCGATGCTCTATCATTTCAGCTTTATATCGTGAAAGTCACGATTGCCCAATCATTTTGGCTATTTTTCACGGTGCCCAATCATTTCGGCCATTTTTCTTTTTACTCGCTGCTTTTTATTGCGAGTTGTCCAATCATTTCGGCTTTTTTTTTATTTTACTCGCTGCTTTTTATTGCGAGTTGCCCAATCATTTCGGCTATTTATTTTATTTTTACTCGCTGTTTTTTATTGCGAGTTGCCCCATCATTTCGGCCATTTTGCATGCATGTATGGCTCGCTGTTTTTGTGTGGACCTTGGAATCCGGTGCCAATCTCAACATCAGTATCGCTACAACTAGAATATTTCCAGGAGCGAATCATCATTTGCCATGAAAGGACTTGGAATTTGATACCAGTTTAGGCATCAAAATCGCTACAACTGGGATATTGTCAGGAGCGAATCATCATTTGCCTCTGTCGATATCGAACAAAGGTGGCTTAGTAAACAGGGTTAGGATCCTGTCGACTAAGGCTTTTGACTTCATGAGCCGTAAGGGTCTCACAAAGGTATTTCTCCCTACAAGCCGTGAGGATCTCGTAGGTGCATTTTCTCCTTAGGAATCGTGAGGATTCCTATGTGCATGTTCCCCTGTAAGTCGTAAGGATCTTACAAAAGGGTTTTCTCCTTATAAGTCGAGAGGACTTACAAGGGCTGTTCACCATACGGACATATCCCTAGTCACGGGTGGGACTTTGCTGGGGAAATGTTTATTCGCGCCCGTGGATTGTATACAAGGGTCAGCATTGAGCCGCTTGTAGGGCCATATCGAAGGTTGTGGGAGTTGCTTAAGAATAGGTTTGGGTCTCTGTAACTTAAGACTTTTAAGTCTTATGAGCCATGAGGGTCCCATAAGAGAGTTCTCCTTACGAGTCGTGAGGATCTCGCAAGTGTAATTTCTCCTTAGGGATCGTGAGGATCCCTAAGTGTGTTGCTCCCTTGTGAGTCTTAAGGATCTCACGCGGGTGGTTTCTCCTTACAAGGTCGAGAGAACCCTGTAAGTGTCTTTTAACGAGATTGCGCCCTTTCGGGCTTTCACAAAACTCGTCAGTAGCCCTGCTGTTTTTACTCACGGAGCCCTTTCGGGTTTTCATCCGTGCCCATTTTGCTTATGGACATACCGTTATTTTTTTAATTAAAATTTTTTTTATTCTTTTTTTTAACGAGGTCGCGCCCTTTCGGCTTTTCACGAACACTCGCCGGTAGTCCTGCTGTTTTTACTCACGGAGCCCTTTCGGATTTTCATCCGTGCCCATTTTGCTTATGGACATACCGTTTTTTTTGTTTTTTTTTTGTTTTTTTAACACCACGTCAGCCTGGGGTGCCGTGGGTTGGTAGTAGTTTAACGACGTTTCGGTCATTTGCAAGTTTTAGGACATTGCGGTCCATTGTTAGTTTAACGACGTTTCGGTCTATATCCAGTTTTAGGACATAGTGGTCCATTGTTAGTTTAACGACGTTTCGGTCTATTATCCAGTTTTAGGACGTAGTGGTCCGTTGGGCTTTCTCTATGAATGAGCATGATGCCCCCGGCATATCCATATTTTTCGGAGTATGTGGTTGTGGCGGGCTCACCTTCCAGTTTTCGGACAGCGTGAGTTTTCCTTGTTGGTATTGGTCTTCAACCCAATTTTTGAAGACGAAGCAATCTTCGATCGGATGACTTACTGCTCGATGGTAGGAGCAGTAATTAGGATCATTGACATCGCCTGGCTGTAGCGGACGTTTCGGACTCGGCAGATTGATGAATCCGTTGCGCGCTGCCAGCTCAAACAGTTTCCTCATTTTATCCTGGGGAAACGAGAGTCTTTCCTCGAGGGATGGATGTGGACGCATATTGTTTTGGCAAATAACCAGCTTTAAGTTGCTCGGTCGTTGTTGAGTATTGGCAACGAAGGTTGCTTTCCCTTTGCCCTTTTCATTCCAAGGCTCTGTCTTTGAAGGAGATGGTCTATGACCCATCTGGTCCATTTGGGCCAACTTGTCAATCAAGGCATGAAAAGTTGTCGGCTTGAAGAACATCATGAATTGGGATATGGTCGCTTGAGGGTCGAGAGTACCCACGAACATGCCCACGGCAGGAGCTTCTTCGATGCGCTGCTCGCACTTTGACCATAGATTACGCCACCGTATCGCATACTGGACCCAAGTTTCGCCTGGCCTTACCCTGGCGTTGATCAATGCCGTGATCTGGGGTGCGTCCGCTAGCACTCGCGAATCTTTGTATAAACAGTAGCTCTATCTCCGCAAATGTTTTGACAGAGTCGTTAGGTAGCTCCGAATACCATTCAAAGGCTGTTTCTGCTAAGCTGCCGACGAATTGGCGAAGCAGCAGTTTGTCGTCACCTCCAGTATTGCCGCATAAGGCCCTGAATTGAGCGACATGCTTGTGTGGATTCCCTGTCCCCTTGTGCACGTGGAATCTAGGGATCGTATATCCCGGCGGGTAACTGATTTGGTCGTACCATCCCGGATAGGGTCGTCCGGTTCTAACAATTTGCCCAGCCGCTTCACTCGCCTGATGAGCTCGTATTTGCTGAGCTATATAGTCATCCAGTGCGGCCTTGGAAATGGTTTCCTCCTTGGCTGCTGAAAGAGACGGAGGAGGATTGGATGTCTCCCCTCTATCGTCTTCAGTAATGGTCGAAGGGTTTTCAGCTGGAGGATCCTGCTGTAACATCATTCCTACCATATCTTGGAAAAGAAGAGCCATTTGTTTTATATTAGCTGCTTGTTCTGCTGCTTCTCTGGCCTTCTTTTCGAGGACTCTGCGTAGGAAGTCAGCGCCAGTTTCTTGCTCTCGGCGTTGATCCAAGGATGCCTCCGAGCTTTCTTTTGGCCTGGTAAGTGCAGCCATTACAGTCATCATTTCCTGAAGCTTCTGTTGTTGCTCCTAGGCTTTTGTCACGGATCGGGTGAGCGGTCGGTGACCCGTCGAAGCGCGGCTATCCTCCTTTCCGGAAGCCATATAAACGGTGTGCACCACCATGCCCCCAGACTTGGGGCGTTTAGCTTCAGTGTCTTTGCGATTTGCCAAAGACACAGGGATCTTCTCCGACCTCCTTCTTTTTCGAGCGGTCGAAGTTGAGGGGGCCGTTGCAACGGGCACCCAAATAGCTGTCGCTTTTGGTGGCTTGACAGAGTAGTCCTTCTCCTGCCAAATCTTCATCTTTTTCTGTCGGCGGAGATAGTCTTGATCCATCACAGAGTCTTGGACTTGACGCCAGACCTTGTAAATTCTAGAGGATAGCCGTTGAGGGGGCTGCTCCAGCTTCACCTTTGGGGCATTATCCACAGGTGTAGGAGATCTTTTCAATACGGCAGTTGGCGAGTTTTTGCACACCCTTCTTAGCGGTTCAAAGCTATTCCCGGTCAGAACAGCAGCATTGATTTCCACCATCTGAGCTGGCGGAGTTATCCCAGAGGGGGAGTTGCCCCCAACCTTCCTCGTTCGGCGCCAGTGGCGACGTCGAGCGTGTCTTGCGGATGGAGTTGTTTCAGCTATAAGGGTGACTTCGTCATGCCCCCTGCTTTGAGGAGAGACTGTTATTGGTGCTAGCCTGTCGAAGACTGACACCCGTTGAGAAGCAATGTCTAATCTGTCAAAGACAGACCTCTGGGCAGGGGAAGCAGCTTTGAGGACCTCGCCTGGAGCAGCAACAGGAATGGCCAGCCATGTAAAAACTGACTTCTTGGAAGGAGGAGCCTTTCCAATGACTTCGTCCGCTTGAGCCGGGATAGCTATCCGCTTTGGGATGGCAGCTTCTGGTATCGCGGGCTTGAAAACTGAAGTGTTGGAGTTGGGCGACATGTTGAGAGGGTCCGCGGCAGTGGTAAGTTGATCAAAGACCGACTTCTTTGGGGCTTCTTGCAACGTCCTTGGGGCATTGAAGCTCATCGGTGGGAGCATGGTCCCGAAGAATAATCCAGTGGTGGCTTGAGTTACCTGCTCCACTGGCATCTTGAAAAGGGAGGCCGCTTGGGGCCCATAAGTCACTCCTCCAGCAAGGACGGAGTGAGAGTTGCAGTTGCAGGCAATGCAGTTTGAAGCCATTGATCTTCTATTTTCTGCACGGAGCAAGACACCAAATCTTAGTACCTCGAATCCACAGGCAACCACAGCAGACCACGATTCGTTCACGAACACGACACACGAAGTGTGGAGTGGAAAAAGGAAAAGGTACCACCGGGCGTGCCAGAATCTGTTCCCCTCCGAAAGACGACCAAGACAGGGACGTCTCGCCTGAGATTCGTGGCAGATGCTAATAGGTGCTATCCGTCCACCTCTCCGAAGATGCCAAGTTGATTTATGGAACCATGTATCGAAGGTTTAAACTGATGCGGCCGATGTAGCAGACTTCGTCAGATTCCCCCTCGTTTGAGGGGTTTTTGATTGTGGGGATGCTCTTCCCTGCAGGCGCAAGCTCCTGCAGTTAATTATGCTACCGCATCGCGATAACAACGTTCTCCTTCTCTAGATGGTCATTTCGTGTCGTGGGTGTTTGTTTTGTGTTTGGTTGCCCGTGGATTGTATACGGTGACTAATTTATGTCGTCACCCGTAGGACGTGGATTAGTCCAAATCCGTATTTTCTTAGATTTGGGTTTGAGGTTTTGGTTTAAGGATACGTTAGCCATATTTGAGGCTAAGATCAACTTAAACGTTTGTTAAGGATACGTTAGTCCAATTTGAGACTAAGATCAACTTAACGGGATCGTTTGGATCCGACAAAGAGCATTTAGGGGCTCTATTATTCCAGTTTAGGGACATAGTGGTCCATTACCAGTTTAGGGACATAGTGGTCCATTGAATGTATGGCCATCGGGATCCGTCACCTCTTTGACAACGTTGAAGGATTACAACGAAAAATATCAGAGGAGTTCAGAGATGTACCCTTGAACCAAAGTTGGTTGGGAGATCTATAGTCCGGTTTAGGACTAGAGTCTGTTTGAAGATTTTGGTTTAAGGACACGTTAGCCATATTTGAGGCTAAGATCAACTTAAACGTTTGTTAAGGATTCGTTAGTCTAATTTGAGACTAAGATCAACTTAATGGAATCGTTTAGATCCGACAAAAGAGCATTTGGGCTCTATTGTTCCAGTTTAGGGACATAGGGGTCCATTGCCAGTTTAGGGACATGGTGGTCCATGTTCCAGTTTAGGGACATGGGGGTCCATGTTCTGTATGGTCATCGGGACCCATCACCTCTCTGACGACGTTGAAGGATTACAACGACAGATGTCAGAGGAGTTAAGAGATGTACCCTTGAACCAACTGTAAATTGATTTAAGAGAGCAGCCATGCTCAGTCAATATAATTTGAGGACTTACGGCCATGATTGGGTTAAGTCCAGTTGAGAATATTCAACGTTTTTATCTTTGGCCTATTAGGCCTGTGCTAGGGCTTTGCTCCTGTTTAATAATGCATTGCATTTTCTTTTGGCTTGCTAGGCCTTTTTTATTTAGGCTCTGTCCTCTTTTTATAATGCAGAGCATTTATTTTGGTTCATTGGGCCTCTTAATTGGGCTCTGCCCTTTAATAATGCGCTGCATTAATTAGTCTGATAGAGCGCCACGTGGCTTGTCAGGCGCTTTGCGCCAATTGAGGAGCGAAGGCGCAAGCGCATGTGGAGGTGACATGTGTCACGCTCTGGTGAGCACAAGTGCAGTGCGCTGCGCCAGTGCGCTGCGCTGTTGCGCTACTGACACGTGGCACGCTCTGGTGAGTTGCGCCAATTCATAAGAGCAGTGCTCTGTTTTAAAAGTGCATAGCGCAACATGTTCTAGAGCTGACACGTGGCGCTCTCTGGTGGCTTGCGCCAACCCAATAGCACAACAGTGCAGATTTACAAGTGCAAGGCACTGTTTTAATATCTTGATTCAACTTTGGATTCAAGAAAAGAATCTTTAAGATTCCAGAACCAATCATTCATAAAAAATGCAATGCCTTTGTTATTATTATTATTTTTTTTATTGAAGATCCTTGATCTTGTTCTTAGATCAATGATCTTTTCAGAAGAAATTCTTCTTTATTCAAAGGGTTTACCTTTTTCTCTTTGTGAGTTCTTCTCACAATTTTCTTTAGAGGAGTCCTCTCTGTTTTGATGTCTTTTATCTTTCTGTGTTATGACTTTTTGAATTGGGGTCTAGGGGCCTTTATATAGTGCCAATTAATTTGTTAAATTAGTTAAAAAGATCTCTCTCTGAGTGATTTGGGGATTTTTCCCCACCGTTGGATCTTTGATCCAAGGGCTTCTGTTTTACAGAAGACAATCTTCTTGTTTTAACAAGAACAGAAAGATCTTACTGGAATTTTAATTTTGTTTGGCGTAAACGCACCTGCACTTGACACGTGTCGCGCAGCGCAGAGCACTAGCGCAACTGCGTTGCCACGTGTCGCGCAGCGCAGAGCGCAGCGAACTGCGCTAGCGCAACTGCGCTGTGGCGCGCAGCGCAACTGCGCTGCCACGTGGCGCGCAGCGCAGAGCGCAAGTCAGCTGAAGCGTTGCTTCTTTAATTTTTTAATTTTTAATTTTTAATTTTAGTTTTCAGAACAGAGCCTTGCTCTGATTGGGGGAAACAGAAGCGTTGCTTCATCTCCCGCCTTGGAATTTGAACAGAGCTTTGCTCTGAAAGGGAGATTTTCTCCTTTATTATTATTATTTATTTATTATTTTTATTGTTATTATTTTATAAGGAGCGGGTTTTGAGCCAAAATTTTTGCGGGAACAGGGCAGTCACAAGTACAATCAAATGATCAATGCATAAACAAAAACCGAAAGAAAAAGTGCAGAAAACACCAATGATCAAGTTGCTCAAAGTAATCATTGTCGTACTTGTCTCCGGCGTTCTTCTAAGCATACATATTTCAAGAACCGTGCAATTCATGCTATGACAAGCAATTTCGAGACTTTCGCTTCACTTTCAAAGTAGATTCCTTCCCAGAAACAACATGCGGGTACCACATGTAGAAGCCTACAATTCAGCACTAGACGATGGACCATCTTCCTTCGAACTGCTCAATTCTCTAGTGGAAGTTCCAATCGGCGATGCCGCAAAGAAGACGGTTCTTATGAAAATCAACTCTCATGAGTAAAATAAGCTTTCTCACGCCTTCTACTCTCAAATAGAGCAATAACCCTTCGCAAGTCATCATGGAACAAATGTAATCTACCCAACGAATCAAGAATTCAAAATTCACTCAATGGAACTCAATTTTCATAACAAATCTGGCCAAGGTTGTAGGACTACGGTAGCGCCCCGGACGTCTATCCGAGGCCAAAATGCGGAAACAAAAAATTTTCTCAAACTAGAAACCGGCACTACTGCATCCTGAAACCCCGGATCGTGACCATTAACCTAATGCTAGCTATCAAGATAAAGGGTAGAGAGCTATACCGAGCGATCCGTGTCCTTCGGTCTTCGTCCTCCGTCTCGATCTCCTTGCGGAATCTTCGGTCATCACCTCCTCGTCGGAAAGGGCACCACATTGAGAAGTCTTTTTACGGGCTCCCGCTTCATCCGAAGCAATTCGGGCGCGAAGTGTGCTAGCCGATGCGTCCAAGGTGTTGTAAAGAATGTTTGTGATCACTTTGTCTCTTACATCCATGGCTCTGGATGGAGATTAAGGATGATGCCATTGATGGAAGCAGTGAGCTAGAGAAGAAAGAGGAAGAAGAAGGAGTTTCATCCTCTTTTCTTTTGTTGTAAGTATGATAGAATGTGAGAGTGAGGAAAATTATATGAGAGCTAACAATAACCCCATGGCAGCCCCTGTCTCTCTTCCTCTCATATCATCACAAATCAATCCATTAATGTGACACTTTTGCTAAAAAAGAGACCATCACTCATGATACAAGTCCATGTCACATTAATGCATTGTCATGATGAAAATCTAGCTCATTATTTCCTTAAGCAAACATTAATCCAAATGTTTGCCATAACAAAGAAAATCCGGCAACATCTAAAGTAAACTCGTGACAGATCACGAGGATACCCCTTACCTTTATATACATACCTGCACCCGCATTCCGACCGAATGCGAATGCGATGAGACTAAAGTAATCCAACAAATCTAATACTAGGATCCGGCTTAAACCAAAGCCCACTAGTATGATCTGTCCGATCATGATCCGTGCAATACCGCACGTATAAGATCGAACCCTGCCATATATCATACGGCCTCTACAACGTTTCGCCCGAAACTTGAGAAACTGTTTGTGGGGGACTCTAAAGACTCGTCAATACCTTGGCTGCGGATTTAACCACTAGCACGTTAGAGATATTAGCCGTACGTAACGAGCTACCAGGTATTGACCAAAAGGGAAGTCGATGAGCGAACTCATCCTGACACCCTACTGAGCCTGTCAGTGACAATATCCGTACAGTCCGGTCCGTTCGTCTATGAGTATCGCATGGCGGGCCTAGGGGTTGGTAAAAGTCAGACCCCCAAAAGCGGTACAAGTCGTGTCGGAGTGTAGCCCAGAACACCCTGAGATACTACTGGAATACCAACCAGTAAATCTCCTGCCTCGGCCGAGGGCTTTGTGTAATGGCTCTCCTAGACACAGCGCGACCTCACCCCCAATACCGGGAGAGACGAACCCCTGCAGATCTGCTCACTGCCTCCATATGGCTCGGGACTGTACCCAACTAAAACCTGTTTGCACGAATCCTTTGAGACGTGGTAGGGTAGTAATCAAAGTACAGTGGGAACTCACACGAGACAAATGACGATCTCAGGTCGATGAACTAACCTGTACACATGTCACCAGGGAACTGCTATCTGACGTCAGGTATAAGACCAACTAGCATGTTCCCAGCGAGTCCTGTCTTGTGTACTCATAACCCAATGAGCACCTGTATACATCTTAGGTGAACCAACTGACACCAGTGGCTTGTGAGATCGGCCACCGCCCATTGTCGGGGTCTCGACTGTATACACTAGTCTACTCTGGAGTATCGATGCCCTGTCTCGAAAACTCCCACGACTAGGGACCTTTTAAGGATGTGCTTGTAGACCCTAGCTCCCACGTATATGATCGCCATCATACTGCTAGCTGTCAAACAAGAATCCTAAGGGCTCTATCAACGCGCAATAGTGACCTGTAAGGTCACCTAAAGCAGTACACGATGATAAAGATAAACCAGATAGCATACTATCATCTTGAGTAAGACTGTCATACCGGTATAAGTCCTCACTCAATCATTGCAATCACGTGCCTGTGATCCAATAATTGACTCTGAGGGCACTATCTCCAACAATCTCCCATTTGCACTTAAGGCTAATTATTGCGATGTCGCATACTCACAGCCTGTGTGACACTGAACACCCAACTCCTCTACTAATCAGTCTCACAAAACCCGTTTACGAAACTAATGCGTTCGAGGAATAGCCTCAGTGAGTGGATCCCCTCAAATGTTTCTTTCTATGTCTCACTTTATCTCAAGTTCACGGAGAAAGCCATCTCCCGAAATGAGCAATACCTGTCTTAGAATGTGTCTGGATATCTGATGGGACCTAGTTCATAAATGAACTCCAAATCCAAACTTCTTAGACTGTATCGTCAACTGAACTTAGTCAGTATCCTGCGCTATGCCTCCCTCAGTATCCGCCTGGACCACCTGTCCAAAATACTGCCCCTCGTCAGAGGGAAAACTATAACTCTGACAGTCACTCTGTCATCCAGGTCACCTTGGAAGCCTGGAATGATAACCGTCTCCCGAATGAGGCTGTCGTTATCATATCCCTAGAACATCCACTTATGTTCTAAAACTGCTTCCGATCGTTTCTCTAGGACTGGATTAATATCCTATGTGGAGAAACCACTGTGTGACAACCAAAGTATAACCGATCGTAGTATAGAAATTTCACTTCCTACTCTGTGTATGTCATCCAAATACCAAGACATCACACCCTACTACCTTCTTAACAGATCCATCCCCTATTCTGATGAAGTCAAACCTATGACTGTCATATCAGAAATAGATGATCTATCTCCGCTATATCTGCTTTAGTCTATAAATAGACATAAGCCACTTGTCCACTATGCTTCCGCTGCTCCCACTGACTATGACATCCCTCTGGCAGAGTTATATAGACGTACACTTCTAAAGCTAGTTTAGAACGACGCTATACTCATCCTCCTGCCGGGTCTCACAGTCTAGAACAACAGCAATGGTAAGTCTGGGTAAACAAGAACCTCCCTATCCCCGTCCTTGAGCATACCAAAGTGCCTCTCGAGTGCCTGAGGTTACCCACCATATCTGCGGAGTGGCCAATGGAATGTCAAACCAGATTGAATCTTTAGGTCCTATTAAATTTTCAGTAATCGTTTGCGGTTCTGGAATCACTTCCAGTTCTACCATACTCCCACTACTATTTTCTGATAAAATCCATTTTTACTAAAACTGTGGCGAGTCAAGAACAATATCACTATTGATCTTCCAGATGGTAGAAAGTCAACACTTGTCATAGCCCGGGTCAACCCACAAACAGCCATTATAGAAACGTGCCTTGAGTTATCCAGAGTCTGGTTTTAAGCATAAGCCGGACAACTCCCCGTACCTTAACATCGTTAAGATATGAACTGTTCTATATCCAATATAGAAACAGAGACACTAATTTAATTGGAACCAGATTCAAATCATGCAGCTGTCTCCAGTGCATGTCAATTAAATGGAGAGAGGCCGATCAGCATTACTCAACTTAGGATTACATCCAGATATAAGTAACCTGAAAGAGAAGAAATTTCTCATAATCATTACTATCATCTAAATACCATACACAAGTATCCGCATCTTCAATCATCTTGAAGAATTCTGATACTTGCAATACCTGGTTCTCTACTTTATTCATATACCTATAACTTCTCAAAACTCAGACCTTGTGTTTCTACGAAACACTTGTCTAACTAGAGAAGTCATAAGTAAACAGAATATAGTACGAGGACCAACCCCTCTGTCCTCATGGACGCTGGACAACATACAATACTTTGTATAAGTCCCCAGAGTCTAAAAACTCATTCCCTGTGTGTTGTAGGTTGAAAACTGTACTTATGGTTAAGAAGAATTACACCGCTGTTTTAATGCTCCTTACCTAACCATCCACTGATATAGGTAAATGTCATAGACATAATTTCAAATAGGTATATCTCACTCTATAAAAATAGACGTACAGATATATCAATTTGAAATTGGTGCATAGCAGCGGATATTCAAAACCAAATATTTGCCGTCCGGCAAACAACCCAGGTGATTTCCTCAAATATCACCAATTATAACGAATCCCGATATAATGAGGATGATCAGCCAATTCTCAATAACTTACTCCCACTCATCATCTGTAAAACCATACAGATGTGAGAATCATACCTGGTAAATACATACCCTGGAGCAAGGGCTAATTGGGAAATCGGTTTTCTTTTAACAGTACACAGTGAAACTGAAACACTGAAATGTTTCGATGGGGTATCCGGGTATTCCGAGTAATGCCTCTTCCATTATCCAGATTCACAACTGTAACCATATATTTCTTTGTCATCTCTCCAAATCCCTTTATATGTCTTTTAGTCATTACCTTCTGCACACCCCTTTAGGCCAAATGGTTTTCTTCCTTTCCTACCATTCGGCACCAGCCTATGGTTTGGAAGAAAACTATCCAATAAGCATAATGGGTGTACTGTCCTAATCCTAGGAGCACTCGCAACCCGAGAGAAGGTAAAGATAAAAGACACCTGAATAAACCTTATTCCTATTTCTCCTGAACCAGAATCCATTTCCGAACTGGAACAAGTTCCTTTCGAGTTCGTATATAACCATACGATGGAGTATCCAAATAACTGTGGATCTTCGTAGTGATAGAGCGTGTTCTGGAGAAAAACAAAAGTGAAGTGGGAGTGGTAATGAAATACTTGGTTTGGTCGTGAATAGCAGTCGCAGTTTACTTTGCCCTCTTACTAATCCCTTTATTTGTCTTTACATAATACCTTCTGTACACCATCGTTAGGCTGATTGGTTTTCTTCATTCCCTACCGTTCGGCACCTGCCTATGGTTTGGAAGAAAACTATCCAATTAGTGTAATAGGTGTACTGTCCTAATCCAAGGAGCACTCGCAACCTGAGAGAAGGTAAAAGGAAAAGACAACTGAATAGTCCTATTCGTTTTCTCCAGAACCAGAAACCATCCTCGAATGAATTCCTTCGAGTTCGTATATAACCATACGATGGTTTTATCTAATGGAAGTGGATGTTCGTAGTAATACGGGGTGTTCTGGAGAAAAGGGTAAAAGTAGGAGTGGCAAAGAGGTTTGCAACTCTGACAATCCAAAAGCCAGTGTTTAAGAAGGTTCGGTCAACTTGGTCACTGAGTCATAGTCAAGGATCGGGCTATGGTCGCTGCCAAAGAGAGAGAGAAAAGAAACACTCAGCGTGCACTCTAACCTAGATCAGAATGGTTATCAATTTATCTAATCAGGAAACCTCCTACTGTACCGTCAAATTCTCCTCCAAACCTGAAAGAAGAATTAGTCGGGATCACCCGAGGAGTAGACCAACTCATCAGTGGGAATCGGGATCCAACTATCATCGCATGATAACGTGACGGAATCCACTCACGTTATCACACTCCAGAAGGTATGCGCATGCCTGGCAAGTTTCAGTTTCTTTAGAAACTCCCGATGTGATTTTTACCCCAAGCGGTTTATGACCTTGACTAGGTCAACAAACCATAAACCGCCAGTCAAGTTCAACCCGTCATTATTCTAGATTGCATTAAACCCAGTCGTACGTGTCCTTGACTAGGTCAACAAGGCCGCACGACTGTCCTAACCAATCCCATTTATGCAACAAACAAGCACCATTTAGCTACCGAACACTACGTCTTGATTAGGTCAACAAACGCAGCACGAATACTAAATAATACCCGTAAGAAATGACGGAGGGCTACGGCTGGTTTGTGGCAAAAAACCTTTAACGTAATGAACTTGATATCGTTGAAGGAACTGCATAGATTTTTATAAAAATATAGTAGCGAAAACCTTTGCTAAAGAGGTCACTCCCGGTGAAGGGATCTCGGCGCTTTCCCCGTAGAATGAGATGCAGGATATTCCAACTGAATACCACGATGCAAAGAAAAAGTAATCGACTATAGTGAAGTTATTACCCTGACGCAAACTCTTGTCTAAGGGGTCACTCCCGGTGAAGGGATCTCGGCCCTTGCCTCGTCGACTGAGGTGCTGGATATTCATAACCGAATACCACTGTGCAAAACAAAAGAGAACGTCCTTGCAATAACAGCTTTTTGAAAAATTGTTCCAACAACATCAGAATAGGTTTGTTTAGCTTGCATTGATCCGAATCAATGCAGTCCCATCAATTGATCACACCACAAAAAGAACGAAAATAATGATGTACGTATATGCCATCCGCATTCGCCACTGGATCCCGTCATCACCCGTTAGGTTACTTAACTAACGACAGAGCGGGGACTGGACTAGCACGGATGCAAAACATATACAACATCTACTAGTATATATATCAATATATAATATCGCTCAAGGCGTGATAAAATGCAACATCACAAAAATGTAATAAGCATCAAAGAACAATACAGATATCTGGGATCCACGGTTTTCATAGAGCCTCTACTGAAACCTGACGTTCCCCTGATAGTGTGGATAGCCTGTGCAATGAAATCCTAGACCCCTACGGGCACGGCAAGTTACCCGCCAAAACCTGAAGCGAGGCAGCCCCCTTCAACAACGTGAATGGACCACCCAGCACTTCACGGAATCCGGTAACTTGAGCACCCCTCCTTGGGTCAACCTGTACCCCCTACGAGTGCGGCGAATAGCCCGCCAATTCTAGAGTGAAGCCCCCTCCATCTCAAAGCCATGAGATGCGGGCCCGTTGCCCTCTAGAACCCGGCTATCCGTGCACCCCACCGCGGGGTAAGCCTAGTACAGAAAGTAAAATATATACAACGGGTATATCGACCTCAGCCCGGTCGTGCCCCAAAAGAATAATATACAAACAGGTACTGACGACAGTCCACATGTCGGACGCTCGCCCCGCAATATCAAATGTACATATAAAACGAAACTGTACTACCATTGCATCCAGGCTATCCACCATGACAATCCGCAACATCACAGCACAACACAGAATATCAACGTGAATATTACGTTCGCAAATCCGTCTAAAAAGGCTATAGCAGTTAGACAGGATTTACCGATCAAATGACATTCACGGTCGCAGATATAATGTAAATACTGTGAACTAACATATTTAAAATATTCGATCGACTAAATTTACCGAAGTGGGCCCCAAGAACAACTGTAGCACTCAAAGAAAATCTGGGCCCAAAAAGAATATTCCAGAAACCCTATTTCCATGTCCCAAGAGCACTGTAGAAATTTGGTACTGTGAAGAGTCAAAATGGCAGCGGAATCGCGGCCAATGCATGGGTTTGGCCGCGGTTCCACGGTGTAACAGTAACTTCACACGACCAAATTTTCACAGAATGCTTAAAAAACCCTGCTCGTATTTTTACAATGTACTAAATAATTTTTTGACCACTACAAAAATTCGACAGAAACTGTGGCATGAAAAACGCGGTTTTTGAAAATCCGTTCGATTGAACTTGTAAACACGTTAGAGCAAGCTAGGTTTAGGTTAATGGTGTGTCTCTGATACCATGTAGGACTACGGTAACGTCCCAGCCGTCTATCCGAGGCCAAAATGCGGAAACGAAAAATTTTCTCAAACTAGAAACTGGCACTACCGCATCCTGAAACCCCGGATCGTAACCATTAACCTAATGCTAGCTATCAAGATAAAGGGTAGAGAGCTATACCGAGCGATCCGTGTCCTTCGGTCTTCGGCCTCCGTCCCGATCTCCTCGCGGAATCTCCGGTCATCACCTTCTCGTCGGAAAGGGCACCACATCGAGAAGTCTTTTTACGGGCTCCCGCTTCATCCGAAGCAACTCGGGCGTGAAGTGTGCTAGCCGACGCGTCCAAGGTGTTGTAGAGAATGTTTGTGATCACTTTGTCTCTTGCATCCATGGCTTTGGATGGAGGTTAAGGATGATGCCATTGATGGAAGCAATGAGCTAGAGAAGAAAGAGGAAGAAGAAGGAGTTTCATCCTCTTTTCTTTTGTTGTAAGTATGATAGAATGTGAGAGTGAGGAAAATTATATGAGAGCTAACAATAACCCCATGGCAGCCCCTCTCTCTCTCTTCCTCTCATATCATCATAAATCAATCCATTAATGTGACACTTTTGCTAAAAAAGAGACCATCACTCATGATACAAGTCCATGTCACATTAATGCATTGTAATGATGAAAATCTAGCTCATTATTTCCTTAAGCAAACATTAATCCAAATGTTTGCCATAACAAAGAAAATCCGGCAACATCTAAAGTAAACTCATGACGGATCACGAGGATACCCCTCACCTGTATATACATACCTGCACCCGCATTCCGACTGAATGCGAATGCGATGAAACTAAAGTAATCCAACAAATCTAATACCAGGATCCTGCTTAAACCAAAACCCACTAGTATGATCCGTCCGATCATGATCCGTGCAATACTGCACGTATAAGATCGAACCCTGCCATATATCATACGGCCTTTACAACGTTTCGCCCGAAACTTGAGAAACTGTCTGTGGGGGACTCTAAAGACTCGTCAATACCTTGGCTGCGGATTTAACCACTAGCACGTCAGAGGTATTAGCCGTACGTAACGAGCTACCAGGTATTGACCAAAAGGGAGGTCGATGAGCGAACTCATCCTGACACCCTACTGAGCCTGTCAGTGACAATATCCGTACAGTCCGGTCCGTTCGTCTATGAGTATCGCATGGCGGGCCTAGGGGTTGGTAAAAGTCAGACCCCCAAAAGCGGTACAAGTCGTGTCGGAGTATAGCCCAGAACACCCTGAGATACTACTGGAATACCTACCAGTAAATCTCCTGCCTCGGCCGAGGGCTTTGTATAATGGCTCTCCTAGATACAGTGCGACCTCACCCCCAATACCGGGAGAGACGAACCCCTGCACATCTGCTCACTGCCTCCATGTGGCTCGGGACTGTACCCAACTAAAACCTGTTTGCACGACTCCTTTGAGACGTGGTAGGGTAGTAATCAAAGTACAGTGGGAACTCACACGAGACAAATGACGATCTCAGGTCGATGAACTAACCTGTACACATGTCACCAGGGAACTGCTATCTGACGTCAGGTATAAGACCAATTAGCATGTTCCCGGCGAGTCCTGTCAGGTGTACTCATAACCCAATGAGCACCTGTATACATCTTAGGTGAACCAACTAACACCAGTGGCTTGTGATACCGGCCACCGCCCCTCGTCGGGGTCTCGACTGTATACACTAGTCTACTCTGGAGTATCGATGCCCTGTCTCGAAAACTCCCACGACTAGGGACCTTTTAAGGATGTGCTTATAGACCCCAGCTCCCACGTATATGATCGCCATCATACTGCTGGCTGTCAAGCAAGAATCCTAAGGGCTCTATCAACGCGCAATAGTGACCTGTAAGGTCACCTAAAGCAGTACACGATGATAAAGATAAACCAGATAGCATACTATCATCTTGAGTAAGACTGTCCTACCGGTATAGGTCCTCACTCAATCATTGCAATCGCGTGCCTGTGATCCAATAATTGACTCTGAGGGCACTATCTTCAACAAAGGTGAGCTCGTTCTACTCAAAAGTCTTTCTCATGTTAAATGGACCGTAACATGGGAAGGATCATTCATCATTGAAGGGGTCCACTGTGGAAATAATTGTATATTGATTAACGCAAATGAAGATGAACCGTCGCTTCCTTGTGACACAACATACAAGCAATGACACCATCCTTGAAGGCTTTCTTTTAAATTGGAAACATGCCTTTGACTTTTAGCTAACTAGAAAATGTAAACTAGGGGCAAAAAATGCAATAAGGTCAATGGCAAGTTTGGTCGAAAGATTATCCATATATTTGTTTTAACTCGAACAAATAGAACAACTAGAAATCTACAATTTAATGTCACTAGATTTGATGAAACATTCACTAGATGATTTCCGCCTTTTTCAAATTATAACAGCTAAGTGGATCATTTCCTACGCGAAGAACAATGTCAAGATATAAAAGATCAAAAGATGATTATGAAAAAAATACTGAAACATGGTAAAGGAACACTCAAACTAATCAGGGGGTAAATGTGTGTGGATATGTCTTTTTCTTTCACCCCGGTCAAGCAAGTGTTCTCTTCGGGTTATAAGTCCTAATGGTTTCCCGTGTGAGAATAATTCTTGCCTCTAACAAAACAATTCATAAAAAAACATTCGTCAGTTAAAGGATTAGTTATGAGCTAAAATTTAGAACATTGACTTCGCTATAAAAGAATGAAAAGCGTAGGAGTTGTCCATCTCTACGCATATCAGTAAACTGAATGTCTAATCATTTTAAGTGACAACTAAAAGTTGATTATAGAGTTTTGACCTTGCGAAAAATTAAATTAAGTTAGGAAATAATCCAAAACTAAATTTTAGTTCCCTATGTGAACTCCAAAAATTCTCACGAATCTTCTTGCATCAACTAGAATGCTAAGACGAAATTTTCTATTTCCAACAAAAGAGGACTCCCAAATGGAAGCCTCTCGTAAGAGAGTCAAATGATTCATCTTCACTTTGCCACCTGTAAATATTTTCGCTACGTCCGAAGACGTTTAGCTACGGCTATTAACCGAGTGTGAGGTGCATGTTATCGATGACAGAATGGTAGAACCTAGCCAGAATAGGGAGCGAAACCACTCCTGAAAATTATTTACATGAGATAAAATGTACCAAAGCCCTCCTTGTCCAGTTAAGATGGAACATTTGATATAAACCAATCGATCAAGTCAAGGGGCATTGCCCTAAAAACTTCTTGATCTCGAAAAGGAAATTCCCTTCCACCATTTCAATATTCTTCACTCTCGTCAAAATCATCCATATCTAGATCGACGATAAAAGACTTAAGCCTTTCTTAAAGCTATAATGGAATGATTGACCAACTTGGTCGATTGAGTCTACGGGGAACCCTAGGCATCTTGAGCTAAAACGAACTTCCCCAAAATACGGTCCACTTACTATATCATTCATATATACCTGTTAAACGTACTAACTTTCTTCTTAAGTGTGTAGAAAATATGATGAATTAGCGCTAAATTAAGAAGTGTATGGACATGCTTTCAAGCAAGTACCACCATCATAAAGATACGGGTATGACACGTACCGTTAATAAGCAGCCTCCATTAATTCATACGACCAGTATAACCATACCAAGTTGCCCCAGTCCCATCCGATCCAGATACCAGTGAGACATGCACTGTAATACCCAGTTCTTTCGCGCACCAATATCCGTATTTTTTTATAAAATGCTACTTACAAAATTTAATTATTTATATTTATAATTATTTTGTTTTATATTTAAAACCCTAACCCTAATTTATCTAAACCCTTTTATTTTCTCCCTTTTTATTTTTCCCAAAACCCAGCCCACTCCTTATCTCGTTTTCCATTTAATTAATTCCCAAGCTCAGCCCAATTAAAACCCCAGCCCAAAACAAACATTTTAATTAAATAAATCCCCCGGCCCACTCCTTCCTTCCCTTACATGTGAATTAAACAAAAATCCCTCCTCTGGCCCAAGCCGCGCCCAAACCTCCTAACCCGTGCCAACAAACCCGACCCGACCCGTTGCTATTCCTCTTCCCCGCTGCCTTCGCTAGTTCCCGCTCCTTTCCTTCTCGCGACGCGGTCACTCCCCACGCTCCCACCCCCCTCACGCTCACAACGCGCGCGCGTTCCCTCCCACGACCTGCTCCCTTCAACGGCTCCCTCCCCCTTCTCACACTTCTCCCCCTTCCTCATATCTCCATCTCTCAAACTCACAGCAGGCGCCATCCTAACTCCCGACACCACCACCAGCACCCTCGACTCACTGCCTGCACCCTAGACCCTCCATCGGCGACCTCACCATAGCCAACGCGTACACATCCACACTGCCCTATGCATCACCACTAACACCCTCAGCTCACCATCTCCACCTTACCTCTGCACGCCCACTGCCGCCGTTACCCATCATGACGAGACTCCGGCTCCACCTGCAACCCCCAGCGCCAACGATCTCTTCTCACCGCCCACACCACCAGAGCCCTGACATCTCCTCTTCTCATCGACTACAACGTCTCTCCCTCTCCTCTCCTCTGCTCACCCAAGACCCATCGCCTACCTCCAGTACCAAAGCCGAGACCCCCGACGCCGAGCCCTCGTCCGCGCCCCTCCAAGCTGCAGACCCGAGCGCACCCCCTCTGCAGGCACCTCGCCGGCGCCTCCATCGACCCCACGTCGTCACTGAGTAAATCTCTCTCTCTCTCTCTCAGCATCTCTCTCTTTCTCTCTCTCAGCATCTCCCTCTCTCAACATCTCTCTCTCTTTCTCTCTCTCAGCATCTCTCTCTCTCTCTCTTAGCATCTCTGCCTCTCTCACATCAAAATATGAATAAAACTTGGAGCAGTGATGAAAATGAGTGCACAGTGATTAACTGGGTTTGAGTACATTTATTTGATTCCAAAGACTGAACCTGTGCTGCGTCCGTGACGCGATTGTGTCGTTGCCGCTGTCGGACCATCATCGACACGTCTTCAAGAAAGTTTAATCCTTGCTTCATGCTACTTGTATATGTTACAATTCTAGTTACTAATAATTGTCGCATACCCTTTTTACGTGAACCGTATAATTCAAGTGTTCGATGCACGGTCCGAATGGAAACTCCCATTAAATTGATGGAAAAATATAAAATATGATGGCCCGAGTTGTAAGGAATGTCCCTTGAGACTTTGGTTCCAATACTATGTCGTTTGCTCACATAAAATGATGTCCCAGATTCTGTCGTAAAACCTGAAAACCTTCGTACGTGCCAAACTATAATTTTTTTTATAAATTGTGTATAAACCATATTTTAGAGTTCGATGGCTCGTAACGAAGCTAACTGTTTAAACTACCGTAATATATTGTTGATCACTGAATTTTAATAAACTATGATAGAGATAACTGCGGTGGATTACGATTCTGGACTGTAGTCCAGAATGGAAATCCAGGTTAACCCCTGTTGCTAAACACCTGTATATCACTGTTCATATAAGAGAATGCACGGAACCCTATATCTTTACGTAGGGAATTTAATTATCTTTATTACTCCATTGGTCTTACCGGATTCCTCAACCGTTTTATATTTTTAACTCATTTTATAATGTTGATACGTTGTGCTGAATTCTGCAGAGGCAGATTTTACACATCGAGCATAACATGTCCATAAATCCCTATCAACATAATATATTACTGATCCTCTAATTGCAGTGGAAACCTAACTGATAGACCTAAATATTGTTCAACTATAGCGTTGCCTAAATACGATCCCAATTGGGATTAAAATGCGTTACGAAACGGACTTCCGATTCTGAAACCGGATTTCCAGCAGTGAACGCTTAAAATGAAATGGCCATATCTAATGATCCTTAAACCCGATTAATGTGAAACCAATTTTGATGGATATATAATTAAACATACTGCTTACCCCTTGTTCATTGTTTCGCTAAATTTTGTATGTATGATTTATGATAAATTATGCAAGTGGTAGGACACCGACTGATGAGATCTTAATCATGCCTTAGTTATTGTATTCTCATCACATTATATATATGTCATTGCATTGGTAACCTAGTGATCATGTGCATTACCCAGTGTTAGGTATTAGTGTTTGATTGTGGCAAGTACGTTAGTGTTTAAGCATGAATGGATAAGTGAAAGTGACACGTACTTGTACACAATCAGTGGACCCTTTTGATTTATTGCATTGTCGACGTCTGTGGGACGTGTATAAGTGTGACTATAATTGGTATGGGACGATTATGGAAGCACTTGCATGGGTGTCACAGGTAAGGCACCAAACACTGTCCATTTATCTTGGGTATCAGTCGAGACATGCTTGATGAAGACCCTGTCTTCAGTTCTCGCGTAGACTTGTCATGGACCGACTGGTATTTGAGTTTATGGTTAGCGTTTGATATAGACCACGGGGTGTGGGGTAGTTTGAGTGTGAGTTCAACAGAATCTCGGGAGTCCCATGCCGGCACGTACAGCAATTCTGGAGATATATGAGGATATTACTGATTATTAGCGAGCGACTCGAGCCCGTGTTCCCTTGCCCTTGGGTCCTACCCTTGGGTGGGGAATACTCACGAGTGGTTGACTCTCACACTTAGACTGACGATAGGCTTAGTGACCTGTACAGTGAGACTTAGAGACTGATAAGGTAGTGACATTGACATGCATTGATTACTGATTCAACATACTTGTCATACCATTTATTGCTTTACTGTTTGCCTGCTCTATTAGATACCTGCATTGGCTACTTCATGTTCACGTCTTTACTCTTTTGATTACTGTTACATATTCATTAATATTGCACGAGTCACCATCTGTATCTATATATATATTGCTATCGTGTCGCTCTGACGACCTGAGTATGCATGCTCAGAGTGAGAAGTGGATCTAGCTTGGACCAGGACCTGACGTGCCTCGAGGACATCGCGGACATCTTGATCAGCGACCCAGATCTATACTTCCTTGATCTCCATCTGGTTATTTCTTTTGATTTAGTTACTGCATTTCTTTTTACCTGTGCATTGATTGCTGATTACCACGTAAAGCTAGAAGCCGAAGTGTGACTACGGAGAGATATTTCTTCGACCGTAGGAGCATGGCTGGCTTTGTCAACCCCTCATATTCCGTATTTTGGGAAGCGAGGCGCGACATGGTTTTGTTGGTATCAGAGCCAGGTTTTGCTTCGAATGGGATTGCAGTTTCCGTGCATTACTTGACAATCTAAGACATCCTTCGGTCTAGATTGTAAACTTGTTATTCTTGATTTTGATTCATATAGTGTGTTCTGCTATACATTTTGATCCATTCGCTAGGGTTTTGGGTGACTTAATAGAGTTACGTGGTTGTAATTGTGAACTACAGCATAGTTACAATACTGTACTCTGTTTGAGTGACTTGGAGTTCTACAGTTGATTCCCACTTGTTTGAATTTCACCGCACCTGATATTCTTGATTCCTTGCCTAATCCATATTGTATTTTAATTCTTATAGCTTTTGCCTTATATCGTCCTCAAATTGTTGTTTCAGGACCATGTCTTCCAACGACTCTTTTTCTATCTCTACTTCCCAGAATCAGACCGTAGAGATTCTGAGTGTACTGCAATGTCTGAAGGAAGCCCAGGAGCGAACGAACGACCTGTTAGCTGAAGGATTAAGAAGGCACCAGCGGAAGCCTCCAATCGTAAGGGAATCCCCGTTAAACAAGGAAAAGAGGTGAAGATGAAGCGCTCATTTGTTCCCCAGCCACGGAAGCAGGTGAAGGCTCAACATTGTGGATACTGCAAGAAGACAGGACACCTTCAGAGAGATTGTCGCAGCGCCAAAGGGTAATGCCTGATTTGCGGATCCAGCGAACACCTTGTCGATGGTTGCCCTAAAAGGAAGGAGCTACAAGGAGGAGGTTCGTCCACACTCTCCACTCCTGCTAAGTGATGGTTACTTCGTAGTTCGAGTTTCGAGAAATAGTACGGACCCAGCGCAGGATTCAACTCGCGTGACGAGAATGCAGCGGTCTAGAAATCAAAGGAAGAGTTATCACGTTTTCTGCTTTTAATAAAAATGTTGTCACTCCTTTGTAAATATTTTCTTTTCGTTTGAGATCTTGTATCCGTTGAACTTTTAGTTGAATGTAATAAAATTCTGAGTTGTGATGTATGTATCGTCCCCTTCCCACTCACTTTACTTATACTATTCATTGCATCAGTATTATAAATTTTGTTTTTCAGTCCTTGCCTACCGCATATTTTCCTTGTGCTCCGTATCCTTAGTTATTTTCTTGGTGTGTTCCACTGTCTAATCATAACTCTTTCTTTTCAGGCCATAGCCCACCGTGGAGCAGTGCCGCCTCTAGATGAGGACACACGGTCGTGCGTTTCCTTGGACTGCATGCTGGTAAGCTCAGATGATGAGATCAACGGCCCACAGGTTATTTTCGAAAACAACGATTCCGAGGACGAGGGAGCCGCAGCCCCAGAAGTTGACATGATCGGTGATTCCGACGAGGAGGAAGAAGACCTCGAAGAAGACCCAATAGAGGAAGATTCCAAGGAGGACCCGATAGAAGAAAATCCAGGAGAGGAAAACCTTGGGGAGAATCCAGTGGAAGAAAATCCTATGGAAGAGGATCCAGAAGAAGAGAATCACATGGAAGCAGACCTCGATGAAGAAGCTCCAGCCGAGGAAGAAGGACCAGAAGAACAAGACCTCGCGGCAGAAGATCCTCCAGTGGCGATCCCTGCGAGGCGTTATGGAAATGGACGCCCCTATCTGAGCGCACGAGCCTACCGTAACCTGCTGAACTCCCATAACCGCGACTGACGTGATCCAGTTTTTGTCTCCTCTGGCCAAATAAATCTATGTATAGTTTAGGGCCATCTTTTACTTTTCAAAAATGCCTTGTTTAGAATTTTCTGGGATGAAATAAAATTTCTGAGTTCGCTAATCTTTTGATTGTTGGTTCACATGATGCTTTGACTGTTTCCCCTATATATTTCTTTTCCCTTTGAGATTCATTACTGTCCTTCACTCCTGCACCTTGTGTTGTTTTGACCTTCGCTTAGATTAAAAAGTGCCGCACCTCGATCTTTTGAATGGGCCTTACTCTATTGTAACCCCTACCATGACTAGCCCTTATACATCTGTAGTGCTTCCTTTTATTACATTTAGGGACATCATCATTCGAAAAATTTAGTTTTCATCATTTCGTATTTATCGATAAATTGTGTGTTATTGACTATTTCCGTTTTACCCATTTTAGATGCTCTACTATTCCTCATATTTTCAATAGCGCACCCATATATCGCGCATTTTACTTTGCTCTATGTCTCTTAGTTTCACCACGTGGGTTTCTAAGTTATTTTAAAATCGTTTGATCGATACAGTTATTCTAAAATACTTTGGCCTATCGACAAATCCTCCACTATTTTATTATTGTTACTTTATTTTTTCCCGGGTATTGTGCTTATAGTTTGCTATTATAAATGGTTATGCCTGATGCCATTATTTTAGCTGCGCTATTTTGATATACGTATGTATGCATATATTTAGGATTTCGATTTTATCTAGCATGCCTCGAATGTTATTGTTCGTTATTGCTATTTTTATTCTCTTGTACATATAGTTTGCCCTTATAGTTGATTCTGCCTTATACTTACTTAGACCTTCGATTTTTCTTTCTTTTTAACTACTTTAAGTAAAGCACTATATGTGAGTGTTCGAGGTCATAGCTTTTCGCATGTTATTTTATATAGCTTATCGCTTGTTTTAAATTTCGAGGACGAAATTTTCGTAAGGGTGGTATGATATAATACCCAGTTCTTTTGCGCACCAATATCCGTATTTTTTTATAAAATGCTACTTACAAAATTTAATTATCGATATTTATAATTATTTTGTTTTATATTTAAAACCCTAACCCTAATTTATCTAAACCCTTTTATTTTCTCCCTTTTTATTTTTCCCAAAACCCAGCCCACTTCTTATCTCGTTTTCCATTTAATTAATTCCCAAGCTCAGCCCAATTAAAACCCCAGCCCAAAACAAACATTTTAATTAAATAAATCCCCCGGCCCACTCCTTCCTTCCCTTATAAGTGAATTAAACAAAAATCCCTCCTCTGGCCTAAGCCGCGCCCAAACATCCTAACCCGCGCCAATAAACCCGACCCGACCCGTTGCTATTCCTCTTCCCCACTGCCTTCACTCGTTCCCGCTCCTTTCCCCCTCGCGACGCGGTCGCTCCCCACGCTCCCACCTCTCTCATGCCCACGACGCGCGTGCATTCCCTCCCACGACCCGCTCCCTTCAACGGCTCCCTCCTCCTTCTCACGCTTCTCCCCCTTCCTCATCTCTCCATCTCTCAAACTCACAGCAGGCGCCATCCTAACTCCCGACACCACCACCAGCACCCTCGACTCACTTCCTGCACCCTCGACCCTCAACCGGCGACCTCACCATAGCCAATGCGTACACATCCCCGCTGCCCTATGCATCACCACTAACACCCTCAGCTCACCATCTCTACCTTACCTCTGCATGCCTACTGCCACCGTTACCCATCACGACGAGACTCCGGCTCCATCTGCAACCCCCAGCGCCAACAATCTCTTCTCACCGCCCACACTACCAGAGCCCTGACATCTCCTCCTCTCATCGACTACAATGTCTCTCCCTCTCCTCTGCTCACCCAAGACCCATCGCCTACCTCCAGTACCAAAGCCGAGACCCCCGACGCCGAGCCCTCGTTCGCGCCCCTCCAAGCTGCAGACCCGAGCGCACCCCTCTGCAGGCACCTCGCCGGTGCCTCCGTCGCCCCCACGTCGTCACCAAGTAAATCTCTCTCTCCCTCTCTCTCAGCATCTCTCTCTCTTTCTCTCTCTCAACATCTCTCTCTCTCTCTCTCTCTCTAAATCTCTCTCTCTCAGCATCTCTGCCTCTCTCACATCAAAATATGAATAAAACTTGGAGCAGTGATGAAAATGAGTGCACAGTGATTAACTGGGTTTGAGTACATTTATCTGATTCCAAAGGCTAAACCTGTGCTGCGTCCGTGACGCGATCGTGCCGTTGCCGCTGCCGGACCATCGTCGACACGTCTTCAAGCAAGTTTAATACTTGCTTCATGCTACTTGTATATGTTACAATTCTAGTTACTAATAATTGCCGCATACCCTTTTTACGTGAACCGTATAATTCAAGTGTTCGATACTCGGTCCGAATGGAAACTCCCATTAAATTGATGGAAACATATAAAATGTGATGGCCCGAGTTTTAAGGAATGTCCCTTGAGACTTTGGTTCCAATACTATGTCGTTTGCTCACATAAAATGATGTCCCAGATTCTGTCGTAAAACCTGAAAACCTTCGTACATGCCAAACTATAAAATTTATTATAAATTTTGTATAAACCGGATTTTAGCGTTCGGTGGCTCGTAACAAAGATAACTGTTTAACCTACTGTAATATATTGTTGATCACTGAATTTTAATAAACTATGATAAAGATAACTGCGGTGGATTACCATTCTGGACTGCAGTCCAGAATGAAAATCCAGGTTAACCCCTGTTGGTAAACCCCTGTATATCACTGTTCATATAAGAGAATGCGCGGAACCCTATATCGTTATGTAGGTAATTGAATTAGATTTATTACTCCACTGGTCTTACCACATTCCTCAACCGTTTGATATTTTTAACTCATTTTATAATGTTGATACGTTGTGCTGAATTCTGCAGAGGCAGATTTTACACATCGAGCATAACCTGTCCATAACTCCCTATATCCACAATATATTACTGATCCTCCAATTGTGGTGGAAACTTAAATGATATCCCTAAATATTGTTCAACTATAGCGCCGCCTAAATACGATCCCTACTGGGATTAAAATGCGTTACGAAACGGACTTCTGATTCTGAAACCGGATTTTCAGCAGTGAACGCTTAAAATGAAATGGCCATATCTAGTGATCCTGAAACCCGATTAATGTGAAACTAATTTTGATGGATAGATAATTAAACATACTGCTTACCTCCTGTTCATTGTTTCGCTAAATTTTGCATGTATGATTTATGATAAATTATGCAAGTGGTAGGACACCGACTGATGAGATCTTAATCATGCCTTAGTTATTGTATTCTCATCACATTATATATATGCCATTGCATTGGTAACCTAGTGATCTTGTGCATTACCCAGTGTTAGGTATTAGTGTTTAATTGTGGAAAGTACGTTAGTGTTTAAGCATGAATGGATAAGTGAAAGTGACACGTACTTGTACACAATCAGCGGACCCTATTGATTTATTGCATTGTCGACGTCTGTGGGACGTGTATAAGTGTGACTATAATTGGTATGGGACGATTATGGAAGCACTTGTATGGGTGTCACAGGTAAGGCACCAAACACTGTCCATTTATCTTGGGTATCAGTCGAGACATGCTTGATGAAGACCCTGTCTTCAGTTCTCGCGTAGACTTGTCATGGACCGACTGGTATTTGAGTTTATGGTTAGCGTTTGATATAGACCACAGGATGTGGGGTAGTTTGAGTGTGAGTTCAACAGAATCTCGGGAGTCCCATGCCGGCACGTACAGCGATTCTGGAGATATATGGGCATATTACTGATTATTAGCGAGCGACTCGGGCCCGTGTTCCCTTGCCCTTGGGTCCTACCCTTGGGTGGGGGATACTCACGAGTGGTTGACTCTCACGCTTGGACTGACGCTAGGATTAGTGATCTGTACAGTGAGACTTAGAGACTGATAGGGTAGTGACATTGACATGCATTGATTACTGATTCAACATACTTGCCATACCGTTTATTGCTTTACTGTTTACCTGCTATATTAGATACCTGCATTGGCTACTTCATGTTCACGTCTTTACTCTTTTGATTACTGTTACATATTCATTATTATTGCACGAGTCACCATCTGCGTCTATATATATATTGCTATCGTGTCGCTCTGACGACCTGAGTATGCATGCTCAGAGTGAGAAGTGGATCTAGCTTGGACCAGGACCTGACGTGACTCGAGGACATCGCGGACATCTTGATCAGCGACCCAGAGCTATACTTCCTTGATCTCCATATGGTTAGTTCTTTTGATTTAGTTACTGCATTTCTCTTTACCTATGCATTGATTACTGATTACCACGTAAAGCTAGAAGCCGAAGTGTGACTACGAAGAGATATTTCCTCGACCGTAGGAGCATGGCTGGTCTTGTCAACTCTTCATATTCCGTATTTTCGAAAGCGGGGCGTGACATGCACAGTTTAGTAGCAGATTTCAGTCATATCATCAGCTGGTATAACATGTGCCGAGTAGCAAATCCAAGCCCTAACCGCATCCACTTCATCAATTGATGTGACAAATGCTGAAATGACCTTCTCATTCCCATCAACATCCCTCGCACAAGCGTAACATCATTTGAAAACCGGTGCGACATGCACCGTCATGCTCAAGAACGGTGCCCAATTTTATCTTTGCACCGGAATTTGCAAATCAGTGCGTCCCAAGTAACAACTTTGTCATCGCTTGGAAGCACAATAACGTCAAAGCATTTTCTTGGGTGCTAGATATTGTTTTCAAAATCTTCATCTTCGACGGTAATGTCGATACCCCTAGGCATCTACCATCCTTGATATTGTATTAGCCTCCTATTTTCAAAACCTACATAAAAATTATTTTCATAAAAAAAACTCTACATTATTTTAGCATGCAGTATCGAGCACCATATTGCTTCTCACCCCCTCCTTGAAGAGAAAGGGAATGAACGGGATCAACCCCCAATCTAGATAATTGCAATAGCCGTCATGGCTTATCTTTTCAAAACAAAACAAAACTTAGCATACGATGAAATCAGCAGAAGGCCGATATTCGCGCATGGATAACAATGTCCCATGCCCACTGGTTTCACCGGTATCAATCTTAGAGAAAGCGGATAAGGACCCAATCGAGATCCTGTTCTCACCAAACATTGATTTGGTCCTAAGGTCCAGCCCTGAGGATTGTTTCGCTCCGATGCCGTAACCTCTCTTTACCGGCTTTAACAACCTCAAACAACTATCGCAGTCTTCAAAAATTGGGATAAAATCCTTTCCATGCTCTTTATTCTTATATAAACTTTGCATTAGCATCCATCACTGTATTCTTTTCCATATCTCTTCTTAAAGTCCCATCCTAAAAGCCCGCTCGGAAATCATCAAATTGTGCTCTCTTTTCGTCTCGTCTTGTCCTCTCACCTTTACCTGTAACTAACGTTGCTTCTGCAACATTAGTACAGGAGAGGCATATATGTTGATATGCCAAACTGGACCAATTCGGGCTCTTTTTCATACTATATAGCAGTATGGAAAATTCATTGTTTTCTGAATGTTAAAATCATTTTGGGTGCCAAAAACCCAATTTATGAGAAAATGAGTGAAAATGTATATTAAAATATTTTTTTTGGGATTTATTTGAATTTATTAGGGTATTTCTATGAAAAATTCAAGTAATGGTTGTCCATGCGTTGGATCCCCACACGCATGAAGAACTGTTGCAATTTTAAAACTCTATAAATATTCTTAAATGATTTAAAGAGTTTCTAGAAGATTTTCTGTGGAACATTTATCCATGCTCATGCGTCGTGGCCCTATATGCATGGAGTCTTGAAAAAAATAAAAATTGTTTTAATACAAATTAATTTTTTAAAATATCAATAAAAACAAATTTTCAGAGCAGTAGTTCTCCATGCGTTGGGTAACCTAACGCATAGATAACAACAACAATGATTTTCAGCTAAACTTTTTATCGATTTAAAAAATTAATTTTCAAAGCAACAGGTCTCCATGCGTTGGATGACCCAGCGCATGGACAACTGTTGGTCGAATTTCAACAAATTTTGTATCAAAATCCAATAATTTTTTTGAACTATGCGCATGGACAACTGTTTGTTGAATTTCAATAAATTTTCAACAATTTTTGAAACAAAATTCAACAAAATTTTGGAACAAGTCTCCATGCGTTTGGATGACCCAGCGCATGGAGAACTGTTAGTCAAATTTCAGCATTTTTAAGAATATCATCAACAAAATTCGACGAAATTAGCGGAAAAAGTGTCTATGCGTTGGATAATCTAATGCATGGAGAACTACTCGTCTGACACAGCCTAAAACAGCCTGATTTCACCCTATATGCTATAAATAGAGCCACAAAGCTCTCATTTCTTCTCATCCCGAATTGGAAAGCTCAAAGCTCAATTCTAAAAATCAGAGAACAGCTCCAAAGTTAGCAAGCAAGCAAGCGGCGAAGCTCTACAGGATCTGGAGGAGACGCAACACGGCGACTCTTTCGAAAACAGGCTTTATCGACTCCCATTCTTTTTTTATTTTCCATTATTAGCATTTAGATCTAGATCTCCTTGAATAAAAAAATTATTTTTTATTATAAAAACCATATTTTTCAAAATTGCTTCATGCATTTAAATCAACACAACCCATAGAGGTATTGATAAGTCATTTTCCCGACCGTTAGGCTGGTAAGTTCAAATTGCCCATTTTGTTTATTTCATTTGCATATGTTTGAATAAAGTGCAACACTGCATATCCTTATGGTTTCTACACCATTTTATGACAGGGAAATAGGGAAGCAACAACCGAAGAAGTTAGGAGCCTCCTTGAAGTGCAGGCGCTTGCAAGGAGAGTTATCGAACGAACAATACAATCTTCTATACCAAGGGCGTCCGGTGGGCCCAAGCAAATCCGCTGGTGGCGATCGTGATTAAAGAATATCAAGCCAAGGGAGCGAATCTGTCATGCCTAAAGGATACGGGGATTTTCGATAATCTCAATATCCACACCTTCAATACTTGGATCCCTGCACAGTGCACGTACTTGACTTAAAACTTAGGCCTTTAGGCTTTACTTAGGCTAAATTAACTTGAATTTGGATCAAAATACAACAATCTCCACCTTGATTCAAGTTCTCCACAATCTCGTCACTTGCTCAATTCTTGGAACTCTGTTTTCATCGCGGCAAAATCAAGTTCAAGCATTGCTTGAACTCAATATCCAGAATCATCTCTGTACATGCAACTGCCGGAATCTCTGGAGTACCTTACTTCTTAAGAGCAATCACCTTCTTCTCGGCCTCCAAGAAGAACACTCTCACCCCTTTTCGAACTCCTAAACCGAACATCTTCCACAAATACATGGTTCTCCAAACCATCACCATGATGGTTAACAACATTACCTCCATTGTTGACCACGTGATGCCAGACTGAAGCGTTGATTTACCTAGCATCGCATCCGTGCCTAACATGTATCCCATCGTCGACCTCCATCTACCCCTATCACCATACACTGTTACAATGCAACCATCAACACTATCTCTATTGAATGACGAGCCGAACCATTCACTATCTCTCAAGTATCTTAGGATCCACTCCATTTGTCATGCCCCGCTTCCTAAGATATGCAGACTGCGGCACGTGACAGAGCCAACCATACTACCTGTGGCTAGCAATCATCCCTCCACAGCCACATTACGGCTGTCTATAGGATATCAAGAACAGTAAAAATATAAAATTAGCTAATATATGTCCATCTGCCACAGTTAATAGAGTCAAGAAAAATGCGTAAGCGGAAACGAATCAATAATCCAATAAATCACATCTGAAGCATGTCCCAATATGGGCTCACATTAAGAAATAAAACCGTGGAAAATAAACTAAACTAAACATTTCTAAATAACGCATGTTCAATTCTTCACTGCTCGACTTGATTGCTAAAATACTCCTGTTCAGCCGGCGATAAAGATAGAGGAACTGGGTCATGCAAAACCCAGACGTCAGTGCGTCATAAATATCAAATAACAGTGATAATTCAGGATATAACGATATAAGTAAATATGAATATAAATGAATAACACAGATATGAAACAGTGAGGTGTGTATGTATGTGATGTGTATTCTAAAACCGTGCTTCTAGATTATCTATTCTAAAAGTCTTTGAAATCAATTAATATAATCCTCATCGTAACCCAACAGTATATATCTCGTTCATTCCCCACGGGATCTCGGTAACAGTATTTATTCCGTAACGCCCGGAAAAACGGCAAACAAGTAATTATTCCGTAATGCCTGGAAAAACGGCAAACAAGTAATGATTATTCCATAACGCCCGGGAAAACGGCAAACATGTAATTATTCCGTAACGCTCGGTAAAAGGGCAAACGAGTAATAATGCCCTCTCGGTTACGTTTCGGTTACATTCTTGTTTTTCCCTTTTCTCCCAGGTTTGTGTTCAAGTCAGGTATTGCCAATATGAATCTAATGGTAACACAGGATCAAGTATGTACAATTCTCGTCTATGCAGACAACAAGTCACGTTCGTCGGGATAACACATCAATATTTTTGGCATTTGTAACTAGATCCAAGTAAGTCAAGCAGTGTGTCGTGCACACGTCATGTGATGCATATGTATCAAATAGATGCCAAATATGAAACTGTAATCGATATCGGAATACAGTAAACAAAATTGATACCAGGATGCATATGTATCTATCTATAATAACCTTTATATATCCATTGCTAGGTCTGATGCAAACTAGATAGCATGTTGTACTAATATAGTAGTATAATGATATCATGATGTTCCGGCATGCATCTAGATATACTATTATTGGTACGGATACGAATGCATGACGTAACACTGTAAATCGGTAATAATTGCTGAATAATAAAACACATGTACTATTTTTATTCATATAGGTATTAATATAATATAATATAGCATGTTTCAAGTTAAACTTGCCTGATCGGATCTCACGTCGGGTACGTACGTCACGTTCGACGTCGGATAAACGTCGCGATGCAACTCGCGCGTATGCAGGACTAGACCCGGTTGATCAATGACGTGTCGTGGAGATTAGTCTGGACGACGACGGTGATTGAGTCGTCTGGATCATCGGCGATACGTGCAACTCCGGCGAGATGATTACAAATCAAGAAAGCAAAAGAAGAAAAAAAGAAAGAAAGAAGAAGAGGAAGAAGAGGAATGGGGTGTGGCTGCTCTGGGTTTCTGGGGACAGAGGAGAGTTGACAATGACGACGATGATGGCTGCCGTCGATGAAGAGGACAGTGGGTTCTTGGCTGTCAGGGTTTTGGTGCAGGGTGTTCTTGGGTTAGAGAAGAGTGGAGGTGAGGAGAGGAGAGGAGGTGGAGGAAGGTGTGGCGAGGGTGAGGAGGTGGTGACGACGAGATTAGGGTGACCGGAGGTGAGGTTTCTGGGGTCGCCGACGTTGCGCATGGATGGGTGCTCGGGATTCTTGGGTTGCAGGTGCTCGGGATTAGAGTTTTGAAGAAGTGGAGGTTAAGGTGAAGTCGACGACGGGGTGAGGTCGAGGTGATCAACGGTGATGTGAGGGAGCAGGCATGGGGCTAGGGTTGTGGGCGTGGGTTCTCGTGGCGGGGATAGAGAAAGAGAGGAGAGAGAGTTGGTAAGTATATTAGTTAATATATATATATATATATATATATATATATATATATATATATATATATAAATATATATGAGAATAATGGAGGAAAGATGCCATATAAGGAAATTTCCTCCTATGACCTCGAAGAAATACATCTTCCCTCATTTTTTCCGCCGATCGGCACCCACCATCTTCATCGTTATCATCTAAGATGTGGGTACACCAAATTTCATGTGATTTTACAACCTTTTCATCGTTGATTTAGCAATGTAAAAAGTTCTATTGTCGGTAAACCGTTAATTTTGAACCCACCAAATCAACGGTAAAAAAGTTGTAGAATCACATGAAAATTGGTGTACCCATATCTTAGATGCTAACGATGAAGATGGTGGGTGTCGATCGTCGGAAAAAATGAAGGAGGGCGTATTTTTTCGACGCTATAGGAGGAAATTCCCTCCTATGGCCTCTTTCCTCCATTAACCTCTCTCTCCAGTCTCTCTCTCTCTCTTAATATATATATATATATATATATATATATATATTAAGAGAGAGAGAGACTGGAGAGAGAGAGGAAAGAGAGAAAGAGGAAATATATTTAGTTAATTATATTAGTTATATATATATATATATAAGAATATATACTGTTAGCTTAGGATTTTAAAATATTATAATATGTTTATATTCTGGGTTTAAACAGCTAATATCAAAATACTTCGAAAAATATTCGGATCTCATCTAAAAATATAATTGTAAAATATGGATAATATACATATCAGCTAAAACCATAATGCGATGTCCGGTCTGTATAAATGCATACCCCCAAGAACGGATATGCGTAATAACACGTAGCGATCCAAACGAGTTTGTTTTAACAATTTGGACATGAACGCGATGTATGGATACAAACATATGATGTGGGGTATGATAACATGTCATGCTAGATCTCAAATTATTTGGTTATTATTTGTGTTATTTAAAAGATATGCGGATAACAGAATATATCATATGTGTGTATAGGATCTAGGTGTGCATGGATCTTCTGTACTAGCAAATATATGACATAATTTAGAACCATGATGGGTTTCAAATATGCGGGTCAGGTCAAATATTTACCACAGATACCAAATGCACTATCCGCACCCAAAAAAAATAAACAAGAAGTTATCGCAAATTAGAAAATACCCAAATAAAATATGGTATAAATGCACTAGGGTGTTTAATTATACCCAACTACAAAAGAATTTCGTCCTCAAAATTCCCGGAGCAAGAAAAGACAAGAAAACATGAATCTAAGTAAAGAGGTGTGGAAACATCTATCGGATTTCGTCTACATGTTCCCATGTAGATTCTCCATGTGAACGATTCCCCCATGAAACAAGTACTAGAGGGATAAACTTGTTTTTGAGGACCTTTTCTCATCGATCCAGTGTCGCCATCGGTCTTTCTTCATATGTTAATTCCTCTCTTACTGCCAGCTCCAAATGATCTAGAACATGCATCTCATCTCTAACATACTTGCGGAGTTGAGATACATGAAACACGTCATGAACACCCGTCAAGGATGGTAGTAAATCCAATCGATAAGTTACTTCTCCAATACGCTCGATAATACCGAACGACCCCACGAATCAAGGACTAAGCTTGCCTCGACTACCAAACCGAGGTGATATCTTCAAGAATACAAGATCACCAACTGTGAATTCCAGAGGTCTTCGTCCTGTATCAGCCTAACTTTTCTTTCGATCTTGTGCCGCCTTCATATGATTTCGGATCGTGTTGACTTTCTCTACTGTTTGCACATTAAAATCTGGTCCCAATAGTCTTCGTTCTCCAATATCGTCCCAACAGACGGGCGAGCGACACTTACGACCATATAAAGCTTCGAATGGAGCCATCTGTATAGTCACCTGAAAGCTGTTGTTATAAGAAAACCCTACCAAGTGCAAATGATCCTCCCATGAACCCTTAAAGTCTAACATACAAGCTCTCAACATATTTTCAAGAGTTTGGATTGTCCTTTCTGACTGGCCATCTATCTAAGGATGATAAGCTGTGCTGAACTTCAAGCGAGTCCCCAAACTTACCTGTAGACTCCTCAAAAAGTCGATAAGAATCGGGTATCACGATCGGAAACGATGCTCACAAGTACTCCATGCAATCTCACAATCTCCTGCATGTACCGTTCTGCTAAAGCTTCCGTAAACTGACCAACTCGAAACGGTATAAAATGAGTTGCCATGGTTAATCGATCAACAATCACCCAAACTGCATTATTTCCCTTTGGACTCTATGGTAATGCTGTCACGAAATCCATAGTTTTATGTTCCCACTTCCATTAAGGAACCGGAAGTAGTTGCAATAAACCAGCTACCCTTTGATGTTCAACCTTGATTTGGTAACACACCAAGCACTTCGATACATAGCGTCATGCCTTCCCATCAGAAATGTTGTCATAGATCTCGGTATATCTTTGTGCCTCCCGGATGTACGGAATATGCTGAACTATGAGCCTCCTTCAAGACTTCTTCACGAACATCTCCTTTCGGCACACATAGACGACTACCATATCATAACGAACTATCTTCATGAATCAACAAGTCCGTTCGAAGTCCCTCTTCAACTTGTTCTCGAAACTTCTGCAATCTTGGATCATGCAACTGCGCTGCTTTAATGTTATCGATCAAAGATGACTCTACTTGCAATTGCATCAACTGTCCCGAAGAATACAGTAGTACAATCTCCAACTCGAACCTCTAACAATCAGCAATAATATCTTTCTGTGCAGTCAACATCCGTATCGCTGGCAACCGACTTAGAGCATCCGGCACTACATTAACTTTCCCCGGATAGTATTTTAGATCAAGATCATAGTCAGCCATCAGTTCCAACCATCTACGCTGCCTCATGTTGAGCTCTTTCTGCATGAACACATACTTTAGGCTCTTGTGATCGGTAAATACTTCTACCCTTTCATCCAATAAGGAGTGTCTTCAAATCTTCAAAGCAAAAATCACTGCTGCTGGCTCCAAATCATGAGTCGGGTAGTTCATCTCATGAGTCTTCAATAACCTTCCTATTCTGCATTAGAACACATCCCATTCCTTTTTCAGATGCGTCGTTGTGAATTACTAACCCTCTAGAACCGTCTGGCACTGTCAAGATAGAAGCGATGGTCAATCTTTACTTCAATGCTTCAAAAGCTGATGCACATTTCTCCGTCCATACGAATGGTACCTCTTTTCGTGTTAGCTTGGTCAATGGTCCAGCTATTCGAGCGAAGTTCTCCACAAACCTTCTATAATATCCGGTAAGCCCAAACCTTCTATAATATCCGGTAAGCCCAAGAAAACTTCTGATCTCCACTACGTTCTTTGGAATTGGCCAATCATGAACTGCTGCAATCTTTTCAAAGTCAACGGAAATTCCATCTCCGGATACAACATGACCTAAGAACTTCACTTCTTCGAGCCAAAACTCGCACTTGCTTATCTTAACATATAACCTTTCTTGTCTCAAAGTTTGCAGTGCGATCCTCAAGTGTCCTGCATGCTTTTCTTTACTCCTTGAATAGACCAGAATGTTATCAATAAACACCACTATGAACTGGTCCAGATACGGTGAAAAGATTCGGTTCATCAAGTCCATGAATATTGCTGGTGCGTTAGTAACTCCAAATGGAATTACTAAGCACTCGAAATGCCTATATCGAGTTCAAAACACAGTCTTGAAAATATCTTCTGATTTCACCCGAACTTGATGATATTCAGATCGCAAATCCAACTTCGAGAAAACCCTCGCGCCACTGAGTTGATCAAATAATTCGCCAATGCGAGAGATTGTGTACTTGTTCTTAATAGTCACCCTATTTAATTCTTGATAGTCAATGCAAATCCTATACGTGCTATCCTTCTTGTTGACTAGAAGAACTAGAGCTCCCCATGGCGAGCAGCTTCTGCGAATCCAACCCTTTTCTAGCAATTCAGTAATCTGTTTCTTTACCTCTTCTAGCTTCACCGGTGCCATTGGATAATAAGCATTTGAAATCGACGCTGCTCCAGGAATAAGGTCAATCGCGAACTCCACATCTTGTTTTGGCGGTAAACCCGAGATGTCCTCGAATACATCCATAAACTCTTGAACTACTGCCGGCGCTCCCTCCTTGTCTACTTCCATCGATGAAAAAATGACACTTGTCAGCCTAGCCCTAAATTCGACTGGCCCAATAAATCTGCTACCTCCCGAAAATATAAACTTCGGATGTTCTGGAATCTGCAAAATCACTTTTTTGCTCTACAATCGATGTGAGCATGGAAAGTGCCAAGAAAGTCCATTCCCAAGACAACATCATAGCTGCCAGTATCGATCACCAAGAAATCCGTGAATAACTCTCGTCCGCATATAACAATCGAACAATCCTTGCACTCGCTACTAGATATAATCTTCCCATTCCCAGTGTGTATGTCCCAGCAACTAGACAGGGCCGTGTGTGGAATCGAGTGTGCACTAATAAACTTTGATGACATAAAGCAATGTGATGCACCTGAATCGAATAATGCCAATGCGGGGAAATTACAAACGAGGAGGATACCTGAAACAACTTTGTCTGAAGCCTTGGCCTCCTCGGCCGTCAAAGTAAAGGCCCATGCTTGATTAGGCCCCTGAGTAATCTGCTTTTATGGTGCTCTCGAAGCATCACCCTTCAACTGAACTCTTGATGGACACGCATGCTTTCGATGATCAGTAGCTCTGCAAATTAGACACTGCCCAAGCCTCATCCGGCACTCCCTTCGGAAATGTCCCGGCCGTTAGCAGTAGTCACAAAACACACTCATTCTCTGATCGGTTACAATAGGCTTCTTCATAGGTACAATGCCTTGCTAGTTCACCGGAATGCCTCTGTGTACAAGAGCTCTATTTGGCGTAAATGCCGGCTTTCGCACCACAATTGCTTGTTGTTGCGTGTCATTCGCTTTCACCGATAAACTCTGCTGCTCTCTGGCTGCCTTGAGAACTTGGGAGAAGGTGGTCAATCCCAGAGATAAGATGTGTCTCTGAATCTCCAGATCCAAACTACGCATGAACCTTCATGCCCTATCTGCTTCATTAGCAACCAAAGGTCCCGCAAATCGACTGAGCCGAGTCCACTCAGCCGCATATGCATTAACGGATCCGCCATTTTACTTCAAGCTAATAAACTTTTCTTCCATCTCATCCCGAGCAGATTGCATAAAGAACTTCTCCAAGAAACTTCGTGAAAACGTTTCCCAACTGATCGGTTTGGGCAGACGGGTCTTCTTTATGAGCCACCACTCACGAGCATAATCTACCAACTGGATGCGTACTACCTCCACCCTTTTCTCGTCTGGAATCTGCGCGGCAACAAGTAGATTCTTCATATCAACTAGCCACTGATCCACTGGCAACGGCTCCTCCAATCCTGTAAATGTGGACGGACCGAGCTTTCTGAAGTCCGCCACAGTGCCCTCACACTGTGTTGGCCTGGGTGCTATTGTGACTACGGACTGCTGAACTGTCCGTAGACCCTCCTGAAAAGCCTCATCCTGCCGCTGATTCAACTCAGTTTTCCACCTCTGGTTTTCCAGCATTCCACGTATAACTCTCAGCAATGCGGCGTCATCAACACGCCTCTGATATGAGCGCAAGTCTCTATATGCCATGATTCTAAAGCCAAGACACGGAAGAGGATTAGCAACGGTGTACATGATTCAATAAACAAGATAGTTATAAATTCAAGACTGGCAAGATAGTAATGTGGCAGGACATGTTCTTAATTCCGGATTTTCTGGTTAGTGTATTGAATTTAATACCCAACTATAAAAGAACTAAAACCGATTCACCTTAAATCATATGTCTTTGATACCAAACAAATTCTTTCACGTCCCGTTTCCCAAGATATGCAGACTACGGCACATGACAAAGCCAACCATACTTCCTGTGGCTAGGAATTATCCTTCCACAGTCACATTACAGCTGTCTATAGGATATCAAGAACAGTAAAAATATAAAACTAGCTAATACAGGTCCATCTGCCATAGTTAATCGAGTCAAAAAAATGCATAAGTGGAAACGAATCAATAATCCAATAAACCACATCTGAAGCATGTCCCAATATGGGCTCACATCAAGAAATAAAACTATAGAAAATAAACTAAACTAAACATCTTTAAATAACACATGTTCAATTTCTCACTGCTCGGCTTGATTGCTAAAATACTTCTGTTCAGCCTGTGATAAAGGTAGAGAAACTGGGCCATACAAAAACCATACGTCAGTGCGTTATAAATATCATATAACAGTGATAATCCAGGATATAACGATATAAGGAAACATGAATATAAATGAATAACACAGATATGAAATAGTGAGGTGTGTGTGTGTATGTGATGTGTATTCTAAAACTGTGCTTCTAGGTTATCTATTCTAAAAGTCTTTGAAATCAATTAATGTAATTCTCATCGTAACCCAACAGTATATATCACATTCATTTCCCACGGGACCACGGTAACAATATTTATTCCGTAACGTCTGGAAAAATGGCAAACAAGTAATTATTCTGTAACGCTTGGAAAAACGGCAAACAAGTAATGCTTATTCCGTAATGCCCAGAAAAACGGCAAACATATAATTATTCTGTAACGCCTGGAAAAAGGGCAAACAAGTAATAATATCCTCTCGAGTCACGCTTCGGTTATATTCTTGATTTTCCTTTTTCCCTCATGTTTGTGTTCAAGTCAGGTATTGCCAATATAAATCTAATACCAACACAGGATCCAGTATGTACAGTTCTCGTCTATGGAGACAACAAGTCACGTCCGTTAGGACAACACATCAATATTGATGGCATCAGTAACTAGATCCAAGTAACAAGTCAAGCAGTGTGTCGTGTACATGTCATGTGATGCATATGTATCAAATAGATGCCAAATATGAAACTGATCGATATCGGAATACAGTAAACAAAATTGACACCAGAATGCATATGTATCTATCTGTAATAACCATTATATATCCATTGCTAAGTATGATGCAAACTACATAGCATGTTGTACTAATATAGTAGTATAATGATATCATGATGTTCTGGTATGCATCTAGATATACTATAATTGGTATGGATACGAACGGATAACGTAACACTGTAAATCGGTAATAATTGCTGAATAATAAAACACATGTACTATTTTTATTCATATAGGTATTGATATAATATAATATTGCATGTTGCAAGTTAAACTTGCCTGATCGGATCTCACGTCAGGGTACGTACGTCACGGTCGACGTCGGATAAACGTCGCGATGCAACTCACGCATGTGCAGGACTGGACCTGGCTGATCAATGACGTGACGTGGTGACTAGGCTGGACGACGATGGTGATTAGATTGTCTGGATCGTCGACGACACGTGCAACTCTGGCGAGGTGATCACAAATCAAGAAAGCAAGAGAAGAAAGAAAGAAGAAAAGGAAGAAAAGGAATGGGGTGTGGCTGCTCTGGGTTTCTGGGGACAGAGGAGAGGTGACGACGACGGCGATGATGGCTGCCGTCGACAATGAGGGCAGTAAGTTCTTGGCTGTCGGGGTTTGGGTGCAGGGTGTTCTCGGGTTGGAGAAGAGAGGAGGCGAGGAGTGGAGAGGAGGTGGCGGAGGGTGTGACAAGGGCGAGGAGGTGGAGAGGGCGAGGTTAGGGTGATCAGCGGTGAGGTTTCTGGGGTCGCCAAGGTTGTGCAAAGATGGGTGCTTGGTATTCTTAGGTTGCAGGTGCTCGGGGTTGGAGTTCTCAGGGTCAGAGGAAGAAGTGGAGGTCGGGGTGAAATCGACGACGAGGTGAGGTCAAAGTGATCGGCGACGAGGAGAGGGAGCAGGCGTAGGGCTAGGGTTGCGGGCGTTGGTTCTCGTGGCGGGGATAGAGAAAGAGAGGAGAGAGAGTTGGTATGTATATTAGTTAATATATATATATATATAGAGAGAGAGAGAGAGAGAGAATAATGGAGAAAAGAGGCCATATAAGGGAATTTCCTCCTATGACGTCGAAAAAAATACAATCTCCATCGTGTTTTCCGACGATCGGCATCTATCAATTTCACCGTTGAATTAGTGGGTTCAAAATTAACGGTTTACCGACAATAGAACTTTTTACATTGCTAAATCAATGGTGAAAAAGTTGTAGAATCACATGAAATTTGGCATACCCACATCTTAAATGATAACGATGAAGATGATGGATTCCGATCGTCGAAAAACACGATGGAGAGCGTATTTTTTCGACGCCATAGGAGGTAATTTCCTCCTATGGCCTCTTTCCTCCATTATTCTCATATATATATATATATATATATATATATATATATATATATATATATATATATATATATATATATATATATATTGAGAGAGTGAGAGAGACCGGAGAGAGAGAGAGAGGAAATATATTTAGTTAATTATATTATTTATTATATTATATATATCTATATATATATATATATATACTGTTAGGTTAGGATTTTAAAATATTATAATATATTTATATTCTGGATTTAAACAGCTAATTTCAAAATACTCTGAAAAATATCTGGGTCTTATCTAAAAATCTAGTTTTAATATATGGATAATATACGTATCAGCTAAAACTATAATGCGATGTCCGGTCTGTATAAATGCATACCCCTAATAATGGATATACGTAATTACACGTAGCGATCTAAATGAGTCTATTTTAACAATTTGGACATGAACGCGATGTATGGATGCAAACATATGATATGGGGTATGATAACATGTCATGCTAGATCTCAAATTATTTAGTTATTATTTGTGTTGTTTAAAAGATATGCGGATAACAGAATATATCATATGTGTGTATAGGATCTAGGTGTGCATGGATCCTCTATACTAGCAAATATATGACGTAATCGAGAATCATAATGGGTTTCAAGCATGCGGGTCGGGTCGGATATTTACCACAGATACTAAACGCACTATCCACACCCAAAACAATAATGAACAAGAAATTATCGCAAAATAGAAAATACCCAAATAAAATATGGTATAAATGCACTAGGGTATTACAGCACTGCTTGCTAATGCTCTCTACTCGGAATAGTCAAGTGTCTCCTGACTGCTCCAATTGCATGTGCAATACTTGGTCGCATGCATCCCATACTAACCTTTGCACTCGCTTATGGCACTAAAGATACGTGACCTCTGTCTATATATGACCCTGGTGAGAACATTGCTGAAATCCTGAAGTGCACATTTAAGTGAGAAGATACGTGCCGAGTCTCCTCCATCCCATACCAAGCTAAAACCTTCTCGATACATTGCTGCAACCGATGCAACTCCCAATCCATGAAAACATCCATGCCACAAATTAAACATGCATTCTTTCTGCCGAACTCCTGATCCTATTGCCTTAGCGACTTGTCCCTAACCACTGCTTTGGGTCGAACTTTCCTTGGCCTCTGCACCACTGGTTGTACCGGACTCTCCACTTGAATTGAAGTACCAACCATCTCATATCTCATAACCTTGACTGGGATTTCAAACTCCACCTCGCTTAGCGGCATACCTATTCTCCATTTACCATCTAACCGAGTCTGTTTTTTCAAAGTATCGCAGACTCAACGATATCACTTGGCTGATTATTCCACCCATGGTCCCAGGACACCATGACTTGTACCTTTTTGCTCTGTCTCCTAAGCCGGCAAGAGAACATATCTCGATACTCTGCTCCTCGATGCATCGAATTTCATGAAGCCCTGAGTATCTCTAGCCCCTCCAGTCCATAACTCCTTAAGAATTCTCATATCTACCACCGTTGATGGTGATTGTAGGATGAGTTACTCGGCAGTAGATAAGGTTCCAGTCTGAAACTCCTTCGAAAAACCACCCATAAGCTAGCCGTAAAGTTCTGTTCTTCCCAACCATCCAAACTATACGCCGTACAATACCATCTGACCGAGGATCTCCCAACATGGTGTACTGATATATGATCCTCTTCGGTATGCACAATCTTGCAAACTCCTTTGAAGCGAACCCTCCCCCTAAATCGAACCGAAAAACCTCTACGTGCTTCCTGGGCTGCAAATCCAACACGGTCGTTCTAAACTTCTAAAAAATCTCGGACTAGGCTTTGAGAACGTACTCCCACAACTTTCCCAAGAAGTTGTCAATGAGGGAAACATAATACATGACTCCATCTCGAGAACAATCCGGTACCGGGACCACCAGTATCTTCTTCTCCCGTAAAAACTATTTTGTGAACGCCATGTTGCTTCAAAACTGCGGTCAGCTTCAACTTCCATAAACTAAAGTTGTTAAGACTGTCCAACATCTCTATTTTTAGCTTGTAGTCGTCATTTACCCAAGAACTCCGAATCACCGAGCATGATGCTCTGATACTACTTGTTGTACCCCGATCTCATCTAACATGGTGTTGATATACCATTTCAATCGATTTAGTCTAGTTTTGCATACTACATATATAGTACATAAAAGTAGCCTCAAAGTACCATAAAGTATGCCACGAGCTTCAAAATAATTTTAAATAGTTTGACAAAATTTTAAAGGCAACACGGCGCACATGAGGATGACCTATGTCCTCATAAGCATCATAAGTTGTAAATTGGATTACTTTTATGTATTATTTTATTTACATCATATAAAATCCAAGACTAAACTTTTGAGATTTGAAAAAGATTAGTTATAGGTTTTGCATGTAATTTCAAAAGAATTTTGAGTTTTTAGAAACAATCTTCATTGAAAATCAATTTTCTAAAACAAAAGATTTAAAAATAAAAAAATTTAAAAAATTGTAGTCGTCTACACACGTCCGCATGCATGCCCCGACGACAAGATTTGATTTTATTTGATTCTCAAGGCTTTCAAAAATGGTAAAAATCCGCCGACTGTGACATCGTCCACATGCGTGTCGTCGGTTGTTTTCAAAGATTTTTCCCCCAAAAATAAACGTGCAGAATTTCCAAAAACAATCAATTTGGCATGCATGCAAACGCATATCGTCCGCATCTGTATCGTCAACTCGATTTTTTCAAAATTTTGAAGATTCACCATAAGATTCGGTGGGAGTGCTATATAAGCAACCCTCTCTTCAGAACTTTCATCCCCAACCTCTCAAAGCTCTTTAAAGGAAAATTTCTTCTCTCACTTAATCTGGTGATTGCTGGCAGGGATCGCGGAAGCTTCGAAGTTTTCGTTGGCAGTGAAACAAAGTGCAATTAGGCTCTTTCTAAACCTCTCCTTTTATTTTCTCTTTTTTGCATACATAAAAATAAAAATAAAAATCGTGAAACCGTTTTCAAAATTTGACCTTTTTATCACAAGATATATTTTCCCCGGTCGAAAAGCTTAGTTCTTTCTTTTCCTTTTCTCTTCGTTTCATGCTATTTTTTAGAATTGATTACTACATGCATGTTCTCTATTCGATAGGAGTGAGTGGAGGCGGAGGATTCATGTGCTCGATCTGACATGATTCTCATGTTAGTCCATATATCCTACCCTATATGTTTGGAATAAAAGGCTCAGTTGTTGTTGTTGATTACTACACACATGTTCTTTAAAGAAAGAAAATTTTACTGTTGTAGAAGAGTTATACCGAAGAAAGCTTATTGTTAGCTCGGCGCCAATTCATGAGTCAGAAGAACCACACCAATCTCTCAGACAAAGCGATGATCAAATCAAAGGGTAACTAGCGGCCCAACGCAGTGGCGATCACATAATTCAACCGGAACAAAAAGGGGTAGGCTTCGGGTACTTGAGCACCAATATGTGCCATCGGGGATACCTTGGACTCACACTTCAGGACCAATCCACACACGGCGCTGTGAACCCAAAAAGATCACACAAACCAATAGCGAACAAGCGGTACGGCGCAGAGGAAAACTATAAGGATCATGTGCAAACAAATACGATGAAAAAAAATTATTTGACGACTATCGCAACACACCTCAAACAAATAGGAAAGCATACCAACAACCAAAGAACACAACAATATATCCATATTCGGAGCAAACTTGCACCTATCCTGCCTTCGCGATGAAAACTTTCACTAGAGTAAACATTACATGAGATACACCCAAAGCCCCAAAAGCCCAATACAATCTCTCTCTCTCTCTCTCTCCCCCCCTTCTCCTAGCTTAGCCGTAAGCCAAACCCTCTCTCTGTTAAAATAATGTGGATACAAAAAAGGATAAGGGTTAATTAATATATAGTAGTATTTTTCATGTGCGATGCATGTGTGTATATTTTGAACAACATACATACATTTTGAAGGCGTGTATAAATTTATGAATGTGGTATGTGGTAATATTAGAATTTATCCTAGGCAACAACATACATACTGAAGGATATTTATAGTTGTTGGGGTAAAAATTTACACCCCAGTTGACCAAGTCGAAATCAAAGTCAACCCCAAGCCAAGTTGGCCCATGCCCGAGTCGAGCCCGAACATGAAGTGGCCGGCCTCCCCCATGCCACAATAGAAATTTTGTAATAAATAATTTTGGTGTTTTTTATGAATAAATGTAAGGAAAAAAAATGGGCATAAAGCCAAATTTTTATAAAATCCATGGCTCATGTGCAAAAGAAATGAGCACATGAGGCATATGATGGGCAAAATGCCATTTTGTAAAGCTCAAGGGGCTATATGTAAAGTTTGTAGCCTATAAAGGCAAACATGATGAAAATATCTAGAACAACTTTTTTCATTCTCTAAAACTCTAGGGTTTTTGTGCCTCCTTCTCCTTCCTTAAGGTTCTAAATCTTCTTCTTTTTTTGAATTAAATCAAGAGTTTAACTATTCCTTTACCAAAAATAAATAGTTTTTCACTACAAAACTCAGAAAGGGGAGCTCGGATCTTCCATCAGATTTCAAAAATGGGAGATTTTTTTAAATCTCACCCCCCTTTTCTCCAAGATCCGGTCAACCAAGAGAAAGAAGGAGACCCACCTCCAAAAATCCCACATTGGGGAAGATCCAGGGCCTAAGGGAGAAGAAAGGAGTCCCCTCATTAGCTCTGAAAATATCTTAGGAGTTTAACTCCTTAAAAAATATATATATACATATATACATATATAAAATAATAAATCTTTCCTTTTGCGAGTATAACTCCCAGCGCAGGAGCTAATCCCCTTTGTCCTCTTTGTCAGGAGTTCAACTCCAAAAGTCAATTGGGAGCACAGCTTCCAGTGCAGAGACCAAGTCCCTTTAGTTGCTGGCGCGCCCGCGTGCCAAGCACGTGGGGCGCCGGCGCCCGGCGCCAAGCACCTAGCGCCCAGCGCCCGTGTGCCGGCACGTGAGGCGCCCGCGCCCAGCGCCCACGTGCCAGGCACATGAGGCGCTGGCACCCACGCGTCCTTCGGATGCTATTTTCTCCCTCATTTTATATACAATCAACACTAAAAATACCTCTCCCGTTAGAAAAAAAATTCTAACGGGGCGCTGCCCCGCATCCCGCAAGGGGGCTGCTAGCCCTTTTGACCCCAGCCCGTAAAAACTCAGCGGGGCCCCCGATATACCCAAAACCCCTTCAAAACGCACACGGCACATTGAGTTCGCATGATCAGTTTGACCCGTCAATCGGAGGTTCCCTCGCTCTAAAGGCGAGGGGTAATTAACGGCAGCTTAGTCCGCGGCCGCCGGAGATTCGGATACCCACAATCAATAAACCCCCGCCTACCCTAGGCAGGGGGAATCTGTAGTACGCCTGACAAACGCGCGTGTACTCCCATCTTAATGGAGTGACGAAAAACGCCCTACAGATTCGGGCACGCCTGATGGGACCTTTCTTTACTCCTATATCTCTGGTCAAGTGTTCATGCGAACTCATTTAACATATATGCCGATATTTGTACCGAAATAATTTTTTTCAATGCAGCAATCAACTTTCAACGGCGATTCCTTCTAAGATGAATTCATCTTGCGACGCGACCCTGATCTCGTACGTTGTCAAGATCAATGCCCACGTGGTTCTCCCTTCCAGTCTCAGCCGGCAATAGGAGGGGCCACCCTGTCAATTTAGTTCCGTCATCATCTACCCTGCTGGAAGCGCTCATCTGGTGGAGGTTACGGCAAACCAAATGGCCAAACCGACCTCAAGGGGTAGGAGGCCGAACATTGTGGTCGCCAAAGCATCTCACCACAAATGCAAATCCGTATTTGAACGGCTCTCTACTGTTCCAACTGGGGGCAAGGCCGTCAACACCAATGGGGCCACAAAGCAGCTCCAGCAAGTTCAGATGGTGCCCTTGACAATCGCGCGAGCAGGAAACTTCTCTGGGCTCTCTGTCAATCGGTCTACGGCATTTTCCCGAAGAGCCGAAATCAACCAAGTGCTCAAAACAGAAAGGCTGAGATAGAAGTGACTCAGGTATCGAGCCAACAAGAGGGCTAGGACTTCGGCCAAGTGGAATCTTGTGAGGTTCCAAAAGCAGTGTTACTCCATGATGACGGCTGAGTCGGCCGTAAAAGTAAACAATTCCTTCAAACCTTTTAAGTGGGTTTAGAAAAATGCCATGACCACCAGAATCAAGAAGACAGCGGTCGGAACAATGCCACAAAGGGACGTATCCTAGCCCCAAAAGAGAAAGCATGACACCATCTTTTCAAGAGTCTATCAAGCGCTCTGCGCCGCGCGAAAACAGCGGGGCAAATCCAGAAAGGAAGCTCCAGCACCACTCATGAATCCGGTCAGGCCAGCCATCTCCAATCGCTTGTCCGCTACCAAAATAGAAGGGCCAAGATGGTGGTCTACAAAGTCAGCTACCAATAATAAAAAGACGGCTACATATGTTATCCATACGGTCTATATGGCGGGCGGACTCCCCAGCGACAACCTTCGCAGCAAAAGTAAGGATGGGGCTATCACATCCTAAGCCCAATCTAGCTTGAATGTGGTTGCTGCTTCCCACGAACAGCCGCCTCCGCTAGATGATGAAAACCCTCTCGATGAGGATGATAGGACGAAGGACCCCTCAGTCTATGTAGAGTCAAGCTCGGACAGTGAGGAAGAGCTGACGTTCCGCTACAAGACCGCAGAGCAAGAGCTGCTTCAAGAGGTTCGAAAATAGCTCAGGAGTAAAGATAAAGAGATGGCCAAGCTATATTCGAAAATTGATGACCTAACGAACGTTGTGATGCAGCTTACGGCTTAAATTGCTCGAGCGCCTCTCAATCAAGTACAGGTCTCTGCTCATAAGCCGGGTGATGACAACTCGAAGCAGCCGATGCCTGTCCATTTGGGTCCAAGATTGGTCGAGCCGCATGAAAGCCGGCCACATTTCGCTTCTGGGGACGCCTTGGCCCCAGATAGCACTATCCCGGTAACACAAGATCGGATAATGGATGTGGTCACCAGCAAGGTTAAAACATTGGTGGCCGAAGCTGAAGCTCAGAAAGAAATTGGCAGTAGTGGACGGCCATATCCCACACAGTACGATCTGATCGAGTTCCCGAGCGGCTACTTCATTCCTAAGTTCGGAAGATTTGACGGGACGGAAAATGCAAATCAGCACATTGCCCACTTTAAAGCATCGCGCGGAAATATAGGGGGCAATGATGCGCTCCTTCTTCGTCAGTTTGTCAACAGCCTGACCGGAGTCGCTTTCGACTGGTACGCGAGTATACCAGACGGGTCCGTCATTACCTTTGCCCAATGGAGTCTCTGTTTCGGCAAAGGTTCATGAGTGTTAGTGATAAAATCACCATTGCTGACCTTGTGAGGACCAAGCCGGGGAAGAATGAAAGCAACACCGACTTTATCGCCCGATGGCGTAATCTCACGGTCAAATGCGAACCGCCGCTGGAGCAGGACCAGTCCATCAGCCTTCTCATCGGGAATCTCAGCAATTGGATGGTCCCATTCTTATGTACAGCAGGCCTCAAGATGTTTCAGGAGCTAGCCAAGAAAGTCCAAATGCTGGAACGCTCGAAGTAAGAGTGTATCCCGGACTCTCAGAAAGACAAGACTTGGAAAAGCAAGCGGGACGACAACCGTAGAAGCGGGAATTCCAGCAGTACCAATGTTTTCAATGCGTCCGACAATGAAGGCAAGCGAAAGGCAGGCGATTCCAAAACCAACCGGTCTCGAAAGCCATTGCTGGAAGGAGAAGGGCCTTCCCTAGAGGAGAAAAAGAACAAGATTTACTTTTTCAGAAGGGAAAAGGTCCACAAGATATTTAAAGATGCCTTGAACAACGGTCTACAATTGTCGGAGTCGAAAAGACCTCAAGAAGAAAAAATGACCGACAATCCCCTGTATTGCCCGTACCACCGAGTAGTGAGACATGCGATCGAGGATTGCTATATCTTCAAAGACTAGGTCGAGAAGCAGTACAAGGCTGGAGAGATCGAGCTGTCCAAGAGTGTGTTGGTGAACAATCAAGTTGCAACCACCAACTTTATACAGACAAAAGCTGAAATCTTTTGGGAGCAGACAGCTGAACCCGCTGCCCTGAGAAATGAAACTGACTCACCGCAGCCTCCGTGGAGTACGTACATATCTAATAAAATTAAGAAAATGCTAAACCTACTTCAGAAAGAGCCCAGAACAGAATAGGAAGGGCAGAAGGAGCCCACCATTCCAGCTACCAATTCGACTCCATCAGGCTCAAAATCCAAAAAGCTCAAGAAGAAGAAAAGTGCAGCTCGACACGAAAAAGAGTCTGTAGGGAGATCGACCATTCAAAAATATATTGATTCCCTCGAAGATTATGAACATAAGGAAAGAACTCTAATTCAATTGAAGGAGTTATTCCCTGTAGAAGCCGCTGAGATTTTGGAGGAGCTAGAAGAAGACTCCAATGAAGAGATCCCTGTAATGACTTGCTACGCCATCCATCATAGCAGCGACTCTGAGGAGGAGCTCTGTTTTCCCGAAGAGGACGAGGAGCTCGCCACAAAGGCCAACCAAATCCAGCTCAGAAGCGGTAGGGCTCTACTACCAAATCAGGGCAACGTCTCAAAAGGGAAGGAAAAACAAGTCGCTAATGAAGAAGATAGCGGAGAGACGGCTCATGAAAATTCAAGTCCTTCCTCAGTGGACTATAATGTCTTGGCCCATCTCGAAAAGCTTCCATCTCTCCTGAGCATCTATGATGCCTTGGTCCTATCTAGAGAGCTTAGAGATGTTCTCATTCACGCTCTACAAAACCCCGAGCAGTATCAGGCTCGCTTTGCAGAAATTAATATGAAAGAAGCCCAGTACGCTCTGCATGCAACCACAGTCACGTTTAAGGACGAAGACTTACTACTGGGAACGGCTGAGCATAATCGGCTATTTTACGTAACCGGGTATAGCGACGGAGATCGGATTAATTGCATATTGATTGATTCGGGATCCTCAGTGAACATCATGAACTTGCGGACTATGAAATGTCTTTCAATGGACGTCCGACACCTGTCAAGGGAAAGGATTGTCATTTAAGACTTCAACAAAATTGCCAGCAAGTTCTGGGATCCATAGCTCTGCCAATCAAATTTGTGGATCTGCAAACCGAAACTAACATATATGTGATCGACGCTGACACGTCTTATACAATTCTCTTGGGACGGCCATGGTTCCACGATTATGCCATCGTTCCATCAACTCTCCATCAATGCATGAAGTATACTAAAAATGGTGAAGAAAGACGCATTGACGGAAACATCCAGCCGTTCGGTGTGCATGAAGTCCGATATGAAGATTCTCGGTACTTTGTGAACCTCCATAGTGCTGAGCTACAGCTGACCAACGACAGAACGACCCCGAAGCTCAAAAGAAAGTCTGAGCCAGCTGTTACTTTCAAAAGCAAAACCCCCCAAGTGCGTCCACATTTTGGCAGTGATACTGATGAGCCCGACGCTGGAAGTCCGTCCTTCCATAAAACTTGCCCGCATTTCGGTAGCGATATAGATGAATCTAATACTGAAGGCCCATCCGACAGCAAAATTCGCCCTCGTTTAAGCAGTGACACTGAAGAGTCGAAGGAAGAGGACCCGCCTTGCAACAGCTGTGCAGACTGGGCCCTCATACAACAAGCGAAACTACGAGAGACCTTCGAAATTGCAGAAGGGCCCCTAGCCATCACAAGGGTGCCGGAGTAGATGTGCAAAAAGCTCGATGCATTGTCAGTCTCTACCGTGAACCAGCTGAAAACTTTCTACATTCCCAGAAGGAAAAATGGACAGAAGGGCATCCTGTTTTATGAGTCAAATCCTGTTGTGCACCTGGACAATTTGTCTGTCGCGTGCCTTCCTTATGAGAGAGGCATAAGAGTCGTCCTCAATTCTAGATACTATGCGCCCGAGATGCAGGAATATTTCAAAAGGTGCGGATGCCGGTTATATCAAACAGAGTCCGAAGCAAAGTTTTATGAAAGGCTATGGCATCCGTCTCATGTCCGAGCACACATCGATGGATGAATTCCAGATAGACGGGGCATAGGTTTCATCCAGGCTGATTCTAAGGCATGCTACATGATCCATATTGGGGAAGCCAGTGAAGAGTCAAATGATGAAGACGAGCTAGCCGAGTCAGAAGAAGCTCCTCAAGAGCTCGATAATGGCGGACAAGCAACCTTTGATGAGCTAACCGAGATCCATTTGGGAACGCCTGATAATCCAAGGCCGACCTACATTAGCTCACTCTTGTCAGAGAAAATGAAAGAGCAGATAATTGCCCTGCTGCATGAGTTCGCCGACTGCTTCGCGTGGACGTACAAAGAAATGCCTGGCCTCTCCCCTGAAGTGGCAATGCATAAGCTGGCTATATCTCCTGATGCAAAGACTATCAAAAAAACTCCTCGAAGAATGAGAAGGGAGCTGGAAGAAAAGGTCATCGAGGAAACTAAGAAACTTATCGATGCTGGCTTCATCAGGGAAGAGAAATACGCAGACTGGATCGCATGCATTGTCCCAGTAAAGAAGAAAAATGGACATATCCGGGTTTGTGTCGATTTCAGGGACCTTAACAAGGCATGCCCTAAAGATGATTTTCCGCTTCCGGTCATGAAAATGATGGTCGATGACACCTCAAATTACGAGCTGTTCACCTTCATGGACGACTCGTCTGGGTACAATCAGATAAAAATGTCGCCTGAGGATGAGAAGCATACAGCATTTCGAGCCCCGATCGGCATATACTGTTACAAAGTGATGTCATTCAGACTGAAGAACGCAGGTGCTACATATCAAAGGACAATGACCAATATCTTTGATGACCTAATCCATAAAGTCGTTGAATGTTATGTTGATGATCTGGTCGTCAAGACTAAAGTCAAGGCCGATCACATCCAAGATCTTAGGACCATTCTTACTAGACTAACGGAATACGATCTGAAGTTGAATCCTCTGAAGTGCGCTTTTGGCGTGTCATCGGGAAAATTCCTGGGCTTTATAGTCCGACATCGGGGGATCGAGGTTGACCCATCCAAGATAAATGCCATCATGGAGATGCCCCCTCCAAAGATTCTGACGCGGCTAAGATCTTTTCAAGGAAAGCTTGCTTATATACGAAAGTTTATCTTAAATTTATCGGGGAGATGTAGGCCCTTCTCAAAGCTCATGAAGAAAGGAGCTCCTTTTATTTGGGATGCCGAATGTCAAGGAGCGTTCGAAAGCATCAAACAGTACTTATTGCACCCTCTAGTGCTGGCCGCTCCCATTCTAAATAAATTGTTGATTCTCTACACTGCCGCGCTAGATGAATCACTCGGTGCACTCCTTGCCCAGAACAACGAGGAGGGAAAGGAAAATGCCCTCTACTACCTCAGTCGAACTCTAGTCGAGGCGAAACACAACTATTCTCCAATCGAAAAGCAATGCCTGGCTTTGATATTTGCTGTGAAGAAGCTGATGCACTATCTGCTCGCTCATCGGGTTATGCTGATCTCTAAGGTCGACCCGCTCAAACACTTAATGACCAAAGTAAGCCTCGCCGGCAGAATGGCAAGATGGGCTATCATGCTGCTTGAGTTTGACATAGTTTATACACCTCAGAAAGCAATAAAAGGGCAAGCCCTCGCCGATTTCCTCGTTGCTCATCCTATACCAGAAGGGTCGCCGCTAAATTATGAATTACCCGATGAACAAGTGCTGCACCTCGAGGATAGCGAGCCATGTTAGGAGCTTTACCTCGATGGAGCCTCATCAATTTGGACCTCCAGTAAATCAAGCGTCCCGGAGAAAAAAGCAGGGATAGGATTGGTGTTCATCACACCGTCGATGAGAACCCTATGGCGTTCTTTTGCTCTCACCGAGCCTCACACGAACAACGAGACTGAGTACGAGGCTCTGATAGCTGGTCTGGAGATCGCTATAGAAATGGAAATCTTTTGTCTACGAGTCTACGGTGATTCTCAGCTTGTTGTCAACCAAGTAAGTGGCGACTATAAGATATACAAACCCAAGTTAGTTCGATACAGAAGCTGGGTGGTGGAACTCATGAAACAGTTCACCCATATTGAACTAATGAGAGTTCCTAGGGCGTTGAATGGAAAAGCTGACATACTCGCTCGCTTAGCCAAGGAGCTGGCTAATCCTGACATGAACGAAATTCTGATCACAGTCAGAAGCCGACAAATTCTACCCCCGGTCTCTTTACGAGAAGAGGAAAGTGCGGAACAAAAGAGCAGACCTGCCGAAGAAGTTCTGATCATTCAAGAGGAGCCCGATTAGAGAGAGCCCTTCATATAGTATCTCCAATACGACAAGCTTCCTGAAGAAAAATCTGCGAGGGTTCAGCTGAAGAAGAGAGCTCTCCGATACGTGTTTGTAAATAATACGCTATATCGCAGATCATATGACCAACTCTGGCTCAGATGTCTGTCATCGCCCGCAGCCCAGAAAGTTATGAAAGAAGTTCACTCAGGAGTCTGCGGGGCCCACCAATACGGCCCCAAAATGCGGCTTCAAATCAAACGGTTTGGATATTACTGGCCTACAATGATAAGGGATTGTGAATAGCATGCAAAGAAGTGTCATATCTGCAAAATTCACGGTGATTTCATTCACAAGCATCCCAATCCGCTGCATCCTACGGTGGCGTCATCACCCTTCGAAGTTTGGGGCACCGATATAGTTGGTCCAATTGATCCTCCATCATCTAAAGGCCACCGGTTCATATTGGCCGCAACTGACTACTTCTCCAGGTGGGCTGAAACTGTCCCGCTAAAAGAAGTCAAGACAGAAGATATTCTGATGTTCTTTCGGCATAATATTCTATACCGCTTCGGTACACCGAGAAGAATCATATCTGACAACGGGCATTCTTTCAAGAGATTCAAAATCTCAAGGTTCGCTACTCAACATAAGATAGACTGGAGATATTTCTCCATCTATAATCCAAGGGCCAATAGGCTAGCCGAAGCCTTCAATAAAACCCTGTGCAAGCTCCTGAGGAAAAATTCTTCAGCCAACAAGAGAGACTGGAATTTCAAACTTCACGAGGCGTTGTGGGCATATCGTACTACGCACCGTACTCCAACTCAGTCCACTCCATACTCATTGCTTTTTGTAGTGGATGCGATCCTCCCCCTCGAAATCGAAGTTCCATGCTTAAGAATGGTCGTTCAGCATGAGTTGACGGAGGAGGAAAACGTCCTCCTTCAGCTTGAAGAGCATGACACCCTAAAAGAAAGGAGGCTCGCGGTGCAGCAAAATCTGGAGCTATACCAAGCCCAAATGTCACGGGCCTATGACAAGATGACCCGTCTCCGCACTTTCAAGAAAGGTGAATCCAATCAACATGCCAAGGGAAAATTTGAGTCAAACTGGGAAGGACTATACGATATCGAGAAAGTGTTTGATGGAGGATCCTACCAGCTGATAAATGCCGAGGGGAAGGCCCATGCCACCTATCAATGGTCGATATCTCAAGAAATATTACGCTGAATGCTCCAAGTCACAGACGAATTGAGCACATCGGCCCTATGGTTTGGATCATACATCCTGTAAAACCGTATACATTCCACGGGCGTAAACGCCCCCCATCTCTCCAAGTCTTAACGGTGAGACTACTTTTAGAAGTCCCACCGGCGATAAAATAATGGTATGTCCACAAGCAAAACGGGCACGGATGAAAACCTGAAAGGGCTCCGTGAGTAAAAACAGCAGGACTGCCGGCGAGTTTGTGAAAACCCGAAAGGGCGCAAACTTGTGAAAAGAGACAAAATACACTTGCAAAGTCCTCTTGACCTTATGAGGAGAAAATCCCTGCGTGAGATCCTTACGACTCACAAAGGAGCAACACACTTAGGAATCCTCACGATTCCTAAGGAGAACATACACTTGCGAGATCCTCTCGACTCGTAAGGAGAAAATGCTTTTATGAGACCCTTACGGCTCATAAAATTGAAAAGCCTTAGGTGATAGGGATCTGAACCTGTCTCCTGAGCCATCGCTCCCCAACGGGAAATGGCAAATGATGATTCGCTCCTGGCGTTACGCTTCAGTGTTAGCGGTGCTGATGCCGACCCAAAACCCAAATCCTAAGTCTTTCTAAATGGCGAATGATGAGTCGCTCCTGGTACCATATTCCAGTGCAACGATATAGACGCCAACCAAAATCCAAATCTCCCAAATTCCCCCAGCCCTACGGCCAGTCCCCAATTTGACTACCGTATGCAATCCATAGGCCCAAATAATTCTCATCACACCCAGGCCCCACAGCAATCACAAGCCCTGCGGTCGGTCTCCGCCATCGGAATTTTGCTCCATTTGGGAAGACCCACTCATGTGTCCTCATGATACATGGGGAGAACAAAACTTACGAGATCCTCTCGACTCGCAAAAAAACACCTTCGTGGGATCCTTATGACTCACAAAGGAAAAACACACTTGGGAGTCCTCACGACTCCTAAGGAGAAAATACACATACGGGATCCTTTCGACTCATAGAGAGAAAATGCTTTTATGGGATCCTTATGGCTCGTAAAATTGAAAAAGCCTTGGGTGATAGGGATCTAAACCTGTCTCCTAAGCCATCGTTCCCCCAGCAGGTAAAGGCAAATGATGAAATTCTCCTGGCACCTGTTCTTCAGTGTTAGCAACGCTGATGCTAACCCCAATCCCAAAATTCCAAACTTTCGACCCAATAGACCCCTAAGTCGTTAAACTGGGAACAGATGACCCCTAAGTCGTTAAACTGGGAACGAGGGAAATCCTTTCACAGCAAATGATGAGTCGCTCCTGGCATTGCTTCAGTGTTAGTGGTGCTGATGCCGACCCAAAAACCAAATCCTAAGTCCTTCCGGGGCAAACGATGAATTGCTCCTGGCACATGTGCTTCAGTGTTAGCAACGCTGATGCCTACCCTAACCCCAAATCCCAAACTCCAACCCAATAGACCCCTAAGTCTTTAAACTGGGAACAGATGACCCTTAAGTCGTTAAATTGGGAACAGATGATCCCTAAGTTATTAAACTGGGAACGAGGGAAATCCCCTCACAGCAAATGATGAGTCGCTCCTGGCATTGCTTCAGTGTTAGCGGTGCTGATGCCGACCCAAAAACCAAATCCCAAGTCCTCCTGGGGCAAATGATGAATTGCTCCTGGCACATGTGCTTCAGTCTTAGCAACGCTGATGCCTACCCTAACTCCAAAATCCTAAACTCCAATCCAATAGACCCCTAAGTCTTTAAACTGGGAACAGATGACCCCTAAGTCGTTAAACTGGGAACAGATGACCCCTAAGTCGCTAAACTGGGAACGAGAGAAATCCCCTCATGGCAAATGATGATTCGCTCCTGGTACCATATTCCAGTGTAGCGGTGCTGATGCCAAACCAAAACCAAAATCCCCAAATCCTCTCATGGCAGATGATGATTCGCTCCTGCTACCATATTCCAGTGCAGCGATGCTGATATCAACCCAAATCACAATCAGTAAGACAGCCAACAACTTCCCTGGCGGAATCAAGCTCCACCTCGGAAACAAGTCGAATTCAGACACCGCAGAAAGCGGAGCAAGTCAACCTCAACCCCGACACCGCAGAAAGCGGAGCAAGTCAAAATCCAATCTTGACACCGCAAGAAGCAGAGCAAGTCAAGTTCATCCCTGACACCGCAAGATGCAAAGCAAGTCAAATCAAGCATCGACCGTCCAAGTCGCAAAAAGGGCAGCACCGACCGTCCAAGTCGCTAAAAGGGCATCACCGACCGTCCATGTCGCAAAAAGGGCAGCACCGACCGTTCAAGTCGCAAAAAGGGCAGAATCAACCATCCATGTAGCATAAAAGGAAGCTTCGACCGTCCAAGTCGCTTATAGGGCAGCACCGACCGTCCATGTCACAAAAAGGGCAGCACCGACCGTCCATGTCACAAAAAGGGCAGCACCGACCGTCTAAGTCGCAAAATGGGTAGAACCGACCGTCCATGTCGCAAAAAGGGCAGCACCGACCATCTGAGTCGCAAAAGGGTAGAACCGACCGTCCATGTCGCAAAAAGCGCAGCACCGACCGTCCCAGTAGCAAAAAGGGTAGCACCGACCGTCTATATCGCAAAAAGGGTAGCACCGACCGTCCAAGTCGTAAAAAGGGCAGCACCGACCGTCCATGTCACAAAAAGGATAGCACCGACCGTCCATGTCGCAAAAAGGGCAGCACCGACCGCCCAAGTCGCAAAAAGGGCAGAACCGACCGTCCAACTAGCAAAAATGGCAGCACCGACAGTCCAAGTCGCAAAAAGGGCAGAACCGACCGTCCGTGTCGCAAAAAGGGCAGCACCGACCGTCCGTGTCGCAAAAAGGGCAGCACCGACCGTCCAAGTCGCAAAAAGGGCAGCACCGACCGTCCCAGCCACAAAAAGGGCAGCACCGACCGTCCACGTCGCAAAAAGGGCAGTATCGACCTTGACGTCTTCAAAAAAGGAACCAAATTAAATCAACCTCTATGGGAAAGAAGATCTATCAATTTCATGCACACAACCCATATATGTAGTGTGCATTTATTGATGGGGGCAATTTGTTGGGGTAAAAATTTACACCCCGGTTGACCAAGTCAAAATCAAAGTCAACCCCAAGCCAGGTGGGCCCAGTCCCAGGTCAAGTGGGCCCATGCCCGAGTCGAGCCCGAACATGAAGTGGCCGGCCTCCCCCATGCCATAATAGAAATTTTGTAATAAATAATTTTGGTGTTTTTTATGAATAAATATAAGAAAAAATGGGCATAAAGCCAAATTTTTGTAAAACTCATAGCTCATGCGCAAAAGAAATGAGCACATGAGGCATGGGATGGGAAAAATGTCATTTTGTAAAGCCCAAGGGGGTATATGTAAAATTTGTAGCCTATAAAGGCAAACATGATGAAAATATCTAGAACAACCTTTTTCATTCTCTAAAACTCAAGGGTTTTTGTGCCGCCTTCTCCTTCCTCGAGGTTTTAAACTTTCTTCTTTTTTTTTGAATTAAATCAAGAGTTTAACTCTTCCTTTTCAAAAAATAAATAGTTTTTCACCACAAAACCCACAAAGGGGAGCTTGGATCTTCCATCAGATTTCAAAAGGGGGAGATTTTTTTAAACCTCACCCCCCTTTTCTTAAAGATCCGGTCAACCGAGAGGAAGAAGGAGACCCGCCTCAAAAAACCCCATTTTGGGGAAGATCCAGGACCCAAAGGAGAAGAAAGGAGTCCCCTTTCATTAGCTCCGAAAATATCTTAGGAGTTTAACTCCTTAAAAATACACACACACACACACACATACATACATAGATACATACATACATACATACATACATACATATATACATATATAAAATAATAAATCTTTTCTTTTGGGAGTATGACTCCCTGCGCAGGGGCTAATCCCCTTTGTCCTCTTTGTCAGGAGTTCAACTCCAAAATTCAATCGGGAGCACAGCTCCCAGTGGAGGGAACAAGTCCTTTTTGTTGCTGGCGCCCAGTGCCTAGCGCCCGCGTGCTAAGCACATGGGGCGCTGGCGCTTGGCGCCCAGCGCCAAGCACCCAGCGCCCACATGCCAAACACGAGAGGCGCTGATACCCACGCGTCCTTCGGACGCCATTTCCCCCCTCATTTTATATACACTCCACACTAAAAATACCTCTCCCGTTCGAAAAATTTCTAACGGGACGCTGCCCGCACCCCGCAAGGGGGTTGCTAGTCCCCTTGACCCCCAGCCCGTAAAAACTCAGCGAGCCCCTCGATATATCCATAACCCCTTCAAAACGCACACGGCACATTGAGCTCGCATGATCAATTTGACCTTTCAATCGAATGTTCGCTTGGTCCAAAGGCGAGGGGTAATTAACGGCAGCTTAGTCTGCAGCCACTGGAGATTCAGATACCCACAATCAATAAACCCCTATCTAACCTAGGCAGGAGGAATCTATAGTACGCTTGACAAGCGCGTGCGTACTCCCATCTTAATGGGGTGACGAAAAACACCCTACAATAGTTTTTTTAAATTTAAATTAAATAAATTTTTAAGTGGTAATATTAGAATTAAGAAATTTATGAGTTATCACTACTATAATAGGGGGTAGCCCCTACGAATATTTAAATCCGTAGGGGCAGATTTATTTTGGCCCTACGGATTAAGCCGTAGGGGCAGAAGGTTGCCCCTACGGTCCAAGACGTTCAAGAGTAAAAATATTAAATCTTAATTTGGTGTTTGCCCCTACGGAGCCGCAAACCAAGGACCTATGGACAAATCCGTAGGGGCATCTAAATAGCGATTTAATTAAAAAGGCACAGATCGCCTACGCTGATTATCTCTTTCTCTCTTTCTCGATCGCGCGCGAACGCAAAATCCCCAAATCTCGCCCACCGTTCTCGTCGTCGCCACCGCCATTCTCGTCATCGCCACCGCCGTTCTCGTCACCGTTCTTCCTTGACGCCATTTTCGTCGTCGCCTCCGTTTCATCGTCGCTGCCGATTGATCGTATCCTCCACCGCACAGGTTAGTAAATCTTCAATTATACAAATTTTTGATTATTTTAGGGCTAGGGTTCATGGCTGGGGCTGGGGTTGCTGTTGGGGTTGGGGTTCGACAAGGGTTGAAGTTGGGGTTGGGGTTAGGGTTAGGGTTGGGGTTTGGCTGGGGCTAGGGATGGGGCTGGGGCTGGGGCTGGGGTTAGTGTTAGGGTTAGGGTTGGGGTTTAGCTGGGGCTGGGGCTGGGGTTAGGGTTAGGTTGGGGCTGGGCTGGGGCTGGGGCTGGGGCTGGGGCTGGGGCTGGGGTTAGGGTTAGGTTGGGGTTGAGGTGGGGCTGGGCTGGGGCTGGGGTTAGGGTTAGGTTGGGGTTTGCTGAATTTGGCAAACCTGAGAGGAATTTCCAGCAATTTTAGCCTAGTTTGATTACTAAAATTATTGTTGATCGAGAAAATCTTGGGTCCTTCTAATCAAACATTATTTGTTACTGTATGTCAACGAGTACTGATAAAAAAAACCGATTTCAAGTGGAAATTAAGTATGTACAGTGTTCTAATATAATTTGTATTTCTTGCCATCATCAAACATATAAAATTACTAATATGAAATGGAAAATAAATAAATAAATAATCAAAGCTTTGGCGTGTATGTAAAATCCCTTGTTACTTTTTCTTGGTTGCCTAACTTTGAAAATTCTATCTATTAAATTAGACATACTCTAAAAATAATGATATTGCAAGAATTTGACTTGGTGGAGACTTGCATCATTAATAGAATTATGAAAGTGTAAGGACATTCTTTACCTTCGATAAGTTCGGTTGGGGTGGGGCTGGGGCTAGCTAGGGCTTGGGCTTCATCACTTGATATAGCGAAATACAAAGCGTACTTCAGTACACCCGACCTCATTGAGTTTCCTATTGAAGTTCCCGGTCAAACGGCATATGCATATTTTTATTCGCCATGAAATCCCAATTATCAAGCTACCGAGGACGAAAAGCCACCTTTGTTAGTCGAGAGTCATGGTAATAGACTTGTCATTATAGATCATAGTCAATTGTTTTTCCTATCATTTTCTTGATCCAGATGCTAATCAACTTGTTAATTAGTTACTGTTTTTATGATGTATTTGTCTATATTTGTTGACAGCGGCCTTTCTTTTGGATGAACATGTTTTTTTGATGCATGTTTCAGTCATGTGAATTCATATGTTGCGTATAACGCTTTATGATATCAGTATCCTACATTTGTAGTTTTAATTGTTGATTGTTATAGATGAATGCCATTGCAATAATAGTTTTTGGTAGATGAATGCCATTGCAATGTAGGATGATCAGTTCTATCAATCTTGATCTCAATGGTTTAAAATCATGTTACACATACAACACGAATGCACAACAAACGCATCATTAGAGAGTAATTCAAGATGTTCAAGTTAAAACCAATATATGATACTCGATGATAATATGAAACCTTCATATTCTCATCGATACTCATATATGAAACTAAAAGCGCCACTTAGTCCCCGTCTATCGGTTAACATACGTGCGATATTCGTCTTGACATAGAACTATACGAAGGTTGTTAAATATCGGACGGTATAGCTCGATACTAACAACCGTCGTATAGTCTATGCGACGAGAAGATTCAATCGTATGGTAACCGATAGATTTGTCCCGTGTGGACAAGTTAGGAATGTATAAAGCAAACACCTTCATTCACTTGTGTTTTCATCAGTTTCGAGATATTTCGTCGATACCTTTCCGCTGGTTCTCCGTGTACAAAGATAGATTAGATGTTCATTTCAACGTTGTTTCACAGCTTTGAAATGATTATCTATTCTATTACAGTGTACTCGGAGAACAGCGGGGAGATGCTGCCGAAATTTACTCGAAACGGTTGAAAGCACAAGTGATGGGTGTTCGCTCTATACATTCTTAATGGAATAGAAGCCTTACCCCCGACAGCCGGAACACACACATACAACAAGAATACACAACAAACGCATCATTAGAGAGTGATTCGAGATGTTCAAGTTAAAACCAATATATGATACTCGATGATAATATGAAACCTTCATATTCTCATCGATACTCATATATGAAACTAAAAGCACCAGTTAGTCTCCGTCTATCGGTTAACATACGTGCGATGTTCGTCGTGACATAGAACTATGCGAAGGTTGTTAAATATCGGACGGTATAGCTCGATACTAACAACCGTCGTATAGTCTATGCGACGAGAAGATTCAATCGTATGGTAACCGATAGATTTGTCCCGTGTGGACAAGTTAGGAATGTATAAAGCAAACACCTTCATTCACTTGTGTTTTCATCCGTTTCGAGATATTTCGTCGATACCTTTCCGCTGGTTCTCCATGTACAAAGATAGATTAGATGTTCATTTCAACGTTGTTTCACAGCATTGAAATGATTATCTATTCTATTACAGTGTACTCGGAGAACAGCGGGGAGATGCTGCCGAAATTTACTCGAAACGGTTGAAAGCACAAGTGATGGGTGTTCGCTCTATACATTCTTAATGGGATAGAAGCCTTACCCCCGACAGCCGGAACACACACATACAATAAGAATACACAACAAACGCATCATTAGAGAGTGATTCGAGATGTTCAAGTTAAAACCAATATACGATACTTGATGATAATATGAAACCTTCATATTCTCATCGATACTCATATATGAAACTAAAAGCACCACTTAGTCTCCGTCTATCGGTTAACATACGTACGATGTTCATCGTGATATAGAACTATACGAAGGTTGTTAAATATCGGACGGTATAGCTCGATACTAACAGCCGTCGTATAGTCTATGCGACGAGAAGATTCAATCGTATGGTAACCGATAAATTTGTCCCGTGTGGACAAGTTAGGAATGTATAAAGCAAACACCTTCATTCACTTGTGTTTTCATCCGTTTCGAGATATTTCATTCGTACCTTTCTGCTGGTTCTCCGTGTACAAAGATAAATTAGATGTTCATTTCAACGTTGTTTCACAGCTTTGAAATGATTATCTATTCTATTACAGTGTACTCGGAGAACAACGGGGAGGTGCTGCCGAAATTTACTCGAAACGGTTGAAAGCACAAGTGATGGGTGTGTTAGTTATATGTATGCCCAAGAGGCTATTACTGTACATAGGATGTATATTGTAGTGGATGCTTGGACATATATAGGGAGGACTTTCTTGCTCGACATGATAGTATGCTATCTGGTTGCTCTTTACCTTAACGTGTACACTGATTGTCTCTCTGTTAGATGTTGGTAAAGCCCTTAGGATGTGTACTTGACTACCTGGACTATGATGCGGATCATACTAGTGGGGACATGGTAGTCCATAAGTACATCTTTCAAGGTCCCTAGTCGTGGGTGTATCGAGACGGGGCATCGATATACCAGAGTAGACTAACGTATACCTTCTCGACCCATACAGATGGGCGATGGATGATCCCATATCCATTGGTGTTTGACATCAGAGATGATATACGGGTGCTCAGTGGAGACTGGGTACACTGGACGGACACGCCGAGAACTCCCAGATGGTATTATACCTTACGTCAGATGGCAGTTCTCTGGTGACATTGGTACAGAGTAGTCTGTTGATCCGAGATCTTCATAGAGTCTTGTGTGATTCCCACTGTGCTTTGATTTCCACCTTACCACGTCCAAGAGGGCGTGCAAAATGGTGGTTTTTGGGTACAGTCCCGAATCACATGGAGGCAATGAGCGATAGGAGAGGATTCGTCTCTCCCGGTATAGGGAGTTGATGTTGCGCTGTGTTCGATTGGTTATAACCGGAAATCCCTGGCCAGGGTTGCTGAGATTTACTGGTAAGTGTTACCTGTAGTTTCTCGAACTGTTATAGACCTCATATCGACACGACTTATTGAGCTATTGGGGTCTGACGTTTACCACCCCTAGGCGAGATATGCGACATATCAGACGACGAGATCGGACTGTACGGTAAGTGTTACTGGTTGGATTCACAAGAGTATGAGCGGGCTTGCTTGTCGATCTTCTGATCGCTCAATACCCGGGTGGCCGTTACGTTTAGCAAACCGCTTGCGACTTGTGGGTGTTTGATATGATCATCATCTGCTGCCGGCGTATTGACGAGTCTTTAGAGTCCTACACAGAGGTTTCCTGGCTCAAGCGAAACGAAATAGGAGCGCATATGAGATATGTGCGGGACCGAGAATAATGAGTGTATGTGATACCGTATTCTATTCTCGCGATGAATGTATCGATTGGTTGTATGCGATATAACCTAGTTATCGAATAAAGGATTGATTCGATAAATCGATACATTGGATATTAGTCGGTCATATGCGATATGACCGGATCGTTAAATCAAGTGTTGATTTGATGATTTAATGCATAATTATATATTTGATATATTACTTTGCATTAACTAGTATTTGTTCACTTAAGATGGATTTTCTCACTTGATGTGCACATTGTGTATTTGATATATTTTTGTGCACAAGATTGTATCATATTTGATGATACATGCTTGTTTGGGTGTATGTTTGGTTTAAACCATGGTTGGTCAATGGTTAGGGTTTCACTTGATTTATTTGCTTATTTATTTATTTATTCATTCATTTTGGCAAAAGGAAAAATGGTGGCTTTCTTTGTTTGCTTGTTGAAGCTTCATGAAGCTTTGAACAAGTCCACCATCTTTGTCTCATGCCTAACCCTAACCATTCAACCTAACCATAGTTTATTCTCTACACCTAACCATGGTTGCTAAAGGATAAGTATTCATTTAGTTTTCTATTTTGGAAATACTTATGATATTATCTTCTTCTTCTTCTTCTTCTTCAAGATGAAGAAGCTTACTACCAACAATGGCAACTTGAGAAAAAGAGTGAGAAATCCAATTCTAAAGTGAACCCACTTCCTATTTCTTCATCCTCTACCACTTGCCAAGTAGTATAGGGTGTTTTCTTCACAAGTTTCATGGCTTGGTGAAGTTGGAGCTTGATCTTGTGTTGCCTCGACGTAGATCATCTTCGGCATCGAAGTCGACGACCTAGCCCGCCTATTTTTCCGATGAAGCCGACGCTAGAGTCCGGGATCCGATGATCGCAGCGAGGGTACACCGTCACGGAGCTATGGAGGTGGAGGACCGGATCTACCAAGGTTGTATTTCCGTTCACTTCTTAGTAAAGTTGTTTACTAGTTATCGTTTTCGCCTAAAATTCTAGTCAACGATCCGTATTAGGGTTTCTCGGCACTTGTAAAATTTGAAATTGGCATGGTTGATGCCTTGTGAGACCTCATTAGTGTGCCTAGGAACCCTACAGTGGTATCAAAGCCTAGCTAGAGCCTTAGGCGATGCGTAGACGATGTTAGAAACCCGATCGAACCCGAAACCCCAATTTTTCACCCTTTCTGGACATTTTTGCAAAACTGGGTTTTTTCCGGATTAAAAATTCTTAAAAAATTCAGCAGGAAATCCTAAGAATTACGGTGCAAAAATGACCAAAAGATATGATTAAAGCGCGGCGGAACCGCGGCCGAAGCATGGCTTCTGCGGCGGTTCCGCGGCCGAAGCATGGCTTCTGCGGCGGTTCCGCGGCCAAAATATCTCTTCTTGAAACACTGTTTGCACAATAATGTCTTATTTTGTTTACTGTATTTTCTGGGAATTTGTAATATTTATTCAAGAGTTGAATATTCTGGGTTGTATTAGGAGTTCGTAGATTCGATCGGATTGTCTAATCTTGTCTATGTGTTTTCCGGATAATTATTGAATATGTTAAAAAGTTCGACCGGATATAAATACCCACCTTTTCCCCTGTCGGGAAATTTCCAAGTGTTGGATCTTTCCATGGTTTAATAACGTTCTAAGTAGTGCAAGTAACGCGATGGTCCCTCTAGAAGACAACAAACCTTAATTCGATTATGTGACCGTCTTGAACTGCCCTTTGAACCTTCGGGTTTGGGGCAGTACGGCGTACCACATGTGAGGCGTTGGCTTGACCCTTCTACGGCTGGACCGTTGGTACTGAGGCATGAACTGAATGTTTTTAAACTTATATCATGTGTTGAGCTGTTTCGGGAAAACTTGGGTGTTCGAATGTTCGATCGGAAAGTTTAACATTTTCTATTTATCCGGAATGTGATACAATAATTGAAATTCACCAGAAGTTATGAGATAACTGATATGAATGTTATAAACATAGCACTTTAGTCTCAATTGATCGGTTGCCACGGAATTTTGATGTGATCAAAAGTCCGTCGCAATCACGTAGCGTACGCGGATACTCGCCGGGTAAACTTAATAGACAGCCTCACCCCATAGCCCCGACCAAGTGACTGTAGGAGAACCCCGTCGCCGAAAGCATCCGTTCGGGTGCTCGCGGTAGCGGTGTTCCGCCTTGGTGCACTTCGTCGACGGTATCGGGGGTGCGGCCGTCCACTAAAGTTTGCGACGAGCATTCGATCAGAATGTCGGGAATCCTGTTGAATTGCCCGACTTGATATTGAAAAGAGTTTTCGATAAATGAGACTAAAATGCGGGGTTTATAATTGTTAGGCATGCGATGTCTAAGGAATTCATTTGATTAGGCATGCGATGTCTATGCAGGTTGCGGATTCCAACTGTTGTAGTTTTACACTTTCTTTTCTGTGACCGTAGGTGTAATATGTGATATCGCCGGTTTCGTTGCTATATGTCAACGACAATTGGGATGCGCATATTTACTTACATTGATGACATGTGATGTTATGTGTTGCTGGATATGTTATATTAGATCGTCGTGTTTGAATAGCCGGGGGTTTTTTTTTATGTGAGATGAGTGTTTTTCATTTTCATTCATGTAAAAACTTGTATATAATATTCTTTTATTGGGGCACTTCCAGGTTGCGGAAGATGTCACCCTTTGTATATTATTTACTTTTCCGCACTAGGATAGACCCAAGGAGGGGAGCACAAGTGACCGGGTTCTAGGGTCCAGTGGGAGACCAACTCGAGGAGTCGAGTCCGGGTCTCCTAACTCTAGAATTTGTAGAGCTGCTTGCCGCTCTCGTAGGGGTCTAGGGGTGTGGGTTTGGCTATTCATCATGACCGTGGAATCTGTGTTTTATACTGGCTCGTACTAAAACACGGACATCCTAGTATATCCAATATTTCATATATGTTTCTTCTGCTGCGATATCTGTGATGTGATCATGTGATGTTCTGTGATAGATACAGTATATAGTATATATGATATATTATATAGGTGTTACTTATGTTTTACACCCGCGCTAGCCCTGCCCCGCTCTGCCGTTAGTTACCTAACCTAACGGTGCACGAGGTGACATCGAGGGGAATGCGGATGGCATAAGTGTACGTCGTATTTATCTGTAATGTTTAGGTAGTTAAATGATGGGACTTCATTAATGAGATTAATGAAATAAAAGAAACCTAAGATGTTGTGGAATTGAATTTCAAAATAAAACAGGTAGCTACAGTTCTTGCTTTGCACAGTGGTATATATGATATATCCAGCACCTTATTCGATAAGGAAAGGACCGAGATCCCTTCACCGGGAGTGACTCCTTTAGCAATAACTGGCAGATGCTACACACTCGGTTTGTCTTTTGATTGCTTTTAAGAGTTTTTGCTTTGCACAGTGATATATATGATATATCCCGCACCTTATTCGATGAGGAAAGGGCCGACGATCCCTTCACCGGGAGTGACCCCTTTAGCAAAACTAGAAAAGCCTCGAAAACACTCCATTTCAAAATCATTTGATTCTACAACGATATCAAGTTCATTACGCAATAGGTTTTCAGAAAAACCTGTCGTAGCCCTCCGTCATTTCAGATAAGTACTAGTTAGTATTCGTGCTATGTTTGTTGACTATGTTAAGGCGTAGTGTGCGGTAGCTAATTAGTGCTTATCTGCATAAGCATATGATGCGATTGGATTAGGGTAGTCGTGCGACTTTGTTGACTATGTTAAGGGTCGTGCGGGTGGGTTTAATTCAATCGGGAAATGATGGGTTGAACTTGACTAGCACTTATGATTTGTTGACTATGTTAAGGTCATATAGCTGCTAGGGGCAAAATATTATCGGGAATTTCAAGTGTTAGAATTTGCAATGAGATTGCATACCTTCTATGAGATAGTTGGATCCCGATACCCGCTGCGAGTAATTGTTACTCGTGGGAGAGTTTTACACATTACAATTAGCCGATCAAGTAGGTGTCTAGAAAGGTGTTAACGAGGTTACGCCTCTGGGAAAACGAGGTTTACATTAATTAAATTCGTGCGAAAGCACGGGGGACCTCCCTCAAAGTACCGACACTGGCCTGGCTGAAAGATTGGCGAACTTGTAGTGTGTAATTAATCCCGGCTAGTCTTTCCTTTTAGGGTTTGAAGGAAGATTTGATAAAAACAGTAGGAGCCATCCTGATTAGATAAAATAATAACCAATCTGATCTTGCAAGAGCGCACGCAGAGTGTTTTCTTCTCTCTCTCTCCTGGTAGCGACCATGTCACACCTTAATCAAGATAATAATACAGATGTATTGGCCGAACCCGCTTGTTATTCTGAGCTGGAGAATGTTGGTCCCGCTCCAACTTATAATTATTATAAGACAGAGCAGGAAATTGGCGAATACCAGATTTCCCGTGCCGCCCAAACGAAGAAAGTGCATATGATGCATCATCTTCGGGTGTGTTCGTTACAAAGAACTGTTTCTCAGTATCCTCTGCGTCTTGGGTATTTGATACCGGATCAGGATCACAGATATGTAATCTGTTACATAGGGCTACAGATAGGTAGAGAACTGAGAACGGGAGATAAGTTTCATGAGGCAGAAAACGGGGCAAGTGTTGCAGCCAAGTCTGTTGGTCACTTTCACCCTGTATTACAAATATATTGATTCTGAACAAATGCTATTAGATACCGAACCTGATATACAAAATCATATCAGTCTCTTTATTAGTAAAGAAATGATAAAATTTTGTATTGTTGGATAATGTTTTGAACATTTCCTATATCAAAAGTTGATCGGTTCAGGCACGTTATCTAACAGCATTGACGTTCTAAATCAAACTACAGTTCTTAGTATACGGAACACACACAAGAGGAAGAGTTCAGAATTGAACGATTCCTTCTTGAGGTATTGTAGACTAGGTCAGATCAATGTGACCCGACTAGCTAGAGTTACATAAAGATGCATATTTAAATTAGTTTGAATTTACATCTTATGAAACTCGCCAGTCATGTCACAAAGATAAGATGACCATAGCTCCGTTTACTGGAAACATAGAAAGAGTTAATGAACTCTTGGGATGATACATGTTGATGTATGTAGGTCCTCTGTCTACACATGCCAAGACCGGTTCTTTGTACGTCATTACATTCCTTGATGATCTCTTTAGATTCAGACATATGTTCCTGTTGAAACACAAGTCCGAAACTTTTGAGATATTCACAGAATATAAGTTAGAAGTAGAGAACCAAAATAGGGGTATAAGTATTATGTCCTATGATGAGATCAGGGAGGAGAATACTTGTGCATGGAATTCTTGGACTTTTCTAAAGGAGAATGAGATTCTCTCTCAGTATTACTCATCCGTATACACCATAGCACGATGGTATATCGGGGCGGAGCAATCACACCCTATATGATAAGGTGTGCTCTATGATGAGTACTACTGAGTTTCCTATTTCCTTTTTGGGAGTTATGCACTTGAGAAGCTGCATACCTATTGAATAGGGTTCAAATCAAATCAGTTGCCTACCACTTCATATTTGATATGATAAGGGAAGAGCACATCTCTTAAGTTAGTTAAGATTTGGGATTGTCCTGCCTATGTCTAAAAACAAAATCCGGACAAGCTCGAGGCAAGGTCTGTAATGTAGAACTGGAAAGGTTCCAGCTATACAAACTACAGCAGATAATTTGATAAAACCAAAGGATTCAATAGTTACCAACGAACCTCAGCCTCTCCGCCGATCTAGTAGGGTTCCTCACCCACCTGAGAGATACTTCGGTTTCTCTATGACAGTGGGAGCGAGGATTGCATTATGAGATGATGACCCAACTAGTTTCGAGCAGGCTATCGAGAGTAGGGACTCTGTAAGAATGGCTGGATGCTTAGCGATCTGAGATGGAATCCTTATACACCAACAAAGTATGGACTTTGGTTGCTATATCTGAAGGGTTAAATCCCCATCAGGAGCAAGTATATCTTGAGAAGATTACTTGGTGTGGATGGAAAAGTTGAGACTTTCAAAGCTAGACTTGTTAAAGGTTTTCGTCATCGACCAAGCGTGGATAATGATGAAACCTTTTCCAGTGTCTATGCTTAAGTCCATCCGGATCCTACTTGCCACGGCTACATACCATGACTACGATATCTGGCGGTTGGGTGTCATGACTGCTTTTTTAAAATGATGTTTTAGAAGAGAGCGTCTGTATGTACACAGCCAGAGGGCTTCGCAGACAGTGGGAGCAGCGGAAACGTATACAAGATGCTTTATAGGATAATGCAGGCATCGCGGAGTTGGAACATCTGTTTTGATGTAGTAGTCAAATAGTTTGCCTTCATCAAAATGGTAGATGAACCTTGTATACACAAAAGGGTAGTAGGGAGTATGGTGGTGATCCTCGTAGAGTACGTGGATGATATACTCTTGATAGGGAAGGAGTTTCCTATGCTACGCTCGATCAATATCTGCTTATCACAATGATTCTCCATATAGGATCAAAGTGATACCTCCTAAATCCTGGATTTTGGATCCATGAGATAGATCTAATTGGATGTTAGGAGACTCACTAGTTGTAGTGAGATGGTATCAATTAATCCTGGGGAGAATCACTGGAAAGGTTCCAAGATGATAAGGACGATTGAATGTCAGTCACAGGCATTGTCTTTACCCTCAGTGGAAGGACGGTATGTTGGAAGAGTTTCAAGCTAAATACCGTAGCTTACTAGACGATAAAGGCTGGATACATCGCTACTTAAGATGCTACCAAAGAGGCTGTCTGGATGTATATTTGTTCATGAGATGAACTTAGTTCCTCCCATTGTGTGACAATGGAGTTGTGGCTTATGCCAAGGAAAGTCCGTCCCATCAGTGATCCAGACATATTCTGAGGCAGCATCACCTGATCATGGGGATGGTTGATCTCCAAGGAGATCGAGGTTAGGAGAGTAGACTCAGAGGACAACACGGCGGATCCACTCACAAAGGCCTTTTCCCAGAGAGAGAGACTTTTTATGGGATGGTTGAGTATGAGATACTGCAACCACTACTATCAGATGGCCCTAGTGCAAGTGGGAGATTGTTAGTTATATGTATGCCCTAGAGGCCATTACTGTACATAGGATGTATATTGTAGTGGATGCTTGGACATATATAGGGAGGACTTTCTTGCTCGACATGATAGTATGCTATCTGGTTGCTCTTTACCTTAACGTGTACACTGATTGTCTCTCTGTTACATGTTGGTAAAGCCCTTAGGATGTGTACTTGACTACCTGGACTATGATGCAGATCATACTAGTGGAGACATGGTAGTCTATAAGTACATCCTTCAAGGTCCCTAGTCGTGGGTGTATCGAGACGGGGCATCGATATACCAGAGTAGACTAGCGTATACCTTCTCGACCCATACAGATAGGTGATGGATGATCCCATATCCATTGGTGTTCGACATCAGAGATGATATGCGGGTGCTCAGTGGAGACTGGGTACACTGGACGGACTCGCCGAGAACTCCCAGATGGTATTATACCTTACGTTAGATGGCAGTTCTCTGGTGACACTGGTACAGAGTAGTCTGTTGACCCGAGATCATCATAGAGTCTTGTGTGATTCCCACTGTGCTTTGATTTCCACCTTACCACGTCCAAGAGGGCGTGCAAAACGGTGGTTTTTGGGTACAGTCCCGAATCACATGGAGGCAATGAGCGATAGGAGGGGATTCGTCTCTCCCGGTATAGGGAGTTGATGTTGCGCTGTGTTCGATTGGTTATAACCGGAAATCCCTGGCCAGGGTTGCTGAGATTTACTGGTAAGTGTTACCTGTAGTTTCTCGAACTGTTATAGACCTCATATCGACACGACTTATCGAGCTATTGGGGTCTGACGTTTACCACCCCTAGGCGAGATATGCGATATATCAGACGACGAGACCGGACTGTACGGTAAGTGTTACTGGTTGGATTCACAAGAGTATGAGCGGGCTTGCTCATCGATCTTCTGATCTCTCAATACCCGGGTGGCCGTTACGTTTAGCAGACCGCTTGCGGCTTGTGGGTGTTTGATATGATCATCATCTGCTGCCGGCGTATTGACGAGTCTTTAGAGTCCTACACAGAGGTTTCCTGGCTCAAGCGAAACGAAATAGGAGCGCATATGAGATATGTGCGGGACCGAGAATAATGCGTATATGTGATACCGTATTCTATTCTCGCGATGAATGTATCAATTGGTTATATGCGATATAACCTAGTTATCGAATTAAGGATTGATTCGATAAATCGATACATTGGATATTAGTCGGTCATATGCGATATGACCGGATCGTTAAATCAAGTGTTGATTTGATGATTTAATGCATAATTATATATTTGATATATTACTCTGCATTAACTAGTATTTGTTCACTTAAGATGGATTTTCTCACTTGATGTGCACATTGTGTATATGATATATTTTTGTGCACAAGATTATATCATATTTGATGATGCATGCTTGTTTGGGTGTATGTTTGGTTTAAACCATGGTTGGTCAATAGTTAGGGTTTCACTTGATTTATTTGCTTATTTATTTATTTATTCATTCATTTTGGCAAAAGGAAAAATGGTGGCTTTCTTTGTTTGCTTGTTGAAGCTTCATGAAGTTTTGAACAAGTCCGCCATCTTTGTCTCATGCTTAACCCTAACCATTCAACCTAACCATAGTTTATTCTCTACACCTAACTATGGTTGCTAAATGATAAGTATTCATTTAGTTTTCTATTTTGGAAATACTTATGATATTATCTTCTTCTTCTTCTTCTTCTTCAAGATGAAGAAGCTTACTACCAACAATGGCAACTTGAGAAAAAGAGTGAGAAATCCAATTCTAAAGTGAACCCACTTCTTATTTCTTCATCCTCTACCACTTGCCAAGTAGTATAGGGTGTTTTCTTCACAAGTTTCATGGCTTGGTGAAGTTGGAGCTTGATCTTGTGTTGTCTCGACGTAGATCATCTTCGGCATCGAAGTCGACGATCTAGCCCGCCCATTTTTCCGATGAAGCCGACGCTAGAGTCCGGGATTCGATGATCGCAGTGAGGGTACACCGTCACGGAGCTATGGAGGTGGAGGACTGGATCTACAAAGGTTGTATTTCCGTTCACTTCTTAGTAAAGTTGTTTACTAGTTATCGTTTTCGTCTAAAATTCTAGTCAACGATCCGTATTAGGGTTTCTCGGCACTTGTAAAATTTGAAATTGGCATGGTTGATGCCTTGTGAGACCTCATTAGTGTGCCTAGGAACCCTACAGGGTGTTCGCTCTATACATTCTTAATGAGATAGAAGCCTTACCCTCGACACCCGGAACACACACATACAACAAGAATACTAAACAAACGCATCATTAGAGAGTGATTCGAGATGTTCAAGTTAAAACCAATATATGATACTCGATGATAATATGAAACATTCATATTCTCATCGATACTTATATATGAAACTAAAAGCGCCACTTAGTCTCCGTCTATCGGTTATCATACGTTCGATAATTTATTCTTTTCAACGACAAACGCACACACAAAGCATATACATGGATTTTCTCCTTTGTCAGTAACTATCCCGTTCTTATATTTCTCAATATAGTCACCATAACCTACAATTTATATGTTATACAGTCTAACATATCCCATGAGTACGTCAGAGTTAAGGCCTGTATGTATGTGGATTGGCAACAACGTATACAACCTAAGTTTGTCGCAGGAGTTGCTGCTTTCATTGAATTTGCACGCGCACATAATAAGATCATAATAGAGAAGATTCTCTGTCCGTGCGATAGATTTGGCAATAAGTACCGACAGAAGGTAGAATTGGCAGAGCTTCATATTGTAAAATATGGGTTTACTAGACTTTATACAACTTGGAAATATCACGGAGAAGGAGAAGAATGTAGTAATGCGGCAGAAGAAGAAGGATAACACGATAATGCGGCAGGAGAAGAAGGAGAATTCGGTAATGCGGCAGAAGGAGAAGGCGGTAATTTATTTCCATCAGAAGAAATGGAGGATATGGTAGAGGAAGCCCTAGGTGAATCTATTCGTACCGAAGATGACATTCCTTCCGGTCAAGGACCGCGTGTGGATAAATATGAAAATTTCATGAATGATGCTAGAAAACCAATTTACGAGAATGTGAAATATTCCACCCTCTTATGGTTCGTCCAACTTTTCCAGATTAAGTGCCTAAATGGATGGAGCAACAAGTCATTCACAATGCTTCTTTCGTTCTTGAAAGATTCTATGCCCCCGGGAAATAACGTGCCCGACAGCTGGTACGGAGCCCAGAAGATGATGTCTGATTTGGGTCTAAAGTGCGAGAAAATTCAAGCATGTCCTAAAAACTGCGTGTTGTACCGGAAAGAGCATTCAGATTTGAAAGAGTGTCCAACAAGCGGAGAGGCCAGATATAAGCCGAAAGATTCTGATAAGAAGCCTGATATACCTGTCAAGATAGCACGATACTTTCCCATAACACAGAGGCGACAGAGGCTATTCAGGTGCAAGAAAACAGCCGAAGCAATGATTTGGCATCACCGTGCTCCTCCAAGTGAAGATGGAAAAATGAGCCATCCAAGAGATTCACCGGCATGGAAGGATTTCGATAGGAGGCACGCAATATTCAGTAGCAATCCTCGCAATGTCCGGCTCGGACTGGCTACTGATGGCTTCTGCACATTCAACTATATGGCTGGAAGTCACAGCACATGACTCGTTGTAATGATAATTTATAATCTGTCGCCTTGGTTGGCTATGGACCAATCATACTTTATGATTGCTCTTCTTATCGACGGACCAAACTCATCGGGGAACAATATCAACGTCTATCTCCGAACTCTGATCGAGGAGTTGAAATCTTTGTTCATTGATGGTCTAGAGACATACAATGCAAACACAAATACAACCTTCATACTGCATACGGCTTTAATGTGGACAATTAATGACTTTCCTGCGTATGGAATGCTATCAGGTTGGTCCGTACATGGTCACAAAGCATGTCCTCATTGCCATGAACACACAACATCGAAATTCTTGAATTTTAGCAGGAAGGTTTGTTATTGCGGCCATCGACGTTTCCTGCCTCCAGACCACCCCTATAGGTTAGACACGGTTCACTTTGATGGTCATCAGGAGCTTCTTGGATCTCCATCCCCATTGTCCGGAGAGGAAGTGATTGTTCAATGGGATGGTTACAATAATGTGACCTTCGGGATGGATCCGACGAAACAGGTCAAACCACCATTTTGGAACAAGTTAAGCATTTTCTTCGAGCTTTCGTACTGGTCAACAAATTTAATACGTCATTGTCTGGACATCATGCATATAGAGAAGGGAGTATCAGAGCACATACTCAACTTGCTTCTTTGTAAAGACGGGAAATCGAAAGACAAGCTGAATGCTTGGATGGATCTACAGGAGTGGGGAATAAGAAGTGAATTGCACCCTAGACCGGTAGCGGGTAAACCGGGCAAGTTTGTACTTCCCAATGCCGCTTATCATATGTCACAACCGGAAAATAAAAGACTCCTGCAGGTGTTGCATGATTTGAAAGTTCTCACAGGTTTCTCAGGATCATTCAGCAAGAAAATAAAAATTATGAAAGGCAAGATCGATGGGCTGAAAAGTCATGATCACCATGTTATCGTGGAGCACCTTCTTCCATTAGCCTTCAGGACTTCTCTCCCCGAATCGGTTGGTCTAGTAATCAACGACTTATGTTGTTTTTTCAGAGAGTTGTGTGCTAAAACACTGGAGGTTGTGACGCTGGATAAACTAGAAAATTATATTGCATTGATACTTTGCAAGTTTGAGCGTATTTTTCCACCGTCATTCTTCGATATCATAATACACTTGACGGTTCATCTTGCAACTGAGGCTAAGTTAGCCGGACCGGTACAATATCGATGGATGTATCCCATCGAGAGGTACGTGTAATTTTTCGTTTCGCGCAATTTATAAATTTATTGTTGTCCTGTGTGCCCGTATTCATTTATTCAACATATTTTCATTAGGTAGCTCTACACTCTTAAAAAGTATATACGCAATAAAAACCGATCAGAGGGTTCTATCATGCAAGCTTATCTTCTTGATGAAGCAACCACATTTTGTTCCCGCTATCTGGACGAGAACATTGAGACAAGACTTAACCGGCCTCGAAGAATTCAAGACGGGCCATATGGTAAAGCCGAGTATAAGAGGGTAGACACTATGTTTATCAACAAGATATACCGGTTTATCTTGCTTAATTGTGCATGTCTTGAACAAATTAGAGAGTAAGTTTTTTTGGATTAATTGTTATATTTGTGTTTGTGTGTGTATGAAATGATATAATTTTATTGTCACCATTATTTTTCGAAAACAGAATTCATTTTAACGAGGTACGTGAGGGGCATCCTGATTGGAACGAAGAACGATTGGAAAAATATCATCAAGATAATTTTTGTGATTGGGTCACATATCATGTAAGTTATTCGAATAATATTTTATTGCTATCAGTTTTAATCTAAACTTGTATCGTTATGTATTTTTCGTAAAATTTGTTTTGTTAGATCCACGATCCGAACTTATCTGCATCATTTGAGAGTGATTCAAGATGTTTAGCTCAATTTCCTAGTATGGAGGTTGCATATTACAAAGGATTTGGTGTCCTTGGATACAAATTCGAAGTTAAGGACATAGAAACATCTAGAACCACTCAGAATAGTGGGATTGCGACGGTAGGATCGGACGGTGTGATTTATTATGGGTACTTAAATTGTATACTCGGCATCCACTATCCCGGACGATCAGAACCTTTTTATATATTCCAGTGTACTTGGTACGATACGCGAACCGATACGGATAAGTGGAGAAGCAATCTTGGGACTTGGAAAGATGAATATGGATTGACCAGTGTGAACACACTTCGATTTTACGGTCAAGAAGATCCGTTTATCTTTCCGAACCAAGCGTTCCAAGTATACTACTCACAGTATTTGAAGCATCCGGGATGGAGTGTTCTATGCCGATGGAAACCCAGACATGTCTACGATGTCCCAGAATTCGAGGACAGCGATGGGGATGAAGAAGAGAGAAGGCTTAGAGTGCTCCGACCGTCTGTTTCAAAGGACGGGTTGTCTTCGGCCGATCATGAAGTTACGTGGGTTAGAAATGACATCGACGATGAAATCCAAGTAGATATGTATAATACGCCCACGAAACGAAAAAGGTTATCAGTAATGTTATATTATTACTTCACATTTTACGATCTATACATATATAGTCAATACTTTTAATGATTGTCTAATGCGTCCACGAACCGTTTATCTAGATTTTATGATGATGTCGGGAGCAGTGAGGGGCGGCAGGAGCTCCAGCCGCGGCAGAGGCAGACCGGTTCTGCCATCCGGAGAGCTGCGTAGGGAGCTTCAGAGGGCCGGTCTTGCACCCAGATCGGAGACCCCTTCGGATGCCTCCTTCCGTGTGGATTTTGCCACACCTCCAGGTATATTGCACACATATCCATTTTGAATATAATATTATAGATATTCATGCTTGTTTATGTCAAAATTACTTATATTGTCAATGTTTGATTGTCTAGTTATTGGTGATACGTCCACATCAGGGACAGAGGCCACTCCCGCTCCTCCAGGTATGTTTATATATCATATAGTGCATGTATATTGATTTAGAATGCTATATCATAAATATATACACATTCCTTTTGCTCTTACTTAGATAGTAATTTTTATTATTGTCTAGCTGTAGGTGGTGACACCACCGCACCTGCGGGTATGTTTATATATCCTATAGTGCATGCATATTGATTTAGAACGTTATATTATTGATCTACACATTCTTTTTGCAATTACTTATATAATCTATTTTTAATTGTCTAATTATAGGTGGTGCGTCCACATCTGACGCAGGGGCCACTCCTGCCATTTCCATACCCTCCGCATCGTCTGTAGGTTAGTATGAATAAATATAAAATATTTATTTATTTTACATATGCTCTATAGAATAAATATGAACTTCATGAAAATTTTGCGTCGACATTTATTTTCTAGTTGGAGGGGATGCGTCCGCATCCGGGACACCAGCTGTTCCTCACCGGAGGAACTATCGTCCCGCTCGTGCTGCTGCCCGGGCCCAGGCTCGTGCTTTAGTCACCGGAGGTATATATCACACTTCAATTTTCGTTTAACCTTGATTTCTTAATACAACTTTATCTTAATATTGATTGTCTTGATATTTCTTGCAGACGCAGGGCCTCCCCATCCCCAGAGGGGGACTCGAGGCCCGAATCAGTCCCATAGGCTGAGGCCTGACAGAGCTATGGGGGAGTCAGCATTCCCCCTCTTTTTTACTCTTGACTATCGCTATACCGGTCCTCATGCCGAGAGGTTCGGCCGGTATATAGGGGATGAGAGCCGGCTTGCGAAGAACTATCCACTTCACGTTGAGTGGGGCGAGCAGCACCGGTGATTCGCCCGCTTCTTTGATCAGGCTCGGGTATTAATATATATTTTCATTTGATTTATCCAATATATTTATTATTAACACTTGCAATCTAATAAAAATGTTTTTTTTGTATTTTCAGTTGGATTACGATTTTCAGCTTGTACCCGACCCTGATCACCTTGGGAGGGTGCTCGACCTTCATTCTCTGTACAATGGCCTGATGAAGAACATGCAGATCAAGGTCCGATACAACAGGAATGAGCTGAAGGCCGACTGCTACTCCCTGTGGATGGCGACCCCCGAGGCAGAGAGAGCGGCCCTCCTATCTACTCCGGCGTTTGCAAGAGTCGACGCAGAGACATGGCCTCTATTGTGCGAATATTTCGACTCTCAACGCAAACAGGTATGTATTTTAAATGTAATTCATTGTTTAGAATATAATTTATATTTTTGTGTTCCTTAGTTAGAAAACTAAATGTGAATGCATTGTGCAGAAACAAGCCGCTCAAAATATAGAGAATAGGAAATCGGCGACGAGGGGTCGCCCCACTTACACAGGTGGCTCGAAGAATATTACTCGAGCCATGGAGTTATCGGTAAATTACAATAGACCGGCATTTGTGATATAATGCAATATTAAGAGTTATTTTCTAATATATCTAATATTAAGAGTTATTTTCTAATATTGCAGACAGCTCAGACCCTGGCGTAAGGTGGTACACCGAGCGTGCTGTCCGCATATCTTGCCGTCCGCGGTACCTCGACAGATCCCGCCACGGGCGAGCTTCGATATCCCGACGTCGCTACCCAGGAGTATTGCGTAAGTGTTAATATTTATTCAACCCATATTTGAAATTTTAGTTTTGGAAGGTTCAAATTTAAATTTTATACTTATACTTTACTGCTTAATGTGGGTGTAGGAGCGGGTGGTTGAGTAGGCCGAGGCCTCGGGGATCGATTTTACCGGACAGAGCGATCCGAGGCTGCTGACCCCAGTCCTGGACGCCGCACACGGAGGGCACCACGGAGGTTAGGAGAGAGGCCGGGGACTGGGCCCTAGCAGGGCCCATATGAGGTTGGACTCCACCCCGGCGGTTACTTCCTCCGTCTCCAGTGAGCGACGTGTCAAGCAGAAACTGGAGAGCTTAAAGGCCACCGTTCAGGAGTTGAAGGAGATACTGGTATGTATACTACTTAATAGTAAAATATCATGTCATATTATAGATATCAACATATCCAATATTAGTACGTAGCCTGAGCTTATTTGGTTGTAGACTTAGGTTTGATTAATCATACATACATATCTAATTAAAATAAACTACGGTTTTGCAAACTAGATATCCAAATGGGGTTTCGAAATAACTTGATAATGATACGAATTCGAATAATACACGGTTCTTACACGCTTATTACGCACGTTAGGTCCAGACACGACAGGGTACATCGGCCGAGCCTCCACATGCATCTCCTTCGGCTGCGGCTCCGCAAGCCACTACATCGGCCGCGGTTCCGCAGACAGCTCCTATAGCTCCACCGCCCGCTCAGACTCCCGCAGCCGCGGCTCCGCAAGACACTAACTCGACGGCGGCTGCGCAGACCACATCGCCAGCTCCACAGCCCGCTCAGACTCCCGCACGTGCCGAATTGCATGATTTATTGACCGAGGAGCAGGCGCGCCAGAGTCTAGCGTTTATCAGAGGTGGAGCTGGACCGAGCTAGGGTAGCTTTTTGATTCTTATTTTTTGAAACATGTATTTATTTATATGATACATATTGTATTACATTTTGGACGGTATTGATATTGGTGGTCCTACGGTGTTTATATTTATATCATATTCTGTTTTTTGGTTTCTTTTGTATATTATATGCATGAGATGTGATTATGAATACTACGATATATGTTGTGTGATGATTAATTATATATATATATATATATTATATATATATATATATATATATATATATATATATATATATATTATTGTGCATAGGGCGAGAAAAAAATAGGCAGCCCCTTTTTAAAAAAAAACTGATAATATGTACCTACAGATTAATCCGTAGGTACACACGTTGTCCCTACGGATTAAACCGTAGGGGCAAAATATCATAATAACTGATATTTTCCCCTGTGATCTCAGTATCAGGTGGTTGGGATTGCCCCTACGGATATATCCGTAGGGGCAAACAAATGCCCCTACAGATATGTACCTACGCGTGTATCCGTAGGTACAAGTAATTTATTTTAAAAAACCGTAAATAAAATAAATTTTTTGCCTCTACGACTTACTCCGTAGGGAAAAAGGGACCTATACAGAACTCCGTTGAGGCAAGTTTTTGTCCGTGGGGCCAAGTTCAGAATTTCAATTTGCACCTACGGCGTTTGTACCTACAGGGTATTTTCTTGCACCTACGGCTCTATCCGTAGGGGCAACCCTTATTTGTAGTAGTGTATACAAAATAATAAAGATATAAGGCTTATGTATAAATTTATAAGGCACGCCTCTTTTTGGGTTTTAGAGCATGAGAGAGTGTGTGTAATGAATGAGAGAGAAAGAAAGTAATTGACTTTTCATTTTCTTATTTTTGTTTATTGGGATGGATGAGTTGGACATCTCCAATTCTCAATTTTGGTTATTGGAATTTTGTCATTTTTATATTTTTTATTTTGTTGATTAATGACATCGTCTAAGTACTCCTAGTTAAATATTAAAGATAAAGATATTGTAGCGGATTCAATAGAAGAGATAAGTATAGATTTAAATAATTAGATTATTTAAACCGCTAACGTTAATCTTGCCCGAAATCAAAACCGCAACCCCCTTCAAGACTTGGATCCCCGCACAGTGCACGTGCTTGTCTTAAAACTTGGGCCTTTGGTCTTTCTTAAGCTAAATCAACTCGAATTTGGTTCAAAAAACAACAGTTAATGCAAGAAATCTAGCTCTGATACTTATATGTGAAGCATGTGGCTCTAGTACCAATTTATCAGGATTACACGTGTTTTCACTTAAAACCGAAGTATAGAATCTTGTATTTCATTAAATAAAATGTTTAACAAAACTAGTTTACAGAAAAGAAAACATCGCAGTCCTCCATGAATGTTTTGGCACGCTTCTTAACATCCGGTCATACAGCATCCGTGTTTTCTCCATGATTTTTCTTCGATGAGCCTTATCCTCCATATATCATTTGTGTTTGCTAAAATCTTCATTTTTCCTCGATCGAGTTTCTACTTTACCAAATTGGATTCAAGTCTTTCTACATCTGGTCCTTGATCGAGCCATTCTTCGCTGAATCTGACTGCAAGTCTTCATAAGCGCTTAATATTTGATTGAGCTACCAAACGCCTGGGACTCCACATCTTTAGAAGGCCCAGTCCTCAAGCGAGCCACCTATCACCTTGATGGGATTGCAAGTCTTCGGGCACCTACTCTTGGATCAATCCTCTTAATGCCAGATCAGATTCCAAACCTTTGAACGCTTGTCCTCAATTCGGCCACTTAATTTTCGCCGGATCGGGTTTTGAGTCTTTGGACGCAGAGTCCTAGATCGGGCCACCTAACACTAGATCAGACTTCAAGTCTTTCGATACCTAATCATCAATCGGTCCATCTTTTATCGGTTCAGATTTCAAGTCTTCAGACACCCGATCGTCGATTGAAACCCCTTTCACTGGATCGAGTCTCAGATGGTCAAATTAAACATCCACCTCGCTCTAATTATATCTTGTCATCAAATGGTAAAAAACTTAAGGATCTGTATATTTACCTCAAAAGACAGATCTATACATTATGTATCCAACCCAATCTTACCTCATTTGACTTCATGTTGCGCACTCTAGCCACAACATCAATGTAACCTTATTGTATTTGGTCTCTAGTATGCCAGAATTAGTCAAAGATCATACTCCAAATCATTACATCCAACCCCCCATCATAGAATTCGTCCATCTCAAGGCCGGAACCGACCATTCACAGTCGGATCCGGTTGTCGTTGACGGGACCCAACCACCACACCCCGTATCCAGACATTCCTTGATCAGATCCGACCATCTTAGCTATAATGTTTTTAAACATCCTGATGATGCTCAATATTGGCATCTAAAAGATCAGGACACGTGGCAGATGACATGTCCCAAGACCCAGAAGAAAGGGCCCACGGAGGCCGACCAAGCCACTCTTGTACCCGACCTGCAAGCACAAGCTGGCCCTCCTCAGGGTCCCCTACAAATTGGCCTCCTCGGCCTCTCAGCTCGTCCCGAGCTGCCACAGGACCAAGACTCTTCGGCCCTCTTGCTCGACTCCGAGCTCCCCAGCCGAGGCCGTCTTCCTCGGTCCCTCCGACCGACCAACTCCACCACTCACAGACGTAACCGCCGCTCTGCAAATCTCGCCATGCGCAGATTCTCCGCCAGCAACGTCCCACGTTCCACGCCATCACGATCCTCATTAATGGGCGATCCGCTCTTTACGCGGACGTGACGTCGGGAGCGTAACTGCCGGCAAGATTCTCGCGCCTACTGCTGTGTGCCGCCGCCGCTATATAAACCCCCTATCACAGAGGGGTCAAGTAAGCGATTTTTGACTCCACTTAGCAATTACGCTGCTCGGATCTAGTACTAACTTGATCGTCGAAGGGTTCTCGATGGCGTCAAACCACCCCGGGACTTCTTCGCAGGTACTTGGCGTCCAACTCCTTCAATCACCAAATCCCCTCAAAACCCATTGAGACCCACACACAACAGGGGATCCCCTCCAGAATCCGCCGGGAGATCGACGGAAGACAACATCTGAAGGAGACTTGAAAAGGACCTCCATCAGTTGGCGCAGTCTGTGGGAAAGCAAACTCCACAAAAACAAAGTTGGCCTTTCGATCTCCATCCACATGGCAAGCAATCACCCTGAAGATCAGGTACCAGCCACCGCCTCCCCCTCATCGGAGGCGCGGATGAACCTCCTCCGGCGACCGTCATCAACGCCCTCGCTGGCCGATAGACCGACTAAAGTCCAAACGGCCAGGACAGGGCCCCAGATCGCCGCTCTCCCGCCTCCAGAAGACTCTGCCCTCGTCGGCACGGTTGACCACCGGCAAGCTACGCCCCATGGCCACAGATCTCACGGGCCGATACTCATCCGTTGGGCGATCATTCAGCCTCCTCTGGCGGAACCGAAACGACATGACCCGGGCGCTTCGCTTCCCCGCACAATCGATGCGCGTGCTACGCGCACGTTCACCGCGACCGTTCCTGTTCCCCATACCTACAAATGGATGGTCGGGTAAAACCTCATGAAGAATCAGCCGAGCAGCTACCCTGCTCGGTTATCCCTGGCCGGTAGCTTCCCTACTCGCAACGCCAGGGATGAAAGCCCTTGCCAAGAGGCAACCCAGCAGCTACCCTGCTCGGTTATCCCTGGCGGGTAGCTTCCCTACCGCAACGCCAGGGATCAGAAAGTCCTCCCAGAGGTAGTCGAGCCCGACCCTCGCTCGGCATCCCTAGCGGGTAGCTTCCCTACCGCAACGCCAGGGATCAGAAAGTCCTCCCAGAGGCAGTCGAGCCCGACCCTCACTCGGCTATCCCTGACGGGTAGCTTCCCTACCGCAACGCCAGGGATCAGAAAGTCCTCCCAGAGGCAGTCGAGCCCGACCCTCGCTCGGCTATCCCTGGCGGGTAGCTTCCCTACCGCAACGTCAGGGATCAGAAAGTCCTCTTAGAGGCAGTCGAGTCCGACCCTCGCTCGGCTATCCCTGGCGGGTAGCTTCCGTACCGCAACGCCAGGGATCAGAAAGTCCTCCCAGAGGCAGTCGAGCCCAACCCTCGCTCGGCTATCCCTGGCGAGTAGCTTCCCTACCGCAATGCCAGGGATCAGAAAGCCCTCCCAGTGGCAGTCGAGCCCAAGGATCCCTCGCTCGGCTATCTTTCAGGACAAAAGCCCTCGCCAAGAGGCACCGGGCGGTAACCCCACCCAGCCAAGGGTCCATGGTAGGCTTCTTACAGCCCCTCACGCGCTAAGGACCAAAGTTCTCTCATAGGCAGTCGAGTCCATGCTCGGCTATCCCCGGCTGGTAGCTTCCTACCACAACCGACAGGGATCAAAGTCCTCGCCAAAGGCACTGGGCAGTAACCCTGCTCGGTCCCCGTCCTGAAGGATCAAAGCTCTCGCAAGAGGCAACCAAGCGGCTGCCCTGCTCGGTCAACTCTGGCTGGTAGCTCCCTACCCATGACGCCAGGGATCGAAGCCCTCGCAAGGGGCATCCGAGCGGCTACCCCGCTCGGTCGTCCCAAGCTGGTAGTTGGCTACCTACGACGCCAAAGATCAAAGCCCTCGCCAAGAGGCAACCGCTCAGCTTGACTGCCCGATCATCCTTAGTGGGCTTCTTACAGCCCCTCCAACGCTAAGGATCAAAGCCCTCGCCAAGAGGCGTCGAGCAGCTAGCCTGCTCGGTCATTCCCGGCTGGTAGGTCCCTACCCACGACGCTAGGGATCCAAGCTCTCGCCAAGAGGCACCGAGCAGCTACCCTGTTCGGCCATCCTCAGCAGGCCTCTCACGGCCCCTCTCACGCTGAGGACCGAAGCCCTCACCACGAGGCCGCCGAGATCCTTCCTGCTCGGCGCATCCCCAGCGGGCATCCTCCTGAGGGTCTGAAGCCTTCATCGCGAGGCCGTCGAGATCCTTCTTGCTCGACGCATCCCAGCGGGCATCCTCCTGCCCCTTAGACGCTGAGGATCTCATGCCCTCACCATGAGGCCGCCGAGTTCCAACCTGCTCGGCGCATCCCTATAGGGCATCCTCCTGCCCATCGGACGCTGAGGATCTCAAGCCCTCACCACGAGACCGCCGAGATCCTTCCTGCTCGGTGCATCCCCAGCGAGCGTCCTCCTGCCCATCAGACATTGAGGATCTTAAGCCCTTACCATGAGGCCGCCGTGATCCTTCATGCTCGGCGCATCCCCAGCGGGCATCCTCCTGCCCATCAGACGCTGAGGGTCTGAAGCCCTCATCGTGAGGCCGTCGAGATCCTTCTTGCTCGGCGCATCCCAGCGGGCATCCTCCTGCCCATTAGACGCTGAAGATCTCGAGCCCTCTTCATGAGGCCGCTGAGCCCCTTTTTGCTCGGTGCATCCCAGCGGGCATCCTCCTGCCCATTAGACGCTGAAGATCTCGAGCCCTCTTCACGAGGCCGCCGAGCCCTTTTTTGCTCGGCGCATCCCAGTGGGTAGCTTCCTACCCAAAAAAGACAAGGATCAAAGTCCTCCTTAGAGGCAGCCAAGCGGCTTCCCTGCTCGGCTATCCCTGGCCGGTAGCTTCCTTACTCGCAACACCAGGGATCAAAGCCCTCGCCAAGAGGCAACCGCGTAGCTTCACTGTCCGGTTATCCTTAGCAGGCCTCCTACGACCCCTCCAACACTAAGGATCGAAGTCCTCCTTAGAGGCAGTCGAGCGGCTCCCCTGCTCAGCTATCTCTGGCCGGTAGCTTCCCTACCCTCAAAACCAGGGATCAAAGCCCTCGTAAGAGGCATCTGAGCGGCTACCCCGCTCGGTCATCCCAGGCGGGCGGTCGCCTACCCACGACGCCAAAGATCAAAGCCCTCACCAAAAGGCAACCGCGCAGCTTCACTGCCCGGTTATCCTTAGCAGGCTTCTTACAACCCCTCCAATGCTAAGGATCAAAGTCATCCTAGAGGAAGCCGAGCGTCTTCCCTACTCGGCTATCCCTGGCCGGTAGCTTTCCTACTCGTAACGCCAGGGATCAAGGCCCTCGCCAAGATCAACCGAGCAGCTTCCCTGCTCGGTCATCCCCAGCAGGCATCCTCCTACCCAACAGAAGCTGCAGATTTGTAGCCCTCGTAACGAGGCCACTGAGCCTATCACATACAGCGGACCCGAAGCTCCAACAATGACATCAGGTGATCGAAATCAACTCGACGACTGATTGCTCCACTTGCCGTTCCTGCACTGAACCGCGCCCCATCAGATGCTGCAGGTCTGCACACGTCGCGTCGGCCAAACGACACTTGACACGTGGACCGTCGCTTCAGTGGCAGGATGCACGAACCGGCGTACCTTCCTTAAATACAGAGATCTCGCCCTAATTCGCTGGCAGAAAAGACAGCTGACAGTCCGGGGACGTGTCTCGACGAAACCTTAGGAGGGAGCTTACCCCGGGCGGCCCGGCAGTCCACTCCTGACCCGACCCGCTAGCTGGTCGGGACAAGAGTGGGGGGCTAATGATGATGCTCAATATTGGCATCTAGAAGATCAGGACACGTGGCGGATGACATGTCCCAAGACCTAGAAGAAAGGGCCCACAGAGGCCGACCAGGCCACCCTTGTACCCGACCTGCAAGCACAAGCTGGCCCTCCTCGGGGCCCCCTACAAATTGGCCTCCTCGGCCCCTCAGCTCGTCCCAAGCTGCCACAGGATCAAGACTCTTCGGCCTTTTTGCTCGGCTCCGAGCTCCCCAGCCGAGGCTGTCTTCCTCGGTCCCTCCGACCGACCAACTCTACCACTCACAGGCGTAACCGCCGCTCCGTAAATCTCGCCACGCGCAGATTCTCCGCCAGCAACGTCCCACGTCCCACTCCATCACGATCCGTATTAATGGGTGATCCGCTCTTTACGCGGGCGTGACATCGGGAGCGTAACTGCCGGTGAGATTCTCGCGCCTACTGCTGCGTATCGCCGCCGCTATATAAACCCCCATCACAGAGGGGTCAAGTAAGCGATTTTTGACTCCACTTAGCCATTACGCTGCTCGAATCTAGTACTAACTTGATCGTCGGAGGATCCTCGGTGGCATCAAACCACCCCGGGACTTCTTTGCAGGTACTTGGCGTCCAACTCCTTCAATCACCAAATCCCCTCAAAACCTATAGAGACCCACACACAACAGGGGATCCCCTCCAGAATCCACCAGGAGAAATCGTCTGAAGGAGACCTGAAAAGGACCTCCGTCACATCCCGACAAAAGGAGGTGGGAGTGAGAGAAACCTACTCAACCTAGATCCACATCAAAAGGCGGGCCTTTTTATGCCAGATCCACCTCTACATCATCAGATCTGACCAAACAACATTGTCTTCCATAATAACCACTTAATCCGGCCACTTCAACCCTCCATCATCTCTTCAAATCCCCAAAAAAGAAAGAATTAAAAGCAAAAGGAAATTAATGACATGAATCAGTGAATTTTTAATCAGTCAATCATACCCGTTACGTTTACCTAACCTATCAGATTTGGGCTATGTACATGATCAGTTTGACCCGAATTCGTTAACCCAATAAAGCACATTACTTATCTCATTAACTCATGGCCCAATTAGTGTAAATCTATCTACTATCAAACCCAATAATCCATCTCTAAGATCTAAATCTTAAAAATTGACTAAATCTAGATCCAAATATATCTCTCCCTCCCTCCCCTTTCTCTCTCTCTCTCTCTCTCTCACACACACAAACATTTCAGGTTTCTGTCTCTTTTTAACAACATGCAAATTTATTTAGAGGCATTGAATTTTAGTAGTTATTTTGCATTGCTCACACATGATACAAAAAAATTTGACCGAGTTGACCAGATTATTCATATGGTAGGATCCAGTCGAATCAATTAATAATCAAGTCGGGTTCGGTTCTTCAAAAACCAACCCAATTTTAACACAGGTTAGGTCAATCCAAATCCCGATTTGGTCAGATCAAACTTCGCCTCTATTTAAAATGTATTAATGAGATCATCTATCTACCTTCTATCTATCTATCTATCTATCTATATGTAAGCTTTCATTATTCACCCTATAAAGATGTCCAGTTGTTGGAGCTTAACCAATAGGAAGCCTATCACAGCCCTGACTGATCTAGGCTTGTGCTTGTAGAAACAAACCTAACATAATCCCTCAACCACAACAGCTGTGATTATATTCAAGATGATGAGAATGCATTGATGTGTTAAAGAAAAGGGAATTAAAGAACTCCATGTATAACATAGGAACATGTGTCTCCAAAATTTAGATGACATGTCTGATATATTATCGATAGGGTCGAGGAAAAATTCTACCATGTGTAGGACATATGTTGTGTATGCCTTCTATTCCAATCCCTATTTGATTTCACAAATCGATTCGGCATTATCACAGAGTTATTGAAAATTAAAGTTTATCTGTAAGAAAGGGGACATACGCCTGGAGCTATAGTTTCAGACGTCTGTCGGCGCTCTGTATGTTCGCATGCATTAGACAGACTTCTGAATAAAACGTATCAGATGTCTGCGAGCGTTCTGTTCTTTTGGATACGTCAAGACCAGACGTCTGAAAATCCTTCTTCAAATGCCAGGGAACGCTCTGTTATTTTGAAGACTTTTGGGCAGACGTCTGCACTTACTTCACCAGACGTCTGCCATAGTCGTAGGTCGGATACTTGGCTGTTAGGGAAATTAGTTATTTTAATTTATCTCTAGTATATTTTACAATTGTAGAAATTTTTAACCCCAGAGATTGATAGCTGTTTACCGCAGAAAACTAGAGACTGTTTACTGCAAAAAATAGAGATGAACTGGGATAGGACGTCTTGCCTGAATTTGGGGGTAGATACTATGTGGAACATATTTGTCCATTTCTTCGAAAATTCCAAGTTGATTTATGGCACCGTATATCGGAGGTTTAGACAGATGCGACCGATATAGCGTGATTTTATCAGATTCCCCCTCATTTGTGAGCGGTTTTTTTATTGTGGGGATCTCTTCCCTGCAGGCGCAATCCCCTATAATTAATTACGTTATCGCATTGCAATAACAACTTTCACCTGCTCCAGTAAGTCACTTCGTGTCGTGTTATATATATTGTTTATTGTGGTTGCTCGTGGATTGTATACGGAGACTAGTTTATGTCGTCGCCCGTAGGACGCAGATTAGTCCAAATCCGTGTATTAGACTCAGGTTTGAACCTAAATCATATGTTCCATTAATTCAGAGGTTTAAGGAGCATTAATCTTGTTTTAGATTAATATCGATTTAAATATATGAACATATGGGCTAAGGATACATTAGTCTCATATGAGACTAAGATCAACTTAGAAGTATAGTTAAGGGTCATTAATTTTATTAAGATCAATTAATAGGGGTGAGCAATATGGGCTCAAGGAGTTCAAAACTTTAGAGACTTAGCTAATTTTGGAGCTCAGTCTCGAGCTTTTATATTACCCAGTAGTGCTAAGCACTTAGTCATTTAGACTATGGATATAATATCCAGATTATGGCTCTGGCACTCACTTGTTTATCACGTGGGTTGCTAAGGCTCTGGTGCTCACGTGAGTATCACGTGAGACGCTCAGACTTAGACACTGTCCTATCAGTGCTAAGCACTTAGTCGTTTAGACTGTGGATATAATATCCAGATCATGCATTGGCGCTTACGTGAATATCATGTAAGGCTCTAAGGTTGTGGTGCTCACGTGAGACGCTCAGGCTTGGGCGGTTCCCTATCAGTGCCGAGTACTTTTTATACAGCGCTCACGTAGATATCACTTGAGATGGTCAGGCTTTGGCGCTCACGTGGGGCGTTAAGGCTCTGGCGCTCACGTGAGTATCATGTGAGACGCTCAATCTTGGGCGTTGCCCTATCAGTACTGCAGCGTTCATGTGGATATTACGTGGTGCGCATTCTCCATTTAGCTTTCCAAGAGTGCAACGTCTTAAATTTTGATTATAGTTAATTATTATTTAATTTAGTGGTATAACATGCGTTTTTCAATAAAACTTAGTTAATAATTATTTTCAAATATATTTATTTATTTATATATTTAATTATTTATTTATATATTTGTTTATTTATTAAATTATATTAAATACGCGCGCGCACACACTTATATACACTAATCTAGTAATAAAAACATGTTAGTTTATGTTAAAATATGTTTTAGCAACCAGGACAATTTAAACTATATTTTAGATATTAACAATTTGGATAGTTCAAATAAAAGAAAAAGAAAAAAAGAAAAAAATATGAGACATGGAGGTATGACAAGATATGGCAACTGTTATGCATATTTTATTTTTAAGGATATTAGCCATCCTCCCTCTTTCTTCTTTTCTTTCTTAACTTCATTTTTCTTCTCTTCATTCTTCATCTCTCCATGGTTCTTTCTACCCTCCAAATTAATCATACACTAATCATTTCAAAAAGCCGCCACCACCATCAATATCCCAATATTTATCTTTTCTAAAGTTTTGTGTGAGCCAAATCCTCAACTTTGAAGCCTTACTAGCTTAGGATCTTCCTCAAGCAAAACTCAAGGTATGGTGCAACCCTTATTCATGTTTCACTAAACTTTTGCCTTAATCATTCCTAATTTAGATTAAAGTTGTGTCTTAAGTAGTTTTAAAGTTTCAAGTGAGGTTTTGAGATAAGTTTGGGGTTGTGATAACTTTTATAGTAACCATAAGCTAAATTAAATTAGTTAAGAGTAGTTTAGTGCTTTATATCCTTATTTAACCACCAAGTTTTCACTAGACCATCTTAATGTTTTAGATTAGTATCAAAACTAGTTTTAGTTTATGGTTAGGGTTTCAAACAATATCTGCTATGAAACCAGAGACTTCAGAGAAAAGTTACGATTACTGAGAGTTAGTTATAGGATCTTGAGTACACCCTCAAAACCCGAGCCCCTACCTCCATGTTTTGGCCGCCAATTAATCCATTTTGGCTGCAATTTGCGGTCCGTCTGGGGCTTCTGGGTGTAAGTTTTTGTCGGGGGCACTCTGGAACTCCAATTAGACCTCTGGTATATGCAACTCTTCTAATTTTGCATATACAAAAATCTGGGATCGTTTCACCTTATTTTAGGCAATATGTTAATGTACGATACGTACATTCCGATTCTTGTTTTAGTGTTTTACTTGGTTAACGGTTCTTTTAAGGGTAGTCTTCAGTGTTTGTTTCACATGTTTAGCACACTAAATTCATTCGTGTGAGTTAGTTCATTCGTGTAATGTATATTTGCGTGTCATATCGGATTTTAGCCTCATATGCTAAGTTTTGTTCGATGTTAGGATCGGTTGCGGAGACTTCGGACGCTGCAAGGAAAGGGAAGGAGGTGGTCGGTTTCGAGTAGCTCGAGACCGTTCCTGTGAGTAGATTTAACATCTATGGGGGAAACGTTCGGATGGCGTTAAGTGCCTGATATTTAGAATCTAGTTACAAATCTTATATACATATAGCTATACACATTTCCATAGTACATACGCATCATCATACGCATTGATATCTCCACACTAAGACACTTGCACCATTACCAATGGTTCATGTTGCACCTGCACTAACCTATATACACACACACGCCATTGGTAATTGCTATGTCACGTACACTATAGAACTCGCATGATATCTTGCATTTGCATTGCATCTTTATTAATAGATAGATCTTCACGTAATTTATACTAGCTTGCATAATATCAATACCATATATATTGCCATTATCACCATATTCTTACATGATGTTTTCATGAGATTTCTGTTTTCATGAGATTTGGGAAACTACAAGGACATTTTCAAAACTTTGATTTTATTCACAAATACGCGGTTTCTCTTAATATAATGTTTGGTGTTCACCATGAGTTTTCTCGGTTCTGAGTTTTGTGTATACCCGATTCGAGAACAGAGGAGGCACCGTCTGCGGGTACATGGTGGACCCGGTATGGTACCCCGAGGCAAGATGATCGTATAGAGAGACGTTGAGCCTGGCAGGGGAACAATATATACCGGTGATAGTTTTGGGCTTGGAGGATACCGACCGGAGTCGTGTGATCAGATGGATTTGAGGGACGATCTGAGGGACGGCGTATGAGAAATTAAGATTTTTGAGTGTCGATATTTGACACAAGATTTATGCTGTTTCATTGATGATACTTTTGGTTCTACCATATTGAATTTATTATGACATACTCAGTTTCTTATAGCTGCTACATCCCAGATTTTCATACTTCACTCATTTATTCACGTTGCACTTATACTAGTATACAGCATCATAAACACATACCTAGGATCTGTCGATTTTACATTCATACTTGCGATTGCCACTTATGATGTTACTTACTACTCACGAGCTGGCAACTCACCCCCGTAGTGCCACAGTGTCTTGCAGGGCCGATCTTTCAGCGTAGTCGCGGTGGGGCACACTACTGCTGACGTGATATTTTGTAGTTGGGTTGCGAGTATTCTTTTGTTTTCTACCTTGTACACATTTTCATTGTATCTAGTATACTCTATCTACCACATATATATTTGACTTAGAGACGAGACTGAGAGATATTATATTATATTTGACTTAGAGATGAGACTGGGAGATATTGTATTATATTTGACTTTGGGTATCGTGCTCGTGTGAGCCGACTTTTATATTTTTATTGTGGATAATGTTTTGTTTTCTTATTTCCTTATTTCTACGCCTGTGGCGTCGTATATCTTGTTTTGTGATTGTGTTCCACCGGATGGCGTTGAGATTTCTCCCAAATGAGGATGTTCATATATATTATGCTTATATATCGGTTTAGATCAGTTTTTACAAAGGAGATGCTGCCGAAATTTTAACAATAACTTGATCTTCAAAAAGGATTTGATATAATTCTCTTGCTCCTTAAATTAACTTCTTAAAAACAAAGATTTTACCACTCTACCCTTAATTACGGTTTAGGTTCTGGGTTTTCGGCTTACTTGAATTACGTTACGCTTTTAGACGTTGCATAATTTAAGTTCCGGTCACGTTCCACATTTAGGTCGTGACAAAGAGTTCATGTGCTTTTCACGTGAGATTTTTAGTCTCGGATGACCTCTTCTGTGGCGCTCACACGGATATCACGTGAGTTTTTATTTTCTGGATTTTCACGTGCCTTTCACGTGAGACTCTACCATATTCATGTAGAGACCAATTGCAAGACCTAAGTTTTTCTTCTCTCTTTTTTCTGTGAGAACTAAGTTTTTCAATTTTTTTGTATGGGAACTAAGTTCCTTGAATGGTTAAACCCTGTCTAAACATATCTTCAAAGGAATTAAATTCCTTTGACGCAAATCTCATCTATTTCCTCCATGTTCTTCTCTCATGTTTATGAGGGGTGATAAGATAACATAGTTTTTCCTTAGGTCTTGAGTCTGTAGAACAAGATCTTCCCGATGAGAATTAAATTCTCAACTTATGGAAGATTTGTCTTGCGGATCATACATCCAGAGAAAGAAATAAGTTCTTTTTTATAGAGTTATATATATATATATATATATATATATATATATATATATATATAAAAGGAGATGTTTTGATCTTTCTACTTTCTTTACCTAGAGTTTTTGAAGGAGGAAGATAATCTTTCTTCGAAAAGATAATTAAATTATATGTTGTATCTTTTTTACCTTATGGGGTTAATTATCTCCCTAAAACTTGAAGTCTCGGGTCCTTTATATAGATGAGGAGAAACTATCAATTAGTTTGAGAAAATCTCTCATTAAGAGATCTCAATTGATTTAATTGATCTTAAAGATCACTCGGGGATTTTTTCCATCGTTGGAACCAAGATCCGGGGAATTTTATTTAACATAAAATATTTTATGTTCGTTTTAGCAAAGTTAGGAAAATATTTTCCCAACAACGAATTTGATTTTATCTTCTGATTTGGTCGGTGATATTATAATCATCGTTGGATTTTGAATCTAAGGGTCTTTGTTTAACAGAGAAAATCTTTCTAATTTTAGAAAGATCAGGGGGAAATATTTCCCAAATAGAATTTAATTCTATATAGAATTTAATTCTATCTGAAACTAGCGCTTGAAACAGATGCGCTCATGTGGTTTTCATATGAGGGCTGTCATATATAAATGACAGCATCGCTTATGTGCTTTGCATCTGAGCGCTCATGTGTTTAACACGTGGGGCATGTTTGGGTTTTAATTTATTTGTATTCAGCTCTCACATGCTTTGTATGTGAGCACTCACGTGTTTAACACATGAGGTGATGAGGCTTATATCTCAGGGTTTAACTCTTACTAAAGTCAGAGGTAACATGCTTTGCATGTGGAAGGCTAGTTCATAGGATTTAATCCTTTTAGATGTCGGTGGTCACATGCTTTGCATGTGAGTACTCACGTGGATATCACGTGGGAGGGTTTCGTTTCATCTTTTCTTTTCTTCTCTTTCTCTTTTTTATATATAAGGAAACAAATGCCCCCAACGTTTCTCTCACATGCCTTGCACGTGAATGCAATGGTGTCATCTTTATAGTCATTGGATCACCTAGGGGAATGGGGGAGTCTAATTGATCCCATCATACCATATAAATAGATCCTTTGGCTCTGAAGTGACTACTGTTTTTTCATCTTCCTCATTGAGTTATCTTTTTCTTGAGAATTTAATTCTCGTTTAGAGCTTAGTTCTCTGCCTTCAAAAAAATTCCTTTGAACAAAGTCGACTCTGCCAAAATTTTTAGTAAGGATCATGAACATATTTTGGGCATCATCGGATTTTAAATCCATTAACATATGTGGCAGAGCTTAGCTCTTGTTTTTAAGTCGATCTCTTGGAGATCTTAAAAATACTTTTCTTTATGTGGATCATAGATTTTGATGTCCAGATCTAGGGGTTCGAATCAATGGACGTTCTTGAGTTTATCATTGGTTTTCTTCTCAGGAATTTACTCCGTTGTCAATCTTAACGTTTTGGGGAGCTTCCCAATATGGGAACTTTGGGATTTAATCCCACTATTATCTTCTCGTTTGCAGAGCTTAGCTCTGATTCAACGTTTTTAAAGTTTCCCTTATTAGGAATTTTATTCCATTCAATTTCATTTTGTTGTTCTTGGATATGTATGTATTTCTTTCTTACTAGGGTTTTAATCCATATCTCTGGATTTCAATTTTTTTTGTTATTAAAAAGGACCCACTTTTTAGGATATTGGGAGTTTCACTTCATCTGATTATTTAATGAGAATCCTTTTGATTCCCACAATAGGCACATGTTCCTTCTTTAGTGAGCCGCCACTTAGATTTCATGGGGTCCACTAGGTTTGGAGCTAGTAGTTCCACAAAATGAAATCACATCCTTTCGCTTTTGTCCTTTTTCAGATACAATGGCTTCAATTCCTTTCTTCTCCTACACCCGTTCAGAAGTTGCCTTTCCACAGTCGTCTTCAGATGAGGAAGTGATGGCTATGATCAAGAGACATGACAGGAATGAAGAGAGTCTTCTTTTATGGGGGACCTGGTACGGTCACATCATAAGGAGCCGCCGTAGCTTTACCTATAGGGAACCAACAGAGCCTATCCACTCAATTCAGCATATGGAGCGTTCGCGTACTGCTTACGCGATGAAAGCAGTTAACTGGACCCCTGAAGGCCGGCTTGAGCCATCATCAGCGGGGATACCCAACCAATCTCTAGTGGATATTGACATTCTAAGGCGTCGGATATATCAAGGCGAAGCTCGGTCCTGGGGACAGTTCTTTAAGATAGGCGTCACCCTATGGCATCCACTGGGCTACTTTTCTTAGGTTCGCTACATTCTCTGCACCCAACGATTGCGGTTAGAGAAGGTTGGTCTATACCAGGCGGTGTATGCTTCGGTATTTTATTATCATGCTCTCCACGTCTGGTGGATTAAAGCTTTTGTGAACCAATGTAATCTTTCCACCCATACATTTTTATTAGGGGATCGGGAGGTTTCTATTTCATTGGAAGAGTTCCGGGAAGTTTCCGGAGTACCGATCAAGGGAAAGCATTACGAGGAGCTGCTACCTCTCGTGTTTTTGCGTATGTGCATTTTTAAAATCAAAGTTAAGAATATACCGCAATCAAGACGGTGTCGCTTGGTAGCTAGCCGGTTGAGTACGGGTCGGTCCATACGGAGAAAGATTCCTTTTCTTTATGTTTTAACGAGTTAAGTCCAAAAAATTGATGGTTTTGTTTTAAGATCTAAGAATGAGATAAAAGTTGATAAAAAGCTTGCTAGGGTTAGGATTAGGTTAGTTTGAGATAGGGATCTTCTCTCTTCTATCAATACCTTAGTTATGAATAAAAGTGTTAGGGTAATCGGCAACAACGGGGATTAGCACGACTGGGAAGAAACTAAGTTTCTTCCTTTTGGTCCTTGTCCATCCGTTCTTGGCTCTTAGTCCTAACCTCCAGTTAATTCAATCACACCCGGTCTAACTAGGGAATCACCGCTATCACGTAGGATAGGGTGCCGTAGTGAGCGGTGTGTAGTTGATTTAAAAAGAGTCCTTTTAATAAAATTATATGGGCAAAGAAAAGAGTGAGAGAGATTTCCATCTCTCAAACCTTCCCTATCCTAACCCTAACAAGTGAGGGATTACTCACTCATTAGGAAAGTTATGATCAATGAAATTCATTTTTTTATAATTTTTATATTAGAAAACTAAATTGCAGATATTAAAAGAACAGATAAAAATTGCAAGAATTAAATTCAGATAATAAAAGAATGCGAGATAAAAATAAAAACTCTTACTTTATTGATGACCTCAAGAACGCATTACAATTGAATTTAGATCTAGAAAAAAGGCAAAGAGAGGCATCCTAAGAAAGGCACCCTAGAAGAGGCACCCTTTATTTCGTTTTGAGCCCTCCTATTTATAGATGGGAAAAGCCCTAAGTTTACATTCTGATCCATACATGAAATTACAAAACCCCAAAGACCAAGTCAAAGCACCGACACCCCACCGACACGTGCATTGCATGGCCGCGGAACCGCGGCAGAATAGCCTGTTTGGCCGCGGATCCGCGGCCATTTGGTGGGCTCATGGGCCCAATTCTTTAGGGTTTCTTCAAGTTGCTTTTATTTTCTGTTTTCTTCACTTGGTCTCTCAGAATCTTTTCAATTCTCTTCCAGATATTCAACAGTGGACTTTTTACCGTGAGCTTCACGTTGAAGTCTTGAATTTTGTGCTGCCCTTGAAGTTTGTGCATTGAACTGTCTAATGATTTTCAGTTGTTCCTTGAAATGGTGGGCGGTATCATACGGATTCATCTATTGTTGGTCGTAGTCTCACATTTGTAGCGTATTTTCATGATTTCACTGTAATGATCCGCGAACCTGTAACCTGCAACTATTTAGCAGACATGGATCAAAAGCAGCTAATTATTTGTAATATGATTAAGAATGGGCGATATAATAATGCAAAATTTTGATATGAACAAATACCCCCAAACTTACCTTTTGCTCTTCCCGAGCAAAGCCAATTTTATTCTCGAAAAATCCTAACCTCACTTTCATAGGGAATCGCGATTGCATTGAGCTCGTGCAACAAGCCGTTAAACCCCTAGGTGTCTCTCGTAGGAGGAGTGTTGTCTCCTGAGGGTTTTCAGTGGATACTACCCACAAAATCTGATCAATTTGGTCTGTTGACTTTCATTCTTCAATTCGGTGTTTTTTGCAAGAAATTCTATTATCTTCAAGTTAGAAATCATCAACCCATATTTTTCACACTCACTTATCATTTAACTTAAAATCGTATATGTTCTGCAAATTTATTAAGCTTTCAGCATCTTTTGAATTTTCCTTTTAAAGTTCCATCTCAACTTAGGAATTTTTATCATTTCTACTGAAGGTATAAGCCTTATCTTTCATTCCTATCTCTCATCCAAACCCCAATCATATACCCCTACGTGTGTGTGATTATCACCCCTATACTTGGAAATTCAATTCAAGCTATCATACCCTTGTCCATCGTCCAAAGTACTTTTACTTGGTGAATTTTAGATGAAATTGCTCACACATCCTTCATGCGACCGTTAATACTTCTTGAGATACTAACGACTGATTATAAACTGTGTTCGCGCATTTAGGCGTAATTCCTCGTCTTGTAATACCTAAAACTTTAGCAGTGACTCTCAAACCAGTTGGTCTAAGGCTCTAGGTGATAAAGCACCCTCGCTATATTTTTTTATTTTATGCAGCCTTAAGTAATTACCAAACCAGTGTTCATTTTTTTATTCACACTTGTACTTTTTATTTTCTTTTCCTTCATACTAAGGATTTTAGACACGAGCATTTTAAGGTATTCTCTACTATTCCAAGTTTCAAGGTGCGTGTATGTGCTAGTTGTAGGGTATATATTTTTAGAATTTAGACTTAAGGTTCAGAATTATTTTTCAGATTTACACTTCAAATAAAAATTCAATACTCTTCCCTTATTTTGACTTAGCCCAAGAACTGAACTCAAAATTTGCCTATTTCTAAATAAACTACAAGGACATATATTTTCTACCGTTAAACTTTAAAAAATGTTATTTTTAGGGTTTTTAATTTACTAGGTTTAGGATCTAGTTTTTCCTAACCAGTCAACCGTCATGTTGAACTTAACTCAAATATGGCCAGAATTGAACTTTTCAATTTTTATAATTTTTAAAATTTTTGATTTTTATGGATTTTAAAATAAGTATGCAAATAAAAAATATACACATGAATGCGAAGGAAGAAAGCTTAAATTTTATGGATTTAAAAATAAGTATGCAAATGCAAAATTATACACATGAATGCGAAGGAAGAAAGCTTATCGAGCACACCACCAAACTTAAACTTGACAGTGCCCTCACTGTCAGGCTACACCAAGAGGGTCAAAATTGTCGCACTCCCCCCCTTTTTTTTATTATTAACAGAAAAAGAAAACAAAAAATATATATACACAAAAAGGTTCCCCCCAAAGTTAAGTGAAACGTTGTTTCCACTGTTGTCATTTTTTTAAATCTCATAAACTTGTACACTTGGGAGGAAAGATTTTATTAACGGGGACATGAAATATGATCGTGAAAATCTCCCCCAAACTTATTTTTGGCTCATCACTTTGAGTTAGAAAAAATTATTTTCAAGAGCCAAATTATACCCCCCCAAAACTTGAGTTAAACAATGTTAAGCTTTTAAAAAGGGGGTTCAAAGTTATTGATCAATACCAAGTTTTGCAAAGACCAAAAGTCAACACCAACCATTTGAAGAATTTATCAATGCAACGTATAGGTTGGTGGAAGAACATGTTATATAGAGCTAAGAAGAAGTGGGGAAGAGATAAGTGGTGGTATGGAAAGGGTTTGCGTGAACATGAATGTGAGGAGATAAGAGGTGATGATAAATAAAAACGAGAATGTGAATGATCAGAAATGAATGGAATATTGGCATTCTCGTATTTTATAAGAAAAAAAGGGTGGTGGTTCAACTTTTATAGGTGGAGGTTGATTAATCACAAAATCCATAGTGTTTAGGAATGCAAGTTCGTCAGCGAAAAGTTCTTCAAAACTCTCATCGATGTAATTGAACATTTTAGTGTCAGTAAGTTTTGTGCCAGAATTTATCATACTGGATTTGTCAAAAATTATGGAGGTAGGAGACTCGAAAAACTTATCTACCTCATTTTCAAAAGTATCCAAATCAAGTTGGCTTTCTGGAATGATCAAACTTGAATTATCGGATTGTGATTCATCAACACTCATTGAAATTATAGGAAGAATAGAAGAAGAACCTGAGAAAGTGGGAGAAAGAAATTGAATACGAACTTGAGGGTGGATATGGAGTGTATAAATTAGCAAAATTTGTAATGACCGATGTGTAAAAAGCGATTGGGCTAATCTATCAACCCACTGAGAAATGAGGTCAAATCCCTCAAGATTCATGAGAAAACATGGGTACGTCGAACTTGGTAAACCAGACATAAAAAATAAAAGTGTAACGGTTTCTTGCAAGGTCGGAACGAGGATGGAGGGAAGTGATTGAGGAAGAGTATCGGTTAAAGATTCAGGAGGGTGTGCGCAGTTAATGAAAGAGATGGAATGAATTGGAAAATCCGACTCCTCAAGTAAAACTGCTTCATCCTCAATAATTTTCTTAATACTCTCCTCAAAATTAAGCTTATCCATGCAATTCTCATCAAAATCAAGACGCATATGAAATTCGGGAAAAACAGTTAATGACTCAGGATGATGAATTGGAGAGAGAAACTCATCCAAATCTATGGGTTCATCATCCAAAATATTCCCAGCGTCTATATTCTCAATCAAGTGAAAATCAATTTTTTTAGACACCTAATCAAAAGCATGGATATTAATCAATTCAGGTTCTAGAGTGGAGGTGTAGAGGTCAAAAGGATTGGTGATGGTTTCACTCGAAAGGGACCCTTCACAATCAGGTAAATTAAACACTACAAAGTCGCACAACTCATTAAACGTTTTATTTTCAACCTGTGAATCATTTGGAATACTTGATAGACATTCAAAACTGGAGTTATGGGATTCAATTGGGGATGGGTAGGTTTGATTTGGAAGGGTGCACAACTCACTCTTTCCACTCAAATTCTCAATCTGTCCTACCGCCTCATCATACATTGGAAAATTTGGGGCTAGTTGGAAACTACCCACCGGGTCACTAGGTTGTATAAGGGCGGCCATGGACGCATTCAAATCCCTCATCTGTTGGCATGGCGCTACCATAAAGTCTTCCAACGACTGTTCCAGACTAGACATGGGCTGTGAAGGAGTTTCAGTAAAATATTCAAAATTGTTTGGATACTGGAAACTCCCAAATGGCTGTATAGAAGCAATATCTAGGGAAGGTGCGTAAGTCGGGTAGGACTGGTAGGAATTGAATGGTTGGACATGAGTAGGATCAACATTTGGATAAGAAGATGAATGGAATTGTTGATCCAAAGAATTCGCAGTGGTGAAACGAGTGAAAGATCGGTTACAAGATTGTTCAATATGTTTAGCAATAGACATAGGTTTTGGGGTTATAACTGGACTCTCAAAAGGGGTATCAATATGAGAAGGTGGTGAAAGTTGAAATGGTTGATACAAGATGGATTGTTGAGTCCAATTGGTTGTCCTAGACGCGTCTATCCGATCTTTCAAAGAAATTTTGGACATGGAGGGGTCGTTCGAAATTCGACCAAAATAAAAAGCGTAGGAAGTAATATCCGGTTGAGGGTACCAAAGTTCGGCAAGAGTTTTGCGAGGTGGGGTACCAATGATGTGATGAGAGAAAGGAGAAGAAAAAGAATGTGATGATTTTTTTATTATTATTGTTTTTTTAATTTTTTTAAAAAAAATTGTTTGTTTTGGGAGTTTTGAAATTTTTGAAAGTGTTTTTTTTTTAGAAAGAGTTTTTGCAAAATTTGTACGGAACTACGGCACAATTTCAAACAATCACAGTTTAAACATGCACAATCAAACCTAGAGCTAGGGTCTCCTAATTCAACTAGACTGCTCCTAATTGTTCCAAAGCGACAAGTTGTGAGATATCTCTCAAATCGCCTCTTCACCGTCAATTGTGGCCAGGTAAGCACAAATGAAGAAAGGAGGGATCCACTCACGAATCACCGTGAGACGGGCCTTTTAAAGTTACCTTTCTCACTTGTCTAGCCTAGGCACCACAAAATCAGGTTTAGATAAACGACTGAATGCCCACAACCTTCCTTTGTCCTAATGAGCGCGACAGTCCTTAATTGACTGAGTCTAGATATTTTTTTAATTAGCTCAAGGATGATGCATATGCTTTTTGTGATTTTTGGGGTCTTAGGAAGGGTAATGAAATCCCCACCCAATCTTAATTGGTGTTAGAGCCCCTTAGATTCCGTTTTAAATATGCAAAGCAGTAACACACCAAAAATCTAAAACATTTGCAAATTTTTTTATTTGGCAGCGCAAAGAATCCTGCACAAAAATAATTTATTGGATAGGAGAAAGAGAATCTGTGCAAAGAGTACCTGCAGGAAAATTTGTCAGTGGAGTTCAGAGGGTAGGAGAGAAGAAAAAAGATACTCACAGAAGAAAAATGGGGTGCTGACGTCACAGGTTGACCGCGGTTCCGCGGTCAAATGCTTGAATCGGCCGCGGTTCCGCGGGGGTTTAGTTGGTTTAGATTTCCAATTTTTTGTTCTGTGTTGTTTGGTGATTGAATACGATTCTCGGCGTGTATGTAGAAAATGTATAGAAATCACAACCAAAAATATTTTTTGACCGCAATCAATAACGGTGTCGATTGTAGCGCGTTAGCGAGTGCGGATCGTCCACAGGGAATGTGAGATCCGTTCGTAATTGAATTAGATGAATTGAAAATTAAAGAAAAGAAAGAAAAGACAATTCAATTCAAGATTTGTAAAATTGAAGTTCAAGAATTATCTAGATCTAAATCTAAAATCAAGAAAACATTTAAAAATCAAGAATTAAGAATTGATGATATCCAATTCAAATATCAAGAATCGAAGTGAGGCTCGTAGGAATCGATCGAGTCTATAGACGTGATGAAATCTATTGATTACGTTTTCTTATCCATCGATGATATGATACTAGATCGATGACGATCAACGAGAATTAGGGATTTCTTGCGGAAACTAGGGTTTCATCATCTATCCCTTGTCCTTTCGTTGATTTCATTCATATTCTAGCCTCTAGTAAATTCAAGAATCGATTGTGGATCCCTAATTAAGAGCGAACACAATCAAGAAAGCATCGCTCGAAACTAGGTCGTCGATTCTTCAATTTACAAGAGTTTACAAAACTCATAGGACTTAAGAATCGTTTCAAGATTTATAACATCATAATCTATTGATTCTCTCGACTCCTTCACGAGCGGAGTTTTACTCAAACATCATAACAAGAAACACAATCAAGAATTGAGATCGAATCATGATGCAAGAATGTACAGAAAGCAAGATAAAAGAATTTCACCTTTTATTTATCAACAATTTCGTTACAATTCTCTCAAGAACTACAATGAGGAAAGAACTCGATCGTCGATTTGGCTTCGCTCGTCTTCGTGAGTCGCGGATCGTCTTGGATCACTTGCTCGGATGAAAATCGTCTTCGCTCCTAAAAGGTTGAAGGCTTCTTGCTTGAATTGTACTCGGTGTTCTTAATTTTTGGCTTGGTGATTGGATTAGGGTTACGGTTTGGAGATACAAGTTGTGTCACTCAACTTGTGGGAAGAGATGAAGATTGGAGAACCAATTATTGAACAACCCTTGAACTCTAGATCTAGGTTTCCTTTTATAGCCATCATAGCCCTAGATCTAGAATTCAAAATTAAAATTTCCCTCCAAAAGTTTGTTAGAGAGAGGCTTCTAGAAGTAGTTTGTTGGAGGGAATATTCTAGAATGAAGAATATTCTAGAGCTAGGTTGTTAGGCCGAGCCTTCTAGATGAAGCCACGTGGAAAATCTGGTGTCTTCTGGAAGCTTTTCTGTTAGAGGTAAGGCACGTGCAGAAAATTGAAGTGATGATGTCACTATGATGCCGCGGATCCGCGGCGGGAATGGGCCTTTGGCTCGGATCCGCGGCGCTTTAAAGGCTTTGGAGCATGGAATTCTCTGGTTTTTCTTGGGTTGGCTTTAGTGCTGTTTCCTGATGTGTAGAATCTCATAATTATTTTTTGATCACTGCCAGATCACAGGTCTTGGACTTGGCGTATTTTTATCAGCACTTTTCACAGTTTCGGCTTTTTTCCTGGAATTTCCTGCACAGATTCTCGAGACAAGTGTTACGCTACACAAAGATTATGCGATGCAATGATAAACACTCAATTTCCCTCAAAATGCCGGTTTTAAAGTATAACACAAGTAATTTGGTATTTTACGAATGTTTTGTTAATATGTGCTATATTAATACCGAACACCTCTAGATGAGTGCAAATGGTAGGGAAATTGTCGTGTTAAAAATAGTATATTTTCGACTGATCAATTTCCCCCAAACTTATTTTCGGTCGTCTCGAGCGAACTGTTTTATTAAAAAGAGAAGGAGAAAATAAAGAAAAATAAAAACTAACTAGCGCATTTTTGTAGGCAACACGATTGCACTGAGCACGTGCAACAAGCCTTTAAACCTCTAGGTGTCCCTAGTAGGAGGAGTGTTGTCTCCTGAGGGTTTTCAGCGGATTGCACCCACAAAATCCAATAATAAAAGTATGACCGTGAATATTACATTTAAAGATAAGAATTGTAAAAGAAAAACTTTGAAAATTAGAGTTTCCAACTATGCTAGCCTTTCGGTTGTCATGAGCCCTATTTTAATAGTCATGAAAAAATGTCAGAAATCACATAATCCCTCAATAAAACATCGTCTTTATTCTTCATTCCTATTTTTCTTCCAAACATCGATCATATAACCCTACGTGTGTGTAATAGACATCCCTACACCCGGAGAATTCAATTCAAGCTATCATACTCTTGTCCATCTGCCTCAGTAATTTTTAATTAATGAATATTTAAATTTGCTTACACATTTTCATGTGACCGTTAATACTTCTTGAGGTACTAACCAACCGATTACTCATGTGCTTGCTTATTAGGTGTTTTTCCTCGTCTTGCACCACCTAAGGCTTAGCAGTGACTCTCAGACCAGTTGGTCTAAGGCACTAGGTGAAGAGGCACCCTCGCTACATTTTTTTTATTGCTGCCTTGGTGATAACAAAACTAGTGTCCATTTTTCTCACCATTTTATATTTTTTCATATTTTTTTTATTCTTCATACTTTGGCTTTTAGAAAAGAGCATTTCAAGGTATACTCTACTATCCCGTGTTTTAAGACGTGTGTAAGTGCGAATAGCAGGGTATCAACGTTCAAAATGTTTGGCTTCCAGAATAGGAACTATTTTTCAGACTTATTTTTATCCTCAGATTAGTGACTTCTTTCATCTTACTAACCCTTGGGACAACGGCTCATAACTACTTATTATTAGTTCGTATAAGAAAACTTCTAATTTTCTAGGTTTTCTTAAATTTTTCCAATCTTTTGGATGTAATTTTTCACTATCTAATCTTTTATTATCTTATTTATGTACAAAATATTTTTATATTTTTGAAATTTTTTAAATTTTTTTTATAGGTTTTCTTTAAATGTTTTGTGCTTATGCAAAGTATGATGCAATTGATGCGAAAATAAGCACAAACCTCCCCCAAACTTGTTTTCAACAGTGTCCTCACTGTTGCCATCTGCTAAATCTCGAAAAACCTATAAGCTTGGGAGGAAATTTATTAATGGGGGCAAAAAATTTAAGTGAAAATCCTCCCCCAAACTTATTTTTGGCTCATTATTTTTCAGTAAAAATTTTCTTTTCAAGAGCCAGATTATACCCCCCCACCCAAACTTGAGTTAAACAATGTTAAGCTTTGAAAATCACAAGAGGGGGTCAAGAATCATTGGTCGATGCCAAGCTTTGCAAAGACCGAAGGTCAACACCAACCATTCAAAATTTTTATCAATATAGTTCTTTGGTTGGTGGAAGAAGAAGTAGGGAAAAGGTAAGTGGTGGAATAGAATGTGTTTGCGTCTCATTTTGGAGAGATGATGCAGTGAATGTGATGGATTACTCGCATTCTTTTTACAGTCCAGAAGAATGGGTGGAGGTTCAATTTCATTGATTGGGAGATGATTCATCTCAACACCCGTGTCATTCAAAAATGCGAGTTCATCAGTGAAGATCTCCTCAAAAGTTCCATCAATACCCCGAAGAATAATGTCATCACAAAGTGCGGGGTAATCTTCAGACTCCTAAAACGGTTCATAATCAGTGTTGGTTGTTGACCCGGACAACTCGGTGAAAGAGTCCGATGTGTATGATACATAGTTGGGTCAAACAACAACATATGAAAAGAGTCTAGATCGGTATCATGAGGATCATCAATTTCGCTGCTGTCGACATCCATTAATTCGACAGAACAGACCTGAGCAGTAGGTTCGGAGGGTTCACTTTCCAACTTGTAAATGTTTAGCTCAATTGATCTATTCCTGAAGGATAGGGTCATAGAACCATTACGACAGTTGATGATAGCGTTGGAAGTGGCCAAAAAGGGACGAACTAAAATCACCGGAATTTGATTCCGTGGGTTCGCTACAGGCTGTGTATCAATTACAATAAAGTCAACAGGGAATACAAATTCCCCGATTTTTATTAACACATCCTCCAGTTCACCCCTAGGTTTGGTGCTTGATCGGTCAGCCATCTGGAGAGTTATGCTCGAGGGCTTTAACACTCCGATACCTAACTGCTCGTAAACCGAATATGAAAGCAAGTTAACACTAGCGCCAAGGTCAAGTAAAGCACGGTTGATGTGTTTTTCCCAATAGAAATAGAAATAGTAGGACAGCCAGGGTCCTTATGTTTTCGTGGTAATTGTTGGGGGAAAGCCGTGTCTACAGTCTTTGCCATGAATATCTTCTTGGGCACTTGAGTCTTCCTCTTCCTAGTGCACAAGTTCTTAAGAGTTTTCGCATAGGACGGAACTTGTTGGATAGTATCTAGGAGAGGGATGTTGATGTTAACTTGCTTAAACATGTCCACAAGCTTCTCCATTTGGGCATTGGGTTTGTTGGACCTCAACCTATTTGGAAATGGAGCTCTATCAATAAGTGTTGGGTCCAACATTTGTGGAGAAGGTTGTGGGGGTGGGAAGGATGAAGTGGGTGGAGGGTTCGAGCCTTTGGGAAAATGGAGAATAGGTTCGGAAGAAGACGGTAAATTAGACGAAATAGGATAAAAAGTAGAAGTGTGAGTGGAAGTGGAGGTGGAAGCCTGGGGTTCAATTGATTCCTCAACATCAATCTGTTCACCTACATGATTGTCTAGCACTCTTCCAGATCTCAACGTGGTAAGTGCATCCACATTAGTGTAATGTGAAGGTCCAGGATCAGGTAGGGGTTGAGCTGGAAGATTCCATTTCTCTTTTGCACTCATTTCGGCTTTTAATTGTGCAATTTGTTCATCCATCGATTTAATACTCTCACTTTGGGAGTCAGAGTTTTTCTGGATTTTATCGACGGAAGACTGAAAATTTACCGTAAATTGCATGAAATTTGTCAGAAACAAATTCATGGTTTGTTCGAGTGCAGAGGTGTTATTGGTTCCGGCAGAAAAAAGATTAAAATTGTTGGCCGGGTTTTGAAAATTTTGTGGTTGGAAGGGGTGTTGACTCGGTTGTGGTGGTTGCTGCTGCTGTGGAGGGACCCTTTGGAAAGTGTTCTGGTTTAGATCCGTGTATTGAGGTTGGTGTTGGATCCAAGAAAAATCAGGGTGATTCCTCCAATCTTGATTATATGAGGAAGAAGAAGGATCGTTTCCAGGTCTTGGCTGAAATGCAGCATTAGTGTGACCTTAAAACTGTACATTCAAAGGACATTCTTCCGTCAAATATGATGGGTTTGAACAGCAGCCACACACGGTTTTGGGAAGTGTGTATTGGTTTAGGGAGACTAAAGAGATTTTGTTTTCTATAGCGTCGAGTTTCTTTTGTATTGTGGCCATTTCGGCTCTCATTATGACGGAAACATCGAGCTGATTGACATCTTCCCTAGGCGGTGGTGGTCTAACACTTTCCCATTGTAAAGTGTTTTGAGCTAAATCTTCTAGGTATTTCCAAGCTTCACCATTATCTTTGGTCATGAAAGTGCCTTGACACATGGTTTCAAGCATCTGTCTAGTAGCGAGATCAATACCCTCATAGATAATTCGACACAAATCCCATCTAGAGATTCCGTGATGAGGACATTGGATAAGAAGATCCTTGAACCGTTCAAAGCATTTCCAAAATGGTTCATTAGGAAGTTGGGTAAATATGAAGATTTCGCTCTGAACACGGTTGGTCTTGTGATTGGGATAAAATTTCTTTAGGAATGCTTTTACAAATTCATCCCATTTTGAAATAGAATGTGCGGTTGTATTGTAAAGCCACTTCTCGGCTAAGTCGCACAAAGTGAATGGGAGAAAACGTAAACGCAGAGCATCCACAGACAGTTGTGACGTTCCAATCATTGCGCATACGTTTTCAAATTTGGAAATAAAAGCGTATGCGTCTTCAGAATCAAGACCGTGAAATTTGGATAACAGTTCGATGAATTGGGGGTTGATTTCAAAATTTTCCCCGTTGGTAGGTGGTATAGAAAGACAGGTGGGAAAGGGAACACGTGAAGGATAGCATCTCTCTTGAAGAGAAATGCATGGAGGATTCTGCGCACCTGCGGGCGGTGGCAGAGTGGTGTAAAAGTTTGATGGATAACTGTCCATCGCGGTGGTGGTGGGAAAAAGAAAAGGTAGAAATACCGACTTTGGGGTCGATAGGGGAAAATACAGACAAGACGGGCACTAGAATCCCGTGTCCAACCGAGCTTGCACTAAAGGGTTTAGTACAAGTGGCAGCGTTGATATAATTAGGGGAAATGATGTGATTGATGTTTGTTTTGAAAAAGATACGGGTTTTTGAAAAAAAATGCAAATCACAACAAATGCAACAAGCAACCCTAAGTCTAGTGGTCACCAAGGTCAAGGCTCTAGACCGCTCCTAACTGTCAAAAGACAAGTCGCAGGATCAATCCTCCACTGCCTCTTTGTCCCTTCTGTGGCCAGGTAAGTGCCAGGTAAGTGGGAGGTTCTCCACTACATAAGTAGTGGGCCTAATTAAGTAACCACTTGCCTTAGACACACTTACCTTAGACACCACAAAAGAAACGCGGATAAGCAATAGATTACCCACGGCCTTCTCCTATCCTAAGTGAGCGCGACGGTCCTTAGAGTCATGTCTAGATCTTTTTTAGTTAATGAAGGTAATGCGGATGCAAGTTTGTGATTTTCGGGGCTTAGGAAGGGTAATGAACTCCCCACCTAATCTGAATTTGGTCTTTTCCCCTTAATTTCCGTATTAAAAAATACAAACAACCAAGATCAAACACGCACAATTTTTTTATTTTTGCGGCGTTGCGAATTTTGCAAAGAAACCTTCAGCAAATTTCTTATTGGAGCAGACAGAGGAACAGATAAGAAAGTGAAGGAGTTACTGAGCAATTTCCGTACAGAGATGCCTTGGACCCGCCGCGGAACCGCCGCGGTATGCCCCTCTTTGCCGCGGAAACACGGTCAGTTGATAAGATCACTGCACCAAATTTACAGCAACTGTTCCTGTTCACCTCCTTTGGCTTCTGGAATATTAAAAATATTTTTCCTCAAACTCCACAGATTCCAGATTTTCCCACAACAAATCACAATGAATCGTTTAGTGTTTGTGCGAATTTAGATCTAAAAATTTAGATGGAATAAATTTTTCAACTCAAATTTCAAAAACAAACGAATTAGCGCACTATCCCCGGCAATGACGCCATTTGATTGAATACGATTCTCGGCGTGTATATAGAAAATGTATAGAAATCACAACCTAAAATATTTTTTGACCGCAATTAATAACGGTGTCGATTGTAGCGCGTTAGCGAGTGCGGATCGTCCACAGGGAAAGTGAGATCCATTCGTAATTGAATTAGATGAATTGAAAATTAAAGAAAAGAAAGAAAAGACAATTCAATTCAAGATTTGTAAAATTGAAGTTCAAGAATTATCTAGATCTAAATCTAAAATCAAGAAAACATTTAAAAATCAAGAATTAAGAATTGATGATATCCAATCCAAATATCAAGAATCGAAGTGAGGCTCGTAGGAATCGATCGAATCTATAGACGTGATGAAATTTATTGATTATGTTTTCTTATCCATCGATGATTAGATACTAGATCGATGACGATCAACGAGAATTAGGGATTTCTTGCGGAGACTAGGGTTTCATCATCTATCCCTTGTCCTTTCGTTGATTTCATTCAAATTCTAATCTCTAGTAAATTCAAGAATCGATCGTGGATCCCTAATTAAGAGCGAACACAATCAAGAAAGCATCGCTCGAAACTAGGTCACCGATTCTTCAATTTACAAGAGTTTACAAAACTCATAGGACTTAAGAATCGTTTCAAGATTTATAATATCATCATCTATTGATTTTCTCGACTCCTTCACGAGCGGAGTTTTACTCAAACATCATAACAAGAAACACAATCAAGAATTGAGATTGAATCATGATGCAAGAATGTAAAGAAAGCAAGATAAAAGAATTTCACCTTTTATTTATTAACAATTTCGTTACAATTCTCTCAAGAACTACAATGAGGAAAGAACTCGATCGTCGATTTGGTTTCGCTCGTCTTCGTGAGTCGCGGATCGTCTTGGATCACTTGCTCGGATGAAGATCGGCTTCGCTCCTAAAAGGTTGAAGGCTTCATGCTTGAATTGTACTCGGTGTTCTTGATTTTTGGCTTGGTGATTGGATTAGGGTTAGGGTTTGGAGATACAAGTTGTGTCACTCAACTTGTGGGAAGAGATGAAGATTGGACAACCAATTATTGAACAACCCTTGAACCCTAGATCTAAGTTTCCCTTTATAGCCATCATAGCCCTAGATCTAGAATTCAAAATTCAAATTTCCCTCCAAAATTTTGTTAGAGAGAGGCTTCTAGAAGTAGTTTGTTGGAGGGAATATTCTAGAATGAAGAATATTCTAGAGCTAGGTTGTTAGGCCGAGCCTTCTAGATGAAGCCACGTGGACAATCTGGTGTCTTCTGGAAGCTTTTCTATTAGAGGTAAGGCACGTGCAGAAAATTGAAGTGATGATGTCACTATGATGCCGTGGATCCGCGGCGAGAATGGTCCTTTGGCCGCGGATCCGCGGCACTTTAAAGGCTTTGGAGCATGGAATTCTCTGGTTTTTCTTGGGTTGGCTTTAGTGCTGTTTCTTGATGTGTAGAATCTCATAATTATTTTTTGATCACTTCCAGATCACAGGTCTTGGACTTGGCGTATTTTTATCAGCACTTTTCACAGTTTCGGCTCTTTTCCTGGAATTTCCTGCACAGATTCTCGAGACAAGTGTTGCGCTACACAAAGATTATGCGATACAATGATAAACACTCAATTTCCCTCAAAATATTGGTTTTAAAGTATTACACAAGTAATTTGGTATTTTACGGATGTTTTTCTAATATGTGCTATATTAATACCGAACACCTCTAGATGAGTGCAAATGGTAGGGAAATTGTTGTTTTAAAAATGCAATATTTTCGAATGATCATTTGGATTCTCCCCTGTCTGTTCAGATCCTCTTTTTCTTGATTTGTTCACCGGGCTTGCTCCAGATCTGAAACAGAGTTTGCTCTAAGCCTGCACACTTGCACAAAAACTTTTCAAAAAGAACAAGATGATTTTTATTTTTATTTTATTTTATTTTGTTTTAAAATTTTTAATTTTTATAATTTTTTTTATTATTAACCCGAAATTAAACAAAGAAAGAGACTACCGTCTCTCCGGCAACGGCGCCTTTTGATTGGTCGTGTTTTTGCGTACATGCGTTTTTTAAATCAAAGTTAATAATATACCGCCATCAAGACGGTGTTGGTTGGTAGCTAGCCGGTTGAGTACGGGTCGGTCCACAGGGAGAAAGATTCCTTTTTTTTTATGTTTTAACGAGTTAAATCCAAAAAATTGGTGGTTTTGTTTTAAAATCTAAGAATAAGATAAAAGTTGATAAAAAGTTTGCTAGGGTTAGGATTAGGTTAGTTTGAGATAGGGATCTTCTCGTTTCTATCAATGCCTTAGTTATGAATAAAGGTGTTAGGGTAATCGGCAATAATGGGGATTAGCACGACTGGGAAGAAATTAAGTTTCTTCCTTTTGGTCCTTGTTCGTCTGTTCTTGGCTTTTAGCCCTAACCTCCAGTTAATTCAATCACATCCGGTCTAACTAGGGAATCACCGCTATCACGTAGGATAGGGTGGCCGCGGTTCCGTGGCCATATAGTGGGGTCTTGGACTCAGTTCTTTAAGGATGCTTCAAGTTGCCTTTTCCTTATGTTTTCTTCATTTGTTCTCTCATAATCTCTTCAATTCTCTTCCAGATATTCAACAGTGGACTTTTTACCGTGAGCTTCACGTTGAAGTCTTGAATCTTGTGCTGCCCTTGAACTTTGTGCATTGAACCGTCTAATGATTTTCAGTTGTTCCTTGAAATGGTGGGCGGCATCATACGGATTCATCTATTGTTGGTCGTAGTCTCACATTTGTAGTGTATTTTCATGAATTTCACTGTAATGATTTGAGAACCTGTAACCTGCAACTATTTAGAAGACATGGATCAAAAGCACCTATTTATTTGTAATATGATTAAGAATGGGCGATATAATAATGCAAAATTCTGATATGAACACTACCCCTAGACGAGTATGTTTTTTCCATAGCGCCAGCTATGCGGGAGGTCCTGACGACTGAGAATGTTGTTCAACACAAATATCCAGGCTTAATCAAGGTACTAAATATCTATAAGAGCCTATTTGTGGCATCTGGAAAGTAAGGAGTCAGTTTCAGAGATTTCATCACTCGCTTCCTTCGTGCCGATGTCTTATCTAAGAAGGCCCTAAAATTGCGAGGATTGAAGATCCCTTTGGGTTTGGCTTGGAGAAACTACTGGCCAATGAGGAGGATTTGTCGCGGTTCTATATTCCGAACACGTCGGCCATCGCTTTTAAGGATATCGCTGCCGCTGGCATAAACGAGGAAACATTCTTCATAGGTTTCATCAGTCTTTAGCTCAGTTGGTTCGCGATGTCTATGCATCGACACTTTATGAGGACATCCATCTTTTACCTTGCTCACCGCATAACCGAGGAGGCACGTCTAGCTATTGGCGTTGCAGGGCTATCTCATTTGTATCATGGCTTGAGCACTACTGTCAATACTTCGAGTCCCGGCGTAAACCTCATGAACTTCTCTCTCCATTACTTCATGTCTTGGATTGAGATACACGTATTAGGTGCATTCGCTGTGCACCAGAGGCTTACTTTTTACGAGTCCTATAATTTTCCACGAGTTATGAATCTAGTTGATGCTTCCGCTCCCGATCCGACACAGTTGGAGGCTCTGCATGTGCTGCTCCACCTGTATTCAAATGAAGGCGGTATGGTTTTCACCGACCGAGTCCTTTTCTTGCTGATAGAGTCCACTCAGCAGCTGTTTGATGTGTTAAAGAATGGAGCGCCGGTCCTAAAGCATAAGGAGATCATGCTTCTTTATTTGATCAGACTTGGATATTTGGAATTTTGATTGGATGACGCTGCTCTATTCATGCGATACAACCTACATTATTTCACTCAATAGTTGGTTTATGATCAAGGCGTACCCCTCGATGCATTTTTGGTTGAGCCCGCTGCCACGCTGGAGACAGCCCATGATGTCATTCATCACTTCATGCATCTGAACACCGGTTCTCATTTTATGATCCCTGAGCCTGATTACATCCCAAGGCCTTTGGGTCCTTATAAGAGCTGGTATCAGCATAGGATAAGTGCAATCATTACGGAGGAAAGATAAGTGCTTCTTAAGCATTGGGTCCCCATGCCTGCCCGTGCTATCGACGTCCCCTTACTACCGCGATCAGTTGTCCGTCCAGCTTTAGAGGAGAGCGGTATGGTGGTTATTCTGAAGGCTCCTCTAGCAGTGTCAGCTTCTCATACAGTAGGTGTGCCAATTCATACCAAACCTGATGTAGATACTTAGGGCGCCGCAAAGGCTGTGGCATTATCCGAGTCGGATCCTGAAGCTGAGATCAAACGCTATCCAAAGATTCCAAAGGGGAGGAAACGTTCCACTACGAGCATTAGCTTAGGCCCTAAAAAGCAAAAGAAATCCGTCGTGTGTCTGATTGATGCACCGCTCGAGCCTGAGTCTCATGCTGCTAATGGTGATGGTATGCTTGAGCATGAACCAGATGATGGCCTTCTTTTTCCGGACACGTCCGCCGAGGAAGCCGCTCGACTTGCTGAGGCCCTCAAAAGGCCGCAGGATGAGACCGAGGACATACGTCCTAAAAGCCTCATGTTGTTTTTCGGGACATTGATTAGCCCCCCCCGTCGTGCCACCGGTAGCCCCTTTAAAGCTGGCAGATGAAAGTGCTCTGACACAACCAGTATTAGCCACTTCTGAAGATGAACATTCTTCAATTGAATCCTAATGGGCATGACTAACAAGAAAAGAGAAGTGACTTAAGGATGCTATACTTCAGGCTCTTTAGCGCATCGGTATATATCTTTTCATGTTCTTTAGTGGATGACTTATATTGCTTTCTTCCTTATGTTCTCGTTTTCTTCTGCAGGGGCTTCTGCAGCGGGCATGGTTTCGAGCCCACAGTGTGTCCTGGAAACTCCTGCAATGGATTTGATTCATTTGGCTGACGCTCTTAGGCCATCAACGAACTCCGTAAATATCATTGGTGATGTGCTAGAAGATATAGAGGATGTTCTTGTCACTACTGCCTCTTCGTCCCAGAATGAGAGGAGCATCGAAGATAATCTTATATTTTATTTCCTTTTATTTGACAATTTTTCAGTATTCCTGACTCTCTTTCTCTTATGGTGTTTTCAGAGTTGCGGGAGTTGGCGTCCTCTATTTTGGAGCGTTCTCTAGAGGAGACCTTCTTGCATCTATTTGGTATGGCGGCTCCGCATGTGATTCCTCCCCAGTGTATCATCCTTTCTTCTGGACATGGTTGGCATCTTTTAATTTCTTTTTATTTTTCTTTCTGAAGTTATACTGACATGTTTGTTCAACTGCAATCTTGTAGGCCGACGCCGAAGTCGAGGTTTTGGACGGACCTGGGGATCTCCTGGATTTGCCCTTGTAACCATGGGTGAGCGACACCTCGTCTTTGCATTCTCATATTTATCCCCCATCTTAGAGATGCCTCTAAGCTTCTTATGTTTTCCTTATTTCGACATAGTTTTGCCGACCTCGACAAAGTTTGAGTCTCATGTTCGTATGCCCGAGGGTCCTTACGCAAGACGTATGTCTGAAAGGATGGCGAGAAACAGCCCACACTCGCTGGCCAATCTCATTGAAGCCCTTCGCACCGGTACTTCCTTCATCGTAGAGGAATTCATTGCTGAAGCTAATACTTCTTTATCTATCCTTGCCACCTATCATGATGAGGTGCTGGTGCGTACTTGGGTTGAATACTGCCGGCGAGTGGAAGCCCTCCTTCATGAGCTTGAACGCAAACGCCTTCCCTTGGACATCCCCTCTCTGAAGGCTAGGTTGAATGAATGGATTGAGAGATGTGGCGCCAATTTCCGTTCTTGCGAGAAGAGGCTGACCCAGAAATTTTCAGAAAGGGAGCTAACTTCGAAGGACTTGGAAGACCTCCAAGCTCAATTTGCGGCTAACGCTACCCAGGCTTATGAGATCTCCAACGAGTCATGACGGAAGTGGTGGCTTTTGATATAGCCGTTAACTTCACAAAGGAAATGGTGGAAGGTCACAAAATTGCCGAGAAGGAGCTCGAGCGCCGATTCTCCTTATATCAACAACAACAAAAATAAGTAGGAGCTCAGCTTGTTGCGCTGATAGAGATCGAGATGGAGGTTCAATGGAAAAGCGATGATCTGGCTGGCCTGTTAAATAATCCGCCATCTTAGACTTTTCCTTTGTTGTATTCTCCTTTTTTTATAAACATCCTTGTATCCACCCTTCAATTTTGATAGATGAATAAAGGATTTGTTTTTTTGTGTCTCTCTGTCTCTTGAATGTCCCTGAAATGGTATGCATTAGTTTATTCACTTATTTTGGAGTGTTTAGTTTACCCTTCCCTTAGACTTATAGGCAAGCTCGCCATAACGTTAGATATAGATAACCCTGTTTTTATGATATGATTCCGTTAGATTTGTGGTACTGGGTTAAGTTCATCGTACTATCACATTGACTGATATTTCTCCGATATGCAATCTCTTGAGTTGCGGCTCGAGTAGCCATGCGTTTGTCGTGTCTCTGATCCCTACTGAGGCTGGACAAGACGTCTTCAAGTAGTCTTCTTAGGTTGGAATATCCGCATTACCATCAGAAGATTTAGCATTAGGTGTTGCCATGGCGCTTTATTTGTGGTTAGGTTCAATTTAGAGCCCCAAGAAGTCATGACCACACCTTTCTGGGGTGGGATGACCTCCAATTGGTCTTTAGGCTTTGTCTGTATTGCCGTCAAGACCCAGTTATCTGTGGGGAGACATGTTGCTCCTCTCATTCTTGAACTGTCTACAGGAGTCGGGATTTGAACTACCTGCAGGGCAAAAAAGTTTCATTTTTTATCATTTTTCTTTTAAGTTTCATTTTCTGCGATACTCTATCATTTCAGCTATTTTTATCGTGTAAATCGCAATTGACCAATCATTTCGGCTATTTATTCGCAATGCCCAATCATTTTGGCATTATATATTTTTTATTTTTACTCTCTGCTTTTTATTGCGGGTTACCCTATTATTTCAGCTATTTTTCTTTTTCATACTCATCAGTGTTGTTGTGAGTCGCATACTTGGTAGGATGGTACCATATTTAGCATCAGTATTGCTACGACTGGAATATTGCTAGGAGCAACTCATCATATGCCATTACCAATTTCGTCCAATGGTGGTTTAGGTAACATGTCTGGATCCTTGCTAACTAAGGCCTTTTGACTTTACGAGCCGTAAGGATCTCATAAAAGTATTTCTCCCTATGAGTCGTGAGGATCTTATAGGTGTAATTTTTCCCTAGGAGTCATGAGGGCTCCTGAGTGTATTTTCCTCTTGTAAGTTGCAAGGATCCTACATGAGTATTTTCTCCTTACTAGTCGAGAGGACTCACAAGTGTCATTCACCTTATCGAGAATATTTTTCGATTTTAGTGGGACTTGGTTGGGAATATATTTATTTACGCCCGTATATTATATACAAGAGTCGATATTGGACTACTTATAGGGCATAAATTGGGGGGTTATGATGGCTTAAGAACATGTTTAGATCCCTGTAACTTAAGGCTTTTGAATTCCATAAGCCGTGAAGGTCTTACATAAGGTATATTTTCCTTACGAGTCGTGAGAATCTCTTAAGTGTATTTTCTCTTTAGGGATTGTATGGATTCCTAAGTGTGTTGCTAACTTGTGAGTCGTAAGGATCTCGCATAGGTTTATTCTCCTTACAAAGTTGAGAGAACTTCACAAGTGCATTTTTTGCTCCTTTCAACGAGTTTGCACCCTTCCGGGTTTTCACAAGCTCGCCGGTAGTCCTGCTGTTTTTACTCACGATGCTCTTTCGGGTTTTCATCCATTTCCATTTTTCTTGTAGATGTACCATTTTTTTATTTTTTATTTTTAACATCGCTCAAGGAGACAAATGGCCCGTAAGGTGACGCACTATCATCAATAAGCCATGACTTTTCGAAGGACCGCATCGTTAGTAGATCTTCCTGGTCGATAAGGGATTTTTCCAATGGGGTCTAGGAGAGATATGGATTGTTTATGCCCGTGGATCGTATATGGTCGGTCATATGACTGTTATCGTAGGGCCAAACATATTAGTTTAGGGATGTTTCGGTCCAACATTAGTTTAGGGACGTTTTGGTCCATGGGTACGTAGCATGGGGTCATATTGTTTGTGCCCGTGGATTGTATACGGTGATCAATATGGAGATCCACCGTAGGGCAACATATTAGTTTAAGAACGTTTCAGTCCAATATTAGTTTAGGGACATTTCGGTCCGATACCAGTTTAAGGACGTTTCGGTCCGTCATTAGTTAAGGATGGAATATGTCTTGTTTATGCCCGTGAATTGTGTACGGCTGGTTATATGACCCATACCATAGGGTATCATGCTAGTTTAAGGACATCGTGGTCCATCATCCCTAACGGACGCATATCATTCAGTATCACTTTCAAAGTTTTGATTTAGGAAGACAGCGAGCAGACACAAGCATCGTTATCTATCATTGACCTAAATCGTGACTCTTTAAGTATAGTACTCTTTGAGGAATCAGCCGTTTATTGGCCGAAATGGCCTTTCTCTATGCATATCCATAAGCAGGTAGGCTCCACCTTGGTAAACCTTATCTATGATGTACAGGCCTTTATAGTTTGGCTCGAACTTTCCTCGTTTTGTACAATTGAGAATCATCGGTCTTTTGACAACCAGCATAAGTTTGCCTTGACGAAATGTTCTCGGCCTGGTTAATCTTTCATATGATCACGTCATCCTTGCCTTATAAGCTTCCAGATTTTATTGTGCTACAAGGCGGGTTTCATCGAGCATCGAGCCCCTCAAGCCTAAGATGAACATTTTCTTCATCCATTAGCTCGTATTGAACTGCCACTCGTAATGAGGAGGGTTCTATCTTCAATAGGAGTACTGCTTCGGTGCCAAACACCAATGCATATGGTGTTGTATTTATGGATGTCTTGAACGTTGTTCGGTATGCCCAAAGAGCTTCATGAAGCCTCTCATACCAGTCTTTCTTATTCCTGGACACCGTCTTCTTTATAATCTTGGTCAAGATCTTGTTGAATGCTTTAGATAGACCATTGGCTCAAGAATTATAGACCAAGGAGTATCTCCATTCTATCTTGTGTTGTTGTGCAAAGCGGCTTATTTTTTGGCTTCTATAGGCTGGGCCATTATCCGAGATTATCCGTCGCGGAGTTCCGAACCGGTAGATAACATGAGTTTTGAAGAAGTGGAGGATATTATCTATCTTCACCTCCCTTAGCGGCACTTCTTCTGCCCATTTAGAGAAGTAATCGATTATTGCGAGTATAAACCAATGTCCTCTAGATGACGCTGGTTCGATAGGGCCGATTATATCCGTTCCCCATATCTCGAACAGCCAATGGGCTACTGTCGGGTGCAATAGATTTGGATGTTGATATATGAAGTCCCCGTGTATTTGGCACGAGTGACACCGCTTCGCATATTCGAGGAAGTCCTAAATCATGGTGGGCCAATAATAGCCCATCCTTTTTATCTTCAGCTTTATTTTTGGTCCTGCTTGATAAGAGCCGCACAATCCATCGTGTACTTCTTGGACGACTTTCTTTACTTCCTTCGGCCCTAAGCATATTAACTATATGCAATCGAAGGATTTCTTGTACAGAGAATCATTGACGAAGGCGAACGACAGAGCTCATTTCATGAGCTGATGTTTAGATGACACATCTTCGGGTGTTCGTTGGGACTTAAAGTAGTATATTAAGACTCCCTCCAGTCCTCAACCTCTTCTTTGTTCTCTATTTGGAGAACTTCTTGTGCGGTCGTTTCTTTTCCTTCCGGTAGTTCTATCAGATCTTCCGAAGGTATATCTGCTGGCGCCAAGATCCCGCAGTTTTGAACAATGGTCTTTACGTCGTCGAAGTCTTCATCGACCAATTTTTTAGCCAACTTGGCTAACGCATCCGCCTTACTGTTTTCCGCTCGCAGTATGCTTTTTAGGGTATAGGAAGGGATTTAGGTCAGTAGCTGCTGCACTCTTTCGTCATACCTTATCAACTTTGGTTTGCATGTCTGATAGTCACCATTTACTTGACCGACGATCGGCTGAGAATCTCTATATATTAAGAGGTCCTGGATTCCTATATCGATAACGATCTCAAGACCGGCTATCAAAGCTTCATATTCTTCTTAATTTTTTGTCCCGGGTTCTGTCAAGGAGAGTGCATACCACAATATTCCTCCTTGCGTGGTCACGAAGATAAGACCTATTCTTGCTTTGATTATGGGAGTGTCCTTCTTCCGTTGCTTTATAGAAGATGCTCTATCGAAGTAGAGCTCCTATTGAGAATCATCTCTTTTCTCCTCCTCAACTGCGTCGAATGCATGTTCATCTGGTAACTCACAGTTTAGAGGAGAATCGGATGGTATCGGATATTCCGCAAGAAAGTTGGTGATGGCTTGTTCTTTCACTGCTTTGAGGGGTTGATATATTATCGAGAATTCCATCAGTAGTAGGGCCCATTTGGCAAGCCTTCCCGTTAGCATAACCTTTGATATCAGATACTTCAGAGGATCTACTTTTGATATGAGATGGGCCTCATGCGCCAAGGCGTAGTGTATGAGCTTCGTTATTACAAAGATCAGTGCCAAGAAGTGTTTTTCGGTGGGAGAGTAGTTGCTTTCTGCCCCCAGGAGAACCCGACTTAGATAGTAAAGAGCTGTTTCCTTTCCTTGATCATTCTCTTGTGCTCACAGCATGCCCAGTGAACCTTCAGGGGCCGTTGTATACAACATAAGGGGCGTTCCCATAACTAGAGCAGCTAATACCGACGGATTTTGCAGCTATTGTTTGATTTCGTCCAATATGTTTTGGCATTTATGATCCCATACGAACGGGGTTCCCTTCTTCATCAGATGGCTATAGGGACGACATTTTTCGGAGAGGTTAGGTATGAACCGCCGGATATATGTGGGTTTTCCTAGGAGTGATAACAGTTGTTTGAAGGTTCTTGGCGAGGGAATCTCCATAATCACCCTGATTTTTGAGGGATTGATTTCAATACCCCAGTGGCGGACGATGAAGCCCTGAAATTTACCTGACGAGACTCCAAACACGCACATTAAAAGGTTCATCTTTAAGTTATACTTCTGAAGATGCTCGAACACAATTTTTAGATGCTTCTAGTGTTCCTGATGAGATTTGCTTTTAACCACAAGGTCTTCGGTATAGAATTCGACGATCTTATGTATGAGGTCATCAAATATCTTCGTCATGGCCCTTTAGTATGTGGCTTCAACATTCTTCAAACCGAAGGGCATCACTTTTTAGCAAACACGCCCAACGGTGTTTAGAAGGCATTATGCTTATGGTCTTCTAGATCGATTTTTATTTGGTTGTATCCTGAAGATCCATCCATAAAGGAAAAGACTTTGTGAGTAGATTTGTTATCGATCATTAGGTCGGTAACGGGCACAAGGAAGTCATCTTTTGGGCATGCCTTGTTGAGGTCCCGAAAGTCCACGCAAATATGAACCGTCCCATTTTTATTCATCACCGGAACAATGTTAGCGATCCAGTCGGGATATTGAACCTCTTGGATAAAGCCGAAGTCGATTAATTTCTTGACTTCAGCGTAGATAATCATCTCGAGTTCAAGACGTATCCTTCTTGGTGCCAGCTTGACTGGTTTCATTTCTGGTGATATGGCCAGCTTGTGTACCACTACCTCTGGATCTAGACTCGACATTTCAGAGTGGTTCAATGCGAAACGGTCTTTGTACTGCATAAGCACATCTTTTAATACGGCTACCTGTTTTTCGGAAAGCATCTCACTGACAAATTTCGGCCTCGGATCATCCTCTATTCCTAAGTTGATTTTTCTTTGGTTGTCTGTCATGGTATGCATCCCATCCTCCAGCTCTGTTGGTGTCGGTGGGAATTCTGAGATCTCTTCATCATCGTCATCATTTGTGAAGCATCCAAAGAGGTTAATCATATTCTCATCCCCTCCCTCTTTTGAGAGTGTTATCATATGACAGGCACAAGTTCGCTTCCATTTTCGCGGTCGAGCTAGTTCCATCCCGATGGTATAGTTCTTTTTCGGCTTGTGCTTTTGTAGCGGGCTTATCCTCCAGCTATCAGATAATATAAACCTGGCCTGTTGATATTGGTCCTCCACCCAGTTCTTGAATGTGAACAGTCTTCAAGGGGTGACCTATTGCTCAGTGATAGGAGCAATAATCCGGATGATGGAATTCATTTATCTGTTCAAGGTGCCGAGACTCCGGAAGCTTCATCATTTGATGCTTCATGACAAGGCCAAAGATCTTCCGTTTCTTGTCTCGAGTGAACGAATACTTCTGAGCCATCTTCTTTATAAGGGACGGGCTAAGACCGAACTTTCCTCGCTTAGAAGGCGTCTTAGACTTGTCTGTCATCCTTGAACGTGGCTGGCGATCCTCGCCTTATTTTTTCTTCCGCCTCGGGATTTTTCTTCTTCGCGAGAGCACATAATGGAATGTGGATGGATAGTATCATGATCTACCTCTTCCACTGATCGCTTACTGAAGCACTACTTCCTGTACTTTTCATATATGGCCATTTCGTGACTGTGGTTGTCTCAGCTCACCTGACAAGCTTCCTTTATCATCTCGTAGATTTGTTCTTCGAGCGACGGACTCAAGGTTTTTCGAGCGAGACTTTTCTCTCATTCGTCAACATGGCTGCTTGGAGAAACATTTTCTTCTCCATTCGAACTGTTAATAGCGTGACAGCTGTAGATTTGCTCCCGCTTCTTGGATTGAACATATCCGAGCCTAGTTTTTTTCATCTTCCAGTTGGCTTTCTTTCGTTGAGTTCCGAGGATATCCCAAATCTTTTTATAGAATTAGGTTTGTCGAACAGTTTTTTCAAGAGGCACACCTTGGCTCTTTAACAGCTCCTTTAATCCCTCTGCATAATATCTTGGCATACGGATGGGCCGGAACTTGTTAAGAGTCTGATCAGCCCCATGCCAGATTTCTTTTTCCACTTTGGTCTCCATAGATTTATAGAAGAGAATCTCCTTTTCACCTCTTTGCCTTGTATGCACGTAGAAAGTTTCCAACTCTTACACACTATAAGTATTAAGCGCGTCAAGTTTCCTGTAATGTCGAGGAGGAGTGATCATAATATGTAAAATATGATCTCGTTGATGGGTGAATGGAGAACACTGCATTAGTCTCGTTCTCAGAGTCGATACCAAAGACCAGGATAGGGGTCAACGGTCCAGATTTATTGTTCTCCATCTGAATCTTTCCTAAGTAGACTATTTTTTCTTCTTCTTCAGTATCGCTTCCGAAGACGGGGATAGTGGCCATGGATTTTTGCTTAATTTTCAGCCTGTGGCACCTTTCAGTATCCTCGATGTCGGACTGAAAGTATTTTGCATCCTCATACTTTCATACATCATTCACTGAGAAAGGATTAAGTTCTCCCATGACGGTGTGGTCCAAGCCATCTTTGAAATACTTCGTACATTGATGTTGTGAAGAATGGATGATGTTATACTCGTGTAGCCAAGGCCTGCCGAGTAGATCGTTATAACAAGTCTTGGCTCCAAAGATATGGAATTTGATGTCAGTGACGAGCAGCCCAAAGCGGAGCATCAATATCACGGATCCAAGCGTCCGTGACGACTGCGGGTCAAACCCCGAGATGGTAATTTTGTCTCCGGAAAGATACTAAACATTCATACATATCTCTTTCAGCACTCTCACTTTGACGGAGGTTGACGGATGATCCATTATCGACAAGGATTTTTCCTATTTTGATGTCGTGGCAGTACCCGGTAACATATTGCGGTCGATTATGCTCGTATGTACCGAAGAGTAGATCTTCGTTGCCGAATGTAATATCAGCTGTGTGGACCTCTGCCAGTTCATTCTTCATCTTCTCTTCTTCGAGGAAGGCTTGAAACTGATCAGGTTCTTGCAAAACCTTGATCAAGGCGTCTTGTGCCTCTTTTGATAAGAGTAGAGTATCCAATATGCTCAGTTGTGAGGATATCTTCCTCAAATGCGCAAGGACATTATAGTCCACCTTGGTTTTCTTAGGCAGGTCCTTTATGGCGAGCTCTTTGTCCACCTCTTCATCAAGGGCGATCTTCTCGGACATTTCCTCTTCCCTTTATTCTTTTTATTCGAATCTTTGTTTGCTGGTCCGAGGTTCTTTTCAAGCAGAGTGCGGTTACCCATTTAAATGTTCTCGCAATCCTTTTTCTTTACTTCTTTCTCCAAGGCAGAGCTTTCAAAGAGAGGGTTGAGGGGCGTTTCATCCTCAGAGTCACTCCCGAACGTGAGAATCTGAAATTTTTCTTTCTTGAACTAGTACTAACCATACGACAGTTGCCAGTTGGTTCTTTATGCACTGCCGTCTTGCTACTCTTATATCGACGAGTACGAGTCTCATGCTTCTCCTTCTTGAAGTGTTTTCTATGGGCAACATATCCTTGCCACCACTTCTTAAAGGCGTTGCATTTCTCAATGGGATGAGCGATTCTTCAGTGATATGCGTAGTATTTGGGTGTCCCTCTCCACCATTGAAATACGGGACCCCAGGAGTATACATCATGAGAGGTAATAGCCTCATCCCCATTGATAGGGCCTTGGTAAACCGCTTCTCAGCTTTAATCCCGTTCTTATCCTTTGTAGGCATGCTTTGGTTTGGTCGGAGAGCTTTATGACTCATCCATGCCGCAGCTTCTTTGTTCAGACGCTGGCGTTTAGCCTTTTCATATATGGCCGTCTCACGTTCCTGATAATCTTTGCTCTTTGGAAAGGTTTCTTTCAGCAGCCTTTCAATCGGGTCTTCTTCTGGCGGTTTCAGGATTTTTGACACCGATTCTGCCCCCAGTTCATCCATGTCGATATCCAATGCTGGCAGAGTTTCATCATATAGTGATGAATGAGAGACCATGTGGCAACTTGCTACACGATCTTCTGCTTTCTTTGATGAGTCATTTTCCTCATCATTGTCACTGTCCTTATCCTCGAGAATATGCTGGAGGAACTCTTCAAGTGTGACTGGTATTCACGCTTTTTGATTGTACTCTTCCAGCGTGTCTATATATTTTTGGAGGTCTGTGTGCCTGTCAACATACTCAGCTAGCTACACAGGCTTCTTAGTCTTCTTCTTTTTCTTGGAAGACTTCGAAGGCTTGACTTGAGGGCATTTCCCCTTGTCAACGATTTTCGGTGCAGGACGCGGTTTCAATATCACTTCTATAATCTCGGGCTCAAGCGAGCTTTTCCATTTGATCACCGGGCATGCTTTTAGATCTTTCAGCATCCTTTTGATTTTTACTGAAAGAAATACTTCCCATGGAGTTTTTTCCACGAGCGAGCAGAATGCCCCTTGCGTATCCACTTTCTTAGGAGCGTGCTTTTGGGGCGGATATATCCTCCAATTATCTGACAGTGTGAATTTGCATTGCTGATACTGGTCCTCGACTTAATTTTTGAAGACGTAGCAGTCCTCAATTGGGTGGGTTACTATCCGGGGATAGGGGCAGTAGCTGGGGTTATTGTGTTCATCTCAGAAAACTGCATTATAATACCACTCATTCATATCAATTTTTTATTTATCAGTATTATTAACCAATGTCTGCTCAGTAAATACAGATAACAGGTATTCATGACAAAACACTGGAAAACATACTCAAAGTCACGGATATAACATTTGTGAGCCGACACTGCAATCAGAAAAGAAAACCGACCGATATTCAAGGAGCTCTTTTGCAAATAATCATGTGTACACAATTTTGGTCCAACACAATACAAGTGTGCACATGCTCTTTGATCCTTGGACCATGGTGGGGTTGTCTTGGCACATACAAATGATGAATTGTGAAAGTGGTGGGCACAAGTGGGCACATGTGTGATAAATGCAAAAAGTTATGGTGTGATATAAAGCAACTAGTTTCCCTCCAAATTTTCTGAGCACAAACCAGGATTAAATAGAGAAATCAAACAACACCAGAGATATATTGGAGAGCACTCGAGTTTACCATAACAAAATGAGCCCAAATTGCCACAACTAAACCGGTGAGATCCCCAAGATGACCCGGCACCGCCGGTCCCCCTTTCTCCTTTTGTCCTTATTCTTCTTCTGGCACTTTATAGACATCACATCATCCCTTTTATATTGTTTGTTTATTCTATTGTGTTTCCTATAAATACCAGAACTGAGTTAGTGAGGAGGGAGCATGTAAAAATATATGTATATACCTATTTCTAGTTTAGTTTTTGGTTTAGCTTGAGAGTTGTGTGAGCTCAACTTGGATTCTTCTTGTTCTTCCCTCTTGAAGCTTTCTTTTGAGAGCTTCATTATGGAGGTTGAACAAGTAACCAACATCTTGTATCTTAACTTATTCAAGTATTAATAATATCGCTTGTTGATTTTTTTCTTTTTTTCTTTTGTGTTTTCTTTTCCTTTTCATTATGTGTAACTAATATCTTGGTTGTGGTGATGATGAGGATGTGAGATAAACGGATTTGCCTTCCTCCTCCTCTTGTTAATGTTTAAAATGCTTAATATGATTATATCTTTGTAACAACCTTAACTTTCTGTACCAACTTTCTGTAAAAAAATTTCAAAAATACAGAAAGGGGTACTTTTGCCCGAGCACAAGTTATAAGTTTGTTATGCTTTTTAATAGCAAGAAGGAGCTTGTAGCTCATTGGTAATACCTTGCACTGCTGAACCAAGCCACTAGAGTTCAAATCCCATACCCCACATTATTTTTAATATTGTTTTATTTTGAATTTTTAGAATACCAAAGGTTTACACACGCATAACTCACAAAAACCCCACTACACATGAAAATATAATTGTACCAAGGGCTATATGAAGCGACAAGGGAGACTCCGGCCACCTGACTCGGCCGGAATCGGCTGACTCGGCCGGCGGACCGGCCGACTCGGGCCGCCGCCACCGGCCGGACTCGGTCGGACCACCGAGTCATCAACATGAAACTTTTGCCTCTTCACCTCCCCCGTACACCTGAACACTTTATTTCTGTAGATCGGTTCCAAAGCCCCTTTAAATCATATTAAACCCTATTTTAATACATTTTATTACATTTAAATACATTATTTTCAATTAAACCTTTCACCTACCCTAACCCTATAAATACAACCCCTAAATACTATCCCCTCACTCCAAAATTCTGAGCAAAACTCTCAAGAAATTTCCTAGAACCCTAGTGTACTTTGGAAGAAACGAAAGGCGAAGCTCCGACGATTTTTCCGGCGACAACCCTAGAAAATCCCGGCGACGAAACGACGCACCGGAAGCTACGTCCACTCCCTCTCCCTCTCCTCTTTAAGCTAAACCCGTAAGTCCCATCTCCCTTTCTCCTTTGCTACTCTAAAAACATCTTTTAATAAAACCCGACGGAATCGGAGTCAAACCGATTTCCGATTCAGTTTTCTTTCTAAAAATCCCACTTTTCTTAAACACAACCCTATTAAACCATTACATGTTGACTATTAATCATTAACAAATATGTTGAACAAGTTTCATGACAATCTATATCATTTTGTAACTTTTATTTCTCTTTTTCAGTAAAATACCATGTAGTTTCATTTTGATATTAAATCATCACAATCTTTCTATACCTTTAACTTAGATCACGAGGTAATGACCTACCTCCTCACAACACTCATATGCAACATAGCACAATACTTTCGGGAACCTAGAATACGGAAAACGAAATATTTCAAATAAATACTATTTACAAATAAAACCATTTTTACAAGATTTAGTATTTTACACAAATCTTTGCAAAGCGCCGTTACAACCCAATTTGGGGAACTCGACTGGAATGGTGTGGATTATCGCACGTCCCTGGGCTTAGTAGTGCAAGATGCAGACCTCCGCAAGGAGCATTCGGTCTCGAGAGATTTAAAATACCAAAATCTTAAGAAAATGAGATTTCTAGAAATATAATATATATATTAAAATTTACTTTTATAAATATATATATATATATATATATATATGTAATATCAAAAATACCTATTTTTGTTATAATATAAATACTTCAAATTTTCCAAAATCATAAGTATCCCTTTACATTAAAATACCATGAAATCCATACAAGTTCAATATTACAATTAAATACCATGTATTATGAAAAATAGGTTATTCTCACTAGAAATGTCACAAATATAAAATCTACATTTATTACAACTCTAAAGACGATAAATAAAAACTCGGGGTGTATTTTGAAAATTATACAAAGTATTTTTACATAAACCCCCCTCAAGTTTTATAAATTACAATAAGGACCCTAGTAAATATAGGTTTAAGCGGGACCAATCTCTTGAGCCTCGGGGAGCCGGAGAAGTGGGTGCTTGCCTATTTAAGGTAGACAACTTAACAACGGTGTTATGAACATGGTAATCGTCTTTGAAAAAGACACAAATCCTGCTGCCCATGTACAGTTGTTGCCGATAACATTAAAACAATCAGGACTTCAATTTCTTTTCTAATTGTTCTGACTCATACCGAGTCTCTTCTTAATAATCTGACTTAAATATGATTCAAGTATGAAATTACAAAACTACAATTCAACATGAATACATATATTCAATATGTTCAAACTATTCAATCTGTATTGACTGAACCGAACCATGGATATACTTCCATTTACATGATTCTTCAGTTACATCCATAATTCTCTAGTACATCCATTTTACTGATATCATGGTTTCGGCAAGTCATCTAAATATACAATCTATATACAATTCAATTACAAGTTAAAATACAATACAAACAATACAATCAAGACATCACGAGGTTTAAGGGGTAGATTGGTACGGAAGGTGTTAGAAGTGGCACAAGACAGTAACCATAAGACGTAATTACATCCATACCGTTGTTCCGTGGTATTATCGACGAAGCCTTGTACTTCCATTTGCCTCTAGTTTCTGGCATATAGAGACTCCTCTCGTATACACTGGTATCCTTCTGTACCAAGCTATAAACAACAGCGTTAATACTAAATACAACATTATAATAATATAATACAACATTAAAAGCTACTCTCCCTCTCTCCTACTCTTTGTTTATTCTATTTCTCCCTTATCTTTGGGACTTACCGAGCGATTTGTTCGCTGACGACATTCTCTTTCTTTCTTCTTTGAATGTCATTAGGTGATCTGGACACTCCGGAGATCGAGCCCACTAGTGAAGACTTGGACCACTTCATTGAAGACCCAGAGTTTTAGTTCATTGTACACTTTAATTTCAGTACTTTTCCTTTTCTTTTATGCCATTGTTTAGGCATTGCTTTCATTCAGTTGTATTTACTTTTCCATGCATTATACAGAAAGAATGTGAATAAACCAAGTTGCTGTTTTATTATATCTTATCTCTTGTGCATTTATTTTTATATTTCTTAGATACGCTTAGCGTATTTACTTCATTGTAAATACGTAGCGGCCTCGTCGCGTCCTCTGCCCGTATATCGGGAAGCGGGGCGTGACAAACCTCTTGGTTTCATATACCCTATACTATCACAAACACTTAGCAAACTTAACACTAAAATCATTTTCTCTTACTCACTAATTTATGTTTTTGATGTTGTCGTATATTTGCTAACCCTTGTGCTTAGTGTTCATACCTCAAGGTTGGACATACAAACGGTAAGTAAAAAAACGGACTCGTTTCGTGGTTGCGTCGAATATCGGTAACTTGATGATTTGTGCTTCACAACCGTCTTGACAAGTGATGTTTCACGCCGGGATCGACATAAGGACGGACAACTCATGATCAAGGGAGCATCGAAGGAATCGCCGTGAGTCAACCATCCGAACCAAAGCCACGATCATCTTTCTTTCTATTCTTGTCTATATTTCGTATTTTATTTTTTTGTGACAAACCAAACCCAATTCTTTGTTCTCGAACCATAAGCGACAACACCTAATCTCCAATTCTTTGCGGATCGACCCGTACTTGCCGGCTCGCTACAATGTGCTGTGCACTTGTGGTTTTATAAATTTTAAAACGAGACCGAGCTCGCGTGCGCAACTATTTCTTGGAAACGATCTCATTTCCAAAACACGCACGTTTGCGCGCACGCGTGAGGTCCCAACATATTGACATCACCAGCTTGTGCAAATCGCCGCGGCTCTAGCAATATTATAAAATTATTTTGCATAGCCAGCTCGAACAATCTCCTCGTCTTATCGCGAGGAAAGGAATATGCACGTCCCATCCGTTCTTCTAAGGTCGAGCGCGTACGGATGTTGTTTTGGCGGACATCTGCTTTCGGACCGCTTGGTTGTTGCTTCGTTTGGCAACAAAGGCCGCTTTTCCCTTGCCCTTATTATTTCAGGGGTCCTTGCTTGAAAAGGAAGGACCATAGCCCATTTGATCCATCTGGGCTAGCATATCAATCAGTGCCTGGAACGTGGTGGGCTTGAAAAAAGTCATGAATTGGGATACGGTCGATTGAGGATCGATAATCCCAATGAACATCCCTACAGCTGGCGACTCCTCAATATGTTGTTCGCATTTGGACCACAAGTTCCGCCATCGGATCGCATATTTGACCCATATTTCCCCTGGCTTAACCCTAGAGTTGATTAGCGCCGTGATTAGAGTGTGCTCACTCACATTGGTGAACCTTTGCATGAATAGCAGCTCCATCTCAAAGAAGGTTTTTACAAAGTCATTTGGGAGTTCCGAATACCATTCGAAACTCGTCTCGATAAACTTCCGATGAATTGGCGAAACAGCAATTTGTCATCGCCGCCGGTATTGCTACAAGAGCTTTAAACTGTACAGCGTGCTGATGAGGGTTACTCGTTCCTTTATATACGTAGAAATTCAGGATCGTATATCCCGGTGGGTATTTCATCTGGTCATACCAGGCCAGATATGGTCGTCCAGTTTTGACGAGCTGATTTGCAGCTTCATTAGCTTGATGGGCTCTGATTTGTTAAATGATATAATCATCCAATGCTGCCTTGGAGTTCGTTTCCTCCTTGGCCTTTGATAGGGGATGAGGAGGATATGACGTTTCCCCTTTATCATTCTCGATAATCACCGGAGGTTCTTCAGCTAGTGGTTCTGGTTGGATCATCATCCCAACCATATCCTGAAATAGAAGAGCCATTTACTTTATATTCGCAGCCTGCTCTTCCGCTTCCCCGTCTTTCTTTTCGAGCACCCGTCGCAAGAACTCAGTATCGGTTTCCTGCTCCTGGTGCTTTCTATTTCTTTATCCAGACTTTCTTTAGGTCTGGTAAGTGCTGCCATTTTGGCGAGCATATCTTGGAGCTTCTGCTGTTGTTCCTGATCTTTCATCAGTGACCGAGTTTGCGGTCTGTGACTAACGGAAGCCCTTCTCTCCTCTTTACCACCAGTCATATAGACTGTGTGTATAGTTATGCCCCCAGACTTAGGGCGTTTGGAGCTATCGACTTTAGTTTTTGCCTCTGGCGGTAGAATTTTCTCGGGTCTCGATCTTTTATGAGAAGCCGTAACATAAGGAACCGTTATAACAGGCACCTCCATTCGAGAAGTCCCCCATTATATGGTAGAGGAATAATCATTCTCTTGTCGGAACTTAGATTTCTTCGGTCGACGAGAATAGTTTTCATCAAGCACTGAGTCCTGGACTTTCCGCTAGACTTTGTGGATTTGTGAAGAGAGTTTCTGATAAGATTGCTCCGACTCTGGCTGCGTTGGAGTCTCTGCAGAAAGAGGTGATCTCTTCAATACCGTCGTGGGGGAGTTTCTGCGAACCCTCTTAAGCGGTTCAAAACTGTTCCTAGTTGGAACAGCAGCATTAATAGCCACCATAAGAGCTGGTGGGGTAACTCCGGACGGGGAGTTTCCCTCAGCCTTTCTCACTCGGTGCCAATGACGACATCGAGCATGTCGTGCAGTAGGAACCGTCTCAGTATTAGAGGCGCACTCATCATGCCCCCGACGTTGCTTTGGAGCTTCGCTTGGTATCAGCCTATGAAATAAAAGTTTTTAGTGCCCTTGCCGCTAATTCGCGCCAATGTGGATTATAAAAAAGAAAATTTTAATGGCACTAGAAACTTATACCTAAGAATCTAAACCAAACACCTAAACCAGCAAGCACAAAAGGATAGAAATCACAACCTTTGTAGCGTCTTCATTTGCTCCAATTGGGTTGGACTCTAGCTTGCTCTCAAAAGCTCCAGATCGCCCTTGCAAGCCGGTTTTCTTTCGCCGAAGATGATCCACCCGAGAGAACCAAGTTCAAGCTTCAACTTCATCAATGAAGTAACTAAAGATCCTAGGTTGCTAATCTAGGATGCTTAGTGACGTGTGTGAGTGTTCTAGTATTTTTCTTTCTCTTTATCTTCATGATTCTCAACTCATGAGAGGGTTGAAGATGAAGAAGAAGAAGGAGCCATAGAAGAAAGATGAGCTAGAATTGTAGAATGAATAAAGTCTCTCAAATTCAAGCATGTATGTTTTCTTTTGTTAAAAGAATTTTCTCTATTTAAAAATTTCAACCATGCTTGAATAGTGCGTGCAAATGAATTAATAATTCATTTGCCTATACCCTCCACTATTTCTTTCTTCCACCTCATTTCTTAATTTTTTTAAAAAGCAATAAAAACCTAGAGTTGAGGTGTCCTCTTTCTAGAAGTATTCTTGTATAAATACAAGAATATATCCCTGCAAATACATGCCCGTATTCGTATCAAAATACAAATACCCAAGAGATAGAAAAATACAATGAATATAATACTAGAATATACATATCGATATATATATATGTAAATTATTAAATCAAAACTTGATTTAATAATCCGGTTTAATCCTAAGCTGGCTAGCATTATCATCCGCCCGAATAAAGTCCGTGTGGCTAGCATATATACCTAATCGGAACCCTGGACATATCAATATATGGCCACTATATCTTTTTGCTTGAACCGGGAAAACTCTCTGTGTGGGACTCTAAAGACTCGTCAATACGCTGGCAGTAGGTTTAACCACAAGCCCGTCAGCGACACTAGTTGTACATAACGGCTACCCAGGTATTGAGCAAAAGGAAGGCCAATGAGCAAACTCATCCGTACCCCTACTGAGCCTATCTGTGACAATCTCCGTACAGTTCGGTCTCTTCATCTGAGATGATCGCATACTAGGTCTAGTGGGTGGATAACGTCAGACCCCTACTAATCCGATAAGTCGTGTCGGTCTAAACCTCATCACCCACTGAGAAACTACTGATATCACATTAGTAAATCTTATCCACCTTGGTCAAGGATTTTATGGTGATAGATGACCCAACACAGCGCGAAATCGACTCCCAATACCGGAGAGACAAATCCCTGATGATTGTTCACTGCCTCCATGTGGCTCGGAACTGTACCCAACTAAAACCTGTTTGCATGATTCTTTTGAGCCTTTGTAGGGTAATAATCTAATTAAGTGGGAAATCACATGAGAAAAATGAAAATATCAGGTCAAAGGACTAACATGTACTCATACCACAAGAGAACTTCCATCTGACGATAGGTATAATACCATCTAGAAGTTCTCAGCGAGTCCGTCCGGTGTACTCACCTCCAGTGAGCATCTATATACTATCATAGATGACTCAACATCAATGGCTTGTGAGACCGGCCACTGCTCCTCGTTGGGGTCTTAAAAAGTATACACTAGTCTACTCCGGAGTATCAATGCCCAGTCTCGATACTCTCTCGACTAGAGACATTTAAGTATATGCTTATGAACCATCCGGCTCCTGCATATATGATCGCCATCATAATACTAGTAGTCAAGCAATAATCATACGGGTTTTATCAAAACATATACACATAAGGATAAAGACAAACCAGATAGCATACTATCATCTCGAGTAAGACTGTTCTACCTGTATAGGTCCTCGTTCAATTATCATAATCGCCTACTTGCAATTACAATAATTGCCTTGAGAGCACTATATCCAACATGGAAGACTAACATTCTTGGCGGAGCCGGAGCAAAATCGGTCAGCCTGTTGAAGACCGACCGTCTTGGAGGCGAAGCGCTCTTGCTGGCTTTACGTATGGCAAGAGCGAGGAGAGCTAGCCATTTTAGGGCGACCCTCTTAGGGATCATAGGCTTCTTTGTGGGGCCCTTCGAGCTTTCTTTCAGCTTATTGAAGACTAAACTTCAGAGTTCGACGACCTGTTAGTAGGGTCCGCCACGGTAGCTAATCGATCAAAGACCGAGCTTCTTCCTAAGGCTTTGATGTGGCAAAGCTAAAAAATGGGAGCATGGTCCCAAAGAACAATTCGGTGGTCGCTTGTGTGACCTTCCCCGCTGGCATAGAGAATATAGAGGCTGCATTGGGCCCGTAAGTAACTCCTCCTAATCGGATGGAGTGAGAGTTGTTGTTGCAAGAATTGCAGTTGATGGCCATTGATTCTAGATAGAGGTGAAACACCAAATTTTAGTATCCCAAATCCAAGGGCAACTATAAACATAGTGAACCAGGATTTTGTTCGCAAAACACGTCACACGAAGTGTAGAGTAGAAAGAGAAAGAGGTCCTACCGGGCATGCCAGATTCTGTTTACTGCCGAAAACAGAGACGAACTGGGATATGACGTCTTGCTTGAATTTGGGGGCAAATACTATTTTGAACATATATGTCTATCTCTCCGAAAATGCTAAGTTGATTTATGACACCGTATTTGGAGAATTGGACTGATGCGACCGATATAGCATGACTTTATCAGATTCACCCTCATTTGTGAGCGGTTTTTGATTGTAGGGACGCTCTTCCCTGCAGGCATAAGCCCCTGCATTTAATTACATTTTTTTGTTGCGATAACAACTTTCACTTACTCCAGTAGGTCACTTCGTGTCGTGTTATATATATTGTTTATTGTGGTTACCCGTGGATTGTATATGGAGACTAGTATATGTCGTCGCCTATAGGGCACGGATTAGTCCAAATCTATATATTAGACTTAGGTTTGAACCTAGATCATATATATCATTAGTTCAGGGGTTTAAGGATCGTTAATCTTGTTTTAGATTAAGATCGACTTAAATATATGAGCTTATGGGCTAAGGATACATTAGTCTCATATGAGACTAAAATTAACTTAGAAGTATAGTTAAGGATCATTAATCTTATTAAGATCAAGTAATATGGGTGAGCATATGGGCTCGGTTAGGGTGAGCATATGGGTTCGGTTACAGTGAGCAATATGGGCTTACGGAGTTCAAAACTTTAGAGACTTGGCCAAATTTGGAGCTCAGTCTTGGGCTTTTATATTACCCAGCAGTGCTAAGCACTTAGTCATTTAGACTATAGATATAATATCTAAATCACAGCTCTGGCGCTCGCGTGTTTATCACATGGGGTGCTAAGGCTCTGGCGCTCATATGAGTATTACGTGAGAGGCTCAAGCTTGCGCATTGCCCTATCAGTGCTAAGCACTTAGTCATTTAGACTGTGGATATAATATCCAGATCATGCACTGGTGCTCACGTGGATATCACGTGAGGCGCTAAGGCTCTGCCGCTCACGTGAGTATCACATGAGACACCCAGGCTTAGGCGTTGCCCTATCAGTGCTAAGCATTTTTATACAGCGCTCACGTGGATATCACGTGAGACGCTCAGGCTTTGGCGCTCACGTGAGTATCACGTGGGGCGTTAAGGTTCAGCCGATCACGTTAGTATCACGTGAGACGCTCAAGTTTGGGCGTTGCCCTATTAGTGCGACAACATTCACATGGATATCACATGATGCGCATTCTCCATTTATCTTTTCCAGAGTTCACGTGCTTCTCACGTGAGATTTTTAGTCTCGGATGGCCTTTTCTAGGGCGCTTACGCGGATATCATGTGATTCATTATTTTCTGGGTTTTCACATGAGGCTCTACCATATTCATGTAGAGACCAACTGCAAGACCTAAGTTCTTTTCTCTCTCTTTTTTCTGTGAGAACTAAGTTCTTCAGTCTTTTGTATGGGAATTAAGTTCCTTGAAGGGTTAAACCATGTCTAAACACATCTTCAAAGGAATTAAATTCCTTTGATGCAAATCCCATCTATTTTCTCCATGTTCTTCTCTCATGTTTATAGGGGTGATAAAACAACATAGTTTTCCCTTAGGTCTTGAGTCTGAAGAACAAAATCTTCCCGATGAGAATTAAATTCTCAACTTATGGGAGATTTGCCTTGCAGATCTCAGATTCAGGAAAAGAACAAAGTTCTTTTTATAGGGTTAAACCCTTATATATATATATATATATATATATATATATATATATATATATATATATATATATATATATATATATATATATATATATATATATATAGGTAAAGGAGATGTTTTGATCTCTCTACTTTCTTTACCTAGAGTTCTTTGAAGAAGGAAGACAATCTTTCTTTGAAAAGAGAATTAAATTCTCTGTTGTAACTTTTTATTATCTTATGGGGTTGATTCTCTCCCTGAGACTTGAAGTCTTGGGTCTTTTATATAGGTGAGAAGAAACAATCAATTAGTTTGAGAAAATCTCTCATTGAGAGATCTCAATTGATTTAATTGATCTCAAAGATCACTCGGGGAATTTTGTTCACCGTTGGCTCTAAGATCCGGAGAATTTTATTTAACAGAAAATATTTTATGTTCGTTTTAGCAAGGTTAGGAAAATATTTTCCTAACAACGAATTTGATTTTATCTTCTGATTTGGTTGGTGATATTATAATCACCATTGAATTTTGAATCCATGGACTCTCTGTTTAACAGAGAAAATCTTTCTAGTTTTAGAAAGATCAGAGAGAAATATTTCTTAAATAGAATTTAATTTTATATAGAATTTAATTTTATCTGAATCTAGTGCTTCAAACAGATGCACTCATATGGTTTTCACGTGAGGGCTGTCATATATAAATGACAGCAGCGCTCACGTGTTTAGCACGTGGAGACTGTTTTTTAATTTATTTGTATTCAGCGCTCACATGCTTTGCATGTGAGCGCTGTTTCCGCCAAAAATTTTGGCTCAAAACTTGTTGTTCCCTTATAAAAATAAAGGGAAACCTCCACGTGTTAAACACGTGCACCCACATGCAAAGCATGTAGGTACCGCTTCAGATAAGATTAAATCCTTGAGCGCTTCACGTTTTTCCCACGTGAGTGCCAACGGCAGCGCCAGCGCCAGCTTCTGTTAGAATTAAATCCTATAGTGGCGCCTCACGTGAAACACACGTGAGCACCGGTGTGCAAAGCACGAGAGTGACTATTTATAAAGCAATTAAATTCTTAGGTGACGCCCACGTGCATAGCACGTGAGCGTCAGCGTCCAAATTAAAGAAGGTAGAATTAAATTCTACTCTCTGTTAAACAGAGTCGTTGGATCAAACATCCAACGGAGACGATAAGTCATAAAAAATACAGAATTAAATTCTGTCAGGAGAAAACATCCTCCAAATTGGATTATAGAATAAAATTCTATTTTGGGATATATTCCTTCAATCTTTCTAAACAAGAAAGATTGCCCTCTGTAAAGCAGAGAACCGGTGGACTAAAAATTCAATAGTGATTAAAAAATCACCGTTTTACAGAATAAATTCTGGGCAAGGAAAAATATTTCCCCAATCTTGTTAGAAACAAGAAAATATGTTCTGTAAAATAGAAACCCTTGGATCAAAGATCCAATGATGGGTAAAAATCCCCAAATCAATTAGAATCTCTTAATAAGAGATTTCTTCAAAAACTAATTAACAAACTTGTCTCGACTATATAAAGGATCCAAGACTTCAAGTTTCTGAGAGAGGAACCCTCTTATAAGTTTCTAAGAAAAAAAAACTAAAGACGAAAACTTCAGAAAGGAACAGAGAAGAAGATATCCCTCCTCAAGAAACTCTAGATAAATAAAAAAAGATCAAAATATCTCGTTTACCTATTGAAGGGTTTAACTCTTTTAAAAGAACTTAGTTCTTTCTCTGGATCTGAGATCCACAAGACAAGTCTTCCACAAATTGAGAATTTAATTCTCATTGGAAGAACTTGTTCTTGAGAATCAAAGATTCAGAAAAGAACTAGGAATCGAATTCCTCAAAATAAAGCATATAAGGAAAAAACCTAGCGCCCAGCGTCTTATGTGTCCCTCACGTGGGAGCCACAGAAGAAAGGAGTGCTTAGCACTCATCGAGCAGTGCCTAGCGCCCAGCGTCTCACGTGTCCCTCACGGGGCGCCACAGAAGAAAAGAGTGCTTAGCACTCATTGGGCAGCACCTTACGTGTCCCTCACGTGGGCATCATAGAAGAAAAGAGTGCTTAGCACTCATTGGGCAACACCTCATGTGTCCCTCACATGGGCGCCACAGAAGAAATGAGTGTTTAGCACTCATTAGGCAGCGCCTAGTGTTCATATCAGAATTTTGCATTATTATATCACCCATTCTTAATCATATTACATATAAATAGGTGCTTTCGATCCATGTCTGCCAAATAGTTGCAGGTTACAGGTTCTCAGATCGTTACAGTGAAATTCATGAAAAGATGCTACAAATGTGATACTACGACCAACAATAGATGTATCCGTATAATGCCGCTTACCAGTTCAAGGAACAAATGAAGATCAATAGACAGTTCAATGCACAAAGCACAAGGGTAGCACAAGATTCAAGACTTCAATGCGAAGCTCACGATAAAAGTCCACATAATTCTGCACTGTTGGAAATTTGGCAGAAAATAGAAGAGATTCTGAGGAACCAAGAGAAGAAAACAGAAGGAAAAAGCAACATGAAGCAACCCTGAAGAACTGAGCCAGAGATCTCACCAATTGGCCGCAGAACCGCGGCCAAACATGCCTTCCCGCTGTGGTTCCGTGGCCGTATAGTGCACGTGTCAGTGCATGTGTCGGTGGGTGTCGGTGCTTTGACCCTGTTTTCTTAGGGTAGTCTTGTAAATTCAGGTGTGGATTAGAATGTAACGTAGGGTTTTTTCTATCTATAAATAGGAAAGCCAAAAGCCAAATGAAGGCATGCCTCTTTTTAATTCTTAGATTTAAATTTTAATTCAAGTTGTAATGAACTGTTGAGAGGCCATCAATAAAAGTAAGCCTTTTTATTCATCTTGCATTTTTTATCTGTAATTTATTATCTGCTATTTTTATTTTGTTCTTTTATTATCTGCAATTTAGGTTATTAAACAAAAATATAAAAATGAATTTTATCGTCACTTTCCTAATGAGTGAGTAATTCCTCACTTGTTAGGGTTATGATAGGGAAGGTTTGAGAGAAGGAAATCTCTCTCATTACTTTCATTGCCAATATAATTTTAAAATACGGACTCTATTTAATTCAACCACACACCGCTCACTACGGCACCCTATCCTAAATGATAGCGGTGATTCCCTAGTTAGACCGGTTGTGCTTGAATTAACTGGAGGTTAGGGCTAAGAGTTAAGAACGGACGGACAAGGACCAAAAGGAAGAAACTAAGTTTTTTCCTAGTCGTGCTAATCCCCGTTGTTGACTATTACCCTAACACCTATATTTGTAACTAGGGCAATGATAGAAGTGAGAAGTGTCCTTATTTGAACTAACCTAATCTTAATCCTAGCAAGCCTTTTAAATCGATTTATTCTCATTTTTAGTTCTTAAAACAAAACCTACCAAAGATAGGACTTAACTCGTTAGAACTTAAAGAAAAAGACACCATTTCCCTGTGGATCGACTCGTACTCAACCGGTTAGATACCAAGCGACACCGTCTTGATTGCGGTATTCTTAAATTTAAAATGCATATACAAAATATCAAACAATCAAATGGCACCGTTGCTGGGGAAACGGTAGTTTATTTTCTTTTTGTAATTTCGGGTTAATTAAATAAAAAAATATAAAAATTGAAAAAAATTAAAAATACATTAAAAACCATCTTGTTATTTTTGATTGGTTTTGTGTGAATTGTGCAGGAAAAGAAGACGGACTGATTCAGATCTGGAGCAAGCCCAGTGAACAAATCAAGAAACAGAGGATCTGACCAGACAGAGAAGAACCATAACAGCACACAGAAAAATTTTGGAGGCTTAAACCAACTGAACCACCGTGGAACCGCGGCTAAAGCAGGGGTTTGACCATGGAGCCGCGGTCAAATAGGTGATGTCATCGTTTTAAAAACTCTCTGTGAGTATATTTTTTCTTCTCCTACCCTCTGAACTCCACTGAAAATTTTTCCTGCAGGGTTCTTTGCGCAAAAAATCTTCTCCCTCTCCAATAAATCATTTTATGCAGAATTCTTTGCGCCGCAAATAAAAAGAAAAATTTTTGGCAAGTGTTTTAGATTTTGTGTGTTACTCCTTTGCATATTTAAAACGGAATCTAAGGGGCTATAACACCAATTCAGATTGGATGGGGATTTCATTACCCTTCCTAAGACCCCAAAAATCACTAAAAGCATATGCATCATCCTCGAGCTAATTAAAAAATATCTAGTCTCAGCCAATTAAGGACTGTCGCGCTCATTAGGACAGAGGAAGGTTGTGGGCATTCAGTCGTTTATCTAAACCTGATTTTGTGGTGCTTAGGCTAGACAAGTGAGAAAGGTAACTTTAAAAGGCCTGTCTCACGGTGATTCGTGAGTGGAACCCTCCTTTCTTCACTTGTGCTTACTTGGCCACAATTGGCGGTGAAGAGGCGATTTGAAGGATATCTCATAACTTGTCGCTTTGGACCAGTTAGGAGCAGTCTAGTTGACTTAGAAGACCCTAGCTCTAGACTTGATTGTGCATGCTTAAATTGTGACTATTTGAAAGTGTGTCGTAGTTCCGTACAAATTTTTTTTGCAAAACTCTTTATAAAAAAACAAAAAAAAAACACAAAACAAAATTTTTACAAAAACTTGCCATTTGCCGCTAGAATTCCATTGCACCCAACCTTCATTCACATTTCCCCGTTGACGTTTTCTTACCCTCACATTCTACATTTTGACTACACTACAACTCGTTTAGTGTATGTCCGGTTGGACTAGGGACACTAGAGCCCGCTTAGTCCGTGTCTTGTTAGTCGCTACTGACGACGCGTTCGACTCCGAAGTCGAAATTCCCTCCACTTCTTTTTCATCTTTACCTTCATCTTCACATTCATCATCTTCTAAAGAGATGTCAGGATTCAATCCTAACAACCATTTACCTACCTCAGGACTGATTCCATCTCAACTGGGTGCGAATAACCGCAACAACCTCCTGTTGAAGTGCCACAGCGAATCGCGATCCAGAATCGTTTCTATCCTACTCGCTCCGCACTTCCTACTTGTCTTTCACTACCGCCGGCAAATGGGGATAATTTCGAAATTAAGCCCCACTTCATCAATATGTTGCCCAAATTTCATGGGCTGGAATTCGAAGATGCGTATATCTTCATTAACAAATTCCAGAATGTTTGTGCAATGATGAAGACCACCCAACTATCCGATAATGCTATAAGGCTACGAGTCATTCCCTTCACTCTATGTGACCTAGCTGAAAAGTGGCTATATAGTACTACATCGCATTCCATAAACAGTTGGGAAGAGTTTGTTAAGATATTCCTTAAAACGTTTTACCCATATCACAAGACCGCTAGAATTCGTAATGAAATTAACTAATTTTCCCAGCTTCCTTCCGAACCTTTTTAGAAGTGTTTCGAATGATTCAAAGACCTTCTTGTTCAGTGCCCTCATCATGGTATTGAGAGATGGCAACTTTGCCAAACTTTATACGAAGGACTGAACCCAGCAACTAAGCAGTTGCTGGAAACCATTTGTCAAGGTCACTTCCTTACTAAATCTGACGAGGAAGCTTGGCAATTTCTCGATGATCTTGCTGAACAAACGCTTCAGTGGGAAAGCACTAGACAGATCACTTCGTCCAATTCATCTGGTCCGTCTAGGGCAGGAGTTCATCAACTCGACATGTCAATTGCAATGAAAGCCAAAATGGCCCCAATTAAATGAAAGCTAGAAGCAATTGAGAGCAAATTCTCATCGCCTTCTCCTGCCCTTGCTTTACCCCCTCGCACTATATGCGCTTGTTGTTCGGATCCGTCCCATTTGACTGAAGAGTGTCCTTACAACCCACCTACTCAAGGACAGGATCAAGTCAATACTGCCTTTCAGCAAAGACAAAGAAATGATCCATACTCTTCAACTTACAATCCTGGTTGGAGGAACCACCCCAATTTTTCTTGGAATCAAAATCAACAACAATTCCAAGACAACAACAATTTTCAGAGGCCTCCTCCTCAACAACAAGCTCCTCAACAAACTCAATATCAGCAACCTTTCCAACCCCAACCTTACCAAAATCAAATGAACAATTTTGCACCAAACAACTCTTTTCTTCAAAACAATTTTGTTCAGCCAAATAACGATAAGGTTCTTTCGCTAGAACGAAGTCTGGAGGAGTTTTTAAAACAATCAACTCAATCCTCAGCCAACATCCAGTCTTCCATTCAGTCTTTGGTGCAACACACTGCGTCACACGGGCAAAGTATCAAAACCATTGAAGCCCAGATTGCACAACTGAATGCAGCTTTAAGCGAGCGAGAGAAGGGGAAGCTTCCATCTCAACCACTCCCAAATCCTGGTCACCCATAAAATGCACATGTTGCTCTTAAACAACAAAACCATAATGTGAGTGCCGTGACTACATTGAGATCTGGAAGGATGTTGCACAACAATGTTGGCACTGATGATGACACCCCGGCCGCCGCTTCTTCTTCTTCTTCTTCATCTTCTTCGTCTTCAGAGCCTGTTCTCCATTCTTCACAAGGCTCTACTTCTTCTACTGCTCCGAACGGACCCACATCTCACTCCACGAAAACACCAGCACTGGGATCTGATCCAACTCCACAAGCTTTGGACTCAACCAATTTTCAAAATGTTCCATTTCCAAACCGGTTGAGATCCAATAAACAAACTCCACAAATGGAGAAGATTGCGGAGTTATTTAAACATGTTAGCATTAACATTCTCCTCTTGGATGCAATCCAACAAGTCCCTTCTTAGGCTAAAATCTTGAAAGACTTATGCACCAAGAAGTGGAAATCACAGGTACCCAAGAAAGTTTTCTTGGCTAGTGCAGTAAGTGATGCTCTTACCCAACCTTTACCTCAAAAACGAAAGGACCCTGGCTGTCCTACAATTTCAATAACTATTGGGGATAAGAACATCAACTGAGCACTTTTAGATCTTGGTGCTAGTGTTAACCTGCTTCCCTATTCGGTATATGAGCAACTAGGCGTTGGAGAGCTAAAACCCACATATTGTACTCTCCAGATGGCCGACCGATCTATCACCCATTCTATAGGTGAGTTAGAGGATGTGTTGATTAAAGTAGGGGACTTCATATTCCCCATTGATTTCATTGTTAGGAAACACAGCCTGTAGCTAAACCCCGGAGTCAAATTCCGGTGATACTCGGTCGTCCATTCCTTGCAACTTCTAATGCGGTGATCAATTATCGAAATGGTTCGATGAAACTATCTTTTGGAAACATGATAATTGAGCTCAACGTTTTTAAGTTGGGGAATCAGCCCTCCGAACCTAATGCTAATATACTTGATGTTTGCTCGATCCAAGAGATCACCCAGGAGGACTGTGAGCTCGATAAATTTCTGTTCGATCACAGCAATTTTGATGCCACTAGTGCGTTCCTCCATGAATCTGATACTGCTTTCACGCCTGATAATGACTACGAGTGTTTCACTTTCTTGAACGATCTTGACCATTCACCACCCGAGTTTGAATCCTTTGAATTTTCGGATGAGATAACTGAACCATCCGACTCGGTTGCATACACTCGCTTTGAACCTCTGTTGGAATCTTTTGAGTTTGAGACAATTTCACCGATTTTACCTTCAATTGTTTCGCCTCCAACACTTAAACTCAAGCTATTACCGTCTCACCTTAAATATGCTTACTTAGGTGAGAATGAGACCTTTCCTATTATCATCTCGACATCTCTAGCCCCAGAGCAAGAGAAAACCCTTTTAACGGTCTTCCAATGCAATCGGCAAGATTTTAGCTGGACTATGGCGGACATCAAGGGGATTAGTCCCCTAATTGTTGAACATCATATTCATATGATGGATGATGCCAAGCCAACAAGGGATCCACAGAGACGACTCAACCCAGTCATGAAGGAGGCTATTAAAAAGGAGATCGTAAAATGTCTTGATAGTGGTATCATTTACCCTATCTATGAAAGCCAGTGGGTTAGCCCCATTCACGTTGTCCCAAAGAAATCGGGCATAACGGTCATAAATAATGAGGCGAATAAGTTAATACCTACTCACACCCAAACTGGGTGGCGAGTATGCATCGATTATAGAAAACTCAATGCCGCGACACGGAAAGACCACTTTCCATTAGCTTTCATTGACCAAATTCTAGAACGATTGGCTGGGCATGAATATTATTGCTTTTTGGATGGCTACTCCGGCTTTAATCAAATTCCCATATCCGAAAAAGACTAAGACAAGACCACATTCACTTGTCCTTTCGGTATGTTTACTTACCGTCGCATGCCCTTTGGGTTATGCAATGCACCCGCTACGTTCCAGCGGTGTATATAGGGTATATTTTCAGACATGGTGGAAAAATTCTTGGAGATCTTCATGGATGATTTCTCCATTTTCGGCGACTCCTTTGATGAGTGTTTGTTACATCTAGACGCAGTCCTTACCCGGTGTAAGGATAAGAACCTTACTTTAAATTGGGAGAAGAGCCACTTTATGGTACGAGAAGGTATTGTCTTAGGACATATCATCTCGCAAAATGGCATTGAGGTAGATAAAGCGAAGATTGAAGTCATTTCTTATCTCCCTCCTCCCAAATGCGTCCGAGACATTCGAGCCTTCCTTGGCCATGCCGGTTTCTATAGACGATTCATCAAGGATTTTAGCAAGATTGCCAAGCCCTTGACTCTTTTGTTGTCCAATGACACTACATTTGATTTCGACTTGAGCTGTATGAAGGCATTCGAGTCATTGAAAAACTCACTCACTTTTGCTCCCATTCTTTCGTCTCCTGACTGGACGCATCCATTTGAAATTATATGCGATGCATCTGATTTTTCCATTGGTGTTGTCCTTGGACAGCACATCGAGAAGATGCCGGATGTAATTTATTACACAAGTCGAACCTTGAACGAGGCCCAATTAAATTACACAACAACCGAGAAGGAATTCTTAACTGTTGTGTTTGCATTAAAAAAGTTCAGGCCCTATTTAATCGGCTCTCCAGTCATCGTTTACACTGACCATTCAGCTCTTCGCCATCTTTTTGTGAAGAAGGACGCTAAATCTCGGCTGATACGTTGGATCCTTTTACTGCAAGAGTTTGACCTTGTCATCAGAGACAAAAGAGGATGCGAAAACGTAGTCGCCGACCATCTTTTACGCCTCCCCTCTTCGCCAACGCTTCAATTTCCTATAAAAAACGTTTTTCCAGATGGGCAGCTCTTGACTGTATCATGCGAACCATGGTTAGCAAATATTATGAATTATTTGGCCACCGGACTTATACCAAATGAATGGTTGAATCAGGACAGACTCCGATTCCTATCCTAGGTAAAACATTTTTACTGGGATGAACCTTATTTATTCAAATACTGTCCCGACCAAATTATTCGTTGGTGAGTCCCCGACAATGAATTTAAGAGCGTGCTGTCATTCTGCCATGATCAAGCATATGGCGGGCATTTTGGCCCTAAAAATACACCCGAAAAGATCTTGCAATGTGGCTTCTACTGGCCTCAACTTTTTAAAGATGCACATGATTACTGCAAGACATGCTCCCGGTGCTAACACTTAGGCCGGATATCTAGGAGAAATGAAATGCCGCTCCAACCAATATTGGTTGTGGAAATTTTTGATGTTTGGGGGATAGATTTTATGGGACCGTTTCCCAATTCTTTTGGGAACGTGTATATTCTCCTCGCTGTTGATTATGTTTCTAAGTGGGTCGAGGCTATGCCCAGCTAGACAAATAACAACAATGTTGTCGTTATATTCCTCAAAGAAAACATTTTCTCTCGGTTTGGGCACCCCCGCACAATCATATCAGCGATAATGGAACTCATTTCTATAATAGGACTTTCGAGTCCTTAATACGGAAATATTCCATTAATCACAAGTTATCAACGCCCTATCATCCCCAAACGTGTGGGCAAGCTGAGATTTCAAATCGGCAAATTTAACAGATATTGGAGAAAACGGTTTCCAAAAACCGTAAAGATTGGTCTCTAAAACTTATTGATGCCCTTTGGGCATTTCGCACTGCCTATAAGAGCAATCTTGGCATGTCTCCATATAGGCTTGTTTATGAAAAGCCTTGCCACCTTCCAGTTGAAATTGAGTATCGCGTATTTTGGGCGATAAAAGAGTTGAATCTATCTCTCGGAGATGTGGGCAGCCATACAGAGATGCGGGCAGCCATACAAAGCTGCAATTAAATGAATTGAACGAGCTTCGGGATGAAGCTTACGAGAACGCGGTTGTCGTCAAAAACTGAATGAAGGTGTTTCATGATAAACACCTTATGCGCAAATCATTCAAACCTGATCAACAGGTTTTACTTTACGACACCCGGCTACATTTCCATCCCGGCAAGCTTAGATCTCGATGGAAAGGGCCATTTCTTGTACACACTGTATATCCGCATGGTGCGGTCGACTTAGAGAATACGGAGGACGGTTCACAATTCAAAGTGAACGAACATAGACTTAAACCGTTCCTCACCGCGGACCCTTCGGAGGAGCTCCTGATATTGCAGGAGCCAGATTACAAAGACTGAGCTTCCTCCATCTACTCCTAAATTTCGGTTATCCAGCCATAAACAGTGGAAACACTGTTTCAAATAAATTTGGGGGTATGTCACACTTGTAATTATATAAAAACAAAATAAAAATAAAAAAATGAAAATAAAAAAATTTCCAATTTTTAAGGGTATTTTTGTAAAATTTCAGAATAAAAAATAAAATAAAATTTTTTATTTACAAATAAATTTCTCTTTTTAAGAGGTCCTTTTTGCAAATAACCAAAACACCCCCCTATAAATACAACCCGACCTCTCTTCTGATTTTACAGAACCCTAATCTCAATTCTCTCAAAACCCTAGCCGCCGCAGCTGAAAGATCAGGGAGATCTCTCCAGGAAGCCGCGTTTCCGCCGCCATACCCCCTTTTCGACCGTGCAACCGCCGCCGCTTGTCGTCGTCGCCCTCTGAAAATTTCAGAGGAGGTTTGCACTTCTTTTCCCTCTCTGTCAATTTCATATATTTGTATTTAGCTCTCTGTGATGGCACCAACTTTACAATTTGAAGAGACTTTTCACAAATATTTGCACACACGGTCTACGGTAGTTATTTCGGTGAAGAGATCCAAAGGCGTGGGTGGAACTTTTTACTTTTTAACCATCCAAATTCCTTCGCGCTTCCGGATCTTGTCACCCAATTTTACGAATGCATGGAGAATGGTTGCCTCTCACAACACGGCTACATTAGGTTAATTTGGGGGGATAGGGAAATAATCGATAGGGACTTCATCCATTAAGTCACCTTAATACATAGATTACCTATTCATAACCAACCCCTCCATTTTGAGGACTACCTATCCTTGATGGGTAATGATTGTTCGAGGGAGCCACGCGAGGGCATCAAGGCTAGAACTCTTTTTGCGAATGTACTAACTGTGTGCCGTTGGGCACAAAACAATATTTTTAGTAGTTCGCACAATACGAAATTTTTCACACCATCCCTTCATATCGTGCACACTTTGATGACTAGAAACCCCAGCTGTGATATGTGCACTGTATTACTTCACTCAATTAGTGCAGGTAAGAGGGCTACCAACTATCCATGCCCTATGTTGGTGACACAACTGTGTCGCCATTTTCTCCCTGTGGAGGAATTTGAATTTTATATGTATGGAGGTATCCCCATTCGACCTCTTCTTGAGGGCGTATCCACGTCCTACACACGCTTAAATGTTGTATGGTTGCGCATTGAGCCGGCCGAGGAGGTACCCGCCAAGACGCCCAGCTCCAGCTCGACCACGAGCGAGGAAGAGCTTACCCCCACGGCACAAGCACGCTTACTTAGGAGAGCTAATAGGGGGATAGACAGATTGATAGGAATGGTGACTAAGCTGGATCAGCGAGTCACAGGTTTGGAGCACGGTATGACCACCCTGCTAGTAAGAGAGGAACGTTCCCGCTCAAGATCGAGGGTACGGCGAGGCCATGAGCAGTGAGGACACTGCTTTTAATAAGTTTGGGGGTGGAGGTGGAGGTGGATTGTAAATAGTTATCTTTGCATCTGCATATTTTTATTTTTGTACATATTTGTTTTTCTTTCTTTGCATATTTAATTCCGCATTGCATCTTTATAAAAAAAATATAAAAACTGAAAAATATAAAAAATAAAAATAAAATCAAATAAAAATTCAAAAAAATTTAAAAATTATAAAAATTAAAAAATTCTATTTTGGCCATATTTGACTTAAGTTCAACATGACGGTTGATTAGTAGGGAAAAACTAGATCCTAAACTTAGTAAATTAAAAATCCTAAAAATAACCTTTCTTAAAATTTAACTGTAGAAAATATATGTCCTTATAGTTTATTTAGAAATAGACAAATTTTGATTTCAGTTCTTGGGCTAAGTCGAAATAATGGAAGAGTATTGAAATTTTTATTTGAAGTGTAAATCTGAAAAATAATTTTGAACCTTAAATCTAAATTCTGAAAATATATACCCTACAACTAGCACATACACGCATCTTGAAACTTGGGATAATAGAGAATACCTTGAAATGCTCTTGTCTAAAATCCTTAGTATGAAGAAAAATAAAATAAAAGTACAAGTGTGAATAAAGAGAAAAAAAATAAACACTGGTTTTGTAATTACTTAAGGCTGCATAAATAAAAAAAATATAGCGAGGGTGCTTTATCACCTAGTGCCTTAGACCAACTGGTTTGGGAGTCACTGCTAAGCCTTAGGTATTACAAGTCAAGAAATTACGCCTAAATGCGCAAGCACATTTTGTAATCGGTCGTTTAGTACAAGAAGTATTAATGGTCGCATGAAGGATGTGTGAGCAATTTCATCTAAAATTCACCAACTAAAAGTACTTTAGACGATGGACAAGAGTATGATAGCTTGAATTGAATTTCCAAGTGCAGGGGTGATAATTACACACATGTAGGGGTATATGATTGGGGTTTGGATGAGAGATAGGATTGAAAGATAGGGCTTAAACCTTCTGTAGAGATGATAAAAATTCCTAAGTTGAGATGGAACCTTAGAAGGAAAATTCAAAAGATGTTGAAAGTTTAATAAATTTGCAAAACATATACGATCTTAAGTTAAATGAAAAGTGAGTTTGGGGGTATTTGTTCATATCAGAATTTTGCATTATTATATCACCCATTCTTAATCATTATACATATAAATAGGTGCTTTTGATCCATGTCTGCTAAATAGTTGCAGGTTACAGGTTCTCAGATCGTTACAGTAAAATTCATGAAAAGACGCTACAAATGTGAGACTACGACCAACAATAGATGTATCTGTATGATGCCTCCTATCAGTTCAAGAAACAAATAAAGATCAGTAGACAACAATGCACAAAGCAGAAGGGTAGCACAAGATTCAAGACTTCAACGCGAAGCTCACGGTAAAAGTCCACATAATTCTGCTCTGTTGAAAATCTGGAAGAAAATAGAAGAGATTCTGAGGAACCAAGTGAAGAAAACAGAAGGAAAAATCAACATGAAGCAACACTGAAGAACTGATCTAGAGATCTGACCAATTGGCCGCGGAACCGAGGCCAAACATGCCTTCCCGCCGCGGTTCCGCGGCCGTATAGTGCACGTGTCAGTGCATGTGTCGGTGGGTGTCGGTGTTTTGACCCGGTTTTTTTAGGGTAGTCTTGTAAATTCAAGTGTGGATCAAATGTAACCTAGGGTTTTTCCTATCTATAAATAGGAAAGCCAAAAGCCAAATGAAGGCATGCCACATTTTAATTCTTAGATTTAAATTTTAATTCAAGTTGTAATGAACTGTTGAGAGGTCATCAATAAAAGTAAGCCTTTTTATTCATCTCGCATTTTTTTATCTGCAATTTATTATCTGCTATTTTTATTTTGTTCTTTTATTATCTGCAATTTAGGTCATTAAACAAAAATATAAAAATGAATTTTATCGTCACTTTCCTAATGATTGAGTAATTCCTCGCTTGTTAGGGTTAGGATAGGGAAGGTTTGAGAGAAGGAAATCTCTCTCATTCCTTTCATTGCCAATATAATTTTAAAATAAGGACTCTATTTAATTCAACCACACACCACTCACTACGGCACCCTATCCAAAATGATAGCGGTGATTTCCTAGTTAGACCGGTTATGGTTGAATTAACCGGAGGTTAGGGCTAAGAGTTTAGAACGAACGGACAAGGACCAAAAGGAAGAAACTAAGTTTCTTCCTAATCGTGCTAATCCCCGTTGTTGACTATTACCCTAACACCTATATTTGTAACTAGGGCAATGATAGAAGTGAGAGGAGTCCTTATTTGAACTAATCTAATCTTAACCCTAGTAAGCCTTTTAAATCGATTTATTCTCATTTTTAGTTCTTAAAAAAAAACCTACCAAAGATAGGACTTAACTCGTTAGGACTTAAAGAAAAAGACACAATATCCCTGTGGGTCGACTCGTACTCAACCGGCTAGCTACCAAGCAACACCGTCTTGATTGCGGTATTCTTAAATTTAAAACGCATATACAAAATAGCAAACAATCACCTAGCGTCTCATGTGTCCCTCACGTGGGCGCCACAGAAGAAAAGAGTGCTTAGCACTCATTGGGCAGCACCCGGCGCCTAGCGCCTCACGTGCTCCCCCACGTGGACGCCATAAAGAGTGCCTAGCACTCCATATAAAGACAAAATGAGTAAAGTGTTTTACACTTATTGGGTAATTCTCCATGACTGAAAGCTTCACATGATCATATGTGAGCGTAAGAACTTATATAAGTGCTCCGCACTGTTTGCATAAAAGGGGGACTGATTAAACAGAGCCCAAAAAATTGCTTAGCACTTTTCAATAAAAAAAAGACCACTGAGCAGATCAAGCCCAAAATTGGCTAGGCCCTCTGAGGAAAGAACCTTCTTGATTCAAATCAATCGAGCCCATATGCTCATGACTGCCCAAACTAATCTCAGTCTCACATATGACTATTAATCTTTCAATTGATGATATCCCAAATGATATTCATCTTATATCTCCTAAGATAGTTTTAGTTTCAAACATGACTAATGATTCCTAGGGTCACTATAACCCGTTTATCTCAAATACGGGATTTGGTTTAAGGATACATCTCACCACACCTCTGATATATGTCGTTATAATTTTTCAACGTCTTCAGAGATGTCTTCAGAGAGGTGGCGGTTCCCGACAACCAATAATTCTACAGTGCATTCCCAAACCGTCCAAACCAACGTGCACACCTCAAATCAAATTGCATCCCACACTGGGTGCATTCCATATCACCCATGTTCATTCCATCACGTAACAAATACATGTGCGCGCAAGATGAATACACTGGACCACTACGTCCTTAAAGTGGCAAGGGACCGAAATGTCCTTAAACTAATATTCGCCGCCAAAATGGCGACAAGAGATCGAAATGTCCTTAAACTAATATTAGCCTCCAAAATGGCGATAAGGGAATGGAATGTCATTAAACTAATATTCGCCTCCAAAATGGCGACAAGGGATCGAAATGTCCTTAAACTAATATTCGCCTCCCAAATGGCGATAATGGACCGAAACGTCCTTAAACTAAAAAAATAGAGCCCAAATGCTCTTTTGTTGGATCTGAAATAAAAATAACCCTAAAAGCTTGTTAAGTGGATCTTAGTCTCAAATTGGACTAACGTATCCTTAACAAAAACAAATCGAGCCCCAAATGCTCACATACATTTACGTTGATCTTAATCTCAAAATAGATTAATGGTCCTTAAATAAAAATCAAAATCTAAAAATATACGGATTTGGACTAATCCACGCCCTACGGGCGACGACATGAATTAGTCTCCGTATAAAATCTACTGGCAACCCAAACAAACAAACACACACACAACACGAAGTGAACATCCAAAGCAGGAGAAAGTGGTTATCGCGATGCGGTAATGAAATTAACTGCAGGGGCTTGCGCCTGTAGGGTAGAGCGTCCTCACAATCAAACCCCCCTCACAAACGTGGGGGAATCTGACGAAATCTGCTACAACGGCCGCATCCGTCCAAACCTCCGATATACGGTACCATAAATCAACTTGGCATCTGCGGAGAGATAGAAGGATAAATCCAAATAGCATCTAGCCCCCAAATTCAGGCAAGACGATCCATCCCGGTTTCGTCCCCATTTTTGGCGGTGAACAGATTCTGGCACGCCCAGTGGGACCTTTTTCTCTTTCCACTCCACACTTCATTTGTCGTGTTTCGCAAACAAATCGCAGTTTTCTATGGTTGCCCTTGGATTTGAGATACTAAGATTTGGTGTCTTGCTCCTTTGCAAGAAAAAGGTCAATGACTTCCAGCTGCACAAACTGCAACAACAACTCCCACTCCGTCCCAATTGGAGGAGTGATATACGGGCCCAATGCGGCTTCCATCTTTTCAATGCCGGTGGGACAGGTGACTCAAGCCATCACTGGATTGTTCTTCGGGACCATGCTCCCACCAGCAAGCTTCAGCGCCCCAGTGCCACTATAGGAAGCTCCCAAGAAGTCGGTCTTCGATCGACTTGCAACCACCATGGCCCCTCTCAACCGGTCGTCCAAGTCTGCCACCACAGTCTTCAACAGGCTGAATCGAAGCTCAAATGAGCCCGCAATGAGGCTTATCATACTTGAAGGGGTTGTCCTAAAATGGATAGTCTTCCTAACTCCTCTGGCAGGTGAAGTCGTCAAAGGTACTTTGCCTTCCAAAAGATCGGTCTTCGACAGATTGGTTGTTCCAACTCTTACTGCGGGTGAAGTCGTCAAAAGTGCTTCCCCTACCAGAAAATCGGCCTTCGAAAGATTGGTCGTTCCCTCTCAACGGACGTCAGTCTTTGATAGGCTGACACCAATAGTAGCCCCTCATCAAAACCCGGGGCATGATGGAGCCGCTTCCACAACTGAGGTGGTCCCGTCTGCAAGACATGCTCGACGCCGCCACTGGCGCCGGGTGAGAAGAGCTGGGGGCAACTCCCCCTCTGGACTTACTCCTCCAGCTCCAATGGTGGAAGTTGACGATGCTGTTCCAACCAGGAACAACTTTGAACCGCTAAAGAGGGTGCGCAAAAACTCCCCAACCGCGGTGCTGAAGAAATCTCCCCACCTGCTGAAAACATGAAGGAAGAAAAGACGAAGCAGTCCCCTCAACGACTCTCCTCCCAAATTCACATGGTCTGGCGAAAAGTCCAGGACTCTGTGATCAACAAAGACCACTCTCGTCGACCGAAGAAATTGAAGGTTTGGCAAGAGGAAGACCATCCCCCCATTATACAGCGAGGGACTTCCTCTATACAGGTGCCTGTTACAACGGCTCCTTCAACCTCGACCTCCCACAAAAGGAGGAGGCCGGAGAAAATCCTATTGCCTGCGGCAAATTCCAAAGGCGCTGGATTCAAACGCCCTAAGTCTGGGAGTATAATCATACACACGGTTTACATGGCTTCCGGGAAAGAGGAAAGCCATGTTTCCATGGGTCATCGATTGCAAACTCGTTCGTTGATAAAAGTTCAGGAGCAACAACAGAATCTCTAGGAGATGCTGACGAAAATGGCAGCACTCACCGGACAGAAAGAAAGTCCGGAATCAGCAAGCGAACAACGCCAAGAGCAGGAAACCAATACAGAGTTCCTGCGAAGGGTGCTAGAAAGAAAAGACAAGGAGTCCGAGGAACAGGCTGCTAATATAAAGCAGATGGCACTTCTATTCAAGGACATGGTTGGAATGATGATTCAGCCAGAACCTCCAGCCGAAAATCCACTGATAATCATCGAGGACAACAGAGGGGAAACATCGAACCCTCTTCTGGCTCTATCAGTGGACAGGGAAGAAACGATCTCTAAAGCTGCCCTTGAGGATTACATAGCTCAACAAATACGAACTCATCAAGCCAACGAAGCGGTTGGCCAAGTCGTCAGAACCGGGCGACCGTACCCAGGCTGGTACGATCAAATCAAGTACCCGCCGGGATATACGATCCCCAAGTTCCATGTATACAAAGGGACATGCAATCCTCATCAGCACGTTGCTCAGTTCAGAGCTTTGTGTGGAAATACTGGAGGCGACGACAAATTGCTGCTTCGCCAGTTCATTGGCAGCCTGTCGGAAACAGCATTCGAATGGTACTCGGAGCTCCCAAATGACCCCGTCAAAAAATTCACAGAAATGGAATTGCTATTCACACAGCAGTTCGCAAGCGCAAGCGAACACACCCCGATCACAGTATTATTCAATGCCAGGGTGAAGTCAGGAGAGACCTGGGTCCAATACACGATCTGGTGGCGGAACCTATGGTCAAAATGCGAACAGTGCATCGAAGAATCTCCTTCCGTGGGCATGTTCATCTGGACCCTTGATCCTTAAGCGACCGTGTCCTAGTTCATGACGTTCTTCAAGCGGAACACCTTCCAGGCGCTGATTGACAAGCTGGCCTAAATGGACCAGATGGGCTACGGGCCTTCCTCCTCAAAAATGGACCTTCGAAATGCCAAGGGTAAAGGGAAAGAAGGCTTCGTTGCCAACACTCAACAACAGACGGGTGACCCGAATCCAGTTACTCACTAAAACAACATGCGTCCGCGTATATCCCTGGAAGAAAGGCTATGACGTGTTTACTCGTTTCCCCGTGATAAGACGAGGAGACTGTTCGAGCTGGCGGTGCACAACAAACTCATCACGTTGCCGGACCCATGACGTCCATCGCAACCTGGAGACATCAACAACCCCAACTATTGCTCCTATCACAGGATGGTGAGCTACCCAATCGAGGATTGCTACGTCTTAAAAAACCGAGTCGAGGATCAGTACCAACAAGGGAAGTTTGCGCCATCGGAGAACTGGAGGGTCAACCCACCACAGAAGTACGCTCCCAAGAAGGTAGATATGCCGGGGGAATCATGCTCACTCATAGAAGAAGCTCCATGGGAAGTTGTCCTTTCAGCTAAAACCAAGAGAATGTTGAAGGATTTACAGGCATGTCTGGCGATCAGGTGGAAAAGCCCGCTGGAATCTAAGATCATTGAAGGAATGCTGAAATCGCATCCCTCATCGAAAATTATTGATGAGGGGCAAAACTCCCTGGTCAAGCTTTCAAAGTCTTCGAAGAAAAAGAAGATGACCAAGAAGTCTGTGCAGCCTGTCGAGTATGACGACAAGTGCACAGACCTGTAAAAGTATATCGACACGCTGGAGGAGTACAACCAGAAGGCACGGACCCCAGTCACTCTCGAAGAGTTTCTCAAGCATATCCTTGAGAACGGAGATAGTGATGATGATGAGGGAAATGACTCATCAGAAGAAACCCAGGACTATGTAGCAAGTTGCCACATGGTCTCCCATTCGTCTTCAAATGTCGAAGAAGCTCCCTCGGCGTTGGAAAGCAACGCAGAGGAACTGGGGGCAGGAGTGGCGCTAAAATCCTTAGGATTTTCAGAAGACCCAATCGATAGGCTATTAAACGAAGCCTTTCGAAAAAGCAAAGCTGACCGAGAACGCAAAATAGCCATATACGAAAAGGATAAGCGTCAGCGTCAGGATGAAGAAGCTGCGGCAAGGAGAAGTCATAAAGTACACCGACCAAACCAAAGCACACCTGCGGCAAATAAGAGTAGGATCAAGACAGAGAAACGGTTCGCCAAAGCCCTGCCAGTGGGAATGAAGCTTCCAGCTCTCAAAGGAAACACGCCCGGGGTCATAAGCCTCAACGGAGAGGATTCACATCCGAACTACTGCTTATACCATCGAAGGATCACTCACCCCACCGAAGAATGCAGTGCTTTCAAGAAGTAGTGGCAAGGATACGTTGCTTATCAACAGCACTTCAAGATGATGAAACGTGAAGCTCATCGATAGCAAAGAAGTTCGACAAGTGTGCGTGAGAAAACGACTGGCAACTGTCATATGGTTGATACCAGTCGGAAAAGTGAAAAACTCCAAGTTCTTACCTTCGGGAGCGATTCTGAGGAAGAAATGACCCTCGACCCTCTCTTCAAGAACTCCACCTCGGAAAAAGAAGAGGGGGAGAGGAACCGCGAGAACATTCAGCTGTGTAACTGTTGGATATATGTAGGCCCTAAAGGCCATTATGTGATAGTGTATGTACTGATGTGTGTGTGTGTATGTCTCTCTCTCTCTATATATATATATATTAAGAGGACAGTCTTGCTCGACATGATAGTATGCTATCTGGTTTCACTTTAACATATGTTCACTTGATCATGTTTATATTCATTTTGATACATGTTGATAAAGCCCAAAGGATATTGACTTGACTACTGGGATTATGATGTGGATCATACTAGTGGGACACCTGTAGTTTATAAGTATATCCTTGAAATTTTCCTAGTCGTAGGTATATCGAGACAGGGCATCGATATTCCAGTGTAGACTAGCAAATGCTGTTCTTGTTCCATATGATGGGCGATGGATGATCTCATATCTATTTGGTGTGTTGACACCAAAGATTGTATACGGGTGCTCAGTGAGACTGGGTACACTGAACGGACTCACCGAGAACTCCTATGTGGTATTATATCATATGTCGGATAGCAGTTCTCAGGTGACACTAGTACAGGTTAGTCTGTAGACCCGAGATCGCCATAGAGTCTTGTGTGTCCTCCCACTGTACTTTGATCTCCACCCTACTACGGCTCTACTGAGTCGTATAAACAGGTGGATTTTAGGTACAGTCCCGAGGCATATAGAGGCAATGAGCGATAGGAGGGGTTTCGTCTCTCCCGGTATTGGGGGTTGATGTTGTGCTCTGCACGATTGGCTATAACAGGAAGTCCCTGGCCAGGGCTGCTGAGATATTACTGATAAGTGTTATCAGTAGTTTCTCGATATATTGTAGACCATATACCGTCATGACTTATTGAGTTATTAGGGTCGACGATTCCATCCCTAGACTCGATATGCAGCATATCTGACGAAGAGACCGGACTGTACGGTAAGTGTTACCAGTTGGATTGACGGGAGTTTTGACAGGTTCGCTTGTTCTTCTTCTGATCGCTCAATACCCGGGTGGCCGTTACGTTTAGCTGACCGCTTGCGGCTTGTAGGTGTTTGATATGATCATCACCTACTGCTGGCGTATTGACGAGTCTTAGAGTCCCACACAGAAGTTTCCTGGTTCAGGCGAAACGATGTGGTGTGCATATGAGATATGTGCGGGAGCTTGATTAAATACATGTATATGATACCGTATTTTAATCGGGCATTTTATATTAGTCGGGTCGTATGAGATATGACCGGTTTATTAAATCAAGTGTTGATTTAATATTGACTTTTATCTCATTTATTTAAACCCTTTTTCTTTAGATGGATGCATGCATGTATATGTACATGTTGATGTGCATACACACATACATGCATGCATTTGTATCATGGTTGATGATACAACATAGATGGCAATATAAGACTCACATGGTTCATATTTATATATATGGATATTTTTGTTTTAAGTTAAAGATAAAGGAAATTAAATTAATGACTCATTTCTTCACAAATGACTCATTGTTTCTACACACTTCCATGGTTGACTTTTGACTTAACCTTGGTTAATTTCCTTTGCTCTTTAACTCATCACAAAATATCTAGATATTATTATTAACCATGGTTTGTTTTATGATATTTATCTCTCTCTCTCTCACTCTCATTATTATTATGAGATTATTATTCATCCAAAAGAAAATATTGCCATCTTCATCTTCCTTTCTCTAGCTCTTTCTTGAGTTCTAAAATTGAGTGAGGTTAAAAGAAAGAAAGGGTTTTAAGTGAGAACCTAAACCACTTCATCATCCTACACATCTTTAGCTACTTTGTGTGGGGTGTTTGCTTCAAGGATTTCATAGATCAAGTGAAGCAACAAGGTTTGAGCAAAGGACTTCGGGTGGATCGTTGTGGACTTGGAAGCGTTCAAGCGAGCCGTTCCAAACCTTAGGAGATCCAAGGAGTTGCCCTAGGAGGTCTACAAAGGTTATAGTCTCTCCACTTAGTGTTAGATAATCTTTTATATGTGATACTATTAATTGTTACTCAATAATTCTAGTTCGATTCCTAGTTAAGTTTGCTTAGCACCTCTTAAAAATTAAATTGTGGAATGTGTGATGCTTCCAAACCCTATATGAGGCACTAAGGAAACCCTACAGTAGTATCAGAGCCAAGCTAGAGCTTTGGAGTAACCTAGACGACGTTAAAAATCTCGAACGAACGAAATACGACGCCCAGGGGGTGCTCTCTGGACTTTTTTCAAAAACGTGGATTTTTTCTCATTAAAAATACTTAAAAAATTCAGCAGGGTATTTTATGGGCCCACAAGAAAAACGAACCCCTATCTCCACTAAAGGACCGCGGAACCGCGGCAGGAATGGACATTCCGCGGCGGTTCCACGGTGCCTTTGGTGCAGGTGGGGCCGTACTTTCTTGAGCTAGCCAGTATGTACTTTGTGCAGTTTCTGGTAATTTTTAAAATTGCTCAAGTGTTGAGCTTTCTGAGAAGTCTTTGGGTGTTTAATCGTTCGATCGAATGTTTTAACTGCGCCTAGTTTATTAGTATGTGATACAATAATTGGAATCTACAAATTTGTTTGTTGCGTGTAAATCTAGCAGTTCGGTCTCGGGAATAATCGGAAATATTGTTGAATTATCCGGCTTATTTTGAAAAGGTGTTTTCATGGGTGAGATCTAAATGCGAGCTTTACATTGTTAGGCATGAAATCTTGTATATATGATATTCCGGGTTTGTATTGTCTAAAGGAAGTTACGATTCCAATTGTTGTAGTTTTTCATTTTATTTCTCTGTGACCGTAAGTGTAGTATGTGGTGTATCGCCGGTTTCATTGCTATATATCAACGACAATCGGGGTACGCATACTTACTTACGTTGATGATATATGATATTATGTGCTGCTGAGATTTGATATGCAGGATTGCCGTGATTGAATAGTTGGGGGTTTTATGTGAGATGAGAGTTTTCTTTTCATTCATGTAAAATTAAATTGTATGTAATATTCTTTTATTTGGGGCACTTCCGGGTTGAGATTGATGTCACCAGTGTTGTATATTATTTATTTTTCCGCATTAGGATAGAGCCAAGGAGGAGGGCACAAGTGACCGGGTTCTAGGGTTCAGTGGGAGGCCATCTCGAGAAGTCGAGACCGGATCTCCTAAACTCCAGAATTGGCAGGGTCACTTGCCGCCCTCGTAGGGGTCTAAGGGTGTGGGCTTGGCTATTCATCGCGACCGTGGAATCCGTATTTTCTATTGCTGGCTAAATACAAAATACGGACCTCCTAGATATCCTATATTAAATGTGCTTCTGTTGCTTTTATTATCTGATGTGATCATTTAATATATATCTGAGACGAATGGAATATTATATATATGATATATAATAGACATTGCTTATGTTTTGCACCCGCTCTAGCCCCGTCCCGGTATGCCGTTAGTTAAGTAACCTAACGGTGCATAACGGGACACTGTGGCAAATGCGAGTGGCATAAGCGTACGTTATATTTTCGTTTCTTTCTGTGATGGCTTAGGATTTAAATGATGGGACTGCATTAATTAGATTAATGTAAAGATAAATGAACCTAAAAAGATGTTGTAGAATCGGATTTGAAACACACTCGTCCTTTTATGAAAATGCAAGTTTCAAAATGCGGAGCTTAAGCCACTCCTTTTAAGCCCATTGGATTCTACAACGATATCAAGTTCAAAGCGTTAAAAGTTTTCTTAAAAACTATCCGCAGCCCTCCGTCATTTTAGGAAGAAGAGTACTTAGTATTAGTGCTGCGTATTTTGACTTTAGTTAAGGCACAGTGTACGGTAGCTAAGTGATGTCTTCCTTCACTGCATATGATGAAGATTAGTTAGGACATTCATATGATTATGATGACTTTAGTTAAGGGTCATATGGGTGGGTCTAGTTAATCACGAAATGACGGGAAGAACTTGACTAGTACTTATGATATGTTGACTATAATTAAGGTCATGAGTACTAGGGGTAAAAATAATATCGGGAATTTCAAGAGTTGAAATTTACAATGAGATTGTATACCTTCTATATGATAGTAGGATCCCAATCCCACTGTGAGCAAAAGTTGCTCCCGGGAGAATTTTGCACTTTACAATTAGCTAACTCAGTAGGTGTCAAGAAAGGTGTCAAACGGGGCTACGCCTCTGGGAAGACGAGGTTTATTTTAATTAGGTCCATGCGAAAGCACGGGGAACCGCCCTCAAGTACCGGCACCGGCCTGGCTGAACGGTTAGCGAAATTGTAGAATGTAATTAATCCCAGCTAGTTTTCTTTTTAAAAGGTTTTAAAGAAAATTTGATAAAAACAGTGGGAGACATCGGTTAGACAAGATAATAACCAATCTAATCTTTGCAAGAGCTTTTCGCTGAGTGTATTCTTTTTTCTCTCTTAACAGTAGATTCAAATGTCAGGACTCAAGCTTCTATTAGATAAAAATAAACTGAAGGGGACCAATTATAAAGATTGGCTGAGAAATCTAAACATTGCCTTAACTTATGATAAGGTATCATATGTCCTCACCGCTCCAACCTTGTCCAGCCCAGGTCCTAAATCTTCAGTTACGGATAAGGAAATCCGCAAGACATGGGACGCTGACTGTTCCACGGCCAAATGTCTCGCACTTGTATCGATAGATAACACACATCAGAAGCAGCACGAGAATATGGACGTACAATCCATATTCCTCCATACAAAACAGTTGTATGGAGAGCAATCTCGCGTATTACGATACGAAGCATCCAGAAAGCTGTTTCAGATGCGAATAGCCCCTGGTACAGCAGTAGGAGACCATGTTCTGGAAATGATAGCTCTCATAGAAGAGCTTGAGGACCTTGGGTGGACGATGGACAATGAACAATATACGGATATTATTCTGCAGTCTCTCCCCTCCACCTTTACTCAGTTCATAGTTAACTTCAACATGCACAACATGGAGAAGAAACTACCTGAACTCCTTAATATGTTAAGGAGTACAGAGAGCATGCTGAAGTCAGTAAAGACTCCCGTTTCATATGTTGGGCCATCATCCTCCTCTCGCCCGAAGGCTAAGGCCAAGGGAAAGATGAAGAAGAAACCCACCAAACCTAAGGGTGGAGTCAAAAAGGTTAAGGGGAAAGACAAGTTCAAGATTGAGGAATCGGGGAAAGGAGAATGTTTCCACTGCAAAAAGACAGGACACTGGAAGTGGAACTGTAAAGAGTACCTTGAACTCAAGAAGAAGCATGGTGATGCTTCAGCTTCAGGTGTGTTCGTGATTGAAAACTGTTTTTCTATTAACTCTGCTTCCTGGATATTGGATACCGATTCGGGTTCTCATATTTGCAATTCTGTGCAGGCGTTGAGAAATAGCAGAGTTTTGAAGACAGGTGATCATACTTTCCAAGTTGGAAATGGTTCCAATGTAAATGCAGTTTCAGTGGGAGAGTATCATAGGGTTACCATCGGGTTGTATATTGGTTTTGAACCCATGTTATTTTGTGCCAAGTATGCTATGTAATATTATATCCATTTCTTTGTTAGACAATGAAGGGTATCATTTTGCTGTGCAACACAATGTTATGAACATTAGACTTAATTAAGAGTTGATTGGTTGTGGTACACTTAATAACGGGATATACGTCCTTAATCAACACACAGTTTTCAACATTCAACACACAAGTAAAAGAAAATTTTCAGATATAAATGAAGCTTTTCTTTGGCATTGTAGACTTGGTCATATTAATGAAACAAGACTAAACAAGCTTCATAAAGATGGATATTTAAATTCTTTTGAGTATAAATCTTATGCAACTTGCCAGTCTTGTATCAAAGGTAAAATAACCAAAACTCTGTTTACTGGACACGGAGAAAGAGCTACTGAGCTCCTAGGCCTCATACATAGTGATGTATGTGGGCCAATGTCTACACATGCAAGAGGCGGTTTTTCCTACTTCATAACTTTTACTGATGATTTCTCAAGATTTGGTCATGTGTTTTTGATAAAACATAAATCTGAAGCTTTCGAGAAATTCAAGGAGTACAAACATGAAGTAGAAAACCAAACAGGAATAAGAATCGAGATACTTCGATCAGATCGAGGTGGAGAGTACTTAAGTATAGAATTCTTGGACTTCCTAAAAGAGAATAGGATTCTCTCTCTGCTCACTCCTCCTTACACACCACAGCACAACGGTGTGTCGGAGCGACGGAATCGTACCCTATTAGATATGGTACGATCCATGATGAGTGATTCTGAGTTACCCCTCTCCTTTTGGGGGCATGTATTGGAAACTGCAGCTTTTCTGTTAAACAAAGTTCCAACCAAGACCGTGTCTACCACTCCATATGAGATATGGCATGGGAAGAGACCATCTCTTAAACGAGTTAAGATTTGGGGTTGTCCGGCTTTTGTCAAAAAGCAGAATCCAGAAAAACTAGAGACACGATCGGTCAAATGTATATTTGTGGGATATCCAAAACATTCGTTTGGGTATCTTTTCTACCACAAGGAGGAACAAAAGGTGTTTGTTTCTTAGTATGCCACATTTTTAGAAATGAGATTTTTCCAAATGATACTGATGGCAATGTGGTAGATCTAGAAGAGGGTCTAGAAACACAAGTTATAAATGACGACTTGGCTGAAACTGATGTTGTAACGGAATCTAATGAACCTCAGCCACTCCATAGATCAGGTAGGACTTCTCGCCCATCGGAGAGATACTACGGTTTTCTCATTGATGGTGATAGAGAAGATTGCATCATGGATGATGATGATCCTGCCAGTTTTCATCAAGCTATCACGAGTGGTGACTCTGTGAAATGGCTGGATGCCATGAGATCTGAAATGGAGTCTATGTACACCAACAAAGTATGGACTTTGGAGGATGTACCCTCCGGGATAAAACCTGTAGGCTGCAAATGGATCTTTAAAAGAAAGATCGGAGTAGATGGTGTCGGGACCCGGTTCTTGCTCACGGAGCAAAGTGCCACACGGAACAAAGTGCCATGCCAAGTGTCGTGTTAAGTGGGCGGGGGCCACCACTTGAATCCGTGGGGGCCACCTCTTGAGTCCGTGGGATCCACTGTAGAACAATGGGGACTCTTCGGAATACATTCCGAAAGGGGGTAGATCTGTACTATAAATGAAATGATACCACTCTTCAATACAGAGGCGCCTTTTAAGTGAACCGGAACTACAGGAGCTTGAGAACTCCGTAGTTAAGCGTGCTCGAGCCAGGGTAGTTCTGGGATGGGTGACCTCCTGGGAAGTGGCCCCTGGTCGGGTCCGGTTCGCTCCGAAGGACAAAACCGTGCGGCTTCGGCCAGAGCGGACAATACTCTCTGTATTGGGAGTAGGGCGTGACAGATGGACAGGTGGAGACCTATAAGGCAAGGTTGGTAGCGAAAGGTTTTCCTCAAAGACCAGGTTTGGACTATGACGAGACTTTCTCTCCGGTAGCCATGCTTAAAACCATTCGGATCCTACTTGCTATTGCTGCTCACTACGACTATGAAATCTGGCAGATGGATGTTAAAACTGCATTTTTAAATGGTGATTTAGATGAATGCGTTTATATGGATCAGCCAGAGGGCTTCATTGACAGTGGGAGCAGCGGAAAAGCATGTAAGTTGCTTAAATCCATTTATGGATTGAAGCAGGCATCACGGAGTTGGAACATCTGTTCTGATGATGTTATCAAAGAGTTTGATTTCATCAAAAATCCAGATGAACCTTGTGTTTATAAAAAGACTGTAGGGAGATCTGTCGCATTCCTCGTATTGTACATGGATGACATTCTTCTGATAGGAAATGATATTCCTATGCTACAGTCAGTCAAATCATTCTTATCACAAATTTTCTCCATAAAGGACCTGGGTGATGCCACGTACATATTGGGCATACGGATCTATAGGGATAGATCCAAACGGTTATTGGAATTGTCCCAAACCAAGTACATTAACACCATCCTAAAGAGGTTTAGTATGGAAGACTCCATGCGGGGTGCCTTACCCGCTTTCCACGGAGTCACTCTCTCTAAGGATGATTGCCCAAAGTCTGATATAGAGAGAGCTCGCATGAGCATTATTCCCTATGCTTCGGCAGTATGATTGATAATGTATGCGATGTTATGTACATGCCCTGATGTTGCTTATGCACTTAGTGTAGTAAGCAGGTATCAGTCAAACCTAGGGGAGAATCACTGGACTGCTGTGAAGAACATTCTTAAGTACTTGCGAAGGACTAAATAATTGTTCTTGGTGTATGGTAACGGGGATCTCCAAATGGAGGCCTTTACCGATTCGAGCTTCCAGAGTGACAAGGATGACAGCAAGTCTATCTCAGGGTTTGCATTTACCCTCAATGGAGGGACGGTGGGTTGGAAGAGTTCCAAATAGGATACCGTTGCAGACTCAACGATGGAAGCTGAGTACATTGCTGGAAATGATGCTGCCAAGGAAGCCGTCTGGATGAGGAAGTTCATCTCAGAGCTAGGAGTAGTTCCATCCATTACTGATCCAATACCTTTGTATTGTGACAATAATGGGGCTATGGCGTTGGCCAAAGAGCCCAGGTCCCATCAGAAGTCCAAACACATCCTGAGGCGATATCATCTGATCCGGGAGATAGTTGATCGCTACGAGATCGAGATCAAGAGAGTAGATACAAAGGATAACACTGTGGATCCATTCACCAAGGCACTCCCTCAGCCGCAGCATGAGCGACTTTTTGAGATGTTGGGTATGAGATACACCAATAATTGGCCTTAGTGCAAGTGGGAGATTGTTGGATATATGTATGCCCTAGAGGCCATTATGTGATAGTGTATGTACTGATGTGTGTGTGTGTGTGTGTGTGTGTGTGTGTGTTCAGAGGGCAGTCTTGCTCGACATGATAGTATGCTATCTGGTTTCACTTTATCATATGTTCACTTGATCATATTTATATTCATTTTGGTACATATTGATAAAGCCATAACGATATTGGCTTGACTACTGGGATTATGATGTGGATCATACTAGTGGGACATCTGTACTTTATAAGCATATCCTTGAAATGTTCCTAGTCGTAGGTATATCGAGATAGGGCATCGATATTCCAGTGTAGACTAGCATATGATGTTCTTGTTCCATATGATAGGTGATGGATGATCCCATATCCGTCTGGTGTGTTGACACCAAAGATTGTATACGGGTGCTCAATAAGACTGGGTACACTGAACGGACTCACCGAGAACTCCTATCTAGTATTATATCATACGTCGGATAGCAGTTCTTAAGTGACACTAGTACAGGTTAGTCTGTAGACCCGAAATCGCCATAGAGTCTTGTGTGTCCACCCACTGTACTTTGATCTCCACCCTACTACGGCTCTATTGAGTCGTACAAACAGATGGATTTTGGGTACAGTCCTGAGGCATATGGAGGCAATGAGCGATAGGAGGGGTTTCGTCTCTCCCGATATTGGGGGTTGATGCTGTGCTATGCATGATTGGCTATAACAGGAAGTCCCTGGCCAGGGCTGCTGAGATATTACTGATAAGTGTTATCAGTAGTTTCTCGATCTATTGTAGACCATATACCGGCATGACTTATTGAGTTATTAGGGTCGACGATTCCATCCCTAGACTCGATATGCAGCATATCTGACGAAGAGACCGGACTGTACGGTAAGTGTTGCCAGTTGGATTGACGGGAGTTTTGACAGGTTCGCTTGTTCTTCTTCTGATCGCTCAATACCCGGGTGGCCGTTACGTTTAGCTGACCGCTTGCGGCTTGTAGGTGTTTGATATGATCATCAGCTACTGCTGGCGTATTGATGAGTCTTAGAGTCCCACACAGAAGTTTCCTGGCTCAGGCGAAACGATGTGGTGTGCATATGAGATATGTGCGGGAGCTTGATTAAATACGTGTATATGATACCGTATTTTAATCGGGCGTTTTATATTAGTCGGGTCGTATGAGATATGACCGGTTTATTAAATCAAGTGTTGATTTAATATTGACTTTTATCTCATTTATTTAAACCCTTTTTCTTTAGATGGATGCATGCATGTATATGTACATGTTGGTGTGCATACACACACACATACATGCATTTGTATCATGGTTGATGATACAACATAGATGGCAATATAAGACTCACATGGTTCATATTTATATATATGGATATTTTTGTTTTAAGTTAAAGATAAAGAAATTAAATTAATGACTCATTTCTTCACAAATGACTCATTGTTTCTACATACTTCCATGGTTGACCTTTGACTCAACCTTGGTTAATTTCCTTTGCTCTTTAACTCATCACAAAATATCTAGATATTATTATTAACCATGGTTTGTTTTATGATATTTATCTCTCTCTCTCTCATTATTATTATGAGACCATTATTCATCCAAAAGAAAATATTGCCATCTTCATCTTCCTCTCTTTAGCTCTCTCTTGAGTTCTAAAATTGAGTGAGGTTAAAAGAAAGAAAGGGTTTTAAGTGAGAACCTAAACCACTTCATCATCCTACACATTTCTAGCTACTTTGTGTGGGGTGTTTGCTTCAAGGATTTCATAAATCAAGTGATGCAACAAGCTTTGAGCAAAGGACTTCGGGTGGATCGTCGTGGGCTTGGAAGTGTTCAAGCGAGTCGTTCCAAACCTTAGGAGATCCAAGGAGTTGCCCTACGAGGTCTATAAAGGTTGTAGTCTCTCCACTTAGTGTTAGATAATCTTTTATATGTGATATTATTAATTGTTACTCTATAATTCTAGTTCGATTCCTAATTAAGTTTGCTTAGCATCTCTTACAAATTAAATTGTGGCATGTGTGATGCTTCCAAACCCTATATGAGGCACTAAGGAAACCCTACAGTAACCGCACGCTACCTGAGAAGAATCTCGAACCTACAAATAAAGTTTTGAGTAAACGAGACAAGGGGAAAGGAAAGTTCCCTAGGGAAATCACCCTCGATGATGGAGTCGTTAAAGAGCTCGCATCCTTGGACCCACCTAGGAAAAAAAAGGTAGATTACAATGTCCAACCACATCTAAGGAAGATGCCCTCTTAACTGAGCATATTGGATGCTCTCCTCCTGTCCAAAGAGGCGCGAGATTCTTTGATCAAGGCATTGCAAGAGCCTGATCAATTTCAAGCTTTCCTCGCAGAAGAAAGGATGAAGGATGAGTTAGCAGAGGTTCATACGGCTGACATCACATTCAGCAATGAAGATCTCCTCCTCAGAACGTGTGAGCATAACCGTCCGCTATACGTCACCGGTTATTTCCATGACATCAAGATAGGAAAAATCCTTATCGACACGGGTCCTCTGTCAACCTACTCAACGTGAAGGTGCTGAAGGAGATTTTCATGAACGTTCAACACCTGGCTTGGGACAAAATCACCATCTCCGGGTTCGACTCACAGTCATCACGGATGCTCGGGTCCGTAATATTGATATTACGCTTTGGGCTGCTCGTCACTGACATCAAATTTCACGTCATTGACACCAAGACTTGCTACAACGCTCTGTTCGGCAGGCCTTGGTTACATGAGTACAATGTTATCCCTTCTACACAACACCAGTGTATGAAGTATTTTAAAGACGGCCTCAAGTACACCATTACGGGGGAGCTAAATCCATTCTCTGTAAACGAAGTCCGAAAATATGAAGACGCCAAGTACTTCCTACCAGACTTCAAAGACACGGAAAGATATCATAAGCCGGAGGTTAAACAGAAGCCCGTCTCTACCATCCCGATCTTTAGGGACAAACCCACCGGACAAGGAGCTAAATCCATTCTCTGTGATTCGGATGTTGTTGTCCTAGCTCTTGTCCTTCCTCTGTGATTCAAGGAGGAAGATGATGAAATAGTCTACTCGGGACAACCCGAAGGCAATAGGCCCGGACCATCTACTCCTATTTTGGTCTTCGGTAGAGACTCTGAGGACGAGACCAACATCGTATTTTCCATTCACCCATCAGCACAATCCATTACCGGAGCTGATCAGAGTTTATAAATCACCATGGTTCCGCCACGGCATTAGAAAAAACTTGATGCGCTTGAAACAAACAGCGTACAAGAGCTGTAGACTTTCTACGTCCCTCTCAGGCGAAGAGGTGAAAAGGCAATCCTCTTCTATCAATCTACAGAGACCAAAGTGGAGAAAGAAGTCTGGTATGGTGCCGAGCTTGCGCTTGACAGGTTTCAACCAATCCGTCTGCCAGATATTACGCAGAGGGGTTGAAAAGGCTATTAAGATGCCAAGGCGTACCCTTCAAACAAACCGCTCGACAAGCACAATTCTACAACAAGATCTGGGACGTCCTCGGGACTCAGCGAAGAATGCCCAATGGGAAAATGGAAACAACCGGGCTCTGATATGTTCGGTCCAAGAAACGGGAGCGATTTCATGGCTGCCGCGTCATAAATAGCTCATGTATGGAAAGGAATGCTTTTCCAGATAACTATGACATTGGAACGGAGCAAAATCCCACTATAAGAGCGTCAAGTCCATCGTTCGAAGAACAAATTAACAAGCTAATAAGCGAAGCCGGTCAAAAGATTCGGGATGATCACAGCCGCGAAATGGCTATTTACGAAAAGGCCATGACACAGCGTCTCAATAAGCAGTCTGCAAAAAGAGAAGATTATGATGCCCTTCACTTTTATCCCACTATACGTTCTCGTGAAAAGAGAAAAGCCCGAAACAGGGGCAAAAACATGGTAAAGAACGAGAATGATGTTCGGAAACAGCGAAGCGGATCCAAGAAGTCACGCAATCAAGAAAAAGTCAGCTGGAATCCGTCTTTTATGAAGAATATGGGTCGAGAGTAATCTTTCCCTCAAGATAAGACAAGAAAAATATTTAACCTTATCATCAAGTACCAAATGATGACGCTCCTAGAGCCTCGGTACCCCGAACATATAAACGAAGTTCATCACCCGGATTATTGCTCCTATCATCGAGCAATAGGAAATCCCCTTGAAGACTGCTTCACCTTTAAAGACCGGGTCGAAGACCAATATCAACAATGCATGTTCGCTCTATCTAATAGCTGGAGGGTAACCCAACTGCAGAAACATGAGCTAAAGAGAACCTACACCGCGAAGGTAGCACCAGCTCAACATCAAGACTGGAAGTAAACTCTTACCTGCCATGTGATAACATTCTCATAAGGAGGGCACGAGAATATGGATGACTACCTTAAGTGCTTCGCAAATGAAGATGAGGAGGAGGTGATCTTAGAGTTTCCACCAGCACCAAAAGAGCAGGAAGATGGGATACACATTACGTCGGACAACCTGAGGAAAATCGACTTGAGGACGGAAAACGAGCCAAGGCCCACGTTCGTCAGTGAGCTACTATCTAAAAAGCAGGTGGCCATTTTAAAAGATGTGCTCATGCAATATAAAGATTGTTTCGCATGGAACTATTTCGAGATGCTGGGTCTATATCCAGAAGTAGCAGTACACAAACTGGCCATATCGCCGGACATCAAGCCAGTCAAATAGGTGCCAAGAAGAATGCGGCTCAAACTCGAGATGAACATCAACGCCGAAGTCAAGAAAATAATTGACTTCGGCTTCATCCAAGAAGTTCAGTATCCCGACTGGATTGCCAATATTTCTCCAGTGATGACGAAAAATCGGACGGTATGCATCTGTATAGACTTTCGAGACCTCAATAAAGCTTGTCCGAAGGATGACTTCCCGGTACCTGTTGTCGAGCTGATGATCGATAACACGTCTACCCATGAAGTCTTCTCTTTCATGGATGGATCTTCAGAATACAACTAAATAAATATGCATCCTGAAGACCAAAAGCATACTGCCTTCCGGACTCCATTGGGTATATTCTGTTACAAGGTGATTCCCTTCGGTCTGAAGAACGCCGACTCTACCTACCAGAGGGACATGATAAAGATCTTCGATGACCTCATTCATGAGGTTGTTGAATGCTACATTGACAACCTTGTGGTAAAGAGCAAATCTCATGAAGAACACTGGGAGCATCTAGACAGTGTTCCAACGTCTTCGGAAATATAATCTGAGGATGAATCGTCTCAAATGCGTGTTTGGAGTCTCCTCAGGCAAATTCCTAGGATTCATCATACGGCACCGGGGTATCGAAATTGACCCTTCGAAAATTAAGGTGATTATGGAGATGCTCACGCCGAGAACTCTCAAACAACTACGGTTTCTCCAAGGAAAGCTTGCGTATATCCGGCGGTTCATAACCAACCTCTTCAGAAAATGTCGTCCCTACAGTCATCTAATGAAGAAGGGGACCCTGTTCGTCTGGGATCATAAATGCCAAAATGCACTAGACGAAATTAAGCAATACCTACAAAATCCGCCAATGTTGATCACTCCGGTTAAGGGAAAACCGCTTATCCTATACACAACGCTCCTTGAAGGTTCTCTGGGTGCGTTATGGGCACACGAGAATGACTAGGGAAAGGAGAGAGCTCTATACTATTTGAGTCGAGTTCTCCTGGGGCAGAAAACAACTACTCCCCCATCAAAAAACATTGTCGGGCACTAATCTTCGCGATAAAGAAACTCAGACATTACGCCTTGGCATATGAGATCATCTCATATAAAAAGTGGATCCCTTTAAATATCTGATGTCAAGGGCCATTCTAACAGGAAGGCTCGCCAAATAGGCCCTCCTCTTGATAGAATTCTCGATAACGTACTGACCCCTTAAAGCGGTGAAGGGACAAGCCATCGCCGACTTTCTCGCCGAGCATCCGATACCCGCCGACTCCCTTTTAAATTGTGAGCTACCGGACGAACATGTATTCGACGCAAAGGAAGAAGAGAATGATGCCCGATGGGTGTAGGGTTACTAGGCACTGTCACAAGGTTCTACAAGGCATCAACCATGCCCGATTTAAAATTTAGACGTGCCGAACAACCCAAAGCAATGATCTTTGCCAGATAATTAGGGTTAACCATGCAAGTAAATATCTTTACAACTAAGAAAGAGAGATTACAATCTTTGTAGTCCGCTCCTTCGCTTCACAAGCTCCGAGTAGTAGTCCCTTCGCCGCGATCCATGATCTTCCAGACTCAAGAGAAGCTCCACAACCCGAGTGATCCATGCTTGCTTGAAGTCTTCTTTTTCGAAGATGATCTATCTTGAAGTTTCTTTTACTCAAGCTCTCACTCACTAATCAAGTATTAATGAAGAACGCCCTAATCTAATTGGCTAGATTAGATGAGGATGATGAAGTAGGATTTATGCTCTCTTTTATTATTTAATTCTCACACTAATCCATCACAAAAGAAAAACCTAGAAAGCTTTTTAAGAGCTCAAGGAAGAAGAAGAAGAATGAATAATCCTTTTATGATGAATAATGATTTTGTTATATCATTACAATTTCAACCATAGTTAAGTCAAGAAAGACTTAACAATTGTAGAGATTTAACTAGGATTAAAGGGTGTGGGTTGGGTTAGGAAAATATCTCCAAAAATATCTACACAAAATATCTTTGCAAGAAACAAAATAAAAACTTCTAGAAGCTTTTAGAAATAATTAACCCAAATCAAACCCTAACCATATTTAATCTCTACTAATCATGTTGCATTTGAATCATAACATGTCACAATATTATATATCACATATATAATATATTTTTTGTAACAAAAGAAAATAATACAATTAACATATATCGCATATATATCAATGTATTATCCGGTGAGAAAATGAATCAATAAAGCGAGCCAATATTAGATAATGTAATGTAATATATCACATATATAATTATACATTAAATTATCGAATCAACACTTGATCCGACAATCCAGCTATTTCTCAAATAACCGACTAATATAAACTGTATCATTTCATCGAATCAACACTTGATCCGATGACCCGGCTATATCATATATACCCGGCCGATATCAAATATCACGAGAATAGTATACGGTATCTTATATCGTATTATCTTCGGTTCCGCACATATCACATATGTGCTCCTACTTCGTTTTGCCTGAATCAAGAAACCTCTGTGTAGGACTCTAAAGAATCGTCAATACGCCGGCAGCAGGTGATGATCATATCAAACACTCACAAGCTGCAAGCGGTCAGCTAAACGTAACAGCCACCCAGGTATTGAGCGATCAGAAGATCAACAAGCAAGCCTGTACATTCTCCTGTGAATCCAATCAGTAACACTACCGTACAGTCCGGTCTCTTCGTCTGATATGTTGCATATGTAGTCTAGGGGTGGTATACGTCAGACCCCAGTAACCGATAAGTCGTGTCGATGTGAGGCTCATAACAGGTCGAGAACCTACTGATAACACTTACCAGTAGTACTCAATATCCGCCCTGGCTAGGGACTTCCAGTTATAGCCAATCGAACATAGCACAACATCAACTCACTATACCGGGAGAGACGAAACCCCTCCTATCGCTCATTGCCTCCATGTGATTCGGGACTGTACCCAAAAGCCACCGTTTTGCATGCCGTCTTGGACGTGGTAAGGTGGAAATCAAAGTACAGTAGGAATCACACATGACTCTATGACGATCTCGGGTCTACAGACTAACCTGTACCAGTGTCACCAGAGAACTGCCATTTGACGTGAGGTATAATACCATCTGGGAGTTCTCGGCGAGTCCGTCCAGTGTACCCAGTCTCCACTGAGTACCCGTACACCATCTCTGATGTCAAACACCAATGGATATGGGATCATCCATCGCCCATCATATGGGTCAAGATGCGTATACGCTAGTCTACTCTGGTGTATCGATGCCCTGTCTCGATACACCCTCGACTAGGAATAGTTATAGGATGTACTCGTCGACTACCCTGGCCCCACTAGTATGATCTCATCATAGTCTCAGTAGTCGAGTACATATCCTAAAGGCTTTATCAACATGTGAGAACAAGACAGTAAACTAATACAAGTCAACATGTTAAGATAAAGTGAAACCAAATAGCATACTATCATGACGAGCAAGAAATTCCTTTCTATATATATCCAAGCATCCACTATAATATACATCATATGTACAACAATGGCCTCTGGGGCATATATATAACTGACAATCTCCCACTTGCACTAAGGCCAGCTGTTGTAGTATCTCATACCCAGCATCCCGAAGAGTCTTTCAAACTATGTCTGGGGAATGGCCTTCGTGAGTGGATCCGCAGTGTTGTCCTTCGTATCAACTCTCCTGACCCCGATCTCCCTACGATCAACTATCTCCCGGATCAGGTGATACCGCCTCAGAATATGTCTGTACTTCTGATGGGACCTGGGTTCCTTGGCCAAAGCTACAGCTCCATTGTTATCGCAATACAAAGGTATTGGATGCTCAATGGATGGAACTACACCAAGTTCAGTAATGAACTTCTTTATCCAGACAGCCTCTTTGGCAGCATCGTTGTCAGCAATGTATTCAGCCTCTATCGTTGAGTCTGCAACGGTATCCTGTTTGGAACTCTTCCAACACACCGTCCCTCCATTGAGGGTAGAGACAAATCCCGAGTGCGACTTAGAGTCGTCCTTATCACTTTGGAAGCTTGAATCCGTAAAGGACTCCACCTGGAGTTCTCTGTTACCATACACCAAGAACATCTCTTTAGTTCTTCTCAAGTACTTGAGAATATTCTTCACAGCTATCCAGTGACTCTCTCCAGGATCTACTTGATACCTACTCACTACACTTAGTGAGTATGTTATATCGGGTATGGTACATAGCATCGCATACATGATAGAGCCTACTGCCGAAGCATAGGGTATCCCTTGCATGCGAGCTCTCTCCAAATCAGTCTTGGGAGACATCTCTTTGGACAGAGCAAGTCCAGAGATTGTGGGTAGGTTCCCACGCTTGGATTCTTCCATACTAAACCTCTTTAGTATGGTGTCAATGTACCTGGATTGGGACAATCCCAGTATCCATTTAGATCTATCTCTATAGATCATAATTCCCAGTATGCAGGAGGCATCACCTAGATCTTTCATTCAGAATCTTTGTGATAAGAAGAGCTTGACCGATTCCAGCATAGGAACATCATTTCTTATCAAGAGTATGTCATCGACGTACAATACGAGGAAGACAACCTTACTCTCTGCAACTTTCTTATAAATACAAGGTTCATCTACGTTTTTGATGAAGTCAAACTCTTTGACTATAATATCAAAGCAGATGTTCCAACTCTGCGATACTTGCTTTAACCCATAAATGGATTCAAGCAGTTTGCACACCTTTCCGCTGCTCCCACTATCTACGAAACCCTCTGGCTGAGTCATGTAAATGCACTCTTCTAAATCACCATTTAGAAAGGCGGTCTTAACATCCATCTGCCAGATTTCGTAATCATGGTATGCAGCAATAGCAAGTAGGATCCGGATGGACTTAAGCATAGCCACTGGAGAAAATGTTTCGTCATAATCCACACCTGGTCGTTGACGAAAACCCTTTGCAACAAGACTAGCTTTGTAAGTCTCAACTTTTCCATCTATACCAAGTTTCTTCTTAAAGATCCATTTGCTCCCAATGGGTTTTACCCCTTCAGGAGCAACTTCCAAAGTCCATACTTTGTTGGTGTACATGGATTCCATCTCAGATCGTATTGCATCCAGCTATTTCACGGAGTCTCCACTCGTGATGGCCTGCTCGAAACTAGTTGGGTCATCATCTTCCATGATGCAATCCTCACTCCCACCATCAACGAGAAAATCATAGTATCTCTCAGGTGGATGAGAAACCCTACTAGATCGGCGGAGAGGCTGAGGTTCGTTGGGTATTACTGAATCTTCTGGTTCCAATAAATCATCTGTCGTAGTTTGTGTTGCTGGAACTTCTTCCAGTTCTACCTCCTCGCCACAAATTTCCTTTGCAAGAAATTTCTTTTCTAAAAAGGGGGCATGTCGAGAAATAAACACCTTTTGTTCCTGGTAGAAGATATACCCTAGTGAATTCCTAGGATATCCTATAAACTTGCATAGGACAGACCTTGCCTCGAATTTGTCCGGATTTAGCCTTTTGACATAGGCCGGACAACCCCATATCTTAACATACTTAAGAGATGGTCTCTTCCATTTCCATATCTCATATGGAGTGGTAGGCACTGATTTGGTAGGAACCATATTCAATAGGTGTATGGCTGTCTCAAGCGCATACCTCCGGAAGGAAATAGGTAACTCAGCAGTGCTCATCATAGAGCGCACCATATCTAATAGGGTGCGATTCCTCCGCTCCGATACACCGTTGTGCTGTGGTGTATAAGGAGGAGTAAGCTGAGAGAGAATCCCATTCTCTTTTAGATGGTCTAGGAACTTATTGCTCAAGTATTCTCCTCCTCGATCAGATCGAAGGATCTTAATACTTTTGCCCGTTTGGTTCTCCACTTCGTGCTTATATTCTCTGAATTTCTCAAAAGCTTCATACTTGTGTTTCATCAGGAACACATGTCCGTATCTTGAGAGATCGTCAGTGAATGTAATGAAGTAGGAAGAACCGTTCCTGGCATGTGTAGACATAGGACCGCATACATCACTATGTACCAGCCCTAAGAGTTCCTTAACTCTTTCTCCGTGTCCACTAAACGGAGTTTTGGTCATTTTACCTTTGAGACATGAATGGCAAGTATCATAAGATGATAATTCGAACGGATTCAAATATCCATCCTTATGTAACTTAGCTACCCGTGTCGCATTGATATGAACAATTCTACAATGCCACAAGAAGGATTCGTTCATTTCTGAACTCTTCCTCTTGTGTGTGTTTTGTATATTAATAACTGTATTTTGATTGAGAATGAATATGCCATTTTGTAACGAGCCTGATCCAATCAACTTTTGATTTAGGAATATGTTCATAACATTATCCTGTATTACAAAATTATACCCTTCTTTACTTAATAAAGAAACTGATATAATGTTGCACATCATGTTCGGTATATAATAGCACTCATTCAGAATCAATGTATTACTACTGGGTAATACTAGGTGATATTCGCCAACTGCTTTGGCTGCAATATTTGTACCATTTCCTACTTGTACAGAATGATCGCCTTTTCCCAGTTCTCTACCTTTACGTAGCCCACGTAACAATTTATATATGTGGGATCCCAATCCGGTATCTAATACCCAGGACGTAGGGCGAACTGAGAAACAGTTCTCAATAACTAACACACCCGAAGAAGATACATCAACATGCTTGTTCTTCGTTTGGGCAGTGTGAGAATCCAGATATTCTTTTATTTGCTGTTCAGTCTTACAACACTTATAAGAAAGAACGGGACCAACGTTCCGCTGCTCAGTATAATAAGGAGGTTCAGTCAATACATCCATATTATTATCTTGATTAAGTCCTGACATGGTCGCTACCTGGAGAGAGAGAGAAGGAAATACTTTAGCGTATGCTCTTGCAAGATTAGATTGGTTATTATTTTATCTAATCAGGATGTCTCCCACTGTTTTTATCAAATCTTCCTTCAAACCCTAAAAGGTAAGATTAGCCGGGATTAATTATACTCTACAATTTCGTCAATCTTTCAGCCAGATCAGTGTTGGTATTTTAAGGGAGGTTCTCCGTGCTTTCGTACGGACCTAATTAAAATAAACCTCGTTTTCCCAGAGCCTTAACCCCGTTAACACCTTTCTAGACACCTACTTGATTGGCTAATTGTCCTGTGTAAAATTCTCCCAGGAGTAACTCTTACTCGCAGTGGGTATCAGGATCCATCTATCTCATAGAAGGTATGCAATCTCATTGCAAATTTCAACACTTGAAATTCCTGATAATACTTTTACCCCTAACGTGCTATGACCTTGACGAATGCCAACAAACCATAGTCCGCTAGTCAAGTTCAACCCGTACATTTCTTGATTGAATTAAACCCAGCCATACGTCTCTTGACGAAAGCCAACAAAGCCGTATGACTACCCTAACCCAATCACATCATATGCTACAGATAAGCAATAGTTAGCTACCGCACACTACGCCTTAACGAAAGCCAACAAACGCAGCACGAATACTAAGTATTACCTATCTGAAATGTCGGAGGGCTACGCAGGTTTTTCAGAAAAACCATGAGCGTAATGAACTTGATATCGTTGTAGACACAAGTGATTTTGAAAAGGGGTGTTTTTGAGACTTTTCCAGTTTCGCTAAAGAGGTCACTCCCGGTGAAGGGATCTCGGCTCTTTCCCCATCGAATAAGGTGCAGGGTATATCATATATACTGCGGTGCAAAGCAAGAACTATTTAAGTTGTCAAAAACTAAACCGTGAGTTTGTAGCATCTGCCAGTTTTGCTAAAGAGGTCACTCCCGGTGAAGGGATCTCGGCTCTTTCCTCATCGAATAAGGTGCATGGTAAATCATATATACCGCTGTGCAAAGCAATACTGTAGCTACCCTTTTTATAAAGTTTTGATTCTACAACATCTTTTAGGTTTCTTTTCTTTTATTAATCTCATTAATAAATCCCATCAATTATGCTTCCTAAGCATCACAGAAGAAACGAAAGCTGTAATATTTATATATCATCATATATATTGTATAAGCATGCATTCGTCTCAGGCAATAATATGATCTCATCACAGAACATTGCAGCAGAAGATAACATATGAAACATTGGATATACTAGGACGTCCGTGTTTTACATCGAGCCTGTATAAAACACGGATTCCACGGTCGCGATGAATAGCCAAACCCACATCCCTAGACCCCTACGAGAGCGGCAAACAACACTGCCAATTCTAGGGTTAGGAGACCCGGTCTCGACTCCTCGAGATGGCCTCCTACTGTACCCTAGAACCCGGTTACTTGTGCTCCCCTCCTTGGGTCTACCTAATGCGGAAAAATAAATAATATACAATGGTGACATCATCCTCATCCCGGAAGTGCCCCAATAAAAGAATATTACATACAAATGAATTTTACATGAATGAAAATAAAAACCCTCATCTCACATAAAACCCCCGGCTATTCAGAACACGACGATCCAATATAACATATCACAGCAACACATAATATCTCATATCATCAACGTATGCAAGTATGCGTATCCCGATTGTCGTTGATGTATAGCAACGAAGCCGGCGATACCCCACATACTACGCTTACGGTCACAAAAAAGAAAGTGTAAAACTACAACATTTGGAATCCACAATCACTTTAGACATCATAAATCCGAAATATCACATACTTCGCATTTCATGCCTAACTATATGAATTCCACATATTGTATCACATTCCAGATAAATAGACAATATTAAACTTTCCGATCGAATAATCAAACACCCAAGAATTCTCAAATAGCTCAACACATGAGCGGAGTTCAAAAATCCCAGAACATGTCACCGCCCCAATGAACCAGCCGTAGAAGGGTCAAACCAACGCCTCACATGTGGCAACGCTAAACTACCACAAAACCTAAGGGTTCAATGGAAGTTTTGACGGTCACATTATCGAGTTAAGGTTACATTCTTCTAGAGGGTCCACAGATATGCTTGCATGTTTTTCCGAAAGTTTTAAACTCAAGAAATATTCAACACTTGAAAATTTTTCGTGTCAGGAAAAAGCGAGTTATTGATATCCGTTCGAACATTTTAACACGTTCTAAATTATCCTGAAAACTAAACAAAATTAAACTTTCAGATCGAATCAACGAATACAAAAGTTCCCCAGAAAACTCAATACATGAGTAAGATTAAAAATTCCCAGAAGCAACTAGAAGTACCTACGGATTAACCCTAACAATACGATTCCTTAATTCCCATGTACTGCCGCGGAACCGCCGCGCGAGGCTTATTCCTGCCGCGGTTCCGCGGCGACTTGATGGTATTGGGGATTCGTATTTTACAGTAATCCTTAGAATCACCTGCTGAATTTTCTGAGTATTTTTAATGTTGAAAACCCCACTTTTTAAAAAAATTTCCAGAGAGGGGGTCATTTTTGATGTTTCGGGGTTCGATCGGACTTTTAATTTCATATACACGTCGCCTAATGCTCTAGCTAGGCTCTGATACCACTGTAGGGTTACTAGGCACTGTCACAAGGTTCTACAAGGCATCAACCATGCCCGATTTAAAATTTAGACGTGCCGAACAACCCAAAGCAAGGATATTTTCCAGATAATTAGGGTTAAACATGCAAGTAAACATCTTTACAACTAAGAGAAAGGGATTACAACCTTTGTAGTCCGCTCCTTCGCTTCACAAGCTCCGAGTAGTAGTCCTTTCGCCGCGATCCATGATCTCCCGGACTCAAGAGAATCTCCACAACCCGAATGATCCATGCTTGCTTGAAGTCTTCCTTTTCGAAGATGATCTACCTTGAAGTTTCTTTTACTCAAGCTCTCACTCACTAATCAAGTATTAATGAAGAACGCCCTAATCTAATTGGCTAGATTAGATGAGGATGATGAAGTAGGATTTATGTTCTCTTTTATTATCTAATTCTCACACTAATCCATCACAAAAGAAAAACCTAGAAAGCTTTTTAAGAGCTCAAGGAAGAAGAAGAAGAATGAATAATCCTTTTGTGATGAATAATGATTTTGTTATATCATTACAATTGCAACCATGCTTAAGTCAAAAAAGACTTAACCATTGTAGAGATTTAACTAGGGTTAAAGGGTGTGGGTTGGGTTAGGAAAATATCTCCAAAAATATCTACACAAAATATCTTTGCAAGAAACAAAATAAAAGCTTTTAGAAGCTTCTAAAAATAATTAACCCAAATCAAACCTTAACCATGTTTAATCTCTACTAATCATGTTGCATTTGTAATCATAACATGTTACAATACTATATATCATATATATAATATATTTTTTGTAATAAAAGAAAATAATACAATTAACATATATCACATATATATCAATATATTATCCGGTGAGAAAATGAATCAATAAAGCGAGACAATATTAGATAATATAATATAATATATCATATATATAATTATACATTAAATTATCGAATCAACACTTGATCCGACAATCCTGCTATTTCTCAAATAACCGACTAATATAAACTGTATCATTTCATCGAATCAATACTTGATCCGATGACCCGGCTATATCACATATACCAGGCCGATATCAAATATCGTGAGAATAGTATACGGTATCTCATATCGTTTTATCCTCGGTTCCGCACATATCACATATGTGCTCCTACTCTGTTTTTCCTGAGTCAAGAAACCTCTGTGTAGGACTCTAAAGAATCGTCAATACGCCGGCAGTAGGTGATGATCATATCAAACACCCACAAGCTGCAAGCGGTCAGCTAAACGTAACAGCCACCCAGGTATTGAGCGATCAGAAGATCAACAAGCAAGCCTGTACATTCTCCTGTGAATCCAATCGGTAACACTACCGTACAGTCCGGTCTCTTCGTCTGATATGTTGCATATCTAGTCTAGGGGTGGTATACGTCATACCCCAGTAACCGATAAGTCGTGTCGATGTGAGGCTCATAATAGGTCGAGAACCTACTGATAACACTTACCAGTAGTACTCAATATCCGCCCTGGCCAGGGACTTCCAGTTATAGCCAATCGAACACAGCACAACATCAACTCCCTATACCAGGAAAGACGAAACCCCTCCTATCGCTCATTGCCTCCATGTGATTCGGGACTGTACCCAAAAGCCACCATTTTGCACGCCCTCTTGGACGTGGTAAGGTGGAAATCAAAGCATAGTGGGAATCATACAAGACTCTATGACGATCTCGGGTCTACAGACTAACATGTACCAGTGTCACCAGAGAACTGCCATCTGACGTGAGGTATAATACCATCTGGGAGTTCTCGGCGAGTCCGTTCAGTGTACCCAGTCTCCACTGAGCACCCGTACACCATCTCTGATTTCAAACACCAATAGATATGGGATCATCCATCGCCCATCATATGGGTCAAGATGCGTATACGCTAGTCTACTCTAGTGTAACGATGCCCTGTCTCGATACACCCTCGACTAGGAACAGTTATAGGATGTACTCGTCGACTACTCTGGCCCTACTAGTATGATCTCATCATAGTCCCAGTAGTCGAGTACATATTCTAAGGGCTTTATCAACATGTGAGAACAAGACAGTAAACTAATACAAGTCAACATGTTAAGATAAAATGAAACCAAATAGCATACTATCATGACGAGTAAGAAAGTCCTCTCTATATATATCCAAACATCCACTATAATATATATCATATGTACAACAATGGCCTCTAGGGCATATATATAACTAACAATGGGAACTCTACTTCGATGGAGCTTCTTTCATGAAAAGGCAGAAGCATAACACCCCTATAATCAAAGATGGGATGGGTCTCATCTTCGTGACTCCGCAAAGAAGGATACTGCGTTACACCTCCTCCCTGACGGAGCCAAGGACTAACAACGAAGCTGAATATGAAGCTTTGATATTAGGTCTCGAGATCGCTGTTGACATGGAAATCAAAGACCTCCTTATATATAGAGACTCCCAGCTCATTGTCAGCCAAGTAAATGGAGACTATCATACATGCAAGCCAGAACTGATCAGGTATGGTGAAAGAGTGCAGCAACTGCTAACACAAATCCCCTCCTACATCTTGGAGAGTATACCATATGCGAAAAACAGCAAAGCGGATACATTGGATAGGTTGGCTAAAGAATTGGCCGATGAAGATCTCAATGACGTAAAGATCATCGTGCAAAGCCGCCGGGTTCTCACGCCAACAGGGATACCTTCGGAGGATTTAACAGAATCATCCGAACAAAAGGAAATGACCAAACAAGCAGTCCTCCAGATAGAAGACGAAGAAAAGAGTAAGGATTGGAGGGAAGTATTCATAGAATACTTCAAATCCCATCGAACGCCTGAAAACGCGTCGTCAAGACATCTGCTCATGAAACGGGCTCTGTCTTTCGCTTGCGTCAATGATACTCTATACAGGAGATCGCTTGACGGTTTGTGGTTAAGGTGTTTGGGGACAGAAGAAGCAAAGAGAGTCGTCCAAGAAACTCATGATGGACTCTGCGGTTCTCATCAAGCCGGGCCAAAGATGAAGCTGAAGATCAAAAGAATGGATTACTATTGGCCCACATTGATTCATGACTATCTTAAATATGCGAACCAATGTCACACGAGTCAGATTCATAGGGACTTCATCCTGTTAGGTCCACGTTACCTCTTCCGGTACTTTCGGGGTTGCGGAAACGGTAAAACAAAATTTTTTCTAGACTTGGTAACATGGACCGTAAAAGCCGGATCTTTGCTAAACTACACACTAGCATCCTAACTAGAGATTTATCTACTCGGTTAGGGGTTATACCTCAACTTGAACTCCTTCTCTTCTTGTTGTTCTTCTCCTTGCTTGCCCCAAGGGTTGATCCGGACTTTGGTCACCTCCGCGGCCTCCTTGAGTCGAAGACGATCCACCCGAGAGATGTACACCGAGCTCCACCTCGAGCCGAAGTAACTAGGGCAACAAGATTGCTAGTCTTGGTACCCTAGGTTGTGTAGAAGAAAAAGATGGTGATGTTTGTCTATGTGGATTCTTTTTCTCTCAACACAGGAGATCAAAAGAATTTGTCAAGAGGAGGAAGATGAAGGAGCTAGCAACCATGGAACATTTCTTTTCTTCTCATGAGAAAGAGCAAGAGAGAGAATGAGAAAAGAATTATGAGCTAAAGAAAATGAACCATGGTTCAATAATGCACTAAACCATCATTACCAATCCTATCAAGATAAAGTTTGATGGCTATATTGAAATGACCATTATTATAATCAAAAAAGAAAAAGAAAAAGAAAAGAAGAGTGTAGACTCTCTTGAAGGTCAATGGTCAACACGGTCAACCGGTCAACAAAGTCAAGAGAGGTCAATGGGGTCAAATGGTCAATGCAATTAGTCATCATAAAATTATCACTAAAAGGATTAGTAAATGATGTCCGCGGCTCATAATGGTTTTGACCAAACGAACTGTCAAAACCCTAATGAGTCCGCCTCAAAATGGTTTGGACCGAATCAACTGTCAAAACCTTAATGAGCCTGCCACATAACGGTTTTGGCCGAACCAACTGCCAAAACCCTGATGAGGCACCTCCTCCTTCATTGCTCCGGAAAACTGTGCATACACACCTGCATCCGCATTCCGTAGAATGCGGATGCGCAGAAGACAAAACAAATCCATCCGTGCAATACTAGGATCCGGCTTAAACCAAAGCCCACTAGTATTGCCTGCCCGAACACCACACGCACACAAGTGTACGTAAGTGATCGCAGCCCTGCCGTAAAACCATACGGCCTCTACACGTTTCGCTCAGTGTAGGGAAACTCTCTGTGTGGGACTCTAAAGACTCGACACTACGCTGACAGTGGGTTTAACCACAAACCGCAAGCGGCACTAGCTGTACGTAACGGTCCCCAGGTAGATGCCGATAAGAAGGCCGATGAGGTAAACCCATCCGAACTCCTATTGAGCCTGTATGTGACAATCTCCGTACAGTCCGGTCTGATACATCGCATGGCGGGTCTAGGGGGCGGTAAACGTCAGTCCCCTAATAGCGGTACAAGTCGTGTCGGAGTGAAGCCCAGAACACCCTGAGATAACACTGGAAACCTACCAGTATATCTCGCTTGCCCTGGCCAGGGACTACTCGTGTAATGGCTCTCCTAGACACTGCGCGATGTCAACCCCCAATACCGGGAGAGACGAATCCTGTCTAACCGTCACTGCTTCCAAGTGCTTCGGGACTGCACCCAACTACTACCAGTTTGCATGACTCAGTAGAGCCGTGGTAGGGTAGTAATCAAAGAACAGTGGGAACACACTCGAGGCGAAATGACAGTGTCAAGTCAGCGGACTAAGCTGTACTCATGTCACCTGGGAACTGATAACTGACGATATGTATAATACCAACCATCAGTTCCTGACGAGTCCTGTCCAGTGTACTCGTAACCTAACGAGCACCCGCATACTATCTCAAGTACGACGTACTGACGGCTGTGGGACAGACTGTTTCCCGTGCTGGGATGAGAAGCGCATACGCTAGTCTACTCCGGAGTATCGATGCCCTATCTCGATAATCCCACGACTAGGGACATGTATAAGGATGTGCTTGTGGATTACCCAGCCCCCACGAGTGTGATCGCCATCACAACGCCGGTAATCAAGCAAAAATCCTAAGGGCTCTACTAATGCGTATAGGTGATATAATAAAGAAACACACATGTACACATTAAAGCAGAGACAAACCAAGTAGCATACTACTATATTGAGCAAGATTTTCTGTACAACTGTGAATATCCCAAGCTTCCATCAAGTAATATACATACTAGTATGATACAGTAATGGCCTCTAAGGCATATACACTAACAATCTCCCACTTGCACTAAGGCCATGTACTGGCGTATCGAAGACCTATCATCTCGATCAGCCGCTCGAACTGAGTCTGGGGCAATGCCTTCGTGAATGGGTCCGCTGTGTTGTCCTTTGTGTCCACTCTCCACACTTCAATCTCCTGGCGATCAATGATCTCCCTGATCAGGTGATACCGCCTTAAGATGTGCCTGGATTTCTGATGGGACCTTGGTTCCTTCGCTAAAGCTATAGCCCCATTGTTATCGCAATACAAAGGTATTGGGTCAACAATGGACGGAACCACCTGAAGTTCACTAATGAACTTCTTCATCCAGACCGCCTCTTTTGCAGCATCGCTTGCAGCAATGTATTCAGCCTCCATCGTCGAGTCTGCGACGGTATCCTGTTTGGAACTCCTCCAACATACCGCCCCTCCGTTGAGGGTAAACACAAAACCCGAGACAGACTTGCTGTCATCTTTGTCACTCTGGAAGCTTGAATCGGTAAAGGACTCGACCCTGAGGTCTCCATTACCGTAAACCAGGAACATCTCCTTAGTCCGTCTCAGGTACTTAAGAATGTTCTTCACTGCTGTCTAGTGGTCCTCACTTGGGTCTGACTGATACCGGCTTACCGCGCTCAGCGCGTAAGCTACATCTGGTCTTGTACATAGCATCGCATACATTATAGATCCTACCGCCGAAGCGTAGGGTATAGTGCTCATGCGAACCCTCTCCTCGTCAGTCTTAGGAGACATCTTCTTGGAGAGGGTAATTCCGTACAATGCGGGTATGTTACCGCGCTTGGAATCCTCCATACTAAATCTCTTTAGTACGGTCTTTATGTACCTGGACTGCGAAAGTCCCAGTAGTCTCTTGGATCTATCTCTATAGATCTTGATCCCCAGAATGTACGAGGCATCACCCAGGTCCTTCATGGAGAACCGTTGTGACAAAAATAGCTTGACCGATTGTAGCATAGGAATGTCATTTCCTATCAAAAGAATGTCGTCCATGTACAAGACTCGGAATACGACAGTTCGTCCTACAATCTTCTTATAGACACAAGGTTCATCTTCGTTCTTGATGAAATCAAATTCCTTGATTGCCTCATCAAAACAGATGTTCCAGCACCGCGATGCCCGTTTTAATCCATAAATGGATTTAAGCAACTTGCACACCTTCCCTCTGCTCCCACTGTCTACGAAACCTTCTGGCTGATCCATGTAAATGCACTCTTCCAAACAACCGTTTAGGAAAGCCGTTTTAACATCCATCTGTCAGATTTCATAGTCATGGAAGGCAGCAATGGCAAGTAGGATCCGAATGGATTTGAGCATAGCCACCGGAGAAAAAGTTTCGTCATAGTCCAAACCAGGTCTTTGACGAAAACCTTTTGCAACGAGTCTAGCCTTATAGGTTTCCACCTGCCCATCTACACCAAGTTTCCTTTTGTAGATCCATTTGCATCCAACGGGTTTTACCCCAGGTGGAGCAATATCCAAGGACCACACTTTATTGGCGTACATGGACTCCATTTCGGATTGCATTGCTTCCTGCCACTTATCAGAGTCCCTACTGATAATGGCCTGCCTGAAACTGGTAGGGTCATCTTCTTCCAAGATGCAATCCTCTTGATCCCCGTCTATGAGAAAACCGTAGTATCTCTCGGGCGGATGAGAAATCCTACCAGATCTGCGGAGTGGCTGAGGTTCGTCTGGGGTTATTGAATTCTGAGATTCTGTCAAATCTTCAGTTTCATTTTGTGGTCGTTGAATTTCTTCCAGTTTTACCGAACTCCCACTTGTTTCTTTTGCAAGAAATTGCCACTCTAAAAAGGTGGCGTGGCGAGATACAAACACCTTCTGTTCTTCGGTGTGGTAGAACAGATATCCTGTGGAGTTCTTAGGATATCCCACAAATTTACATAGAACTGAACGTGCCTGAAGTTTGTCCGGATTTTGTACTTTTACATAGGCCGGACAACCCCATATCTTAATACATTTAAGATACGGCTTTTTACCATTCCATATCTCGAACGGTGTCTTAGGCACAGATTTAGACGGAACATCATTCAATAGATATGCTGCTGTCAACAGCGCATGTCCCCAAAATGAAAGAGGTAACTCGGCATTACTCATCATGGAGCGAACCATATCCAGTAGGGTACGATTCCTCCGCTCCGATACACCGTTGTGCTGTGGTGTATAAGGAGGAGTAAGCTGAGAGAGAATACCATTCTCTTTTAAGTAATCTAGGAATTCCGTGCTTAAGTACTCCCCTCCTCTATCAGGCCGGAGGATCTTGATACTTCTGCCAGTCTGGTTCTCTACTTCGTTTCTGAATTCCTTGAATTTCTCAAAAGCTTCAGATTTGTGTTTCATCAGATACACATATCCGAACCTAGAGAGATCGTCAGTGAATGTGATGAAGTACGAGAACCCACCCCTTGCATGTATAGACATCGGACCACATACATCACTATGTACGAGTCCCAAAAGCTCTGCTGCTCTTCTCCATGTCCAGTGAATGGAGATTTGTTCATCTTCCCTTTGAGACAAGACTGACAAGTTTCATAAGATGAAAACTCGAACGCATCCAAGAGTCCTTCTTTATGCAACTTACTCAGTCTTTTCTCTCCGATATGACCAAGTCTACAATGCCACAAGTAGGATTCATTCGTATCTGAATTCTTCCTCTTGCGTGTGTTTTGTACATTGAGAACTGTATTCTGATTTAGAACGTAGATACCATTACACAGTGTACCTTCAGCAACCAGTACTTTATGAAGGTAAATGTTCATGATATTTCTATCAAGAACAAAATTATATCCATCTTTATCGAGTAAAGAAACAGATATGATGTTGCAAACCATGGAAGGTACATAGTAGCAATCGTTCAAAATCATAGTCTTGCCATTTGGCAATACTAGGTGATATTCACCGACGGCTGCTGCATTAACTTGTGCTCCGTTCGCTACTCTGAGCGACATATCACCCGGTGCAACTTTCCTACTTTTTCTCAGTCCCTGCAATAAATTACAGATATGAGATCCTGATCTGGTATCAAGTACCCAGGAGGTAGGGCTGACCGTAAAACAGTTCTCAATTACAAGAACACCTGAAGTAGATGCAAAACCATGCTTCTTCTTCAACTGGGTATCTTGGGAATCCATACAACCCCCTTTCCTTTGCTCATACTTATGACTGTTGTCACAAGTTAGAGCCGAACCAACGTTCCCCAGCCCCGAATAAGAATTCGGATCGGTCAAGTGATACATTTTATTATCTTGATTAGGGCGTGAAATGGTTGCTACCTGGAGAGAGAGAAAAGAAACACTTAGCGTGCGCTCTTGCAAGTTTAGATTGGTTTTTAATTTATCTAAACAGGATGGCTCCCACTGTCTCTCGAATCCCTCCTCAAACCATAAAGGAAGAATTAGTCAGGATCAATCTCACCGTACAATACTTGCTTAACCGTTCAGCCAGGCCAGTGTCGGTACTTCGAGGGAGGTTTTCCAACGCTTTCGCGAAGTTCCTTAATTAAGTAACCTCTTTTCCCTGTGGGCGTAGCCCCGCTAACACCTTTCTCGACACCTACTTGGTTTATAGCATTGATCGTTAAGCGAGAATGTTCCCGAGGAGTAGCATATACTCACAGTAGGATCGGGATCCAAATATCATCGCGTGACAAAACTGAAGGAATCCTACCAGAATCATCACACTCCAAATGGTATGCAACACTAGCAAGTTTCAGTACTTTTGAAACTCCCGATGTGGTTTTTGCCCCTAGGACCCAAGTGACCTTGACTGAGCCAACATATCAAAGGATCCTAGTCAAGTTCAACCCGTCATTATCTTTACTGCATTAGACCCACCCGTACGAGTCCTTGACTGAGACAAAATGACCGCACGACTGTCCTAACCAATCACTTTGTATCCTACGGAAAAATATTACATAGCTACCGTACACTACGCCTCGGCTGAGCATGAAATACGTAGCACGAATACTAAGCAATATCAATCTGAAACGACGGAGGGCTACGACTGGGTTTTGGCGAAAACCCGTTAATTTAATGAACTTGATATCGTTGAAGGAACGTGATACACTTTTTGAAAATATAGTGACGAAAACTTTTGCTAAAGAGGTCACTCCCTGTGAAGGGATCTCGGCTCTTTCCTCGTCGAGTGAGGTGTTGGGCATTCATAAGATGAATACCTCGATGCAAAGCAAGAATAATCGACTATAATGAAGTTATCACCCTGACGCAAACTTTTGTCGAAGGGGTCACTCCCGATGAGGGGATCTCGGCCCTTGCCTCGTCGAATGAGGTGCTGGGCATTCATAACCGAATACCTCGATGCAAAACAAAAGTGAACGTCCTTCCAATAACAGCTTTTTGAAAAATTGTTTCAGCAACGTCTTTTAGGTTTATTTTCTTGCATTAGTTCTTTTAATGTGTCCCATCATTTAATCCTAGCATTGCAGAAAACAACCAAAATATGACGTACGCTTATGCCATTCGCATTCGCCACGGGCCCGTCATCATCCGTTAGGTTACTTAACTAACGACGGAGCAGGGGCTGGGCTAGCGCGGCTGAAAAACATAAGCAACGCCTAAATAGTTATTATATATATATATATATATATATAGCAATGATAGCCAATCCAGATCACAGATGAACACTTTGGATATACTAGGAACCCGCGATTAGTTTGAGCCTGCAACGAAAAGCGGATTACATGGTCGCGATGAATAGCCAATATCCCACCCAAGACCCCTACGGGTGCGGCAAACTACCCGCCAAGTACCCGAAGTGAAGCAACCTCCCTCAACACCGTGAGTAGGCCACTCGGCACTTCGAGATACCCGGTAGTTTGTGCACCCCCTCCATGGATCTATCCTAGGAGAAAAAACAGTAAAAAGAATTATACAATGATGGCTACAACCCCGACCCGGTTGTGCCGCCATACAAATAATATTATATCAATTTACAAATTTATTACATGAATGAAAGAAAAAGAAACTCTCATCTCACATCCACCCCGGCTATTCATCCGCGACAATCCAACGAGTTCATATACACATACCATCAACAACACAGATCACAGATATGTATAACCCCCACTAATCGACATATAGCGATTAGTAGACGTTCAATACATATATAACATTACAGATATAACCATTAGCCAAAGTCTACAGAACATCGACCAAAAAATACGGATTTTGGAGCCCCAAAAACAAATTTTGCTTTCTAGAAAATCTGGGCAGAAAAATCATATTCCAAAAATCCCAAAATACCCATATAAGAACACTGCAGGAAACCCGATTCACAACCGAGCTAACTCGGCCGCGGTTACGCGGCATAAGTAAGCTTATGCCGCGGTTCCGCGGCGCTTTAGCCGAGTTAGTGGATCGTTTTTCTCTAGTGTTCTAACAAAAGCCTGAGCCGATTTTTAAGACATGATTTATTATTTTTTGAGCAGAAAAAAAAATCGGCAGAAACTTAGGGTTTCCGGGGTGTTTTGCGGTTTTTTCGTTCGGTCGATATTCTAAATACTTTGTAAACATGCCAGGGTGTGTTTAGTTAGGCTCTGATACCACTGTTAGGTCCACGTTACCTCTCCCGGTACTTTCGGGGTTACGGAAACGGTAAAACAAAAAAATTTCTAGACTTGGTAACATGGACCGTAAAAGCCGGATCTTTGCTAAACTACACACTAGCATCCTAACTAGAGATTTATCTACTCGGTTTGGGGTTATATCTCAACTTGAACTCCTTCTCTTCTTGTTGTTCTTCTCCTTGCTTGCTCCGAGGGTTGATCCGGACTTTGGTCACCTCCGCGGCCTCCTTGAGTCGAAAGATGATCCACCCGAAAGATGTACACCGAGCTCCACCTCGAGCCGAGGTAACTAGGGCAACAAGATTGCTAGTCTTGGTACCCTAGGTTGTGTAGAAGAGAAAGATGGTGATATCTGTCTATGTGGATTCTTTTTCTCTCAACACATGAGATCAAAAGAATTTGTCAAAAGGAGGAAGATGAAGGAGCTAGCAACCATGGAACATTTCTTTTCTTCTCATGAGAAAGAGCAAGAGAGAGAATGAGAAAAGAATTATGAGCTAAAGAAAATGAACCATAGTTCAATAATGCGCTAAACCATCATTACCAATCCTATCAAGATAAAGTTTGATGGCTATATTGAAATGACCATTATCATAATCAAAAAAGAAAAAGAAAAAGAAAAAGAAAAGAAGAGTGTAGACCTCTCTTGAAGGTCAATGGTCAACACGGTCAACCGGTCAACAAAGTCAAGAGAGGTCAATGGGGTCAAATGGTCAATGCAATTAGCCATCATAAAATTATCACTAAAAGGATTAGTAAATGATGTCCGCGGCTCATAATGGTTTTGACCAAACGAACTGTCAAAACCCTAATGAGTCCGCCTCAAAATGGTTTTGATCGAATCAACTGTCAAAACCCTAATGAGCCTGCCATATAACGGTTTTGGCCAAACCAACTGCCAAAACCCTGATGAGGCACCTCCTCCTTCATTGCTCCGGAAAACTGTGCATACACACCTGCATCCGCATTCCGTAGAATGCGGATGCGCAGAAGACAAAACAAATCCATCCGTGCAATACTAGGATCCGGCTTAAACCAAAGCCCACTAGTATTGCCTGCCCGAACACCACACGCACATAAGTGTACGTAAGTGATCGCAGCTTTACCGTAAAACCATACGGCCTCTACACGTTTCGCTCAGTGCAGGGAAACTCTCTGTGTGAGACTCTAAAGACTCGACACTACGCTGGCAGTGGGTTTAACCACAGACCGCAAGCGGCACTAGCTGTACGTAACGGTCCCCAGGTAGATGCCGATAAGAAGGCCGATGAGGTAAACCCATCCGAACTCCTACTGAGCCTGTATGTGACAATCTCCGTACAGTCCGGTCTGTTCGTCTGATACATCGCATGGCGGGCCTAGGGGGCGGTAAACGTCAGTCCCCTAATAGCGGTACAAGTCATGTCGGAGTGAAGCCCAGAACACCCTGAGATAACACTGGAAACCTACCAGTATATTTCGCTTGCCCTGGCCAGGGACTACTCGTGTAATGGATCTCCTAGACACAGCGCGATGTCAACCCCCAATACCGGGAGAGACGAATCCTGTCTAACCGTCACTGCCTCCAAGTGCTTCGGGACTGCACCCAACTACTACCTGTTTGCACGACTCAGTAGAGCCGTGGTAGGGTAGTAATCAAAGAATAGTGGGAACACACTCGAGGCGAAGTGACAGTGTCAAGTCAGCGGACTAAGCTGTACTCATGTCACCTGGGAACTGATAACTGACGATAGGTATAATACCAACCATCAGTTCCCGATGAGTCATGTCCAGTGTACTCGTAACTTAACGAGCACCTGCATACTATCTCAAGTACGACGTACTGACGGCTGTGGGACAGACCGTCTCCCGTGCTGGGATGAGAAGCGCATACGCTAGTCTACTCCGGAGTATCGATGCCCTATCTCGATAATCCCACGACTAAAGACGTGTATAAGGATGTGCTTGTGGATTACCTAGCCCCCACGAGTGTGATCGCCATCACAACGCCGGTAATCAAGCAAAGATCCTAAGGGCTCTACTAATGCGTATAGGTGATATAATAAAGAAACACACATGTACACATTAAAGCAGAGACAAACCAAGTAGCATACTACTATATTGAGCAAGATTGTTTGTACAACTGTGAATATCCCAAGCTTCCATCAAGTAATATACATACTAGTATGATACAGTAATGGCCTCTAGGGCATATACACTAACACATCCACCAACATCCAAATCCGCTACATCCAATGGTAGCTAGCTGGCCGTTCGAAATGTGGGGAACCGACATAATTGTCTCTATCGAACCAGCATCATCCAAAGGATATCGGTTCATACTAGCAACGACCGATTACTTCTCTAAGTGGGCAGAAACAATACCAGTAAGGGAAGTGAAGATGGAGTATATTCTCCATTACTTCAAGACAAAGTAAGGGAAGTGAAGACGGAGAATATTCTCCATTTCTTCAAGACAAATGTCATTTACCGGTTCGGCACTCCACAACGGATAATCTCGGATAATAGACCAGCCTACAGGAGCCATAAAATCAGTCGCTTCGCTGAACAGCATAAAATAGATTGGAGATACTCTTCCGTTTATAATCCCCGAGCTAACGGTCTAGCTGAAACTTTCAACAAGACCTTGACCAAGATTATAAAAAAACGGTGTCAAGAAACAAAAAAGATTGGCATGAAAGGCTGCATGAAGCTCTCTGGGCGTACCGGACGACATTCAAAACAGCTACGAATACGACTCCATATGCGTTGGTATTTGGTACGGAAGCAGTCCTTCTTTTGGAAATAGAACTCTCTTCTCTCTGAGTAACGGTTCAATATGAGCTAATGATTGATCGTTCGATTCGATTGAATAAATTGTTATCACAATCAAAGAATTTATAACCGCAATCAATAACGGTGTCATTTGTAGTTCGTTAATGAGTACGGATCGTCTACTGAGATTCGTGTATTTATTCGTTCTTTCTTTAGTTGAGCCGAAAGGAAATAGTAAAGAAAATTCAAGAAAATTAAATTTCAAGATTTAATTGAATTTGTCATTTCAAGAAAATCAAGAAAGAGTTTAAGATTTTGTAATCAAGAAAATGTCCAATATCAATTTTAGTTATCAAGAAAATTGAAGAATAGCTTGTAGGATTTGATAGGAATTAGTAGCAGTAATGAATACTAATAATGACTCATCTTATCTATTGATGAATTATAGCTAGAACGATGGTGATGAATGAAGATTAGGGATCTATTGAAGAAACTAGAGTTTCTCCTTCACTATCCCTTGTCTTTTCATTGATTATCATTCAAATCTAGCCTTTAGCCAAGAGAATCATCAATCATTTAATCCCAAATTGCAACGAGATTATCAAGAACGGTGATCTTGTTCCAAATTTGGTCATTGATGATTCTTTTTCCTAAAGTTTATGATTCTCATAAGACTTAAGATTGCGTATAGGATTTCATCACCATTTGATCTACCGAATTCCTTCGAATCCTTAACAAGCGGAGATTTACTCACGCATCATGAAAATAAAAGAATCAAGAATTAGAAATTTCATAATGCAAGAATTTAAAGAAAGCAAGAATTACAATTGATCACCTTTATTAATCAACTTCAAATTACACGATCTTTCAATTTGAGGTTACAAGAAGAGCTCTCGATCGTTCCCTTGAAGATGTAATTTCTCTATCGACTTTCGCTTGGCTCGATCTCCGTGCGACTTGGATCTATCGAGGATCTCGTGCTCGTAGATGAAGATTGGCATCGCGTAAAGGATCTTTGCATTGAATGCTTGATAAACTCTCGATGATTCTTGATTTGATTTGGAATTGAATTGAATTTGGTTTTAGTTTGTATGCTTGAAATCGACAATCATCAACAACTTTTCAACAACATGGAAACATTAGCCCTAGGTCCCTTTTTATAGCCCTAGATCAAGCTTCTCTCATAAGCTAGGTTGTTACAAGGATGCTTCTAGAATAAGCTAGGTAGTTATAAAGCTTGATCAACAAGCTATATTGTTGTAGAGAAGTTTACAGAAGAAAATTGTTACAATGAAGCGTCCCAAGAAAGCTAGGTTGTTAAGAAGAAGGTTCTGGAGAATTCCCGATCGCTGATGTCCTGACTCGGCCACGGATCCACGGCGGATCAGCGTAACTCGGCCGCGGTTCCGCGTCCGTTTGGTGAGTTTGAATCTTCAAACTTCATGTGTATTCTGGTATTGATGTATAGATTTATATTTGATATCTGGAATCCTTTTATCACTTCTGAATCTCTGCCAGATTTTAACTTTTGACATGCTGTATTTTGTCGGCAAATTTGCGATTCCGATATCTATCCTGAAATAATTTTCTGCACAAAATCTCACTGAAGATTGTTGAGATATATAATATCATGCGTGAAGTAATAAACATACAATTTCCTTCCAGAATGTTGATTATAATGTATAACACGTGATATCTGGTATTTTCCAGACGAACTTGTAAAACGTGTTATATTTATAACAAACACCCTTAGATATTTAGAAAAGTGAGGAAATTGTTATGTTAAAAATTGCAATATTTTTGACTGAACAAATTCACCCAAACTTAACTTTGATCGTCTCGAGCAAACTTCTTTTATTCAAGAGAAGGAGAAAATATAAGGAAAAAGAAAACTAACTAGCACACTTTCGTAGGCAAACACGATTTCACTGAGCATGTGCAACAAGCCTTTAAAAATCTAGGTGTCCCTAGTAGGAGGAGTGTTGTCTCCTGAGGGTTTTTAGCGGATTGCACCCACAAAATCCCATAATAAAAGAAAGACTGTGAAAGTTACATATAAAAATATGAACTATAAAAGAAAGGCATTGAAAATCAGAGTTTCCAACTACACTAGCTTTTCGGTTGTCATGAGCCCTATCTTAATAGTCATGAAAAGATATTAAAAATCACATTATCCCTCAATAAAACATTACCTTTATTCTTCAACCGTACTTTTCTTCCAAACACCGATCATATACCCCTACGTGTGTGTAAAAGACATCCCTACACTCGGAGAATTCAATTCAAGCTATGATACTCTTGTCCATCTACCTCAGTACTTTTTAGTCGGTGAGTATTTTAGATGGAATTGCTCACACATTTTTCATACGACCGTTAATATTTCTTGAGGTACTAACCAACCGATTACTAAATGTGTTCACATATTAGGCGTAATTAGCAATTTTCTCGTCTTGCAACACCTAAGGCTTAGCAGTGACTCCCAAACCAGTTGGTCTAAGGCACTAGGTGATGAAGAACCCTCGGTATATTTTTTTATGCTGCCTTGGTGATTACAAAACCAGTGTTCATTTTTATTCACCATTTTATACTTTTATACTTCATTTTTATTTTCTTCATACTTTGGCTTTTAGACAAGAGCATTTCAAGGTATCCTCTACTATCCCGAGTTTCAAGACGTGTGTAAGTGCGTATAGTAGGGTATCAATATTCAAATATTTGGCTTCCAGAATAGGAACTATTTTCAGACTTATTTTTATTCTAAGATTAGTGACTTCCTTCATCTTACTAACCCTTGAGACAACGGCTCATAACTACTTATTACCAGTTTCGTTTAAGAAAACATCTAACTTTCTTGGTTTCTTAAATTCTTCCAATCTTTTAAATGTGATTTTTCACTTTCTAATTTTTTATTATAAAAGAAATTTTAAATTTTTTGTGCTTATGCAAAGTGTAATGCAAAGTGATGCGTAAATAAATACAAAGCTCCTCCAAACCTGTTTATAGCAGTGTCCTTACCGTTGTCTCTTTTAAATCTCAAAAAAAAAAACCTGTAGACTTGGGAGGAAAATTTATTAACGGGGACAAGAATAAATGAAAGTGAAAATCTTCCCCCAAACTTATTTTTTACTTTATTTATTTATATATATATTTTTATTATGTACAATTTTGCGTTTTTTTCTTCTTCTTTTTCTTTTTTTTTGACTCACCTCCATTCTAAAGATGAGACAAAATTACCGAGGCATGGAGGTGAGGTGGAGGAAAATTAGTCATTATAAAGCGGCTCCTGTAAAAACAGGAGCTCCTCTATGGGGTCAGTGGAAAATTACGGTTTTAATCTATGTCCATTCACTTTGAAAATTGTACCTTTTTCTGTTTTTAACTTCAACTGCCCCGTGTGGGTAGACATACTGCACAACAAATGGTCTTTTCCAACGAGATCATAGCTTACCCGCATGAAGATGTTGACGGGAATCGTAAAGAAGGACTTGTTGACCTGGGGTAAAAGTTTTTCTCAAAATATTTTTATAGTCCGATTTTTTACTATCACCGCAATATCGTAGGCTTCATCGCAGAGTTCGCTTAGCTCATTTAATTGCAGCTTCCAAAAATTGCAGACTTGATTCAAATCGAAGTTAAGTTCTTTAATGACCCACATTGCTTTATGTTCAATCTCGACCGGAAGGTGGCAAGCCTTTCCAAACACTAGACGGTAAGGAGACATATCAAAATCGGTCTTATAAGCGGTACAAAATGCCCAAAGAGCATCCGTCAATTTGGTTGACCAATCTTTCCGGTTTTTAGAAACTGTCTTCTCCAGAATTAGTTTGATTTGCAATTTGAAATCTCAGCTTGCCCGCTCGTTTGGGGATGATAGGGTATCGAAAGTTTGTGGTTGATTGCATATTTCCGCATCAAAGTCTCGAAAGACCGATTACAGAAATGCGTCCCGTTGTCGCTAATAATAGCGCGAGGGTGTCCAAATCGCGAAAAGATATTTTCTTTAAGGAACTTAATAATAACCTTGTTGTCATTAGTGCGACAAGGAATAGCTTCCACCCATTTCGAGACGTAATCAACCGCTAACAAAATGTACAAATTCCCAAAAGAGTTGGGAAAATGATCCATAAAATCAATACCCTAAACGTCGAAAATTTCAACAACTAATATTGGTTGAAGTGGCATCTCATTTCTTTTAGAAATCCAACCCGTGTGTTGACATTGTGGACAGGTTTTGCAATGATCAAATGCATCTTTGAATAAAGTAGGCCAGTAAAAACCGCATTGCAAAAGCTTCTCCGCCGTCTTACGTGGACCAAAGTGACCTCCACATGCCTGATTATGACAGAAAGACAAAACACTCTTGAATTTTTCACTGGGGACACATTTGCGAATGATTTGGTCGGGACAATATTTAAACAAATAAGGTTCATCTCAGTAAAAATGCTTTATTTGGGATAGAAAACGATAATTGTCTTGTTTAGACCAATCGTTGGGAATAAGTCCCGTTGCAAGATAATTCACAATATCCATGAACCAAGGTTCGCCGGATACGGTCAAGAGCTGTTCGTCCGGGAAATAGTCGTTAATTGGCAAGGTCACAGTTGGTGAAGAGATGCGTGAAAGATGGTCAGCTACTATATTTTCAAATCCTTTCTTATCTCGTATGACAAGATCAAATTCTTGAAATAATAGGATCTAACGTATTAACCTAACTTTAGCATCCTTCTTCGATAAAACATATTTTAGGGCAGAGTGATCAGTGTAAACCACAATCGGTGAGCCAATCAAGTAAGGCCTGAATTTTTCTAATACAAATACAACTACCAAGAGTTCTTTCTCGGTAATTGTATAATTAATTTGGGCATCATTCAAGGTCTTACTTGCATAATAAATCACATGTGGTATCTTATCAATGTGCTGTCCTAAGACTGCCCCAACAGCAAAATCTGATGCATCACACATAAGCTCAAACGGATGACTCTAATCGGGAGATGATAGAACATGGGCTGAAGTGAGAGAATTTTTAAGCGAGTGAAATGCAGCCTCACAATCCGAATCAAAGTGAAATGTTGTATCTTTGGCCAAGAGAAGAGTTAAAGGTCTAGCAATTTTGCTAAAATCCTTAATGAATCTCCTATAAAATCCTGCATGACCAAGGAAAGATCGTATATCTTTGACGCATTTGGGATGAGGAAGGTTATGAATGATATCTATCTTAGCTCTGTCGACCTCAATACCTTTCCGTGAAATGACATGTCGAAGCACAATACCCTCTTGGACCATGAAATGGCATTTTTCCCAATTCAAAGTTAACTTCTTATCTTTACAACGAGTAAGAACTGCGTCAAGATGGGTTAGGCAATCATCAAAAGAGTCCCCAAATATCGAGAAATCATCCATGAAAATCTCCAGAAAATTCTCGACCATGTCTGAGAATATTCCCATCATACACCGCTGAAATGTAGCGGGAGTATTGCACAACCCAAAGGGCATGCGTTTATAAGAAAAAGTACCGAAATGACAAGTAAATGTAGTTTTTCTTGATCCTTTTTGGCAATAGGGACCTGGTTATAGCCAGAGTATCCGTCTATAAAACAATAATAGTCATGTCCAGCTAATCGTTCCAACATCTGGTCAATGAAAAGTAGAGGGAAGTGGTCTTTCCTCGTCACGGCATTGAGTTTTCTATAATCAATACATACACTCCACCCAGTTTGAGTGCGTGTTTGGATCAACTCATTGGCCTCATTCGATATAACCGTGATGTCAGATTTCTTATGGACTATATGAATAGGACTTACCCATTGGCTATCAGAGATTGGGTAAATGATACCACTGTCAAGGCATTTGACGATTTCTTTCTTTACCGCCTCCTTCATGATGGGATTTAACCGTCTTTGTGGTTCTCGGGTTGGCTTGGCAATGAAATGTATATGATGTTCAATAATTAAGGGACTAATCCCTTTGATGTCAGCCATTGTCCAACCAAAAGCTTGCCGGTTTGATCTCAAGACCATCAAAAGAGCGTTCTCTTGCTCTAAGGCTAGTGAAGCGGGTATGATCACAGGCAAAGACTCTTTCTCACCTAAATATGCATATTTAAAATGAAAAGGTAAAAATTTGAGATCTAATGTCAGCGGAGAGACATTAGAAGGTGGGGTAAGTGAATGACATTCGGATTCTCGAAGAAGTTCATAGCCTGCAAAGGATACAGACTCGGAAAGTGTGTCTGATTTTTGTGATGAGTCAGAAGATTCAAACTCAGGGAAGGACTCGTCAAAAGTGTCCTCACTATAATGTGCAAGATCAAACAATGATGTGCTACTGTCGTCGAGATCATCAAAGCAAAGTTCATCAGCCTTGCAGCTTTCGGGAGCTATCTCGTGGACAGAACAGACATCAAGAATATGAGCAGAGGGTTCAGATGGCTGACTTCTAATCTTGTAAATGTTAAGCTCAATTTTCATTTTCCCAAAGGATAGGTTCATGGAACCGTTTCGACAATTAATGATAGCATTGGAAGTGGCAAGGAAGGGTCGACCAAGAATCACCGGAATTTGGTTCCGTGGGTTTGCTATAGGCTGTGTATCTAAAACAATAAAGTCCACAAGGAATATAAATTCCCCGAGTTTTATCAACACATCCTCCAGCTCACCCCTAGGTTTGGTGATGGATCGGTCTGCCATTTGGAAAGTATAATGAGCTGGTTTCAACTCTCCAATCCCTAACTACTCGTAGACAGAGTATGGAAGCATGTTAACACTAGCGCCAAAGTCGAGTAAAGCACGATTAATATTTTTACCCCCAATAGAAATAGAGATTGTAGGACAGCCAGGATCCTTACGTTTCTTTGGTAATTGTGCTGTAAAAGCGGTGCTAACATTATTCGTCATGAATACCTTTTTGGGCACTTGAGTCTTCCTCTTTCTAGTGCACAAGTTCTTAAGGATTTTCGCAAATGACGGAACTTGTTGTATAGCATCTAGGAGAGGGATATTGATATTAACCTGTTTAAACATTTCCATAATCTTGGTTTGTTTCCCCTTAACTGATTTGGATAAGGAGCTTTAGTAATAAGAGCTGGGTCCAACATTGGAGAAGGTAGGGTGGGTGGAACAGATCCCAGAATTGGAGTGGGGATCGTCTTTGGTTGACTAGAAGAAGTGGGCTGAGGGTTCGAGCCTTGAGGAAAACGGAGAATAGGCTCGAAAGAAGATGAACTAGGGTCAGAGGTGGAAGTGGAAGTGGAAGTGGAAGTGGAAGCTGGGGTGTCATTGATGGATTCATCATATCAGTATCAATCTGTTCACCGACTTGATTATTCAGCACTCTTCCGGATCTTAACGTTGTAATGGCACTCACATTGTAGTGTTGTGAATGCCCAGGATTCAGTAGGGGTTGAGATGGAAATTTTCCTTTCTCTCTAGCACTCATTTCGTCATTTAATCGTGCAATTTGTGCTTCTATCGATTTAATACTCTCACCGTGTGAGGCGGAGTTCTTCTTTATATCATCAATAGAAGACCTTATATCAGCCGACACTTGGATGGAATGTTTTATGAACAAAATCCAAGGTTCGTTCGAGTGAAAAAGAGTTATCAATACCGGCCAACTGCAAAGAATTATTATACGGTACAGAAGTGTTGGCTCGATTTGAAAATTTTGTGATTGGAAGGGGTGCTGACTCAGTTGTAGTGGTTGTTGTTGTTGTGGAGGGACCCTTTGAAAGTTATTTTGGTTTGGAACCGTATTTTGAGTTTGGTGTTGGTTCCAAGCAAAATTACGGTGATTCCTCCAACCCTGATTATAAGTGGAAGAATAAGGATCGTTTCTAGGTTGTTGCTGAAAAGCAGCATTAGTGTGTTCTTGACCTTGAAATGGAGAATTCAAAGGACATTCTTCCGTCAAATGTGATGGATCGGAACAGCATCCATACACTGTTTTAGGGAGTGTGACCGGGTTTAGGGAGGCTAATAAAAATTTGTGTTCCATAACTTCAAGTTTCTTTTATATTGCTGCCATTTCAACTTTGACTGCTATGGAAATATCATGTTGATGGATACCACCCCTAGATGATGGTTGACTAACACTCTCCCATTGCAAAGTTTTTTCAGCGATATCTTCTAAAAATTTCTAAGCTTCACCATCATCTTTAGACATGAAATTGCCTTGACACATGGATTCAAGTATCTGCTTCGTTGTTGGATTAATGCCCTGATATATGATTCGGCACAGATCCCATCGATGGATTCTGTGATGAGGACATTGGACTAGCAAATCCTTGAATCGTTCAAAACACTTCCAAAATTGTTCATTGGGAAGCTGGGTAAATTGATTGATTTCGCTACGGACACGTTCGGTCTTATGATTGGGATAAAATTTCTTAAGGAATGTTATGACGAATTCTTCCCAATTTGAAATAGAGTGTGCAGCTGTGTTATAAAGCCATTTTTCTGCTAAATCGCACAAAGTGAACGGGAGAAGACGTAAACGCATAGCATCTACAGAAAGTTGTGAAGTGTCCATCATAGCACATACGTTTTCAAATTCGGTAATAAAAACGTATGCGTTTTCAGACTCGTGACCATGAAATTTTGGTAAAAGATTGATATAGTGTGGTTTGATTTCAAAATTATCCCCATTGGCTGGTAGAATAGAAAGACAAGTAGAAAGAGGACCACGTATCGGGTAGCATCTCTCTTGGAGAGACATATGCGGTAGAGTCTGCGCACCTGCAGATGGTGGCAAAGTGGTGTTATAATTTGATGGAGATCCATCCATCTCGGTGGATGTGGTGAGCGGTGAGGAAAAAGAAGATGTAGAATTACCGACTTCGGAGTCGATAGAAGAGACGCAGACAAGACGGGCACTAGAATCCCCTGTCCAGCTGAGCATACACTAAACGGTTTAGCACAAGTGGCAGCGTTTGTGATAATTAGAGAAAGTGGTTTGTTTTAGTTTTTGGTTGGTTTGGAAAAAGACGGATTTTGAAAAATCACAACCAAAAATGCACAATCAACCCTAGATCTACGGTCACCTAGGTCAAGTCACTAGACCGCTCCTAGAATTCCAGAAGACAAATCGCAAGATAAATCCTCTACTACCTCTTTATCCCTCCTGTGGCCAGGTAAGTGCCAGGTAAGTGGGAGGTATCCAGTACATAAGTAACGGGCCTAATTAAGTAACCACTTTCCTTAGACACACTAGCCTTAGACACCACAAAAGAAATGCGGATAAGTAATAGATTACCCACGACCCTCTTCTGTTCTAATTGAACGCGACGGTCCTTAGAGTCTTGTCTAGATATTTTTTAGTTAAAGAAGGTGATGCGGATGCTAGTTTTGTGATTTTTAGGGCTTAGAAAGGGTAATGAAATCCCCACCTAATCTGAATTTGGTCTTTGCCCCTTAATTTCCATATTAAAATATGCAAAACAACCAATATCAAAATACGCAACAAATTTTTATTTTTGAGCGGCGAATTTTTGCAAAGAATCCTGCAGAAAATTTGTTATTGGATAGATCAGAGAAGAGATAAGAAAGTCTAGAATATACCACAGAGAACTCAAGCACCAATTCAGCAAGAACACCGCACTTCCGAAGTCAATAGATGATTATGGTTCCGCGGCGAACTTGGATGATCTTTGAACAAAAATTTATACTATTGCTCCCTTCGCTCCTCTGTCCTAGAGGAAATGACCTGAATAATTTTCTCCCAGCTGCAGTGATTCTAGATTTCCTTGCAAAATTCACACACTAATCGTTAAGCACACGATGAGATTTTGATTCAAATTTTTGATAGAATAATAATATTTCAACTCAAATAGCAAGAATGAACAAATTACACACGGATCCCTGGCAACGGTGCTATTTGATTGATCGTTCGATTCGATTGAATAAAGTGTTATCACAATCAAAGAATTTATAACCGCAATCAATAACAGTTTCGTTTATAGTTCGTTAATGAGTACGGATCGTCCACTGAGATTCGTGTATTTATTCGTTCTTGCTTTAGTTGAGCCGAAAGAAAATAGTAAAGAAAATTCAAGAAAATGAAATTTCAAGATTTAATTGAGTTTGTCATTTCAAGAAAATCAAGAAAGAGTTTAAGATTTCGTAATCAAGAAAATGTCCAATATCAATTTTAGTTATTAAGAAAATTGAAGAATAGCTTGTAGGATTTGATAGGAATTAGTAGCAATGATGAATACTAATAATGACTCATCTTATCTATTGATGAATTATAGCTAGAATGATGGTGATGAATGAAGATTAGGTATCTATTGAAGAAACTAGGGTTTCTCCTTCACTATCCATTATCTTTTCATTCATCATCATTCAAATCTAGCCTTTAGCGAAGAGAATCATCAATCATTTAATTCCAAATTGCAACAAGATTATCAAGAATGGTGATCTCGTTCCAAATTTAGTCATTGACGATTCTTTTTTCTAAAGTTCATAATTCTCATAAGACTTAAGATTGCGTATAGGATTTCATCACCATTTGTTCTACCGAATTCCTTTGAATCCTTAACAAGCGGAGATTTACTCACGCATCATAAAAATAAAAGAATCAAGATTTAGAAATTTCATAATGCAAGAATTTAAAGAAAGCAAGAAGTACAATTGATCACCGTTATTAATCAACTTCAAATTACACGATCCTTCAATTTGAGGTTACAAGAAGTGCTCACGATCGCTCCCTTGAAGAGGTAATTTCTCCGTCGACTTTTGATTGGCTCGATCTCCGTGAGACTTGGATTTATCGAGTATCTCGCGCTCGTAGATGAAGATTGGCTTCGCGTAAAGGATTTTTGCGTTGAATGCATGATAAACTCTCGATGATTCTTGATTTGATTTGGAATTAAATTGAATTTGGTTTTAGTTTGTGTGCTAGAAATCGACAATCATCAACAACTCTTCAACAACCTGGCAACATTTCCCTAGGTCCTTTTTTATAGTCCTAGATCAAGCTTCTCTCATAAACTAAGTTGTTATAAGGAGCCTTCTAGAATAAGCTAGATAGTTATGAAGCTTGATCAACAAGCTAGGTTATTGTAGAGAAGTTTCCAGATGAAGGTTGTTACAATGAAGCATCCCCAGCAATCTAGGTTGTTGAGAATAAGGTTCTGGAGAGTTCCCGATCGCTGACGCCCTGACTCGGCCGTGGATCCGCGGCGGATCGGCCTAACTCAGCCATGGTTCCGCGACCGTTTGGTGAGTTTGCATCTTCAAACTTCCTGTGTATTCTGGTGTTGATGTATGGATTTATATTTGATATCTAGAATCCTTTTATCACTTCTGAATTTCTGCCAGATTTTAACTCTTTGACCTACTGCATTTTGTCGGCAAATTTGCGATTCCGTTATCTGTCTTAAAATAATTTTCTGTACAAAATCTCACTGAAGATTGTTGAGATATACAATATCATGCGTGAAGTAATAAAACATACAATTTCTTTCCAGAATGTTGATTATAATGTATAACACGTGATATTTGGTATTTTCTAGACGAACTTGTAATACGTGTTATATTTATAACAAACACCCTTAGTTGTTTAGAAAAGTGAGGAAATTGTTATGTTAAAGATTGCAATATTTTCGACTGAACAGCTAACAGATGAAGAAAACGCTTATCTCCGTCTTAAGAGCTCGACGCCCTCGACGAAACTTGCCTTATAGCAAAGCAAAACCTAGAAGCTTACAAGGCAAGGATGACGCGCTCATATGAAAGACTGATTAGACCGAGAACATTCCGCCAAGACGAGCTCGTGCTAGTTGTCAAACGACCTATGATTCCCAACCGTGCCAAACGGGGAAAATTCGAGCCGAACTATGAAGGCCCGTACATCATAGACAAGGTCTACCAAGATGGGGTCTACTTGCTCGTGGATATGCATGGCGAAAGACCCTTCCGGCCAATAAATGGCCGATTCCTTAAAAGATACTATACCTAACGGGTCACGATTCAGGTCAATGACAGATGACAATGCCTATGTTCACTCGCTATCTTCCTGAGTCAGAACCCTTAAAGTAGTAACCAGAAGATCCGTTGATTCGAAAATGGTAACAATGGACCACTGTGTCCTTAAACTGGCCATGGACTACTACGTCCTTAAACTGGCCATGGACCAAGATGTCCATAAACTAACAATGGACCACTACGTCCTTAAACTGGCCATGGACCACTACGTTCATAAACTGGCTATGGACCACTACGTCCTTAAACTGGCCATGGACCGAGATGTCCCTAAACTAATAATGGACCGAGACATCCTTAAACTAAAACTTCGCCTCGAACAACAACACTGAACCGAGATGCCCTAAACTAATAATGGACCGGAATGTCCTTAAACTAGGGCACTGCCTCAAACATGGTTCATCGTTCCAAATATGGCGATATCCTCTCTTGAGATCTATATTGCAATCAAAGCTCCAATGGTGAAGACTGCAACTCAAGTCCCATTGGTAAACCGATAAAAAATGGTATGTCCACAAGCAAAATGGGCACGGATGAAAACCCAAGAGGGCACCGTGAGTAAAAACAGCAGGGCTACCGGCGAGCTTGTGAAAACCCGGAAAGGCGCAATCTCTTTAAAAAAAGGTATGTCCACAAGCAAAATGGGCACGGATGAAAACCCAAAAGGACGCCGTGAGTAAAAACAGCAGGACTACCGGCGAGTTTGTGAAAACTCGGAAGGGCGCGATCTCGGTAAAAAAACAGTATGTCCACAAGCAAAATGGGCACGGATGAAAACCCAAAAGGGCGCCATGAGTAAAAACAGCAGGACCACCGGTGAGTTTATGAAACCCCGGAAGGGCGCGATCTCGTTAAAAAAAATAAAAATAAAAAACAAAAAAAACGGTTTGTCCACAAACAAAATGGGCACGGATGAAAACCCGAAAGGGCACCGTGATAAAAACAACAGGACTACTGGCGAGTTTGTGAAAACCCGGAAGAGCGCAATCTCGTAAAACTTTCACTTACGAGATCCTCTCAACTCGTAAGGAAAACTCCCTCTATGAGACCCTCACGGCTCATAGAATTCAAAAGCCTTAAACTACAGGGATCCAAACCCACTCTTAAGCCATCATATTCCCCGAGTTGCCCTACAAGAAGTTTGATATTGACCCTTGCATACAATCTACGGGCACGAATAAATACTCCGTTACCAAGTTCTACCAATGGCGAGAAATATCCCATATGGTGAATGACACATGTAAGTCCTTTCGACTTATAAGGAAAAAACACTCTTGTAAGATCCTTACGACTTGCAAAAGAAAATACCACTTAGGAGTCCTTATGAGTTCTAAGGAGAACATACACCTACGAGATCCTCACGACTCATACGAAGAAAAACCTTTATGAGACCCTTACGGCTCATAAAGTCAAAAAGTCTTAGTCGACATGACCCTAACCTTGTTTACTAAGCCATCTTTGTTCAAATCGACAAAAGAAAATGATGATTTGCTCCTGGGAATATTCTAATGATAGCGATGCTGATGTCTAAATAGGTGTCAACCTCCAAGTCCTTTCAAGGCAAATGATGATTCACTCCCGGCAATATTCCTGTCGCAGCGATGCTGATGCCTAGATTGGTATCAGATCTTATGTTCCATACTCGCAACAAAAAATCAGCAAGCAAAAAAATGCATATAAAATAGCCCAAATGATGGGGCAACTCACAATAAAAATCAGCGAGCAAAAAATATGCATATGAAATAGCCGAAATGTTTGGGCAACTCATAATAAAAAGCAGCGAGTAAAAATATAAAAATAGCCGAAATGATTAGGCACCGCGATAAATAGCCGAAATGATTGGGCAATCGTGACTTTCATGATATGAAAAGCTAAAAGGATAGAGCATCTCGGAAATAAAAAAATAAAATTTCCTCTGCCCTGCAGGTGAGTCTACACCGACTCCTATATATAATCCATGGGCACAAATGAAAAAAGAGAACCATATTTTACCACCAGGCTTCTTCAAAGGGAGCAGAAATGAAAAAAGGGAACCATATTTTCCCACCAGGCTCTGTCAAAGGGAGAGCTAGATCTTGACGGCAACATCCACAGTCTAGAAATCTGTTCGGCGTACCTTCTCATTCCAGCAGGATGCAGACGCAACGTCAACAAAAGACCCTAGGGTTGAAATAAAACAGAGCCATGGCAAATTCCTAGTTCCAAGTCTTGATGGTTCATATATGACCTAAATACTACCACGTTGTCAACAAAGGCTCCAAGTAGCCAAATCAAAAAGGAGGGACGGCAAAATCCCAGCTCCAGCTCGACATTCTTCTCGTTACAGCAGACACAATGTCAACAAAGGCTCCAAATAACCAAACCAAAAAGGAGTGACGGCAAAATCCCAGCTCTAGCTCTATATTCTTTTCGTTACAGCAGACGCAGTGTCAACAACAGCTCCAAATAGCCAAATCAAAAAGGAGTGACGGCAAAATCCCAGCTCCAGCTCGACATTCTTCTCGTTACAGCAGACGCAATGTCAAGGACGGCTCCAAATAGCCAAACCAAAAAGGAGTGACGACAAAATCCCAGCTCCGGCTCGACATTCTTCTCATTACAGCGGACACAATGTCAACAAAGGCTCCAAATAGAAAATCAAAAATGAGTGACAGCAAAATCCCAGCTCCAGCTCGACATTCTTCTCGTTACAGCAGACGCCATGTCAACAAAGGCTCCAAATAGCCAAATCAAATTGAAGCGTCGGCAAATTCCTAGCTTCAGGGTCTCGACGGCAAGTCATATAAAGCCTAAGAGACCATCGGAGATCATCCTACACCAGCGCGGAGTGGTTATGACTCATCGGGGCTCCAAACTGAGCTTAACCTCAAGTAAAAAGCGACATGGCAAATTCCCAACGCTTGCTCTTCCAACGGTCATATAGCCTAAGGAGATTACTTGAAGACATCTTGTCCAGCCCTCGAAGGGATCAGAGACACGACAGTCGCGGGGCTACTCGAACAACAACTTAAAGACTGCATATCGAGGAATATATCAGCCAACGCGACGGTACCACAGACTAAAACCCTAGTACTATAAAACCTAACGGTCCTCTATCGCAAAGAGAAGAGGTTATCTATATTTCACGTTAGGATATACCTGCGGGATCTTCTCAACCCACCTCAACTCGTAGGGAAAAACATCTTTATGAGACCCTCACGGCTCATGAAGATGAAAAGCCTTAGACGACGGACACATTAACCTGTTTTTTAAGCACTGTGGCCCTACAAGTAGGTCTAAATTGACCCTTATATACTATCTACGGGCCACATTCTCTAAAGTCGCATACCAACGAGGGGGAAAACAACTTGCGAGCCCTCTCAACTCGTAAGGAGAAATTTCTCTTGTGAGATCCTTACGACTCTCAAGAGAAAATACACTTAGGAGTCCTCATGACTTCTAAAAAGAAAATAAACCTACGGGATCCTCTCGACTCGTAGGAGAAAAGTCTTTATGAGACCCTTACGGCTCATAAAGTTGAAAAATCTTAGGCGACAGATCTAAACCTGTTTTTTAAGCCATCGCTGCCATATAAAAAGGTCCATATTGACTCTTGTATACTATCCACGGGTCACATTCTCCAAAGTCGCATACCGATGAGAAGGAAAAACCACTTGCGAGTCCTCTCGACTCGTAAGGAGATATTTCTCTTATGATATCCTTACGACTCTCAAGAGAAAATGCACTTAGGAGTCATCATGACTTCTAAGGAGATAATACACCTACGAGATCCTTTCGAATCATAGGGAGAAAAGTCTTTATGAGACCCTCACGGCTCATAAAGTTGAAAAGTCTTAGGCGACAGATCTAAACTTGTTTCCTAAGCCATCGCTGCCCTATAAGAAGGTCCATATTGACTCTTATATACTATCCACGGGACACATTCTCCAAAGTCGCATACCGACGAGGAGGAAAAACCACTTGCGAGTCCTCTCGACTCATAAGGAGAAAATTCTCTTGTGAGATCCTTACGACTCTCAAGAGAAAATGCACTTAGGAGTCCTCACGAGTTCTAAGGAGAAAAGAAACCTACGAGATCCCCTCGATTCGTAGGGAGAAAAGAATTTATGAGACCCTCACGGCTCATAAAGTTGAAAAGCCTTAGGCGACAGATCTAAAACCTGTTTCCTAAGCCATCGCTGCCCTATAAGTTGGTCAAGATGGACTCTTGTATATTATCCATGGGCCACATTCGCCAAAGTTACATGCCAATGAAATGAAATGGCTACTTACAGGTCCTCACGACTCATAAGGGAAATATACTCGATTGAGATCCTTACGACTTACGGAGGCGTTGAACACTTAGGAATCCTTACGATTTCTAGGGAGAATATACACCTATGAGATCCTCACGACTCATATGGAGAAAACCCTTCTCGAGACCCTTACAGATCATGAAGATAAAAAAAGACTTAGGCTACAAGAATCGTAAACTTGTCTCCTAAACCATCAATTCTATGGCCAGGCATAACTATGCACTACTTCACCCACGTACATACTTACATGGGCAAAGTAGTGGGGGCATTTATTCCCGCAAAAAATTTTAGCTCAAAACTTGTTGTCCCCTTATAAAAATAAAAAGAAAGCTCCACGTGTTAAACACGTGCACCCACATGCAAAGCATGTAGGTACCGCTTCAAATAGGATTAAATCCTTAAGCGCCTCACATGTTTCCCACGTGAGCGCCAGCGCCAGCTTCTGTTAGGATTAAATCCTGTAGTGGCACCTTACGTGGAACACACATGAGCGTCGGCGTGCAAATCACGAGAGTGAATATTTATAAAGCAATTAAATTCTTAGGCGACGCCCACGTGCATAGCACGTGAGCGTCAGCGCCCAAATTAAAGAAGGTAGAAATAAATTCTACTCTCTGTTAAACAGAGCCGTTGGATCAAAAATCCAACAGAGATGATAAATCATCAAAAATACAGAATTAAATTCTGTCGGGAGAAAACATCCTTCAAATTGGATTATAGAATAAAATTCTATTTTGGGATATATTCTTTCAATCTTTCTATACAAGAAAGATTGCCCTCTGTAAAACAGAGAACCAGTGGATTAAAAATCCAACGGTGATTAAAAAATCGCCGTTTTACAGAATAAATTCTGGGCAAGGGAAAATATTTCCTCAATCTTGTTGGAAACAAGAAAATATGTTCTGTAAAACAGAAACCCTTGGATCAAAGATCCAATGGTGGGTAAAAATCCCCAAATCAATTAGGATTACTTAATGAGAGATTTCTTCAAAAACTAATTAATAAACTTGTCTCTACTATATAAAGGACCCAAGATTTCAAGTCTGAGAGAGAGGAACCCCCCATAAGCTTCTAAGTAAAAAAACTAAAGTAGAAAACTTCAGAAAGGAACAGAGAAGAAGATTTCCCTCCTCAAGAAACTCTAGGTTAATAAATAAAAGATCAAAACATCTCGTTTACCTATTGAAGGGTTTAACCCTCTTAAAAAAACTTAGTTATTTCTCTGGATCTGAGATCCACAAGACAAGTCTACCACAAGTTGAGAATTTAATTCTCTTCGAGAAGAACTTGTTCTTAAGAATCAAAGATTCAGAAATGAACTAGGAATCGAATTCCTCAAAACAAAGCATATAAGGAAAAAACCTAGCACCCAGGGCCTCACATGTCCCTCACATGGGCGCCACGGAAGAAAAGAGTGCTTAGCACTCATCGAGCAGCGCCTCACGTGTCCCTCACGTTGGTACCACAGAAGAAAAGAGTGCTTAGCACTCATTGGGCAGCGCCTAATGCCCAACGCCATACGTGTCCCTCACGTGGTCGCCACAGTAGAAAAGAGTGCTTAGCACTCATTGGGCAGCGCCTAACGCCCAGCGCCTCACGTGTCCCTCACGTAGGCGCCACAGAAGAAAAGTGTGCTTAGCACTCATTGGGCAGCGCCTAGCGCTCAGCGCCTCACGTGTCCCTCATGTAGGCGCCACAGAACAAAAGAGTGCTTAGCACTCATTGGGCAGTGCCCGGCGCCTAGCGCCTTACGCGGTCCCTACATAGACGCCATAAAGAGTGCCTAGCACTCCATATAAAGACAAAAGGATTAAAGTGTTTTACACTTATTGGGTAATTCCCCATGACTGAAAGCTTCACATGATCATATGTGGGCGTCAGAACTTATATAAGTGCTCAGCACTATTTGCATAAAATGAGGACTAATTAAATAGAGCCCAAGCAAGTGCTTAGCACTTTTCAAAAAAAAAATACCACTGAGCAGATCAAGCCTAAAATTTGCTAGGCCCTCTGAGGAAAGAACCTTCTTGATTCAAATCAACCAAGCACATATGTTCATGATTGCCGAAACTAATCTCAGTCGCACATATGACTATTGATCTTTCAATTGATGATATCCCAAATGATATTCATCTTATATCTCCTAAGATAATTTTAGTCTCAAAAATGTGAAGAACCACAGAGCCCAAGCAAGTGCTTAGCACTTTTCAATAAAAAAAATACCACTGAGCATATCAAGCCTAAAATTAGCTAGGCCTTCTGAGGAAAGAACCTTCTTGATTCAAATCAACCAAGCACATATGCTTATGATTGCGGAAACAAATCTCAGTCTCACATATGACTATTGATCTTTCAATTGATGATATCCCAAATGATATTCATCTTATATCTCCTAAGATAATTTTAGTCTCAAACATGACTAATGATTCCAAGGGTCACCATAACCCGTTTTCCTCAAATACGGTATTTGGTTTAATGGTACATTTCTTCACACCTTTTATATATGTCGTTGTAATTCTTCAGCGTCTTCAGCGAGGTGGAGGTTCCTGACAACCAACAATTCTTTAGTGCATTCCCAAACTGTCCAAACCGACGTGCACACCTCAAATCAGACCGCATCCCATACTGGGTGAATTCCATATCACCCCTGTTCATTCTGTCACGTAACAAATACACCTGCGCACAAGATAAACACACTGGACCACTACGTCCTTAAACTGGCAAGGGACCGAAATGTCCTTAAACTAATATTCGCCTCCAAAAAGGCGACAAGAGATCAAAATGTCCTTAAACTAATATTCGCCTCCAAAATGGCGACAAGGGACCGAAATGTCCTTAAACTAATATTCGCTTCCAAAATGGTGATAAGGGACCGAAATGTCCTTAAACTAATATTCGCCTCCAAAATGACGATAATGGACCGAAACGTCCTTAATCTAAAACAATAGAGCCCAAATGCTCTTTTGTTGGATCTAAAATACAAATGATCCTAAAAGCTTGTTAAGTGGATCTTAGTCTCAAATTAGACTAACGTATCCTTAACAAAAATAAATCGATCCCCAAATGCTCACATACATTTAAGTCGATCTTAATCTCAAAATAAATTAATGGTCCTTAAATAAAAAGCCAAATCTAAAATATACGGATTTGGACTAATCCACGCCCTATGGGCGACAACATAAATCAGTCTCTGTATACAATCCACTGGCAACCCAAACAAACAAACACACACACGACATGAAGTGAACATCCGGAGCTGGAGAAAGTGGTTATCGCGATGCGGTAACGTAATTAACTGCAAGGGCTTACGCCTGCAGGGAAGAGCATCCCCACAATCAAAAACCCCTCACAAACGAGGGGGAATCTGATAAAGTCTGCTACAACGGCCGCATCCGTCCAAACCTCCCATATATGGTGCCATAAATCAACTTGGTATTTTCGGAGAGGTGGACGGATAAATCAAAATAGCTTCTGCCCACAAATTCAGGCAAGACGATCCATCCCGATTTCGTCCCCGTTTTCGGTGGTGGAAAAGCGCTCACGTGTTTAACACGTGAGGCTTATATCCTAAGGTTTAACCCTTACTGAAGTCGGAGGTCACATGCTTGCACGTGAGCTCTCATGTTCTTTGCACATGGGAGGCTATTTCATACGATTTAATCCTCCTTGATGCCGGCGGTCACATGCTTTGCATGTGAGCGTTCACGTAGATATCATGTGGGAGGATTTCGTTTCATGTTTTCTTTTCTTTTCTTCTCTTTCTTTCTTTTTATATATAAAAGAACAGAGACAGACTGGGTAGGAACGTCTCGCCTGAATTTAGGGGCAGATGCATGAGTAGATCTATTCATCTCTCCGAAGACACTAAAGGATTGTAGTGCCATATATTGGAGCTTTGAATAGATATGACCGATGTAACTTGACTTCGGATTCTCTCAGGGAGAAAGATTTATTGATTGTGGGGACACATTTTTCCTACAAGTGCAAGACTCTGTAATTAATTATGTTGTCGCGAACGACAACAACTTTCTACACTCCAAGTTGTTTCTTTATGCGTTCATGTGTTTGACTGTTGATATAACCAACAATTTTGCATTTTTCGTGCCATGGATTGTATACGGTTGTATGGTTCAGACCGTAGGGTACAGAAAGCATTGCTTTTGCTTTTGTTGGGCTTTGGGAGAAGCATTGCTTCAAGATTTTGTTTTGTGGAGACATTGTTCTACGGGAATTGACTCGCCGCGAAGCGTTTTTTGTCAATGAGCAGAGGGCTAAAGCATTGCTTGTATTTTGGGATTTTGATCTGGGAAGATAGCGAGAGGACATAGATGTCGTTATCTACCATTGACCCAAGTCAAAAATCATGAGAGACTTGCAAATGTTTTGTTGATGGGAGCGTTGCTCCACTTGAGGAAGACCACATTGGTAGCTTGGTTTGCCAACGTGGGTGAAAGCCTTGCTTTCACAAGATGTGAGTTTGCACTCAATTCATAAAAAGGACCATGTTGGTAGCTTGGTTTGCAAACGTGGATTGGAGATATGTGTTTTGCGTAGTGGACTAAGCATTTCTTAGTTTTAAACTTGAAGAGGTGGTTTCATGTTGGTCTCTTAGTTTACCAATTTGGGGTTCATGACATGATGAGAGCATTGCTTTTAGGGTTCTTGTTCGTAGCTTGGTTAGCCAACATAGATGAATTTGTTTGGTGGAGACAATTGGTCGGAAGTTAAATCAACGTTGTTGAAAAGATAGATATTTTGAATGGTAGAGATCATTGATCGGCTGTCAAACCGAAGTGATCATTGATCAGTTGTTAAGTCAACGTTGTTGACAAGAGGGATGTTTAAAATGTGAATAACAGAAGAATAGTACTCTTTGTTATGAAACGGAATTCTTAAGTTCTTGATTTAAGAAGAAAAGAGATGAATGGTTGAGCATTGCTCAGTGTGAATAATTGAGCTTTGCTCACTTTGATTGGGATTAGACTGGAAGAGGTTGAGGGATCGTTGGTTATAAGGACACATCCATCTCTCCGAAGATGTTGAGTGATTACAGCGCCGTATATCAGAGGTGTAGAGAAATGTACCCTTGACCACGCCTATTTATAAGGGGAGAGACCACCTTGGGAACAGTGAGTTCCAAGGGCTCTGTTTGTATCTTGGTTATCCACCTTATGTTTTGGTCAAGCATTGCTTGATTGTGCCCATATTGGTATCTTGGTTTGCCAATGAGAGTGAACTTATGCTTCTATTTTCATATTATGAGGTCCATAAGCTCTTATAAAAGCTTAAGCTTTATCTAAGGACATTTTAGTCTCGTTTGAGAACTAAGATCAACTTAGGTTATTTGTGAAACATGGGCTCTGCCTAGAGATACGTAGTCTCATTTGAGAACTAAGTTAACCTAGGTGGCTTAGTCACATATTGAGAACTTTTATATCTGTTGATCTTTAGATCAGAGGAAAGCTTAAGTTTCAAAACTTAATCAATTTTACTAAGTCTTGGTTCTGAATGGCGCTCTAAGGTGCTTGATGCTGGTGCTGCTCTAGCGCACGTGCATTGCACATGGCACAGGCGTTGCCTCTTTTGTTTTGTGCATGGCGTTCGTTAGGACATCGTGTTGTTTTGGTGCTGGCGTAGCTCTAGCGCACGTGCGTTGTACGTAGCGCAATGTAATATTGAAAGCTTAAGCTCTGGCACAACCTAGCAGAAATGCTATTGATGCTTGCATTCGTGCATTGCACGTGGCGCAATGCTAAGCTTTGAGAGCTTATGCTCCGCCTTCTTCTATCAGAAAGGTTAACCTTTCAAGACTTAGGTTTTATGCAAAAAAAGATGATCTTTTGATCATTGAAATTCATAAAGATCAGAATTTTCGATCTTTAGAACTTAGTTTCTATTTTTTTAGTCGTGTTCTACACGACGATATATGTTCTTGATGAAAATATGGGTTTCATGAAGCCAAAACTTTAGCTTTCGAACAATCTTGATGATCTTTTTCATCTTCTAGTGGGGGAATACCGAAGTTTTTCGTCCAAGATCTCAGATCTAGAGATTTGATCTCCCACGAGAGTTTAAGCTTTTGGCCAAGGGAGATTTCTCTCATGGATCTTTGATCCAAAGTAAGAACCTTAGTTCTTTAAAAGCTTAAGCTTCATAGAGGAAGGATAAAGGCATAGGAGAATTTTCTCTTTGGGTTTTTACCTAGTTCCACTAGGGTTTTTCTTGAGAAGATTTTCTTTTTTGATGATGGAAGCTTAAGTCCTTTTGTGAACCTTATGGAGGTCTCAGTATGTGTCTTGAGATTAATCTCCTAGTCTCCTATTTATAAAAGGGAAGATAGTTGGGAAAAGTTGAGAGAATCTCTCATTGAGAGATCTCCAAATTGATCTTTGATCAATCAGTGGTGCTTAAGCATCATTAGATCATCGATTCAGGGATTTTTATTGTTTTGAAACATTAATCTTTTTGTTTTAGAAATATGTGGGAAATATTTTCCTAAATAGAGCTTTAGCTCTAAACCGAAGCATGCGCTTCACCATGCGCTTGCGCCACGTGCATTGTACATTTGGCGCTAGCACAATGGATTGGCGCTTACACTACGTGCATTGAACATGAAGTATTTGTGCATTGCCTTTGCACCCATGCATTGCACGTCTGGCGATTGCGCCACATGCTTTACACGTGCGCTTACACCAAACTATGGAGCTTATGCTCCTGAGCACCAAAATTTTTGGTGGGAACAAACTGCCCGCACTACTTTGCCCATGTGCATTGCATATGGGTAGAGTGATGTCAGGTTGAGAGCCATTGGATCCTCTTTCTTTTCCAAGGGTACTGAGAATAGCTGGCGGGTGCTGATTGACTGTATCGAAGATCTTGGTATCGGGGATCTTCGTTCTGCAGAGCAATTTGCTGATGTGGTCAACCCCTTGCTGCCTAGCTTCAACACTTTCCATGATGACGATGTGGTTCGCTCTTAGGCCGACTATTGCAAGCAGATTAAAGCCCATCTCCACGAGATCGAGTGAAAGCGCCTTTACTCCCGAAGAATTATCACTGAAAATTTAGTTGAGTGAACAAACTGTACAATGTGCAGTTCGCATTCAAAATTATAAACAGATGTGATCTAGAAAGAGGTTATAATATGAAGCGGCTTTCGAGAAGTGTAAGCTTAAAAGCTCAGAGACTTGCTAACGCCTGGTAGGTTCAGGCTACTTGGAGGACTCTTCAGGGCTTTCTAACTAAGGAAATAGAACTGGAGAAGGCATTTGTCTGCAAGGAGAAGTTGGTGCTAAGCCTTGAGGCTGTAGAGCCGGGGATTATCGGCCGACAAGAATTGACTCGGCAACAAAAGAATAATTCCAAATTGTGGTCGGCTGCACTAAGGGTGCGTGAGGCATAGCTTCAAGAAGAGACCAAAATTGTTACTGCTTTAAGTATAGCTCCACCTTCTTAGCAATTTCTTGATGTACCCTTTTTTGTTTTGTATACATTGTATCTCTTCTTCATATGAATAAAAGACACTGTTGAGTTGCACTTTTTGTTTGTGCTGTGATGTATTAACTTATTTTATGTACTCGTCCCGGAGCGTTCAACTCATTCTCCTTTTAAGCATGAATAAACTGATCTTGACATTTCATATAGGAGGCTGTCAGGTTTGCGATACTGGGTGTAGTCCGTCGGACCATCGCGTTAGCATACTTCTTCTCGGTTCAGGTTTCTTTAGATCTCTATTTGAGTATCCGACGCACTCGTTGTATCTCTAAACCCTTTTTAGGCGGGATGAAACGTCCCAAATAATCTTCATAAGCCGATATGTGTATTTCCATCAGAGATTCAGTGTTAGGCATCACTATGGAAATTTACTTTGGGTTTAGATTTGATTCCCAAAGAAGTTACGTCTACACCTTTTTGAGGTGAGATGACATCTAGTGGTCTTTAGGCGTGTATGTACTGCCTTCAGGACCGGGAGCTAGAAAATTGTTGTCACTTCGCTTTTTTCTTGAATCTTTGAACTTTACTGACATCACGTATGTAAGTTCCTATAGCTCTCGCCGCTAAATATGCGGTCAAGACGGAAGAGAAGACAATGATTTTTAAGCAAATACTAGCAACTACAACTCTAGAAATCGTCCAAACACTAAAATAACAACATAAACAAAAGAGCTAGCTACCAAGTTAAGAGCATATACCAAGTTAAGAGCATACAACCTTTGTAGTATTTTCACCCAATCGTGGAAGACCCCTTCTAAGCTCCTAGGCTGTCGGGAATGAGCTTGAAAGTGGATCGCCCTTGCCGAAGATGATCCACGAAGAAACCCGAACTTTGATGAAGCGACTTGCAATCAAGACTTGCTAGGAGAGGAGTGCAAGAGATGTAGGAATTTATAACAATCCTTTTCTCTCAATTTTTCACTCATGAGAGCTCACACTCAAGAGGAAGAAGGAGAAAGTGGAAAGAGGAGAGAGAAAACCCATGAGAAAATGAATCCTTAGAAGAAAGAATCAAGCATACAAGAATAGTTTTGAAGAATAAATTTCTAAATAAAATATTGCATGCCCTTTCCTGTCACCATCCTTCAAGCCATCCTTCTTTCTACCTCACCATCCACTTCATTTCATTTTTTTTAATAGAAAGAAAACCTAAAATGAGATGTTATCCATCTAGACGTATTTTGTATAAATACAAAATACAACTTTCGGTATATTCTTCTAGAAGTATTTTGTATAAATACAAAATACAACTTTCGGTATATGTAAAGTATACATTTATGCGCATCCGTATAAAAATACAAATAGCCAAGAGAGAGAAAATAGAAAGTGAACATAATACTAGAAAATATAAACCAATATATATATATATATATATATATATATATATATATATATATGTATTATTAAATTAATACTTGATTTAATAATCCGGCTTAAATATAAACCAGCTAGTATTATCAAACGTCCGATTAAAGTTCGTATAACTAGTACACGTATTTAATCGGACTCCTGTACGTATCAACATACGACCTCTATTTAGTTTTTCCTGAATTGGAAAAATTCTCTGTGTGGGACTCTAAAGACTCGACAATATGTTGGCAGTAGGTTACTGGATAAAATCTATAACCACAAGAATGTCAGTGACACTAGCTGTTTGTAAGGGCTATCCATGTATTTGTCTAAAGAGAGGTCGACAATCAAGTCTGTCCATAACCTACTGAGCCTATAAGTGACAATCTCTGTATAGTCCGGTCTCTTCGTCTGAGATTATCGCATACCGGGTTTAGGGGTGGAAATCGTCAAACCACTAATAACCCGATAAGTCGTGGAGATGTCAGGCTCAAGATCAACCGAAAAACTACTGATCTCATATCAGTAAATCCCATCCGTCCTGGCCATGGACTTATGGTAATGTCCAACCGAACACAGCGCGACATCAACTCCCTATACTAGGAGAGACGGATCCCTTTCGATTGCTCACTGCCTCCATGTGGCTCGGGACTGTACCCAACTAAAAGATGTTTGCACGAATCTTTAATGTCATGGTAGGGTACTAATCAAAGTACAGTGGGAACTCACACGTGACAAATGACGATCTCAAGTCTACAGAATACCCTATACTCATGTCACCAGAGAACTTCTATTTGACGATAGGTATAATACCATTTAGGAGTTCTTGGCGAGCCCGTTCGGTGTACTCATTCTTTAATGAGCACCTTTCGGTGCACTCATTCTCTAATGAGCACCTGGATACAATTTTTGGTGTCAAACACCAATGACTATGAGACTGGCCATCGCCCCTCATCGTACCAAGAAACGTATACTCTAGTCTACTTTAGAATATCGATAGCCAGTCACGATACTTCCACGACTAGGAACATTTAAGGATGTGTTTATGGACCACCGAACTCTTACAAGTATGATCGTCATCATAATACGGGTATTCAAGCAAGGATCCTACGGGCTTTATCATTATGTATTAGTGATACATAATAACAAGTAAAACGTATACACATGAATGATAAAGACAAACCAGATAGCATACTATCATCTCAAGCAAAAATTTTCTACCTGTATAGGTCCTCCTTCAATTACCATAATCGCCTTCCTGCAATTATAATAATTGCCCTGAGGGCACTATATCCAACAATCTCCTACTTGCACTTAAGGCCAATTATTGCAGTATCGCATAGCTACACGTCTCGTGTGCTATCGAATACCCAACTTCTCTTCTAACAGTTTTGCAAACCGTGTTAAAGAAACAACCGTGTTCGAGAAATAGTCTCAGTGAGTGGATCCGTTACAATGTTTCTAACTTTATCTTTCTTTGTCTCAACTTTGTAGAGATCAACTATCTTCTGAATTGAGTGATACTTGCCTTAGAATTTGTCTGGATAAATGATGGGACCAAGTTCATAAATGAAAAATTTTATCCAACAACTTCTTGGGCTGTATCCTCTGCTGAGTCATAATCAACATCCAGCTTCGTGTCTACCTCAGTATCCTACTTGGAAACCTTTTTAACATACTGCATCCTAGAAGAGGGTAAACTTATAACTCGTAATAAACACTCTGTCATCCCTGTCACCTTGAAAGGTAGAATTGGTAACCACCTCTTGTCAGAGGCTGCCATTACCTTAGACCAAGAATATCCTCTTATGTTCTTCACTGCTTCCCATTATTTCTCCAGGATTTGATTAATATCTGCTTACTACAACGAGTGCAAAAGAAACATCTTGTCTGGTACATGAGGTACATGACATTGCATGATTGACGCCACTTTCAAAACATGTCGAATGTCATTCATGCGAGTCCCTCTCCTCATCAATCTAGAAGACATATCTTTAGAGAGGGTGACTCCATTACCTGCGGGTACACTACCCCGTTAGGAGTTGTCCATTCTAAACCCCTTTAGAATGGTGTCCAAGTATCCGGATTGGGAGACTCCTAAATCCTTCTAAATCTATTGCCATAGATTTAGTCATCAAAATTCTTGAAACATAATCCAGATCCTATGTGAAGAAACATCTGTGACAACCATAGTTCGACCGATTGTACTATAGAAACATCACTTCCTATCAGGAGTGTGCCATCCATATATCTTATGAAATTACTACCTACATCTTTCTTACCAGGTTCATCTGTTATTTTGATGAAGTCAAACACTTTGACCGTCACATAAAAATTGATGACCCATCTCCATTATGCCTGCTTTATTCTATAAATAGACATAAGCAACTTGCACACTTTCTGCTGCTCCCACTGACTACGATAACCCTCTGGCAGAGTTATATAGGCATGCACTTCTAAATTCCTATTTAGAAAGACATTATAGTCATCCACTTGCCAGATACCGTAATCATGAACAGTAGCAATGTCAAGTTATATCCGTATGTACTTCAGCATAGACACCGAAGAAAAAGTTTCATCACAATCCACAGTGGGTATTTGACAAAAACATTTAACTACAAGTCTAGTTTTATTAGGTTACTACCTTTCCATCTGCACTGATCTCGAAAGATATACTTGCTCCTAATATATTTTACCCCTTCAAAAGTATCCGGCAAAGTCCATAATTTGTTGGAGTGCGTGGAGTCCAACTTGGATATAAAGCATCCAGCTATCGGTCGGAAGTCACCACTTCCTATAACCTGCTGATAACTAATAAGGGCATCATTACCATGATGCAAACCTCTCTGTCACCGTTTATGAGGAAACTGTAGTACCTCTCAGGTGGTTGAGGTCACCTATTAAATCTGCGGAGCGGTTATGGTTTGTCGAGTCCAATTGAATCCTTAGGTTCTACTAAATTTTTAGTAACCGCTTATGGTTCTGGAATAACTTTCAATTCTACCATACTCCCACTAATTTCTTATGTAAAAGATTCCTTTTATAAGAAGGTGCCGAGTCAAGAACAAATCAACTTTTGATCTTGAAAATGGTAGAAGTTAAATCCTTGCTAGATAACCCACAAACTGCTCATTACCGAAACGTGCCTTGAGTTTTTTCGGATTGTGTTTTTAAAAAAAAACCGGAAAACTCCATATCTTAACAATCTTAAGATATGTTCCTATTTTTTATCCATATAGAATCTCAGGCACTAATTTAGATGAAAGCATATTGAATTGGTATGCAGCTGTTTTTAGTGCACTTCCTAAAATTGAAAAACACCATATAACATTCTCATCATGGATCTCACCCGCGAATGAGTCATCTGAGAGAGAATCAAATTCTCAATTTAAATATCTACAGAATACCAAGCATAAGTATCCACATCTTCAATTATTTCGAAGAATCTTGATGCTTCCAATATCTGGTTCTCTAATTTATTTTTATACCTATGAACTTTTCAAAATCTTTGGACTTTTCATTTCAACATGAATGGGTGTCTAAAACCAGATAACTCATAGGTAAAACAGAATGAAGTAACGGTACCAACCCCTTGTCCATAAGGACATTGGACAGCATATATTAATTTGTATAAGTCCTGTGAGTATACTAATTCGAACTTTGTGTGTTGTAAATTGAGGACTGTATTTTGGTTAAGAACGTCTATACTGTTATTCAATGCATCTTACCTAATCATTAGCTGATAAAGGTAAATGTTCTGAACATATTTTTAAAAAATTATATCTCACTTTATTAAATAAAAATATAGATATATTAGTTTTAAAAATTGGTGCATAACAATAATTATTCAAAACCAAATATTTTCCGTTAGGCAAAACTAAGTGATTTTCCCCATAGCACCAATTGCTATGAATTACAATATTGAGAATCTAATCACCCTTTCCCAATACTCTACTCATTCTCAGCATCTGTAACTCCTTACAGATATAGAATTCTAATCCGGTATCCATATATCCATGAGTCACAATTAATTGAAAAACGGTCTTCAATTACAACCACACATGAAAACTGAAACATAAAAATGTTTCAAATTGGTGGACAGGTATTCTTAATAATGCATCTTCCACTTCCAAGGCTCATGACAGTAGTTGCAATTTCCTATACTTTCACTTCAACCCTTTTATATATCTCTATATCTTACCTTCTGTACACTATACTTAGGTTAGTTGGTTTTCTTCAATCTCTACCTTTCAGCACTAACATAAGATTTGGGAGAAGACCATCCAACAAACATAACCAGTGTACTCTTCTAATACAAGGAGCTCTCAATTTGAGAGAAGGTAAAGGGAAGAGACAACAAAATTTTACAAATCAATTTCTCCAGAACCAGTGGTCATTCTCGGACTGAAACAATTTTTTCGAGTTCGTATTTAACTATACGAGATAGACTTTCTAAGAAATATGGATTTTCTTAGTGATATGAAGTGTTCTGGAGAAGGTAAAGGGGAAGTAGGAGTGGCAGAGACATGCAACTTTGTCGTGAATTAGGGCAATATGACATTCTAAAGCAAAAGTTTGTAAAAAGGTTCAGTTAACTTGGTTTACGAGTTTTTAGTTTAAGGTTAGTCATGGTCGCTGCTAGAGAGAGAGAAAGAAAAGAAACATTTAGCATGCTCTCTTGTAAGATTAGATTGGTTTATTAATTTATCTAATCAGGATAGCTCTCAATGTTACATCGAATTCTCTTTCAAATCATAAAAGGAGAACTAGTCGAGATCATATACACCTTATTAGTTTGCTAACCGTTCTGCTAGAGCAGTGTTGATACTCCGAGGGAGGCTCCCCATGCTTTCGCACAGACCAAATTAAATTACCCCGTTTCCACAAAGGTATAACCTCATTAACACCTTTCTAAACACATAATAGGTTAGCTAGTTGTGAAGTGAAAATCTTTCGGGAGTAACACCTGCTCACAGTGGGACTCGGAACCCAACTATCATCACGTGATAACCTTGATGGAAGACAACAAGTCACCACACTCCAGAAGGTATGCACTCACCTTGCAGGTTTCTATACTGGAAACTCCCGATATCATTTTTTACCCAAACGACTTATAGCTTGTACAGAGGCCAATGTACCATAAGTCGCTGGTCAAGTTCAACCCATCATTTCGTGATTAATTTAGATCCAGCCGCACAAGCCCTTGATAGAGACCAACGTGTCTATGCGACTGTCCTAAATAATCGCATCTCTATACGGAAGACAAGCAACACATACCTACCATTCACTATACCTTGACAGAGGTCAACGTACATAGCATGAATACTAGACGCTACCTATCTGAAATGACAGAGGGCTACGGCTAGTTTTTAAGAAAACTCTTAATATAATGAACTTGATATCGTTGGAGGAACCGCGTAGTTTTGCAAGTTTATAGTAATATAAAATTTTGCTTAAAAGCGAATTCCCCGTGAAGGGATCAAGGCTCTTACCTTATCAAATGAGGTACAGGATATTTCTAACCGAATACCTCTATGCAAAGCAAAAGAATATGGATATAGTTTCTTTTGAAAAAATTGGATCCTACAACATCAGTTTAGGTTTATTTTTTTGCATTAATCCAAATTGATCCAGTGTCGTCATTTAACTTTCTAGTCACATCAGAAACAACCAAAATTTCATACTTTTATATGCTATCCGCATTCGCCACGGGGCATCGGGTCTTCACCATAAGGTTAATTAACTTATGGCAAGGCGGACATAGGGCTAGCATGGATACAAAACATATAAAAGTATCAAATATATATATATATATATATATATATATATATATATATATCATAAAAGGCAGATAATGATCATCACAGCCATGCAATAAACAATATGGAATAGCGAATAAAATAGAAGCCCCACGTTTTATTTGAGCCGCAAATGAAACGCAAAGTTCTCCGGTCGTGTGGATAGTCCGTACATCATCAAACCAAGACCCTTACGAGCACGGCAAGCTACCCGTAAATCCTAGAAACGGGGCAACCCGGCGTCAATATCATGAGTGGGCCACCCGGTGTTTTCTAGAATCTTGTAACTTGAGCACCCCTTCGCGGGTCAATCCTGAAACTCCTACAAGTGTGTCGAGCAAGCTGCCAATTCTAGAGCGAGGCTGACCGGTCTCAACTCCATGAGATGACCACCTACTGTACTCTAGAACCCGGCAAATCAAGTACTTCTCCACGGGTTTTCCTACTACGTGTAACCTGACCATGTCCCAATAAAAGAATATACATACAACCGGCAACGACGACCACAAACTGGCCGCTTGTCCTAAATAAATGAATATGCAAACACCTCAAACTGTATATACATCATCACACGAGGGGTTATCCATCACGATAATCCGGCTGAACCATCATAAGGATATACATACTAACCTCACAAGTATCATATGTGCAACCCCTTCTAATTGACTATATAGTAATTAGACGACATTTTCCAACACATATAAACAGATATGGGTAATAAAAAATGCTTTAGTTTTGCTCAAAATTTTTTCGTGTTGCTTGAAAACAAAGATTTCACAAAAGACAATTTGGGAAAAATTGGTGTTCACCAAAAATCATGTTTCAATAATTTCAAGCCACCGCACGAAGCATGAGGCATATCATTGCTGTATGGTTGCCTGGGTCGGCCTTCTAGCTATCCAGGTAGGCTAGGCTGCAATGGTCTGGCCTTGTGTTTCGTATTTTTCACTCTAGTTAAGATTCTAGCTTTAATACATGGACAAACAAATTTTCAGAGTCCAATTTAAAAAACCAATAGAAACTTGAAAATTTGAAACAAATACGGTTAAAATTTCGGCTTCGAAACTTAAGCATCATCTAAAACTATTTCTAGTGTTTGGGTGGTTCTGATACCGGTGTAACTTCCTAGTGCTATCCCCGCTAAATACACGGCCAAGACGGAAGCGAAAACAATGATTTTTAAGCAGGCACTAGCAAGTACAACCCTAGAAATCTCTAAAACACTATACTAGAAATACAAACAAAAGAGCTAGCTACCAGGTTAAGAGCATACAATCTTTGTAGCGTGTCCACCCAATCGTGGAAGACCCCTTCTAAGCTCCTAGACCATCGGGAACGAGCTTGAAAGTGGTTCGCCTTTGCCAAAGATGACCCACAGGAGGGAACTCGATCCAAGCTTTAGCTTCACTCCAAAGTGAATTTTGATGAAGCAACTTGCAATCAAGACTTGCTAGGAGATGAGTGCAAGAGATGTAGGAATTTATCACAATCTTTTTCTCTTAATTTTTCCAACTCAAGAGAGCTCACACTTAAGAGGAAGGAGGAAGTGGAAAGAGGAGAGAGAAAACACATGAGAGAATGAATCCTTAGAAGAGAGAATCAAGCATACAAGAATAGTTTTGACAAATCAATTTCTGAATAAAAAATTGCATGCCCGTTCCTTTCACCATCCCTCAAGCCATCCCTCTTTCCTCTTCACCCTCTACTTCATTTCATTTATTTTTAATAAAAAGAAAACCTAAAATGAGGTGTCCTTCTTCTAGAAGTATTTTTAATGAATACAAAATACAACTCCCGGTATATGTATCGTATACATATACGCGTATTAGTATAAAAATACGAATAGCCAAGAGAGAGAAAATAGAAAGTGAACATAATACTAGAAAATATATATCAATATGTGTGTGTGTTATTAAATCAATACTTGATTTAATAACCCGGCTTAAACATAAGCCGGCTAGTATTATCAAACGTCCGATTAAAGTCCGTATATCCAGTACACATATTTAATCGGACTTCTGCACGTATCAACATATGACCTCTATATCATTTCGTCTGAACCGAGAAAACCCTCTGTGTGGGATTCTAAAGACTCGAAAATAGGTCGGCAGTGAGTTACTGGATAAAATCCATAACCATAAATACGTCAGTGGCACTTGCTATATGTAATGGCTACCCAGGTATCTGTCGAAAGGAAGGTCGACAATCAAGTCCGTCCGTACCCTACTAAGCCTATTAGTGACAATCTATGTATAGTCCGGTCTCTTCGTCTGAGAGTGTCGCATACTGGATCTAAGCAGTGGAAGTTGTCAGACCCCTAATAATCCGATAAGTCATGTTGATGTTAGGCTCAAGACTAACCGAGAAACTACCGATATCATATCAGTAAATCTCATCCGTCCTGACCAGGTACTTATGGTGATGGCCAACTGAACACGGCACGACATCAACTCTCTATACCAGGAGAGAAGAATCCCTTCTGATCGCTCACTGCCTCCATGTGGCTCCGGTATATACCCAACTAAAAGCTGTTTGCAAGACTCTTTAAAGCCATGGTAGGGTAGTAATCAAAGTACAGTGGGAACTCACATAAGACAAATGATGATCTCAGCTCTACAGACTATCGTGTACTCATGTCACCGGAGAACTACTATCTAACGATAGATATAATACCATTTAGGAGTTCTCGGCGAGTCCGTTTGATGTACTCATTCTCTAATGAGCACCTCTCGGTATAATCATTCTCTAATGAGCACCTCTCGGTATAATCATTCTCTAATGAGTACCTATATACAATCTTTGGTGTCAAACACCAATGACTATAAGACCGAACATCGCCCCTCGTCGGGGTCAAGAAACTTATAAACTAGTCTAATATGGTATATTTATGCCCAGTCTCGATAATCCCATGACTAGAAACATTTAAGGATGTGCTTATGGATTACCCAGCTCTTATAAGTATGATCGCCATCATAATACTGGTATTCAAGCAAGGATCTTACGGACTTTATCATTATGTATTAGCGACATATAATAATAAGTAAAACGTATACACATGAATGATAAAGACAAACCAGATAGTATACTATCATCTCCAGGAAGACTGTTCTACATGTATAGGCCCCCTTCAATTACCAAAATTTCCTTCCTCCAATTACAATAATTGTCTTGAGGACACTCTCCTAGAGTAGAACGAACGTCCAAGTAGTCTCTATGCTGCATGTATTGCTGTCCATTCTTGGAGCTAGGAATATGCCATCGCTCTGCTGATTTGACTCTTTGGTCTTGTCGACGTTCAATTCTGCCTTTTTGAGATATGGCGAGGACTTGGCTTGTCTTTAATCCGTTGGATTTCTACTTGGGATGCTAGGAATATGCCATCAGATCATTCTTTTGACTCATTGAGTCGTGTCCATTGGACCGTTTTACCATTTTGGATTTTTTTGGCTCTTTGAGCTGGAGAGAGATGTCAGATCTGAACTCTGCAAGAGCATTACTGAATACCTATAGTGCCTTTTAGGCTTTGTGGATTACCTATCGACGTCTTTTATCAATAGAACTTATCATTTGCATTTCCGTCATATTTGATGAGGGTATCATTGATACGAACCATCATTTGAAGTTACAGGATATTCAATTAGAAGTATCCTACTTTCTTGGATTGTTGCAGGACATTATTCTCAGCATTTTTGACCAGAGAAAATAGGGAGAGGAACAAAATCGTCACCTATCATTGATCTAAGTTGCAAGACCAAGAATTTTGCCTTTTGCCTTGCGATTCATGGAGCTTTGTCGAGCGAGCCAAATGGAGAACGATGGCTTAGGAGACAAGTTTAGGTCCCTGTCATCTAAGACTTTTCAATTTTATAAGCCGTGGGGGTCTCATAAAAGTATTTTCTCCTTACGAGTCGAGAGGATCTCGTAAGCGTCAATCTTCTCATGTATCATAGGGAAACATGAGTGGGTCTTCTCCTCGTTGGTAGCTTGGTTTGCCAATGGAGGACGTTTTGGATGAAACTTTGTTTCAAGTAGCCCATGGATTGTGTACGATTGTCAATTTGGAGACCAGCCACAGGGCATTGATGGCTTAAGAGACAGGTTTAGGTCCATGTTACCTAAGGCTTTTCAATTTTGTGAGCCGTGAGGGTCTCAAAAAAGTATTTTCTCCTTACGAGTCATGAGGATCCCGTAAGTTTTTGTTCTCCTAATATATTGTGAGGACACATGAGTGGGTATTTTCCTCATTGGTAGCTTGGTTTGCCAATAGAGGACGTTTTGGATGCAACTTTGTTGCGAGTAGCCCATGGATTGTATACGGTAGTCAATTTGGAGATCGTCCGTAGGGCATCTATGGCTTAGAAGACAAGTTTAGGTCTTTGTCACCTATTTCAATTTTATGAGCCATGAGGGTCTCATAAAAAGTATCTGAGCCATGAGGGTCTCATAAAAAGTATCTTCTCCCTACGAGTCGAGAGGATCTCGTAGGTGTATTTTCTTCTTAGAAATCATAGGGACCCCTAAGCGTATTTACTCCTTAGGAGTCGTGAGGATCTCTAAGTGTTTTTTCCTCTTATAACTCGTAAGGATCTCAGAAAAGTGTTTTCTCCTTAAGAGTCAAGAGGATCTCGTAAGTGGCATTCTCCTTGTGGGTCAAGAGGACTCACAAGTGACGCTCACCACACAAACCGGGAGGATTGCTTACCTTTTGTAGGACTTTAGGAATGCAACTTTGTTTCAAGTAGCCTATGGATTATATACGGTAGTCAATTTAGAGACCGACCGCAGGGCAGCGATGGCTTAAGAGACATGTTTAAGTCCCTGCAACTAAGACTTTTCAATTGTATGAGCTGTGGAGGTCTCATAAAAGCATTTTCTCCCTACGTGTCGAAAGAAACTCATAAGTGTTTGTTCTCCTTATTTTTTGTGAGGACCCCTAAGTATCTTTTCCCTTGTGAGTCGTAAGGATCTCACAAGAGTATTTTTACCTTACGAGTTGAGAGGATCTCATAAGGGTCGTTCTCCTTACGTGTCATAAAGACACATGAGCAAGTCCTTTCCATAATAGTAGCTTGGTTTGCCAATGTGGGTTGGATGCAACTTAGTTGCAAGTAACCTATGTATTGTATACGGTAGTCAATTTGAAGACCGGCCACAGGGCATTGATGGCTTAAGAGATAGGTTTAGGTCCCTGTCACCTAAGACTTTTCAACTTTATGAGCTGTAAGGGTCTCAAAAAAGCATTTTCTCCTGACTAGTCGAGAGGATATCGTAAGTGTTTGTTCTCCTTAGGAGTCATAAGGATCCCTAAGTGTCTTTTCCCTTGTGGGTCGTAAAGATCTCACCAGAGTTTTTCTTCTTACGAGTCTAGAGGATCTCGTAAGTGTCGTTCTCCTTATGTGTCGTAAGGACGCACGAGTGGATCTTTTCCACAATGGTAGCTTGGTTTTCCATTATGGGTTATGATGCAACTTTGTTGCGAGTAACCCATGAATTGTATACGGTAGTTTATTTGGGAGACAAGCCGCAGGGAAACTTTGATGGCTTAGGAGATGGTTTAGTTCCCTTTCACCAATGACTTTTCAATTTTATGAGCCGTGAGATTCTTATATATTATTTTCTTCTTACGAGTCGTGAGAATCTCATAAGTGTTGTTCTCCTCATGTATCGTGGGGACACATGAGTGGGACTTTTGTAAGTCGATATCGCGCACCCCGCAGGTTCACGGGGAGGCGGAATTTACAAAAAATGATTTTTCAAGTCTCGCAACATCGACCTAAACTCCAGGATCTTTATGGAAACCTTAACTAGCTATATATACAAAGAGGTTCTAACTACTATGTTAGGGCTATACCTCCTTGTCATAAGTCCTTCGGGTCTTCTTCTCCTCCTCCTCTTCTTGAGCTCCTCAAAAATCGAATCGCGCTTGAAACGTCGGCCTCATCGTGTCAAAGACGATCTACTCGAGAGTATATGGTTCAAGCTCCAACCTCTAAACCGAGATAACCTAAAGTGCCTAGCTCGCTAAACAAGGTAGCTAAGGAGATGTAGAGTGTTTACTGGAGTGTTTTATCTCAAATAACCCTATGTTTCACAACTCATGTGAGGTTATGGTTTTTGAGGAAGAATGAGAGGAAAATGGAGAGAGAAAGTAAATGAGCAAATGATCAAGTGTTTTTCCAAGTGAAGAATGGCTCATAGTATCTCTCACATGAAGCATGGATAATTTTCAATAGAAAATAGCAACCATGCTTCAATAGTATATTCAAACTAATAAACTAATGAATAAGATATGCTTCATTCCATACCTCAAATATCTCCATTTTCCACCTCATTAATCTATTTCCAAAATAAATAAATCCAAATAATGAGGTGTCCCCTTCTAGAAGTATCTCTTGTGAAATTACAAGAATACCCTCACTGTATATACATACCCATATTCGTATTCCGAAAAATACGAATACAATGAGATAATAACAATCCAATAATATAATACTAGGATCCGGTTTAAACCAAAGCCCACTAGGATTATCCATCCGAACAATATCCATGCAGCTAGTACACGTATATGTCGGACCCTGCACGTAAAACCATACGGCTTTTACATCATTTCGCCTGAATCAGGATAACCCTATGTGTGGGACTCTAAAGACTCAACAGTACGTTGGAAGTGGGTTTAATCACAAGTCCGTCGGTAGCACTAGCTGTACGTAACGTCTACCCAGGTATCTGTAGATAAGAAGGCCGACGAGCAAAGTCATCCGAACTTCTACTGAGTCTATCTGTGACAATTTTCGTACAGTCCGGTCTGTTCATCTAAGAGTATCACATATCGAGCCTAGGGGATGGTAACTGTCAGATCCCTAATAGCATAATAAGTCGTGTTGCTGTAGAGCCTAATACACCCTGAGAAACTACTGGTGTATCTACCAGTAAATCTCGCTTGCCCTGGCCAGGGACTTTGTGTATTGGCTATCCGAACACAGCGCGATATCAACTCCCTATACCGGGAAAGACGAATCCCTTCTAACCCCTACGGCCTTCAAGTGCTTCGAGACTGCATCCAACTACTACCTGTTTGCACGACTCATTTGAGCCGTGGTAGGATAGTAATTTAAGTGCAGTGGGAACACACTCGAGACGAATAGTGATTTCATGTCAACGGACTAACCTGTACTCATGTCACCCGGGGACTGCTAACTGACGATAGGTATAATACCAACCAGCAGTTTCCATTGAGTCCGTACAGTATAACTCATAACCCAATTAGCACATGTATACTATCTCTGGTATCGGATACCAATGGCTGTGGGACAGGCCACCTTCCCGCACTAGGGATGAGAAACGTATACACTAATCTACTCTAGGGTATCGATGTCCTTTCTCGATAATCCTACGACTAGGGACAATCTTAAGGATGTGCTTATAGACCACCCAACCCTCACTAGTGTGACTGCCATCACAACGCTGGTAGTCAAGCAAAGATCCTAAGGGCTCTATCAATATGTATTAGAGATCGTTAAAAGAAACATATACACATATTAAGATAGAATCAAATCAGATAGCATACTATCATGTTGAGCATGACTGTTATTATATCTGTGTATATCCCAAGCTTCCAAAATATAATATAAAATCCAGTACTATACAATAATGGCCTCTAGGGTATATATCACTGACATCTTTTCCACAATGGTAGCTTATTGACAATGTGGGTTGGGATGTAATTTTTTTGCAAGTAGCCCATAGATTTTATATAGTAGTATATTTGGGAGACAAGCCGCAGGGCAACTTTGATGGCTTAGGAGACATGTTTAGGTTCCTATCATTTAAGACTTTTCAATTTTATGAGCTGTGAGGGTGTCTTAAAATTATTTTCTTCTTAGGAGTCGTAAGGATCTCATAAGTGTATTTTCTCCTTAGGAGTCATGAGGATCCCTAAGTGTATGTTCCCTTATGAGTCGTAAGGATCTCACAAGAGTGTTTTCTCTTTACGAGTCGAGAAGGTCTCGTAAGTGCCATTCTCCTCATGTGTCGTAAGGATGCATGAGTGGGTCTTTTCCACAATGGTAGCTTGGTTTGTCAATGTGGGTTAGGATGCAACTTTGTTACAAGTAGCCTATAGATTGTATATGGTAGTCTATTTGAAGACCGGCCATATAACAATGATGGATTAGGAGACAAGTTTAGATCCCTGTCATCTAAGAATTTTCAATTTTATAAACCGTGAGGGTCTCATAAAATTATCTTCTCCCTACGAGTTTAGAGGATATCGTAGGTGTATTTTCTCCTTAGGAATCGTGAGGACCCCTAAGTGTTTTTTCCTCTTGTGAGTCGTAAGGATCCCATGAGGGTGTCTTTTTGTTACAAGTCGAGAGGATCTTATAAGTGACGTTCTCTTCGTAAGGACGCATGAGTGGGTCTTTTCCACAATGGTAGCTTCGTTTACAATGTGGATGAATTTGGGAGGGAATGTTGTTGGAGACATTCAAGTTGTTGTTTTGGAAAGCATTTAATATAATCCGCTTGGAGAGATGTGAAACAAAGTTCCCGAATTCTTGATCCGAGAAGGTAGGAAATGGAACAATATCGTCACCTACCATTGACTCGAATCCAAAAACCCAGATATCTAATCTTTATTTGGAAGAGTGATTTTCGACATTGTCGAAGAGAGAGTTTGTGAGTTTTAGTCGTTTAGGCAAAAATGAGGATTTGCCTTTAGACGAAAATGATGACTTTGCCTTTTAGGCAAAAATGGAGAGTTAGCCTTTTGGGCGAGAGTGAAAATTTGCCTTTTAAGCCAAAATGAGGATTATACCATTTAGGTGATGATGGAGATTTTTCCTTTTGGGTGAAAATGAAGTTTTTGCCATTTAGGCAAGCATGATGATTTTTCCTTTTAAGAGAAAATGGAGATTTTACCCTTTAGACGAAAATGGTGATTTTTCCATTTAGGCGTAAATGATGATTTTGCCTTCTAGGCGAAAATGGTGATTTTATCTTTTGAGCGAAAATGAAGTTTTTTTCATTTAGGAGAGAATGATGATTGGGTTTCATCACTCAAGTTCTTGTTCGCCAGTTCTTTAACCAGCTTGGCTAGTGTATCTGCTTTGCTGTTTTCTGTTTGCGGTATGCTTCCTACCATATAAGATAAAATTTTCCGTTTTGGTAGGTGTTTGGCCTAGCGAAGGCCAAAAACATATACACCCTTGACACCCTTGATGTGTTGATGGTGCTTGCTTGATAGGCTTTGCCTCCGATGTGACAAAAAGCTTATGTGCTAGTTTTCTGAAGAGGAAGCTATTTGGTTCATTCTTTCCAGTTTAACTGCTAAGTCAAGCAATTCTTGGGGACAGCATATTCGGGCACTCATTGAGACCCAAAGTGATCGAGGAAAATTTCTCGCCAATCTTCTTTATTGTCAATTAGGAAAAACTTTTCCTTCTGACGCTTCAATTAAGTCACTTTTAGGTAATTTCCTTTCTTGGATGATAATTTTTTTATCAGATGCCCCCATTGGAGGCCTTTGAAATATTTCTTCTGATTCCTCTATCATAGGCTATGAAAACAGTTTTGCCGGAGCAAGGATCTTTTAGACCTTGGATGGAGATCTTTATGTCTTCTAAGTTTCATCTGCTAGTTCCTTAGCCACTTTGGTCAATGCATTCGCGTTGCTATTTTCTGCTCGCGACATGCTCTCCAGCTTGTATGATGGAACTTTCCTCAAGCTTGCATGTGTTGTAACCGCCATTGACTTGGCTTTTAATCAACTGAGAATTCCCGTAGATGTGAAGATCCTTGGTACCTATGTCGATCATGATTTCAAGACCGGCTGGTAGTTTATAGCTCGTTGTGGAGTGATAGATAGTTTATAGCTCATTGCGGAGCAACATGTAGTTTATGGCTCATTGCGGAGCATTGATCCTTCGACTGGATGAAGAATTACTCCATGTTGGAATGCTGAGAGCTTTGTGGTTGGATGGAGAATCAGACCATGTTGGACGCCAATCATTTTGTGGGCAGACTGTCGATGCTTTGCACCGGATTCCTAGTACTCATGTCGCCGAGCCTTTTGGAGGACTCTCCTCATACTCTTGTCATAAGGGCATACTCTGAATTCTTTTAAGCGAAACTTTCGCGCTGCTGTTCGGATTCATGTATGAGCAGGTATATGTACTGTCGCCAATCTTCATTTTTTAAAGCGGACCATCGATGCTTTTCACTGGGCTCCTTGGAGTCTTGTCATCGAGCATTTGCATTTGGAGGCAGACCATCAATGCGTTGCACCAGATTCCTTAAAGTCTTGTCACTTAACATTTCCATTTGGATGCGGACCATCGATGTGTTGCACCGGATTCCTTGGAATCTTGTCGCCGGACATTTGCATTTGGAGAAGAATCATTGATGTATTTTCATCAGACTCCTTTGAGTCTTGTTCGTTGACTTGATTTCAGACGCGATGCATGCGTTGCCCAACATCCTCATTTGATTTTGATGCTAATTAATTTTTTTTACCTTAACACTGTTGCAAGCCCAATGTAAACAGCTTTCGTCGCATCGGTGCTTTCCACTTCAAGGATGGGGTCTTTGTTGCTTGATGGAGAATAAGGTTCTACGGCTTACTCTTCCGAAAGAAGTCTGGGTCTTGTTGAGCTTTTCACGTGGAGGAGTGTAATACCCCAGGTGGATTTGGGGTTGAATACCACCTACTCCGTGAGAAGTGAGATGTTATCCGGTATCGAGGTGGGGATGTAACCGATACGGATGCACATGGGGACCCATAAGAACAATGGGGAGTATCGAATTCCATTCCGAAAGAGGGCACGATCTGAACTATAAATGGAATGATACCACTCTTATAACACAGATGCGCCTTTTGGATGAATCGGAACTCTGGGGTTTGAAAAACTCTGTAGTTAAGTGTGCTTGAGCCAGAGAAATTCTAGGATGGGTGACCTACTGGGAAGTAGCCCCGGATTCATTCAAAGGGACAAAACCGTGCGGCTCCAGCCAGAGCGGACAATACCATCTGTGTTTGGGGGAGGGTCATGACAAATATGGTATTAGAGCCGGTCCCTCAAAAGTAGGTCTGTGGTTCGAGGACAAACCATTGTTCTAAGTGGGGGGATGTAATACCCCAGGTGGAGTTGGGGTTGAATACCACCTACCCCGTGAGATGTTATCCGGTATCGAGGTGGGGATGTAACCGATACGGATGCACACGGGGGAACCACAAGAACAATGGGGAGTATCGAATTCCATTCCGAAAGAGGGCACGATCTGAACTATAAATGGAATGATACCACTCTTATAACACAGAAGCGTCTTTTGGATGAATCGGAACTCCGGAGTTGGAAAACTCCGTAGTTAAACGTGCTTGAGCCAGAGAAATTCTGGGATGGATGGCCTACTGGGAAGTAGCCCCAGGTTCATTCAAAGGGACAAAACTGTGCGGCTTCGGCCAGAGCGGACAATACCATCTGTGTTTGGGAGTAGGTCATGACAAATATGGTATCAGAGCCGGTCTCTCAAAAGTAGGTCTGTGGTTCGAGGATGAACCATTATTCTAAGTGGGGGGATATAATACCCCAGATGGAGTTGGGGTTGAATACCACCTACCCCGCAAGAAGTGAGATGTTATCCGGTATCGATGTGGGGATGAAACCAATACCGATGCATACGGGGACCCACCAGAACAATGGGGAGTATCGAATTCCATTCCGAAAGAGGGCACGATCTGAACTATAAATGGAATGATACCACTCTTATAATACAGAGGCGCCTTTTGGATGAATCGGAACTCCGGAGTTTGAAAAACTCCGTAGTTAAGCGTGCTTGAGCCAGAGAAATTCTGGGATGGGTGACCTTCTGGGAAGTAGCCCCGAGTTCATTCAAAGGGACAAAATCGTGCGGCTTCGGCCAGAACGGACAATACCATCTGTGTTTGGGGGTGGGTCATGACAAATATTGTCACGACCCCAAATTTTTTGGCACGTGACCGGCACTTAAACCACGTAACATCAACAGGCGTACGCAATTTAAGTAAGCCGAAACCCAGAAATCTAAACCACCCAAAAATGGATAAATGGAGAAAACACAGTTAAAAACCTTCGGAAATCTCAAGTAAAAATCTTTAAACTTAAGTTTACTTTCTTAAAATTTTCGGCAGCGCCTCCTTTGTAAAAACTAGCCCCGAAAACGGGTACAACATAGAATATAATAAAGCATCCCCAAACGGGAGCAAATCACGCCCAACGGCGGAAACAACCACCACAAGCATATATACGACGCCGTAGCGAAGAAATATAAATGAAAATAGCATAAGGAGGTAAAACTTTATAACAAAGACCGGCTCCCATAAGCACGACACCCAAAGTCACAAAATAATACAATATCGATCCTCACAACTCGTCTCTAAGTCAAATACATGAAGTGGTAGATGGAGAGTACTAGATACAAAAGATAAATAATGAACATCATCGGATAACCGGAAACCCACTTATAGCAAAAGACCTCACAGCCAACTGTAGCGGTATCCGCAAAAGTAGAGGTAATATGAAGCCCTGCCGCGACTACTGTGAGGGTAAGTCCTGCAAAACACTGTGGCACAACGGGGACGAGTTGCCAACTCATGAATAGTAAATAACATCATACTGTAATCGCAAGTATGCACGAACAACGATAAATCTATCACATGTAAACTAATAGCATAAGTATGGCAATATAGATATACAGCATGATCAAGGTACATCATCAGGGTACTACATCTACATGAATAAAAATGCTTATCAAATAAATGCTGAGTATGGGATAAAACATATCATCAACACGGAATCCTCATCGTGGAAAACTAGTGTCCATCAACGACACTCCAAATCCCAATACCTCAGGCACCGCATCCTCAGATCGGCCCTCATGTCCTGTAAGTCTCATGGAACCTGAATGTCCAACACCGACATTCGAAACATCATGAAAACATATGCATGTGTGTGTGTGTGTGTGTATAAGGATATCTATATCGTGTGTCCATCAATGACACATAAAAATCATGGAACCTGAGTGTCCAGCATTGACACTCGAAACATCATGAAATACTCGTTTCCAGCATCGACACGCAAATCCTCATATATCGGGCTCCGTCAGTCCGGATCGGCCCTCATCAATATCTCGGGCTCCGTCAATTCGGATCGACCCACACCATCTCACGACTCCGGTTGGTATCCTCCAGATATCCGCCGAGTCCAAATAGTATCACCGGTAGGTAGTAGTCTCTCTGCCAGGCTCATCGGCAAATCCATCGACATACCTTTCTTGCCCCGAGGTACCATACCGGGTCCACCAAATACCCGCAAACGGTGCCTACCGCTCCTCGAATCGGGTATCTAGCACAAGTCTCAGAACGGAGAAAACTCATGGTGGACACACTGAAATATCATATCACGAGAAACCGGGTTTTCAAACAATATATATAAATTTCTTGAAATACCTCCACGGTTCTCAAATCCATAAATCACATGAAATCCATATCTCAATGCGTAAATCCATGAAAACTGATATATGCAACATAAAACAGCAATATGAGCATATTAAGGGAAAACCGCTCTTTTAAATGAATCCAGTTTTAAAATATATCATGCGGTTCCCAAATCCTCCGAAATCAAGTGCAGCATCATATGAGGTGTACATGTAACTATAGCAAGATATATGTATCTACATGTAAGAAAGTATGTATGATGCATTTCATAAGCGCAATAGCACAATAATCAACGCCTCAATGTCAAATGACAGTACAATACCACTTAGGGGTATATGTAGCTATAGCAAGATATGTGGGTATACATGTAAGTATGTTTGCATGATATACATGTAGCTGTAGCAAGGTATGTGGGTGTACATGTAACTATATATGCATGATGTACATGTAGCTGTAGTAAGGTATGTGGGTGTACATGTAAGTATGTATGCATGATGTACATGTAGTTATAGCAAGATATATGTGTAAGCATGTAGGTATAACCTCTATACTACATTTCATGTATGCAACGGAATAAGAATCCCTGTCTCAATGAAAATAACCGATACAATATCACATATGTATATATGTAGTGCGTTTCATGGCAATTACCGACTGTGTGACTGTGGCATACAATTTGTGCTCGTGCAACATGAATCATCAGTAATGGTGCAGTGCCCAATAGGTACCAAGTCAAGGCACAACAGGTAATAATATGCAATGACACTCATGCGCAATCAACTCATATGCGTATAAACATGCAGCTATAATATCATATCCAGCCCTGATGCATAACGCCATACAGGCGATTTCCTCGTAGATGTTAAATCTACTCACCGATGATCTCGGGCTATGAAAATCCGACCACCTGTTTCCCTTTCTTCGCAGCGTCCGAAGTATCCGCTTGCGATCCTAAAATTTCACAAACACAACACATAAGGCTAAATATTCTGCGCCGACACAAAGATAATGAAACGCAAGGATAAGGTCCACAAAATATACACACTGTGCACCTAGCGCACAAAACGCGTACGACATCGGCACAACCCTAGATAGGACGATACAGCCACCAAGCCTAGATCCCGATTGTACCGATCGCGCATTCACAACACTATAAATATCGTGGAAGATAATATATAACCATCGCAGCGTCAAATGAAACCCACGCCTAATTTATCCGAAAACCTAGTAAGCACTTTTATCATTTTAGCTCAAGTCTAAAATTTTACACAAATTCTAGCGATCATAATCATCGCAAAGTAGCTTAACTAAGTCATCCAAACCTTTACTAAAATTTTAATCTCACCCATATAAGATTTAGAAAAAGTTCGTTTGCTAATAAGTTTAATTAGACAATTAGGAAAATATCATTTAACAATCTCATAACTAGCTTAAGTTTTACCAAGTCTATACTTTTCCATTAACCAATTTAACAAATCAAACCCTAACTTGATCTTCACAACTCTTTCATGAATTTCTAAACATGCAATTTAAAGCTATATTAAATATCTAATAGGCTAGCTTAATGATTTAAACAAAAATTAAAGTTTATGGTTATGATTTTATACCTCCACTAGATTCACAATTTAGCAACTAAACTCCAAATTAGCATCCAAAATGATGACTTTCATGAAGATCCAAGCTTGTTTAGGGTTGAAGAATAATGGGTAGGGATTTGTTTGTGAGTTTGTGGGATTATTTGATGATTTTAGATGATTTATTTGAGCTTTAAGAAGTGCAAATGAAGTGAGATGAGAGAGAGGGCAGCAAAGAGGGGAAGGCTCGGCCAAGCTCAAGAAATAGGGAGGTTTGTGGAAATGTGTGGAAATTTCTAGCTAAAAATCTCAATTAATACCCATTAATGCACCTCCCATCCAATGCCACCTCTTAATCTTTTCTTTATCTAATTAAAGTTTTCTTTAATTCAAAAAATATCTAGATATTTGTAGGATATTTTGCATGGATGGATTAATGCTTAATTTTGTGATTAAGTTAGCATAGATTCACTTTAGCATAATTAACCCAATCAAATTTGTAATTACCACTAATTAAGTGCATAATTAAAAGCTTATAATAATATTTTAATTAAGGAAAAATATTAAAGTGAACTAAAATTTTCAAGTGACGACTAAAAACCGCAAACTAGCAATTTCCTAGTTAAACTAGGTCCAGTTAAGTCTATACAGAAAAATGTTCACATCAGGGTTTCACGGATAAACGCAATATATTTTACCTATTAACGGAAAATTCGCATAACGATTTCTAAAACGTTACAGTCTTCCCCCCTTAAAGAAATTCGGTCCCCGAATTTAAAATTTAACTACGCGTACCTTCGAAGAGATGAGGGAATTTCTTCCGCATCTCACTCTCGGCCTCCCAAGTGATCTTTTCACTAGTAGGGCTACGCCAAAGAACTTTCACAGATGGCAAGACCTTTGACTGAAGTTTCTTCACCTACCGATCCAATATAACTACCGGCTGCTCGGTGAAAGAAAGATCGTGCTCAAGCTGAAAGGTCTAGTGCTGAATCATGTGAGAAGGATCATGAAGGTATCTACGAAGCATCGACACATGGAAAACGGGGTGAACATCTGGAAACTGGGCGAAAGAGACAAACGATAGGCAACGGCACCAACTCGCTCAAGGATCTTGAAAGGACCTACAAATCTGGGACTGAGCTTTCCCTTTTTCCCAAATCTCATAACGCCCTTCATCGGAGAAATCCGCAGGAATACATGATCCCCCACTGCGAACTCAAGTCTGCGATGAAGACGGTCGGCATAAGACTTATGTCTGCACTGGGCTACTCTCATCCTGTCCTGAATCAGCTGGATCTTTTCCATAGTCTCCTGAACAAGCTGGGGTCCCAAAACCCTACTCTCGCTGAGTTCGGTCCAACAGACTGGCGATCGCACTTCCTACCATACAAAACCTCAAAATGTACCATCTGAACAATCTCCTGAAAGCTATTTTTGTAGGAGAACTCAATCAACGGCAAGCGACGATCTCAATTGCCACCAAAATAAAGCACACACGCACAAAGCAAATCCTCCAGAGTCTGTATAGTCCACTCTGACTGACCATCGGTCTGCGGATGGAAAGCGGTGCTAAAACTCAACCGGGTACCCAAAACTTCAGCCAAAGACGGCTAGTAAACTGGGTGCCTCTGTCGGATACAATGCATATGGGAACACCGTGCAAATGCACAATCTCATCTTTGTACAACTGAGCATACTGAGGATAACCGAAAGTGGTTTTCACTGGAAGGAAGTGAGCCGCTTTCGTCAACCGGTCAACAATCACCTAAATGGAGTCATACCCTCCACTGGACCTAGATAGACCCACAACGAAGTTCATGGAAATCTGCTCCCATTTCCACTCTGGAATGGCTAAAGGATGCAACTCTCTTGCCGGCCTCTGATACTCAGCCTTGAATTGCTGACAAGTTAGGCACCTCGAAATGAAGTCCGAAATATCACGCTTCATCCCTTCCCACCAGTAAAAGTCTCTCAAGTCACTGTATATCTTGGTGGAACCTGGATGAACGCTAAAGGCTGACCGATATGCCTGCTCTAAGATATCGCGTCTCAACTCATCAATATCTGGTACACACAAGCGAATCACGCAATGTAGCACATCTTGGTCATCAATCAAGAACTCCAAATCTGTACCCTGCCGAACAAGCTCAAGAATCTCAGACAATCGGGCATCACTGGGCTGCGCCTCAAGGATACGATCAAGTAGTAGTGGACGGGCGCGGACATGAGCAAGCTGTCCCCCAGTGGAAGTGAACTCAAATTGTACTCTACCATCGCACAAGATCTGTCAATCTGCAGAAGACTGTCGCTGAACTGCGCTCAACTGGGACAAGCTATTCTCGGGCCTACGACTCAAGGCATCAGCTACTACATTCGTCTTGCCCGGGTGATAATGGATCTCATAATCATAATCCTTCACAAGCTCCATCCAATGGCGCTGTCTCAGATTCAGATCCCGCTGCTGGAAGATGTACTTCAAGCTCTTGTGATCCGTGAAAATCTGACACGACTCCCCGTATAAGTAGTGTCTCCAAATTTTCAACACAAAGACCACCGCGGCCATCTCAAGATCATGAGTGGGATAATTCTGCTCGTGCTTCTTCAGCTGCCGAGAAGTATAAGCGATAACTCTATTATGCTGCATCAATACACAACCGAGCCCCACTCGAGAAGCATCACAATAAACAACATAGCCGCCCGATCCAGAAGGCAAAGATAAAACTGGTGCAGTCGTCAACTGAGTCTTCAACTACTGAAAACTCTGCTCGCATGCATCAGTCCAAAGAAACGGAACCTCCTTCCGAGTTAGTCCGGTCAGGGTGCAGCGATACTCGAAAAATCCTGCACGAAACGGCGATAATAACTAGCTAAGCCTAAAAAGCTGTGGACCTTAGTCACAGATACAGGTCTGGGCCAAAACTGTACAGTCTCGATCTTCCTCGGGTCCATAAGAATATCGTCTCCCATCACCACATGACCCAGGGAGTCAACTCTATCAAGCCAAAATGTGCACTTTGAGAATTTAGCATAAGTGCTCTCACAATGTCTGCAAAGCAATCCTCAAGTACTGCTCATGCTCCTCACGACTCCTAGAGTAGACCAGAATGTCATCAATAAACACAATAATAAACTGGTCGAGGAACGGCCTGAAAATCCGGTTCATCAGATCCATGAACACTGCTGGCGCATTGGTGAGTCCGAACGACATCACCAAAAAGTCATAATACCCGTAGCGCGTACGAAAAGCAGTCTTCGGAAGGTCATCATTCCGAACCCGCAACTGTTGATAACCCGATCATAAATAAATCTTAGAAAAATGTTTCGCATCCTAGAGTTGATCAAACAAATCGTCAATTCAAGATAAAGGGTACCTATTCCGCACTGTAACTCAGTTCAATTGACGATAATCCACACACAATCTCAAACTGCCGTCCTTCTTCTTGACGAACAGCACAGGAGCTACCCAAGACGAAACACTCGGACGCACAAGTCCCTTATCAAGCAACCCTTGCAACCGATCTTTAAGCTCTCTAAGCTCCGTCGGGGCCATCCGGTAAGGCGGTATAGAAATAGGTCCCGTGCCGGGAATCAGATCAATGCAAAACTCAAAATCGCGCTCTGGCGGCAAACCAGGTTACTCATCGGGAAAAACATCAGAAAACTCTCGCACGATAGGAACCTGGTCCAACGACTCTACTGTGGCTCCAGTATCATGAATGAAAGCCAAGAATCCCCGACATCCCCTCCTCAAAAGCCGAGTAGCGCAAAGGGCTGAAATCAAACTGTGAGTGGCGGCACCACGGTCCCCCTGCACAACAGACACTGACTCGCCTGGAAAACAAAACCTAACTGTCTTCTCGCGGCAGTCTACGGACGTGTAGCGATTAGCTAACCGGTCCATGCCTAGGAGAACGTCGAAGTTCAACATCTCAAGAAAGATCAAGTCGACGGACAAATCTCTATCTCCTAAACGAACAGCACACGACCGGAACACGTGTCGCGCAACAAACGACTCGCCAACAGGAGTAGTCATGACAAGCGGCTGATCTAGCAAACACGGCTCTCGCCCCAATCTCGGCACAAAGTGTGAAGAAACATACGAATGCGTAGATCCTGGATCAAATAACACGTATGCATCAAAAGAACATACAGAAAGAATACCTGAAACCACTGCATTGAATGCCTGCACGTCCAGATGAGTCAAGGAAAACACTCGAGCCTGTCCTCAACCGGCAACTGGCTGTCCTCTGCCTCTGCCTCCCCGTCCTCTCTGGACAAACCCTCTGCGACCACGACCTCTCTGAGCAAAAGTCTGACGCGGAGCAACAACAGACGCAAGAGGCAACGCTCTCTGAGGTGGAGAAGGTGGTAAGGTAACATGTGGTATGGCTGCCTCTCTCTGGCGTATCGCGGTACAATCCCTAACAAGGTGAGTAGACTGTCACACCTAAAGCACCCCGACGTCGACTGCTGACCCTCCTGGGGATAAGTACTGAATAACTGGCCTCGTCCCGAGCCTCCACTACCTCCAGTACCTGAAAGGAATCTATCACGACGTCTAAACATCGGTCTCCGTGCTGGCATACCAGTATGAACCCTCTTCGGTTCCGGAACGACCGACGACTCAAAATGACGCTCCTCAACCAATAGGGCAGCGTCCACCGCTTCTGCATACGTGTCACAATGCTGAATGCTGATAGCGAGGAACAACTAGGTAAGCAGGCCTCGAACAAACCTCTTGACCCGTATCTCCTTAGTAGCTACCAAATACGGAGCATACATAGACAGCTCGGTAAACCGCACATCGTACTCAGCCACCGTCATCCCCGGAGTCTGGCGTAACGACTCGAAACTGGGCGCTCGAGCATCCCTAATGCTCTGCGGAAGAAAACGAGCGAGAAACACCGTCACGAACTCAGCCCAGGTCATAGGAGCAAGACCTGCGGCTCTGCCCTTCTCTAACGACTCGCACCACTTCTGGGCCAGACCCTCCAGACGAAAACTCGCGAACTCTGCCCATCTCGCGTCGGAGCATCTCAACGAACGACATATCCTGGCTATCCGATCGATAAACGACTGTGGATCCTCAGCTGCATCAGTGCCTGTGAAAACCGGAGGTTTCAGCCTCATGAACTCAGATAATGATACGGTGATCACCTCCGTAGCTGTAGTTGCGACTGTCGGAACAGTAGGCACAATCATGGTCCCCTCAACAGGCGGAACAACATCCTGTCTCTGCGCTCGAATGGCCTCGACTAACGACCCCATCATCTGGCGCAAATCCTGCATACCGGCCTCTAGCATAGCAATATGATCTGTCGAAGGTGGATCAATCTGCTCCGGTACAACCGACGTACTGCCCTGGTCATTCCTCGTATCAGACGAGTCAACTCTGACCTCGGCCCTCGCGATCGCTCTCAGCACCCTTGTAGTCTTCGGCGGCATAATGTCTATAAATGAAAAATAAGATTCGATAAGAATATAGAAATCGAATCGCAAGGATGTATATAATCATGGAAGGAATTTCAAGCAATATGTCCAAAGGTCACTTAAGAGGAGTACCGTGTCGTAAGTATGCCGTGGAACATACACACGCTACGTCACTCTGTTTAAGCTACCTACTCTATCATACAAAGGTCATCCTACACTCCGAAAGGTAAAACCTAGCGCTCTGATACCAACTTTGTCACGACCCCAAATTTTTAGGCACGTGACTAGCACTTAAACCACGTAACGTCAACAGGCGTACGCAATTTAACTAAGCCGAAACCCAGAAATATAAACCACCCAAAAATGGATAAATGGAGAAAACATAGTTAAAAACCTTCAGAAATCTCAAATAAAAATCTTTAAACTTAAGTTTACTTTCTTAAAATTTTCGGCAGCACCTCCTTTGTAAAAACTAGCCCGAAAACAGGTACAACATAGAATATAATAAAGCATCCCCAAACGGGAGAAAATCACGTGCAATGGCAGAAACAACCACCACAAGCATATATACGACACCGTAGCGAAGAAATATAAATGAAAACAGCATAAGGAGGTAAAACTTTATAACAAAGACCGGCTCCCATAAGCACGACACCCAAAATCACAAAATAATACAACATCGATCCTCACAACTCGTCTCTAAGTCAAATACATGAGGTGGTAGATGGAGAGTACTAGATACAAAAGATAAATAATGAACATCATCGGATAACCGCAAACCCACCTATAGCAAAAGGCCTCACAGCCAACCGTAGCGGTATCCGCAAAAGTAGAGGTAATATGAAGCCCTGTCGCGACTACTATGGGGGTAAGTCCTGCTAAACACTGTGGCACAACGGGGTGATTTGCCAACTCGTGAATAGTAAATAATATCATACTGTAATCACAAGTATGCACGAACGGCAATAAATCAATCACATGTAAACTAATAGCATAAGTATGGCAATATAGATATGCAACAATCATGATCAAGATACACCATCAGGGTACTACATCTACATGAATAAAAATGCATATCAAATAAATGCTAAGTATGAGATAAAACATATCATCAACACAGAATCCTCATCATGGAAAACTAGTGTCCATCAACGGCACACCAAATCCCAATACTTCAGGCACCGCATCCTCAGATCGGCCCTCATGTCCTGTAAGTCTCATGGAACCTGAGTGTCCAACACCGACACTCGAAACATCATGAAAACATATGCCTGTGTGTGTGTGTGCGTGCGCGTGTGTGTATAAGGATATCTATCTCTTGTATCCATCAATGACACATAAAAATCATGGAACCTGAGTGTCCAACATCGACACTCGAAACATCATGAAATACTCGTATCCAGCATCGACACGCAAATCCTCATATATCGGGCTCCGTCAGTCCGGATTGGCCCTCATCAATATCTCTGGCTTCATCAGTCCGGATTGGCCTACACCATCTCACGACTCTGGTCGGTATCCTCCAGATATCCGCTGAGGCTGTCACGCCCCGCTTCCCGGTATACGGGCGGAGGACGTGACTGGTCCGCGACGTATTTAATGTGAAGTAAATACACTAAGCGTATCTAAGCAATATAAAAGTAAAAGCACAAGAGATAAGATATAATAAAACATCAACTTTATTTATTCATATTCTTTCTGTACAATGCATGGAAATGTAAATACATCTGATGAAAACATTGCCTAAACAATGGCATAACAGAAAAAGAAAAGTACTGGAATGAAATGTGTACAATGAAGCTAGAGCTCTGGGTATTCAATAATCTGGTCCAAGTCCTCGATGCTGGGCTCCGTCTCCAGAAGGTCCGAAAAACCTGACGACATTCAAAGAAGAAAGAAAGAGAGTGTCGTCAGCGAACAAATCGCTTGGTAAGTTCCAAAAATAAGGGAGAAGTAGAAAAGAAGAAAGGGATAGTGTAGCTTTTAAAGTTGTATTATATTGTTATAATGTTAATGCTGTTATTATCATAAGTTCAAGGGTGAATGTCAACTAATCTCAAGAGTGTTCTCAAACCCAATAGGCCACAGTCCAGGGATAGGGAACCACGGGCCCGAATGATATGTTAGTAGCGGGACTTCGACCGTCGCCGAAGTATTCCAAACTCAACAGGCCACAGTCCAGGAGTATGGAAACACGGGCCCTCATGATTGCTTGCTTGTGTTAGTAGACATGGATTCATGATCTAGGGGGACTCTTGAGCTTCTGTTGGATTCACGAATGAACTAACCCAATACCCCGTGTAGTTATTGTATTGATAGTATTGTATTGCATTGTAATGTTTTGTAAATTGAATTGTATAATTGGATGACTTGCCAAAACCATGATATCAGTAAACGGATGTAACTGTAGAATCATGTATATAACTGGAGAATCATGTAAACTGGATGATCATGTAAATGGAATGTATATCCATGGTTCGGTTCAGTCAAGTTGTATAGATTGATAGATTGAGTATATGGAATAATGGATTCATGGATTCGTGTTGAATTGTAATATTATAGATTGTATATTTTACTTGAATTATATTCAAGTCGGATTATTAATGAGACTCAGTCTGAGTCAGACAAAAAGAAATTGAAGTCCTGAATGTTTTGATGTTATCGGTAATCGCTGCACATGGTCGGCAGGATTTGTGTCTTTTTCAAAGACGATTACCGTGTTGATAACACCGTTGTTAAGTTGTCTACCTTAAATAGACAAGCACCCACTTCTTCGGCTCCCTGAGACTCAAGAGATTGGTCCCGTTTAAACCTATGTTTACTAGGGTCCTTAGGGTAATTTATAGAACTTGAGGGGTTTTTATGTAAACATACTTTTCTATAGTTTTCAAAATACTCCCCAAGTATTTAGTTATCGTATATAGAGTTGTAATAAATATGGATTTTATACATATGCCATTTCTATTGAGGAAAACCTAATTTTCATAATATATGGTATTAAAGTGTAATATTAAACTTGTATGGATTTCATGGTATTTTAATGTAAACTGATTCTTGTGATTTTTGAAAAGAGTTGTAATATTTATATTCTTACAAAATAGATCTTTTAATGTTATATATATATATATATATATATAATTTTAATATATATATATTATAATTCTAAAAGTCTCATTTTCTTAAGATGTCGTATTTTAAATCTTTCGAGACCGAATGCTCCTTGCGGAGGTCTGCATCTCGCACTACTAAGCCCGAGAATGTGCGATAATGCGTACCATCCTGAACGGGTTCCCCAAATGGGTTGTAACGGCGCTTTGCAAAGATTTGTATAAATACTAAATCGTTTAGAAAATTGTTTTATTAGTAATGGTATTTATTTGTGTCGTTTTCCCGTATTCTATGTTCCCGAGAGTATTGTGCTATATTGCATATGTGTGTGTGAGGAGCTAGGTCATTACCTCGTGATCTACTTAAAGGTATAGCAAGGTTTTGATGGTTTAAATGTCGAAATGAAACTATATGGTATTTAAATGAAAAAGTACGGTAAAATGGAAATAGCAATTTATTTTGATATGGAACTTGTTCAATATGATTAGTTAGTGTTTAATAGTCAACATGTAATGGTTTAACAAGATTGTATTAAAGAAAAGTTAGAGTTTTAGAGAGAAACCGAATCGGAAATCGGATTTGCTCCGATTCCGTCGGGTTTTCTAATTCCGTATTTTTAGAAAGAGTAGAGAAGGGGGAAAGTGGGAATTACTGGTTTAGGACTTAGAGGAGAGGAAGAGGAGTCGGGAGGAGGCGCCGGTGCGTCGTTTCGTCGCTGGGATCTCCTAGGGTTGTCGCCGGAAATTTGCCGGAGCTTCGCCTCTTTGCTCACTTTCAAAACACACTAGGGTTCTAAGAATTTTCTTGAGAGTTGGCTCAGAATTTTGGAGTGAGGGGGTAGTGTGTAAGAGTAGTATTTATAGGGTTAGGCTAGGGTTAGGGTAGATGAAAAGCTTAAAATGAAAAATATGATAGAATGTAATAAAAATGTATTAAAAGTGGAGTAATTGGGGTTTTAAAAGAGCTCTGGAAATGGTATGAGGATAAAATTTTGTAGGTGTACAGGGGAGATGAAAAGACACATTTTTCATGTTGGGGTCGTCGCCGGAATCGGCCGACTCGGCCGTGACTCGGTTGGAGGTCTGAGTCGGCCGATTTCCGGCCGAGTCAGGCGGCTTGAATCCTCTCCCCCCCCCCCGACGGCTCATCTATCCTCTAGCACCGTTACATTTTTGGGTGTAGTGGGGTTTTTGTGAGATATGCACGTGTAAACTCTTGGTATTCTAAAGGTTTAAAATAAAACAATATTAAAAATAATATGGGGTATGGGATTTAAACTCTGGTGGCTTGGTTCAGCAGTGCAAGGTATTACCAATGAGCTACAACCTTCTTCTTATAATTATGAAGCTAATTAATTACTTAAAATAATAATAATAGTAAATGTAAATATCCCAAGTATATATTAATTTTTAAGCAAATTTTGTACACTAAAAATGGAGTTGTTATATTATTTTAACTTGTAATTAAAAAGCAAATTAATTACTTATATCTTGTGCTCAGGCTAAAATACCCCTTTCTGGATTTTTGAAAAAAATTGTATAGGAAATTGTACTGGAAATTTAGGGCTGGAAATTTAGGGCTGTTACATTCTACCCTCCTTATAAAAATTTCGTCCTCAAAATTTGTAAAAGGAAAGTGTAACAGATTTTTGGAAATTTGGTGACTGGAGTACTTGATAGTGTAAAATAACAAGGTGGTACAAAGGTTTGAAAAGGTTGAAGAGAATTACCCTGGTTATCCTGGTCAACCGTCTCAGCTTCTATGGCCGCCAAATTGTAAGCCTAGCGTCTCGGCACGTTTCTTTGTGCATGCTGGTACAATGCTGATTGTCGAGGTAAAGGTGGTCCACGTGGAGGTGGTGCAGGAAAAGTTAACCGAGTAGATGGAGCTTGGATAGCTGGTCTAGCTGCGGAATTAGGATTAGTTCGGTTGTGTGGGCAAGTTCCTATGGTATATGAGGATGATCCACATATCAGGCAAAGACTGTTTGCTCGTCGGCAAACCTCCATCAGATGTCCAGCTCTCTTGCAATAGGTACAAAAGGTTGGGTTGGACCTGTTGATTGGTATTCCCAATCTCCTTGGTACAAATGATGGTCCTGATGCGGCTCCTCCTGCCATCTAGTTGGCAGGGCGCTTCACTCCTGTAGACTGAGCTCTGTCCCTCGCCTTTATCACTGCCTCACAACTACGGGCAGCTATCAGAGCCTCTTCATGAGTCGGAAATTTACCTATGGCTAGTGCAGCCTGGATTTCCGTGTCCAAACCTTGTTGAAATCGACAGGCTCTGATCTCATCCGTCGGTATCAGGTGTGCCGCAAATCTGTTACGGTCTTGCGTTAGCTGTGTAGTATGTGATATTTAAAAAATTCAAATTACTGAGACATATCTTACCGACTGAGCATGGCGGCGTCATACTCATCTACTGACTTGATCCTCATTGAACCTTGTTGCAGATAAATAAACTGTTGTTCCATGTCGAACCTAGCAGTCACTGGGAAGTATTTCGCGTCGAACTTATCGCGGAAAGTCTTCCATTCAATGGGCTGATCAAGACGGCTTTCTTCCGCCTTCCACCAGTTTCGTGCATTGTCTATAAGCTGTAATTTTGCCACACGAACCCAAGCTATTTCTGGCACTTCTGCTGCTGCCAGATCATCTTCTATACTCTGAGCACATTCCTCAGCTTCCAGTGGGCTCCCCTTTCCTGAGAACTGTTTGGGATGTAAAGCTCTGAATTGCTTCACCCCAGGTGCTTCAGCCTTGGGACGGTTCAAAAGCTGTTGCTGTCCCTCTAGGAGGCTGCGGATTGCCTCAAGCAGAACCGTTTGCTCGTTGGGTGGAGAAGGAACGGTAAGTGTGAGTGGTAGCGGTGGAGATGTGTTGTTGAAGTTGGTGCTAGTGTTGTTTGGGGAATCCATAACCTTGAAGAAAATTTTGGGTTAGGACAGGTTCAAAGTATATGATTCAAAGAATATGAAATTGTAAGATTCAAGAAACATGAATTGTAAAGAATGTTTTAGTTGCTGGTTCTTGTGTTATATTACTTAGGTTGTCCACGCAGAGCTGAACTGCATGGTAGGGTTCCATACAGCTCTGACCTGCATGGGCCACCAACAAAACCTGTCACGCTCCGCTTCCCGGTATACGGGCAGAGGACGTGACTGGTCCGCGACGTATTTACTGTGAAGTAAATACGCTAAGCGTATCTAAGCAATATAAAAGTAAAAGCACAAGAGATAAGATATAATAAAACAGTAACTTTATTTATTCACATTCATTCTGTACAATGCATCGAAATGTAAATACATCTGATGAAAACAATGTCTAAACAATGGCATAATAGAAAAAGAAAAGTACTGGAATGAAATGTGTACAATGAAACTAGAGCTCTGGGTATTCAATAATCTGGTCCAAGTCCTCGATGCTGGGCTCCGTCTCCAGACGGTCCGAAACACCTGACGACATTCAAAGAAGAAAGAAAGAGAGTGTCGTCAGCGAACAAATCGCTTGGTAAGTTCCAAAAATAAGGGAGAAGTAGAAAAGAAGAAAGGGATAGTGTAGCTTTTAAAGTTGTATTATATTGTTATAATGTTAATGCTGTTATTATCATAAGTTCAAGGGTGAATGTCAACTAATCTCAAGAGTGTTCTCAAACCCAATAGGCCACAGTCCAGGGATAGGGAACCACGGGCCCGAATGATATGTTAGTAGCGGGACTTCGACCGTCGCCGAAGTATTCCAAACTCAACAGGCCACAGTCCAGGAGCATGGAAACACGGGCCCTCATGATTGCTTGCTTGTGTTAGTGGACATGGATTCCTGATCTAGGGGGACTTTTGAGCTTCTGTTGGATTCACGAATGAACTAACCCAATACCCCGTGTAGTTATTGTATTGATAGTATTGTATTGCATTGTAATGTCATGTAAATTGAATTGTATAATTGGATGACTTGCCGAAACCATGATATCAGTAAACGGATGTAACTGTAAAATCATGTATGTAACTGGAGAATCATGTAAACTGGATGATCATGTAAATGGAATGTATATCCATGGTTCGGTTTAGTCAAGTTGTATAGATTGATAGATTAAATATATGGAATAATGGATTCATGGATTCGTGTTGAATTGTAATATTGTAGATTGTAGATTGTAGATTGTACTTGAATCATATTCAAGTCAGATTATTAATGAGACTCAGTCTGAGTCAGACAAAAAGAAATTGAAGTCCTGATTGTTTCGATGTTAACGGTAACCGCTGCACATGGGCGGCAGGATTTGTGTCTTTTTCAAAGACGATTACCGTGTTGATAAAACCGTTGTTAAGTTTTCTACCTTAAATAGGAAAGCACCCACTTCTCCGGCTCCCTGAGGCTCAAGAGATTGGTCCCGCTTAAACCTATGTTTACTAGGGTCCTTAGGGTAATTTATAGAACTTGATGGGGTTTTATATAAAAATACTTTTCTATAGTTTTCAAAATACTCCCCAAGTATTTAATTATCGTCTTTAGAGTTTTAATAAATATGGATTTTATACATATGCCATTTCTATTGAGAATAACCAAATTTTCATAATATATGGTATTAAAGTGTAATATTAAACTTGTACGGATTTCATGGTATTTTAATGTAAACTGATTCTTGTGATTTTTGAAAAGAGTTGTAATGTTTATATTCTTACAAAATAGATCTTTTAATGTTATATATATATATATATATATCTATATATATATTTATAGAAAAATAATTTTAATATATATATTATAATTCTAAAAATCTCATTTTCTTAAAATGTCGTATTTTAAATCTTTCGAGACCGAATGCTCCTTGCGGAGGTCTGCATCTCGCACTACTAAGCCGAAGGATGTGCGATCCGTACCATCCCGAACGGGTTCCCCAAATGGGTTGTAGCGGCGCTTTGCAAACATTTGTATAAATACTAAATCGTTTAGAAAATGTTTTTTTAGTAATGGTATTTATTTGTAAAGATGTCGTTTTCCCGTATTCTATGTTCCCGAGAGTATAGTGCTATGTTGCATATGAGTGTGTGAGAAGGTAGGTCATTACCTCGTGATCTACTTAAAAGTATAGCAAGGTTTTGATGGTTTAAATTTCGAAATGAAACGATATGGTATTTAAATGAAAAAGTACGGTAAAATGGAAATAGCAATTTATTTCGAAATGATTAGTTAGTGTTTAATAGTCAACATGTAATGGTTTAATAAGATTGTATTAAAGAAAAGTGAGAGTTTTAGAAAGAAACCGAATCGGAAATCGGATTTGCTCCGATTCCGTCGGGTTTTCTAATTTCGTATTTTTAGAAAGAGTAGAGAAGGGGGAAGTGGGACTTACTAGTTTAGGACTTAAAGGAGAGGAAGAGGAGTCGGGAGGAGGCGCCGGTGCATCGTTTCGTCGCCGGGATCTCCTAGGGTTGTCGCCCGAAATTTGCCGGAGTTTCGCCTCTTTGCTCACTTTCAAAACACACTAGGGTTCTAAGAATTTTCTTGAGAGTTGGCTCAGAATTTTGGAGTGAGGGGGTAGTGTGTAGGAGTAGTATTTATAGGGTTAGGCTAGGGTTAGGGTAGATGAAAAGCTTAAAATGAAAAATGTGATAGAATGTAATAAAAATGTATTAAAAGTGGAGTAATTGGGGTTTTAAAAGAGCTCTGGAAACGGTATGAGGATAAAATTTTGCAGGTGTACAGGGGGGATGAAAAGACACATTTTTCATGTTGGTGTCGTCGCCGGAATTGGCCGACTCGGCCGTGACTCGGTCTGAGGTCTGAGTCGTCCGAGTCGAGGCCGAGTTGGCCAATTTCCGGCCGAGTCATACGGCCTGAATCCCCCCTAACGGTTCATCTATCCTCTGGCACTGTTACATTTTTGGGTGTAGTGGGGTTTTTGTGAGATATGCACGTATAAACCCTTGGTATTCTAAAAGTTTAAAATAAAACAATATTAAAAATAATGTGGGGTATGGGATTTGAACTCTGGTGGCTTGATTCAGCAGTGCAATGTATTACCAATGAGCTACAAGCTCCTTCTTGTAATTATAGAGCTAATTAATTACTTAAAATAATAACAGTAAATGTAAACACCCCAAGTATACATTAATTTTTAAGCAAATTTTGTACACAAAAAATGGAGTTGTTATATTATTTTAACTTGTAATTAAAAAGCAAATTAATTACTTATATCTTAAGCTCATGCTAAACTACCCCTTTCTGGATTTTTGAAAAAAAATTGTACAGAAAATTGTACAGGAAATTTAGGGTTGTTACAGAGTCCAAATACTATCACCGGTAGGTAGTAGTCTCTCTGCCAGGCTCATCGGTAAATCCATCGATATACCTTTCTTGCCCCGGGGTACTGTCACGACCCGCAAGGTACGGAACGCGACCGGCGCTTAAGTTACGAAATGTCTCAAGGCGTCCGTAAAATAAGTAAGCTGAAGCCCAGAATACAAAACCCAATTAAGAATTTGAGTGAAGGAAAACAATTTATTTTAAGCATTTTACTCCATTAAACCACGTCAAGTTTCCTTTTTAAAACAACTTTCCCTTTTTCCAAAAATTCCGGCAGAACCTCTTTTGTAAAACAAGCCCCAAACGGGTACAAAACAGGAATATAAATGAATAACATGAATATGGCATCCCCAAGCGGGAGCTAGCTCTTCGCCTTAAGGCGGTCACAAATCCCACGCAATGTAAATGCAATGTGCATAAGTAAGCATGAAGCACGGGTAAAAATAATATGTCGACTCAAGTGAGCTCGACCCCAAGCATAACATATAATCCACAAGTCTCACAATCTCGTCTCTAGGTCAATATACAGTAATCCAAATAAACTGGTACAGCTGAAATAGTAGTAGTAGTAGATGGAGTACTCTAGATACAATGAACATATATAAGGAGATACAAAATGATAACAACCCACCTATGAGCAAAAGCCTTGAGTCCAGGCAAAAAGGGCAAAATGAGCAAAAGTGTCCGCCGCTACAGTGCTGACGGAACGGACCTGCAGAAAAGCTGTGGCACAATGGGGGTGAGTTGCTAGCTCATGAGTAATAAATAATATCTACAAAGGCTATCGCATGCATGTACACAAGTATCCTAGCATCCCTAAAATAGGTATGGCTGTATGTACTAGCAGGTATGTATGCATCATCAGTGTACTAACGAGTATGTATGTCACATGGATGTACTAACAGGTATGTATGCATCATCAGTGTACTAACGAGTATGTATGTCACATGGATGTACTAACAGGTATGTATGCTATATGAGTCAACTCAAGATCTCAACATGTAAGTACAAGAACTATTCTTCTTTGTTTTTGAAACTCTTTTCAAAATACCAGCATAATATCCATGAAATCAATAAAATCGGTGTCCAGCAACGACACCTCAAAACTGTCTCAATCTCATATATCCATGTCAAGTATCTCTGGCCTCAGCCGTCCGGCTGGTCCCTGTCAAATATCCATATCTCAACCTAGCGGCCACGGTCGGTACCCTCTGGATATCCGTCGTGCCAAATGAAGTCACCGGTAGGTAATCCGTCCCCTGCCAGGCTCAACGCCATCTCCTGCGATCTTCTTGCCCCGGGGTACCGTACCGGGCCCACCATGTACCCGAGACGGTTCATCCACCTCCTCGAAACGGGTCTCAAAAACCACAGCAAACTCATGGTGGACGACCCTTTACATCATTAGAAAACCGCAACTTTTATATTTTAAAAGATGATAAGTTTGAAATCTTGCGGCTTTTCCCAGAAATCCAGAAATATCATAAATCTCATGAAATCATCATGGATGCATATGTCAATGATAATGAATGCCTATGGTATCAATTTGCAATGTATGATTTATACTAGGCATGAGAAAATGATATAATAATACATATGCACGAGAATAGCAATTCTTATGATTTCATTTTAAAGATGTATAGCAATAACACATTTCTAAACATTAATTATTAACATGTTTCAGATTACAAGTTATCTAGTGTCGTGACATGGCAATTACCAGGGAGTGTGTGTCTACATGAATAGTGCTCGTGCTGTATATAAAAACCTGGTAATGGTGCATGTGTCCTACAGAATGAGTTTGCGCATATGGGTACAATTATCATGCAAGTATTATTGTTTCTAATGTCACAAGTAAATGTTGAAGTTTACTAATTTCAAGTTTACTAAATCTATCAGGCGACTTGCGCCATCCAAACGATCGTCCCCCGTAGATGTGAAATCTATTCACCCGTGATCCCGCGCTAGGTGTGTCCGACCACCTGCTTTCCATTCTCCGCTGCGCTAGAAGTCCCCGCCGGCGAACCTAGAATTTACAAAAGTCAAATACATCAGGAAAATCCTGCAAAAATAGGATATATCGATAAAAAGGATACGCGTGCGTGACACTAAGCGCGCGTGCACACGACACGTCGTGACGTGCACAAACCCACCAGAACCTACTCTGACACGCTGTGTCGCGCAGCGCGCCACAGAACCACGCGTATCACGCGCGTGTCGCACAAGCTTTAAAACATCGAAAACACGTTATTAGCTCCAGATTTTACCTCTGGACCCAACATAAAAAGTTACAGATACCAACAGACTAAGCTACCAAGCAGGACCCTACACCCAAAATCGCAACACCCTACCCCTACTCTGGCCGCAATTTGCGGCCAGAATGAATAAACCGGCGGCCCAGAGTGGAAGGTGGGTCTTCGTGTTTTGTGTGTGTTTCCCTGCTAGTCTCAACATGCTACAGTCTTCACAATTTTTACCTGAGTGGATCGGGTCAAAAGCAGATCTCAGAAAGGCAAAAAATCGCTAAAACTGCTAAATTACGCCAAGTCGGATAAATCGGGTATATTTAAGAAATCTGGGGCAAATCTCTGGTTAAATGGTCTCAACAGCACCTAATTAGGTTATTCTAACCATCACAACCATTACTTTGTCTAAATTCCCCTAATTTACCCAAAATTACCACTAAAAGATGCAATAAACACCAACTAAGCTAGATAACCATAACTTTAGCAAATAGAGTCGGGTTAAGGGGGTTATACCTCTACGGACCCTAGATGAAGGAGAAGAGAAGAAGTAGGAGGGTATGTGCTGTTGCTACAGCTCCTGGTGCTGCAAAACTTGACTGGAATGAGCTGATCTGCAACTTGCTGTTTCAGGTTCTGGCTGAAGTTGTTGTTGCTCTGGTTTTGGGGCTGAGTTGTTGCTGTTGTTATGGTGTTGGGTTGTTGGGGCTGTGTTGGTGTAGCTGATGTGGGGTTGATGGCTGAGGCTACTGCTGTTTTTAAGGTGTTTGTTTGCTGTTTCTGCTGCTGCTGTGTTTTTGTTTTGGTGGTGTAGTGTATTTTGTGTTGCTGTTTGAAGTAGTAGCAGCAGCAGGGGTTGGGGTATTGCTGAGGGAAGGGTTGAGTGTTGTGGGGGAGGTGTTATGTAAGGAGTTGGGGGCTGTTTGCAATGATGTTAGGGGCTGGAGTGGCTGTTTGTGCAGCAGTCGATGTGCTGTTTTGGCTGAAGCTGAGGTTGTTTTGTGATGTTTTGGAGCTGAAATGGTGGCTGAAAAGCTGATTCAGGATGTTTTTGGGGCTGAAATGATGATATATGGGCTGATGTGAGTGTGTGAGTGAGAGGGATTTGAGTGTGAGAGAGAGTTTGAAAGAGGTGAGTGAAAAGTTTTGAATTGAATGGTGTGATACAAGCTTAAACCATCACATCTCTTTCTCTCTCTCTCTCTCTCTCTCTCTCAACAAGCAAGTCAACCTACCCTAAACACCCTTGGGCAAAACCAAAGACCCTAATTAAACCTAATTAGCCTAATCAAGTGTGTTAGACCACCATGGTTAACTTAAATATGGTTAACCCACAAGCCCAATTATATGGCAAACCCTAGTCTTAACCCTAGTTATCATGCACAAGTGTGTGTGGTCGGGATAAAATTCTACTAAAATAACCATAAAACCAGATAAATTACTAGGATCCCATTTTGGTAAACTCTTCACCAAAAACCCCACATTAACACTTAATTACCACTAACCCTAAACTCAGGTGTTACAGTCTTCCCCCCTTAAGAAAATTCGTCCCCGAATTTTAAAATATGAAACTACGCGTACCTTCAAAAAGATGAGGGAATTTCTTCCGCATCTCTCCCTCGGCCTCCCAAGTGATCTCGTCATTATTCGGGCTGCGCCAAAGAACCTTCACCGACGGCAGGACCTTTGATCGAAGTTTCTTCACCTGCCAATCCAATATCTCAACTGGCTGTACGGTGAACGAATGGTCGGGCTCAAGCTGAACGGTCTGATACTGAATCGTGTGGGAAGGGTCATGAAGATATCTGCGTAACATCGACACGTGGAAGACGGGGTGAACATCTGAAAAGCTGGGTGGAAGAGCCAAACGATATGCAACAGCGCCGACACGCTCGAGGATCTCGAAGGGACCCACAAATCTAGGGCTAAGCTTTCCTTTTCGCCCAAATCGCATCACGCCCTTCATCGGAGAGACCCTCAGAAAAACATGATTGCCAGCTGTGAACTCTAATCTGCGGCGGCGCCTGTCTGCATACGATTTCTGCCTGCTCTGAGCTGCTCTCATCCGGTCTTGAATCAACTGCACTTTCTCGGTCGTCTCTTGCACGATCTGCGGCCCAAAAATACTGCTCTCGCTCAGCTCGGTCCAACAGACGGACGATCTACATCTCCTCCTATACAAGGCCTCGAAAGGTGCCATCTGAATAGTGTCATGGAAGCTGTTGTTATAGGAGAACTCCGCTAAAGGTAAATGACGATCCCAGCTACCGTCAAAGTCCAAAACGCACGCTCTGAGCATGTCCTCGAGAGTCTGAATAGTCCGCTCTGACTGTCCGTCGGTCTGCGGATGAAATGCAGTGCTAAAACTCAAGCGAGTGCCCAAAGCCTCCTGAAGTCTCTGCCATAGTCGGCTGGTAAACTGGGTGCCTCGATCTGATACTATACAAGTCGGTACACCATGCAACCGCACGATCTCGTCGATGTAAATTTGGGCATACTGAGCAAAACTGAAAGTGGTCTTCACTGGCAGGAAGTGAGCCGCTTTCGTCAATCGATCCACGATCACCCAAATGGAGTCGTACCCTCGACTGGTCCTGGGTAGACCCACAACGAAATCCATCAAAATCTGCTCCCATTTCCACTCCGGAATGGGCAAAGGCTGCAACTCTCCTGCTGGCCTCTGGTGCTCGGCCTTGACTTGCTGACAAGTCAGGCATCTCGATACGAAGTCGGTGACATCCCTCTTCATCCCGTCCCACCAATAGACATCTCTCAAATCGCGGTACATCTTGGTGGAACTTGGATAAATGTTGTATATAGATCTATGCGCCTCCTCAAGAATCTCACGTCGCAGTCCCTCCGAATCTGTTACGCACAATCGAGTCCCAAATCGTAGTACTCCCTGATCATCGATCACGAACTCGGAATCTCTGCCCTGCCTGATCTGCTCCATGATCTCTGAAAGTCGGCCATCACTGGGCTGTGCCCCTCGAATGCGGTTAAGTAACTGTGGACGTGCACGAACATGCGCAAGCTGTTCTCCTGTCGGAGTGAACTCGAACTCCACTCTGCTGTCGCATAAAGTCTGCCAATCTGCTGACGACTGCCTCTGCACTGCGCGCAAACAAGATAGACTACCCCCGGGCCTTCTGCTCAAAGCATCCGCCACTACATTCGTCTTGCCCGGGTGGTACAAGATCTCACAATCGTAGTCTTTCACCAGCTCCATCCAACGATGCTGTCTCAGATTCAGATCTCGCTGCTGAAATATATACTTTAAGCTCTTGTGGTCAGTGAATATTTAGCACGACTCACCGTATAGGTAATGTCGCCAGCACTTTAGTGCAAAGACCACTGCAGCCATCTCCAAATCTTGAGTGGGGTAGTTCTGTTCATGTTTCTTCAATTGCCGCGAAGCATACGCGATCACCTTGTCATGCTGCATCAATACGCATCCTAGCCCCACCCGTGAAGCGTCACAATAAACCATGAATCCTCCTGATCCTGAAGGCAATGATAATACCGGCGCTGTAGTCAAACAAGTCCGTAGCTGCTAAAAACTGTGCTCGCACTCCTCCGTCCAAACGAAAGGAACTCCCTTCCGGGTCAAACCGGTCAAAGATGCAGCAATACGGGAGAAATCCTGAATGAATCGCCTGTAGTAGCCCGCCAAGCCTAGAAAACTACGGATCTCCATCACCAATGTCGGTCTGGGCCACTGCTGAACAGCCTCAATCTTCTTCGGGTCCACACATATGCCATCTCTCGTAATCACGTGATCCAAGAAACCAACGTTGTCCAACCAAAATGCACACTTGGAAAATTTTGCGAAAAGCTGGTACTCCCTCAAGGTCTGCAACGTAATCCGCAAGTGCTGCTCGTGCTCCTCTCGGCTCCGAGAATACACCAAAATATCATCAATGAACACTATGATGAACAAGTCGAGATACGACCTGAAAGTACGGTTCATCAAGTCCATGAATGTTGCGGGGGAGTTGGTGAGTCCGAACGATATCACCAGAAACTCATAGTGGCCATAGCGTGTACAGAAAGCTGTCTTCGGTATATCCTCCTATCGGACTCGCAGCTGATGGTATCCTGATCGCAAGTCGATCCTCGAAAAATAACCCGCACCCTGAAGCTGATCGAACAGATCATCAATGCGTGGCAACGGATACCTGTACCGCACGGTAACTTTGTTCAGCTGGCGGTAGTCGATACATAAGCGCAAACTTCCATCCTTCTTCTTGACAAACAGGATCGGAGCACCCCATGGAGAAACACTGGGTCAAATAAGTCCCTTATCTAACAAATCTTATAGCTGAACCTTCAACTCTCTAAGTTCCGCCGGGGCCATCCGATAAGGCGGTATAGAAATAGGCCCCGAGCCGGGAATCAAATCAATACAGAACTCGACATCGCGCTCAGACGGTAGTCCTGGCAGCTCATCAGGGAAAACGTCGGGGAACTCACATACAATCGGAACCTGGTCCAACGGAACATTTGTAGCTCTAGTATCGCAAACATAGGCTAGAAATCCCCGACATCCCTTCCTCAACAGCTGATCAGCGCGAAGAGAAGAAATCAATATGTGAGGGGTGGCACTACGGTCCCCCTGCACAACAAAAGCCGACTCGCCGGGAAAACAAAATCTAACTGTCTTCTCGCGGCAGTCCACAGACACATAGTACGTGGCTAACCAATCCATGCCCAAAAGAACGTCGAAGTCCAACATCTCAAGAAGGATCAAGTCGACAGGCAGCTCTCGCTCGCCAATACGGACGGTACAGGATCGGAACACGTGCCTAGCAACAAATGACTCTCCTATGGGAGTGGTCACAACAAGCGGCTGATCAAGAAAACCAGACTCTCTACCCAAACTCGGCACAAAGTGTGTGGAAACGTATGAGTGTGTGGATCCAGGATCAAACAACACGTGTGCATCAACAGAGCATACTGATAGGGTACCTATCACGACGGCATTGGATGCCTGTGCATCCTGGGGTGTCAACGCAAATACTCGGGCCCGACTCCCCCAATAGCGGGCTGACCTCGGCCTCGGCCTCTGCCTCCTCGTCCTCTCTGGATCGGTCCACCGCGTCCACGTCCTCTGGGTGCACCTAACTGGCGTGGAGCATTGCCTGTGGCAGGAAGTAGAGCTCTCTGAGGAGGGGGTGGTGATGGTGGTAGGGTCACATGCGGAACTATCGCCGCTCCCTGTCGTCTCGCCGGGCAGTCTCTGATACGATGGTGCAGACTCCCGCACCCATAGCATCCTGGCGACGACTGCTGTCCCTGTGTGTACGATCCATACAGCTGACCTTGTCCAAACCCTCTGCCGGTCCTATCTCTCGGAAAGAATCTGTCATGCTGCCTCTGATCTGGCGTGCCGGTGCGAATCCTCTTTGGCCTGGGAACGGCCAAAGTCGCTGAAATACGTGCCTCCATCCGCAACGCCGTATCCATAACAGTGCTGGGTGCCAATGGCAAGAAATAGCTGGGCATCCAGTCCCTGTATGAACTTCTTCACCCTCTTCGCTTCGGTATCCACCAGATACGGAGCATATCGGGACAACTGTGTAAACTGGACGTCATACTCAGACACCGTCATTCCTGGAGTCTTGATCAAGGCCACAAAACTACGAGCTCTGGCGTCACGAACGCTCTCCGGAAGGAAACGGGCTAGAAAAACTGCTGTGAACTCGGTCCTGTTCCCCTCCGAACGGACACGCGGGACGTCGGGGCGTCTCGCCTGAGGTTCGGGGCAGATGCCAATAGGTGCTATCCGTCCACCTCTCCGAAGATGCCCAGTTGATCCATGGCGCCATGTATCGGAGGTTTAGACGGATGCGTCCGATGTAGCAGACTTCGTCAGATTCCCCCTCGTTTGAGGGGTTTTTGATTGTGGGGACGCTCTTCCCTGCAGGCGCAAGCCCCTGCAGTTAATTACGCTACCGCATCACGGTAACAACTTTCTCCTTCTCCAGATGGTCACTTCGTGTCGTGTGTTTTTGTTTTATGTTTTACTGCCCGTGGATCGTTTACGGAGACCTAGTTATGTCGTCGCCCGTAGGGCGTGGACTAGTCCAAATCCGTGTTATCTTAGATTTGGGTTTAGGGGGGTTTGGTTTGAGGACACGTTAGCCATACTTGAGGCTAAGATCAACTCGAACATTTGTTAAGGATACATTAGTCTAGTTTGAGACCAAGATCAACTTAACGGGATCGTTTAGATCCGACAAAGGAGCGTTTGGACTCCATTGTTCCAGTTTAAGGACATAGTGGTCCCTCGTATGTGTGGCCGTCGGGACCCGTCACCTCTCTGACGACGTTGAAGGATTACAACGACGGATGTCAGAGGAGTTCAGAGATGTACCCTCGAGCCAGAGTTAATTAGGGGGATTCATAGTCCAGTCTGCTTGAAGGTTTAAGGACGCGTTAGCCATCTTTGAGGCTAAGATCAACTTAAACAGGACCGTTTAGATCCGACGAAAGAGCATATGGAGGCTCTATGGTTCTAGTTTAAGGACATTGCGGTCCATGGGTAGTTTAAGGACATTGCGGTCCATGGGTAGTTTAAGGACATTGCGGTCCATTGTTAGTTTTAAGACATCTCGGTCAAGGTTAAGGACGTCATAGTCCGTGGGTTTAAGGACTCCACAGTCCGGTATGTGCTCTGGATGCTTCACACGGGTTCACTGCCGTGCTTGGAGAGGACCAGGCTCCGCTCTGGGCGTTTTCCGTGGGGTCAAAGAGTGACGTTATCCACGTTCCACATAACCAGGAATTTTGCACTAGATGCTTCACACGGGTTCATTGCCGTGTTCGGCGAGGACTAGGCTCCGCTCTGGACGTTTTCCGCGGGGTCAAAGAGTGACGTTATCCGCGTTCCACGTGACCAGGAATTTTGCATTAGGCATGGGTTTAAGGACCCCACAGTCCATGTCAATGTGTGGTCGTCGGGACCCGTCACCTCTTTGAAGACATTGAGGGATTACAATGCCAAGTATCAAAGGAGTGAAGAGATGTACCCTAGAACCGGAGTGGCTTAAATAGTCCTTGGCCCAGTTTGGGATCAAGACCCATTAATTATGTTATGAGCCCACTGGCCCAGTTAATCATGAATTGAGGACTTATGGCCAGCTTGGGCTAAGTCCAGTCGGGTCTGGAATATTGGTTTCTTGTTGGTCCATTGAGGGAGAGGCTTTGCCTCTATCCCTTTAGCCAATTGGGCCAAAGCCTAGTGTTAAACACTTCAGAGCAATCAGTGCTGAACACTGGGAATGAGGTTGACAAGTTAGTGTTCAACACTAAGAGATAATTGGTGTTAAACACCAGCAATAAGGCTTTTTTCAAATTAGTGTTAAACACTAAAACAGATCAGTGTTGAACACTGCAAATAAGGCTTTTTAATCAGTGTTGAATGCTAAGGCCCAACAGTGTTTTAACACTGGGCTTGAGAGTTCCAATCTAGTGTTGAACACTAAGGCAAAAGGGGTCACGTGGCAACACGTGAGAACGCCCTCTTTCCATTTATTCTGCTGAAATCGCTGCATCTTTCAGAGCATCACGTGCCATCACGTGACGGGCCTTCATATGCTCATTTGTTAGAGCTTTTGTTAAGGGTCACGTGGGTGACGTGAGGGACTGCCTCAAAGGGTTTTCTATAGATCTCTTGGGGGGGTCACGTGGTGGCACGTGACCCTGCCTCTATGTATGTCGTTTTTAGAGGATCTGTTGATCTTTTTTCAGGAATTAAATTCCTCGGGCTTTAATTTTCAAAGGAATTAAATTCCTACTTCCTTTTGAAGACTTATATTCTGGAGTAGGATCGAACCCTGAATCTTCTGTAGGAATTAAATTCCTCATTTATGTGGAGGGCTGAATAGGGTTAAACCCTAATAAAAGCTTTTTAAGGAATTAAACTTCCATTCCCTGTGAAATTATGATTAGAGGAATTGAATTCCCGTTGTTTCAACAGAACTAAGTTCTTATTTAGGGTTAAACCCTGTTTCTTTTTATTTTGAAGGAATTAAATTCCCATGATACAGGGTCAAGCCCTACTTTTATCTTAAAGGAATTAAATTCCTATAGTTCTGTGAGAATTAAATTCTCATGCTTGCATTCCTTCTCTATGTTTTGGATCTGCATGGCAGGATCTCGACCCATTGAGAATTAAATTCTCAACCTAAAGGGGAGATGTGCACTTTGCAGATCCTCTATCAAAGAGAGAAGAAATATGCTCTTCTGTTTTATGTATCAGAGTTAAACTCTGTTGAGAATTAAATTCCCCTTCTTTCAAAAGGCCTTCCCTTTCTTACCTAGGGTTTTTGCAGAAGATCCAAGTCTTTTCAAAGTATCAAAGCTTTCCTCCTTTTTTCTTCCTCTGCGCATGTATCTCTTTTTTGTATCTCTTCCTTCCTATTTATAGGAGAAGCAGCCGAATAAATTAGTTTTGTGACGAATCTTCATTGAGAGATTTGATTTGCATCCTTCATTCGTTCTGGACCTTTGGATTATTAGGTGAATTTTATTCACCGTTGGATTTCAAATCCAGAGATTCTCCCTTTTTATTTTGGTTAGATTTAAGGGGGAAATCTTTCCAAACCCGAGGTTTTCCATAAATAGATGACCTCTGAATCTTTAATTTGATTGGTTCCAGATAACCGCTTTCCTTTGGAAAGATCTGAATTTCTTTCAGAATTTAATTCTGTTGATAAAATGGGCTTTGAAAGCCGGTCACGTGTGACCACGTGACCCATGGTCACGTGTGAGCACGTGACCCCCTTTGGAATGAGCTTTCTGCGCTGTGTCTTCTGATTGCTGCTTAAACGTCACGTGCTACCACGTGACCCCTGGTCACGTGTGAGCACGTGACCCTTGTTTGAACTCTCTTTCCTTGGTTGTTCTGAAAACGCGTTTGCTGCCTTGAACGTCACATGCCAACACGTGACCCTGGTCGCGTGGGAGCACGTGACTTCTTCTGAAGCCTTTTCTTTGACTTGGTCAGTTAACCGACGTGCCTTTGACGCTTGCATTTCAACGTCACGTGTCGCCACGTGACCCTGATCACGTAGGAGCACGTGACTCTCCTTGAAGCTTTTCCTTTTCTTCTTCGTAGTCAGGGAATCGAACTTGCCTTGATGACGTTTTTAGGTGTCACGTGCCAACACGTGACCGCTAGTCACGTGTAAGCACGTGACCCTCTTCTGAAGCTTTTCACAGAAGCTTTCTTGATTTTAAATCAGGAAACAAATGCCCCCACAGCGTTGTTCTCACGTGTCTGCACGTGAGTGCAACGCTGTCACCTCTTGCGACCGTTGGATTCATTTAGGGATTTGGGAGATGAAGCGTTTCCATTGTTTTCTATAAATACCGCTGTCTCTTCATAGGAGCCTTCACTCTGCTCGTCTTCTTCCTCTGAGAACTTTTCCTTTGAGAATTTAATTCTCTTCTTCCAGAGCTTAGTTCTCTGTTTTAAAATTTTCCAGAGTTTAACTCTGTCGACGGATCCCTTTCCCTCAGGTAATAATGTTGAACGGCCAAAGGGCCTTTGTCTTTAAAAGAACTCTTTGGATTTTAAATCCGCGTTAAGGGTTTCACAAAGAACCCATTTTTCTTCAAGTTTTTTCCATAAGAACAGGAAACCACCTAACTTTCGAACTGTAGATCTCTTAGGGTTTAGGTGATCTTCGGGGAGATGATGACAGCGTTTCAACTCCATGGAATTTAATTCCATCAAAACTATTCCTGGGAATTTAATTCCCTTTTTCCTGATAAGGAATTTAATTCCTATGAAGAACTCAATTTCTTCACACAGAGGCTCCTTGGGGTCTCTTGGCCCGAGGCTGTTCTTCTGCAATTAATGCGATGGGGATTTTGTAATGATGCCTTTTCGTGGGAATTTAATTCCTTTGATTTTGTTGGGTTCACTGTAGAGCCCGAGACAGATCCCATTGGGGGGACGTGCATGGTCATCATTCTTTATTAAATGGGGATGTTCCCTTTGTTTTATTGTAACTGTTTGGTCTCATTATTAATGAGCCGTCATCCGGATTCTGTGGGGCCCATGTGTCTTGTAGCCAATGGTCCCAGGAAACTTTATTGTTGCTTTCTCCAATTAGTCTTCATGTTCGTGCATGAACATATATCGCTAACTTTTCTTTTAACGGCCTCCCTTTATTGGATTTCAGGTGTGATGGCTTCTGCTCCACGCTTTCCTTTCTCTCGCTCGGAGGCGGCCTTTCCTCAATCACCGTCTGATGAAGAGGCGATGGCAATGATTAGGGCCCATGACCCAAACTGCGCCAACCTTCTTCAATGGGGACCTTGGTACAGTCAGATTATTCAAGGTCGCAGGAGTTTTCTTTGCGCGGTGCCAACGGAACCCACTTTCCCATTTTTACCAATGGATCCTCCAAGGACAGCTTTTGCCGTGGAAATGCCCAACTGGACTCCAACGGGGAGGCTGGAGCCTTCGACGACCGGCATTCCGAACCATCCGATCCCGGCTATAGACATCTTGGGACGGCGCATCTGCCAGGGTGAGGCCCACCCGTGGGGGCAGATTTATAAGATAGGGCTCACTCCCAGGCATCCTACGGGCTACCTTCTCTGGGCTCGCTACATCCTTTCTGCCCATCGGGCGCGATTGCAGAAAGTCGGGCTTTATCAGGCCGTATACGCGTCGCTATTCCATTACAAGTCCCCGCATGCCTGGTGGGTCAAAGCGTTTTTGAACCAGTGAAATCTTCCCACTAATACTTTTCTTCTGGGAGATCGCGAGGTTTCGATTTCTTTAGCCGAATTTTATGATATCTCGGGGTTGCCCATAAGGGGTAATATGTATGAGGAGTTGCTGCCCCTTGACGAGTACGTTTTTGAACCCGAGTCCGCCCCAGTTGACGGCTTATCTGCTGAGAATGCTGTTCGACACAAGCGCCCTAGTTTAATTAGGGCCCTAGGCATTTTTGATCGATTATTCACCGAGTCTGAGGAGCAAGGCGTTACTTTCAAGAGCTTCATTGCTCGTTTCATTCGTGAGGGCGCCTTACCGAAGATAGCCCCAAAGTTTGCTAACATTGGGGACCCCTTTGGGTTTGGTCCGAAGAGGTTGCCGACCAACGAATCAGATCTACCTCAGTATTACATCCCTATTATATCGCCGATCTCTTTTGAATCCATTGCTGTCCCAGGCATGGACGAGGAGACGTTCTTTGTGGGGTTTATTAACGTCTGGCTCAGTTGGTTCGTTATCCCCATGCATCGCCGCTTCATGAGAGCCTCGGTCATCTACCCGGCACATCGTATTGCTGAGGGGACGCGGCTGGCCATTGGCATCCCGGCCCTGGCGCACCTTTATAATGGATTGGGTACTGCGGCTAATACCTCTACGCCTGGCGTGGACGTAGTGAACTTTTCGCTTCATTACTTCACGTCGTGGATCGAAATGCATGTGTCGGGGTCTTTCGCCATGCATCAAAGGCCCGCTTTTTACGACGCATATACCTTCCCGCGACTTATGCGACTGGTAGGTGCTTCTGCTGCCGATCCAACTCAATTTGGGGCTATTCGGGTGCTGATTTCCCCTCACGCCACCGCCGGCGGGTTAGCTTTTAACGATCGGGTTTTGTCTTCTCCTTCGGGTCCTGTTCAGCAACTTTGGGACCAGTCAAAGGACAACGCGCCTTCTCTGAAGCCCCGAGAGGCCACACACTTGTATTCAATTAGACCGGGCTACTTGGTGTTTCGCCAGGATAGTGCAGCCCTTTTTATGCGGTACAATCCTCATCGATTTGCTCGGCAGCTCGGATACGACCAGGGTGTTCCTTTTGAGGCCTTTATGATCGCTCCAATTCCTTCGCTCGATGCTGTTCGTGATGCCGCTCATCATTTCATGAGGCTGAACACCGGCTCTCATTTCATGGTCCCTGAAGCCGAGTACATCCCTCGATGCGTGGGTGCATTTACAGGCTGGTATCTTCATCGGGCCACCCCAATTATTGCTGAAGAAAGAAGGGTTCTTCTTGGTCATGACGCCCCTCCTCAGGTCTCGAGAGTTGAGTTGCGACCGAGGGTTCCAGTCCGCTTCCCTTTGAGGGAGATTGGCGCTGCCCTCATTCCAGGGGAGTCAGGGGTAGACCTTACTCCGACCGCTGGTATGCCCTTGGGTTCCCGATCGCGAGGTAGACGGGCTCCAGTGGTAGCACCTCTGCCGGTGGCGGAACCGCCCCCCGCGGCGTCGACGATGTCGACGTCGTCCTTGGTTGTGGCACCGAGTGAGAGTAACAGGGACGAGGGCGTTGAAGGCGATGTGGGCCAGCGTCGCCCTAAGGCTTCGCGAGGGAGGAAGCGGTCATCTTCAGCGACCGGCTCTGGGTCTAAGCGACGGAGGAAAGTGGCTACTACCCCGCTTGATTCTGTGGTGGGATCTGAGCCTATCCTTGAAGACGAACCCTTGGCCTTGCAAGAGTCAGATACTGGGCTTCTCTTCCCGGGTTCGGCTGACGAAGAGGCTGCACAACTGGCTGAGGCCTTACGGCGTTCGAAAGACCCGTCCCAAAATGCCAAGGTTCCGAAGAAGTCTTATCCCGCTGTAATCTTTTACGAAGACCCTTCGTGGATTCGGCGGCGATTTATCGGCCCTTTGGAGGAATGGGGGGAAAGGGCTTTGAAGCAGGTCGCTTCAGAAGATGCAGCTGATGCACTTTCTTTATGGACCGGCGGTCATGAGTCTACCCTTGAACCTCGGCGAGCTTATCTCCTTGAGAAGGAGAAGCGGCTTGAAGAAGCCATGTTGAGGGCTTCTTTGCGTATAGGTACGCTGTGCTTCTTTTGTAGTCTTTTCGATTATTTATGCTCGTGGGTTTGTATTATTATTTTTATTTGAATCGTGCAGAATCTTCAACGCTGGGGGAGCTCCCTACTGGCCCCTTAAAGCTAAAGCCCGCCGAAATTCTCAACGAGGCCTTGCTAGGTGTGGAGGGGGCTGATGAGGCTGCTCCTCTCGTGATAGAACCTCCAGCGGCGGTTCTTGATCAGGGAGTGCTTGCCCTTTCGGGGGATGCTCTTCTGGAGGCCGCCATCCCAATGACTCTTGCTGAGGGTGGCCCAAAGGCTGGAAGTGAGGTAGTCGGGACTACTCTCCCTTTGTTGGAGCCTGAGGTCACGGCGGAGACCGTTGAGGCTGCTATCCCCCCGGCTCAGAATGGGAGGAGTGTCGAAGGTATCCCTCTGCGTTTTAATTTAGTAACCCCTTCATGGTCTGAAGTCTTTTATCTTTCCCAGAATTACGCGGTTTGGCAGCCACGATCGCGGATCTGTCGCCTCGCCAATCATTTCAGCGTCTATTGGAGATGGCAGCCCCGCAGGCGATCCCCCCTCAGCGTATTGTCCTTTCCTCTGGGCAAGGTTAGTGTCATTCGCCATTTTTTACCATAGCATTGTTACTATTTTGTGAAATGATGTCGATGTCTCTTATAGTTTTGGAAGCCGACGATGAGGTCGAGGTCGTTGAAGGGCCAGGGGAACCTTCAGCTCCTACTTGCATGACTGTCGGTGAGTGACATTTTATTATAGTCCCGTTTGTTCTGCGTTTAAGAGTTTTACTAACATTTGCCAAATCTGAACAGCCCTGCCAGTCTCCATGGCTTTGGAATCACGCATTGTGATGCCGCCCGGCCCCTACGCTTTGCGGGCTTCAGAACGCTTGGCCCAATTGAGCCTGGTCTCCCTATCTTCCTTCATCGAGGAGCTCCGTGCTGGTAGTACGACCACAGCCGAAGCGTTCGCCGCTGAAGATAACGGATCCCTTCCTTTTCTCGCCACCTATCACAGCGAGGAGGTGGTGCGGGTCTGGGTGGAGTTCTGTAGGAAGGTGGAGGCTTGTTTGTACGCTCTCGAGTGTTCTCGCCTTTCCTCGGAGGCCGTGGCTGCAAAGGTGGAGTTACGAGGTCTGATAGCACGATGTGCGGCCAACATGACGTCGTGCGAGAAGAGGCTTGGCCGCAAGTTCTCGGAGAGGGAGCTAGCCTCCAAGGCGCTGGGTGAGCTTCAGGCCAGCCTCACAGCCAAGGCCAATAAAGCGTATGAACTCTGGCGGGTGCTTCAGGAGTCCATCAAAGAGGTGGTGGCTCTCGATAAAGCTGCTACGTTCACTCGTGAGAGGGTCGAGGCTCATAAGGCCACCGAGAAAGAGCTCGAAGCTCGGCTTGCTTCGTATCAGACTCAGCAAGCTCTGGCGGAGGCTCGTCTTCTGGAGATCTTGCGTCATGAAGCCGTGGCTCAGCAACAGAACGATGAGCTGGTAAAATTATTGCACCGCCCGCCGGCTTAAGGACTTGTATCTTTTCTTCTCCCTTTTTTTGTACATACTCCTGGACAAGAGTATCTTCCTTTTTATTTCTTTCATGAATTGTATTTTGTATCCATTTTGGTCTATGAATAAAAGATACATTTTTCTTCTCAATGGTGTGTCCCCTTTTTATTGAATACATTCTGCGGATATTCTATCTTGATCTTCTTGCAGGACAGCGATGGCTCAGGATTCAGGGTTAAGATCTGCTTCCTAGGGCTTTTACATTTTATGAGCCACGAGGGTCTCATAAGGAGTTTTTCTCCCTACAGGTCGAGAGGATCCCATAGGTGTGAGTTCTTCTTAAAGATCGTGAGGATCCTTAAGCGGGTTTTCCCTTGAGAGTCGTAAGGATCTCGCAAGAGAGTTTTTCTTCCTTGCAGGTCGTGAGGGCCTGCAAGTGCCGGGTGTGATCATCCTTATCCGTGTTTTACGGGGTCAGGGGCTGCTCCAGGTATCGTAGTTTAAAGATGTTGCGGTCAAGGTTAAGGACCTCATAGTCCGTGGACTTAGGGACTCCACAGTCCGATGTTAGTTTTAAGACATCGCGGTCAAGGTTAAGGACCTCATAGTCCGTGGATTTAGGGACTCCACAGTCCGATGTTTGGTTGCAGGGACCCTTTACCTCTTTGAAAACGTTGAGGAATTACAACGCCAGGTATCAAAGGAGTGAAGAGATGTACCCTTAAACCAAGGCGGTATCCGTAGGGAATCGGGGTGGTTGATCGTTAGTTTTAAGACATCACGGTCGAGGTTAAGGACGTCATAGTCCGTGGATTTTAAGGACTCCACAGTCCGATATTTGCTCTGGATGCTTCACACGGGTTCACTGCCGTGCTTGGCGAGGACCAGGCTCCGCTCTGGGCGTTTTCCGCGGGGTCAAAGAGTGACGTTACCCGCGTTCCACGTAACCAGGAATTTTGCGCTAGATGCTTCACACGGGTTCACTGCCGCTTTAGGCGAGGACTAGGCTCCGCTCTGGATGCTTCGCATGGGTTCACTGTCATGCTCTGCGAGGACCAGGATCCGCTCTGGACGTTTTCCACGGGGTCAAAGAGTGACATTATCCGCGTTCTACGTAACCAGGAATTTTGCGCTAGATGCTTCACACGGATTCACTGCCGCGTTAGGCGAGGACTAGGCTCCGCTCTGGATGCTTCGCATGGGTTCACTGCCATGCTCTGCGAGGACCAGGATCCGCTCTGGACGTTTTCCACGGGGTCAAAGAGTGACATTATCCGCGTTCGACGTAACCAGGAAGTTTGCACTAGATGCTTCAGACGGGTTCACTGCCGCGTTAGGCGAGGACTAGGCTCCGCTCTGGATGCTTCGCATGGGTTCACTGCCATGCTTTGCGAGGACCAGGATCCGCTCTGGACATTTTCCACGGGGTCAAAGAGTGACATTATCCGCGTTCTACGTAACCAGGAAGTTTGCACTAGATGCTTCACATGGGTTCACTGCCGTGTTAGGCGAGGACTAGGCTCCGCTCTGGATGCTTCGCATGGGTTCACTGCCATGCTCTGCGAGGACCAGGATCCGCTCTGGACGTTTTCCACGGGGTCAAAGAGTGACATTATCCGCGTTCGACGTGACCAGGAATTTTGCACTAGATGCTTCACACAGGTTCATTGCCGTGTTCGGCGAGGACTAGGCTCCGCTCTGGATGCTTCACATGGGTTCACTGCCATGCTCTGCGAGGACCAGGATCCACTCTGGACGTTTTCCACGGGGTCAAAGAGTGACATTATCCGCGTTCGACGTGACCAGGAAGTTTGCTGATTGTACCCGCATTTCGCGGAATGGAGGTTTGACTGTTGGCGATATGTATACCACCGAGCCATGGAACTGAGAGTTGCCGCTGTTCCGCTTCGCTTGAAGTTGTGTCCGTCGTTACGAGACGAATGTTGGGATGATCTCTAGGTCGCTTGTGGCCCGTCGAGATTTAGCTTCTCCTTATGATGAAGCCTAGGGAAAGAGTATGATCCCTCCTTGTTTGCGCCCCTGGATTGTATCCAGAGGTAGATGCAACATCACCTGTAGGGCGAGGATTTCACTCTTATTTTATTCCTTTTTCCGCGATGCTCTATCATTTCAGCTTTCATGTCGCGAAGGTCGCGATTGCCCCATCATTTCGGCTATTTTGTAGGCATGTGTGGCTTGCTAGCTTTTTCGCTGCCAGCCTGGATTTAAGGTACCTGATTTCGGCATCAGCATCGCCACAACTGGAATTTTGCCAGAGGCGAATCATCGTCTGCCTTTGTCGATGACGAACAAAGGTGGCTCAGAAAACAGGGTTAAGGGCCCCGTCGACCAAGGCTTTTGACTTTATGAGCCGTAAGGGTCTCACAAAGGTATTCCTCTCTACAAGTCGTGAGGATCTTGCAGGTGTATTTTCTCCTTAGGGATCGTGAGGATTCCTAAGCGTGTGTTCCTCTGTAAGTCGTAAGGATCCTACAAGAGGGCTTTCTCCCCTGGGTCGAGAGGACCTACAAGGGTTGGACTCTGCTGGGGAAATGTTTATTCGCGCCCGTGGATTGTATACAAGGGTCAGTATTGAGCCTCTTGTAGGGCAGTATCGAAGGTTGTGGGGGATTTGCTTAAGAACAGGTTTAGGTTTCTGTAACTTAAGACTTTCAAGTCTCATGAGCCGTGAGGGTCTCATAAGAGAATTCTCCTTACAAGTCGTGAGGATCTCGTAAGTGTATTTTCTCCTTAGGAATCGTGAGGATCCCTAAGTGTGTTGCTCCTTTGTGAGTCGTAAGGATCTCACGCAGGTGATTTCTCCTTACAAGATCGAGAGGACCCTATAAGTGCCTTTTAACGAGGTTGCGCCCTTTCGGGTTTTCACAAACACTCGCCGGTAGTCCTGCTGTTTTTACTCACGGAGCCCTTTCGGGTTTTCATCCGTGCCCATTTTGCTTATGGACATACCGTTTTTCTTTTATTCTTTTTCATTTTTTTTTTATCTCGTCAACCTGACGATGCTGCGGTAGTAGTTTTAGGGACGTTTCGGTCCGTCGCTAGTTTAAGGACGTTTCGGTCCGTCGCTAGTTTAAGGATGTTTCGGTCCGGCGTTAGTTTAAGGACGTTTCGGTCCGGCGTTAGTTTAAGGACGTTTCGGTCCAGCGTTAGTTTAAGGACGTTTCGGTCCGTCGTTAGTTTAAGGACGTTTCGGTCCGTCTTTAGTTTAAGGACGTTTCGGTCCGTCTTTAGTTTAAGGACGTTTCGGTCCGTTGTTATGGGAAGGCCGGCTGCTGCTTGTAAAGTCTGAGCCTAGGAAGATAGCGAGCGGACATAGTCGTCGTCGTCTATCATTGACCCAGGCTATGGCTCATTAAGCGTAGTATTTCTTTAAGAAACGGCCGTTTATTGGCCTGAAAGGTCTTTCACCGTGCATGTCCATGAGTAGATAGGCTCCACCCTGGTAGACCTTGTCTATGATGTAAGGGCCTTCGTAGTTTGGCTCAAATTTTCCCCGTTTGGCACGATTGGGGATCATAGGTCTCTTGACCACTAGCACGAGTTCGCCTTGGCGGAATGTCCTCGGCCTGGTCAATCTCTCGTACGAGCGCGTCATCTTTGCTTTGTAGGCTTCTAGATGTTGTTGCGCTATGAGCCGAGTTTCGTCGAGGGCATCAAGCTCCTCAAGCCGAAGGTGAGCATTTTCTTCGTCCGTCAGCTCGTGGTGGATTGCCACTCGTAGAGAGGGTAACTCTATCTCGAGGGGGAGTACTGCTTCCGTCCCAAATACCAACGCGTACGGCGTTGTGTTCGTGGCCGTCTTGAATGTAGTTCGATAAGCCCAAAGGGCTTCCTGCAGCCTTTCATGCCAGTCTCTCTTATTCCGGGAAACGGTCTTTTTTATGATCTTCGTCAAGGTCTTATTGAAAGCCTCGGCCAGACCGTTGGCTCGTGGGTTGTAAACTGAAGAATACCTCCAATCTATATTGTGCTGTTGCGCGAAGCAGCTAATCTTATGGCTTCTGTAGGCTGGCCCGTTATCGGAGATAATCCGCCGTGGGGTTCCAAACCGATAGATGACGTGCGTCTTGAAGAAATGGAGGATATTCTCCGTCTTCACTTCCCTCAGTGGTACTGCTTCTGCCCATTTGGAGAAGTAATCAGTTGTCGCCAGGATAAAACGATGTCCCCGAGATGATGCTGGCTCAATGGGGCCGACTATGTCAGTCCCCCACATCTCGAATGGCCAGCTGGCCACCGTTGGGTGTAGCGGATTCGGATGTTGGTGGATGAAGTCTCCATGAATCTGGCATGAGTGGCATTGCTTCGCATACTCGAGGCAGTCCTGGATCATCGTGGGCCAGTAGTAGCCCATTCGTTTAATCTTTAACTTCATCTTCGGGCCTGCTTGGTGAGAACCGCAAAGTCCATCATGAACTTCCTGAATGACTCTTTCTGCTTCGTCAGATCCTAAGCATCTCAGCCATAGGGAATCAAACGATCTCCTGTATAGGGTATCGTTGACGAGAGCGAAAGATAGAGCTCGTTTCATGAGCTGATGTCTTGAGGACGCTTCTTTGGGCATTTGGCGGGACTTAAAGTAGTCTATGAAGACTTCCCTCCAGTCCTCGGCCTTCTCTTGGTCTTTTATTTGTAGGGTTGTCTGCTCAGTTGCTCCCTCTTTATATAATTCCGGAGGTATTTCTGCCGGGGTGAGCACTCGACGGCTTTGTACCACGATTCTGACATCATCGAGGTTCTCGTCAGCCAGTTCTTTAGCAAGCTTAGCCAATGCGTCTGCTTTGCTGTTTTCCGCGCGTGGTATGTTCTCCAAAGTGTAGGAGGGAATTTGGGTCAATAGTTGTTGCACCCTTTCGCCATACTTCACCAGCTCCGGTTTGCACGTTTGGTAGTCACCATTTACTTGACTAACGACCAGCTGAGAATCCCCGTATATGAGGAGGTCTTCAATTCCCATGTCAATGGCAAGCTCGAGGCCTGCTATCAGAGCTTCGTATTCAGCTTCATTGTTGGTCCTCGGCACTGTTAAGGAGAAGGCGAAGCGCATTATCCCTCCTTGTGGAGTCTCAAAGATGAGGCCTATCCCTGATTTGATCATTGGGATACCTTGTTTCTGTTTCTTTACGGAGGACGCTCCGTCGAAATAGAGTTCCCATCGGGTGCTCTTGCCGCCAATCGCATCGAATGCATGCTCGTCCGGCAAATCACAGTTTAGAGGAGAGTCGGCCGGTATCGGGTGCTCAGCGAGGAAGTCAGCAATAGCCTGGCCTTTCACTGCCTTGAGAGGTTGATATGTTATCGAGAACTCCATCAAGAGCAGGGCCCATTTAGCGAGTCGTCCCGTCAACATGGCTTTTGACATCAAGTATTTAAGAGGGTCCACCTTCGAGACGAGGCAGACTTCGTGTGCCAACGCATAGTGCCTGAGCTTTGTTATCGCGAAGATTAATGCCAAGCAATGTTTTTCAATGGGAGAGTAATTGCTTTCTGCCCCCAGTAGAACTCGACTTAAGTAGTAGAGTGCTCTCTCTTTCCCCTGATCGTTCTCTTGCGCCCATAATGCGCCCAAGGAACCTTCGAGGGCGGTTGTATACAGAATGAGGGGTTTTCCCTTGACCGGCTCAGCCAGTACTGGCGGGTTCTGCAGGTACTGCTTGATCTCGTCTAGTGCACCTTGGCATTTTTGATCCCAGACGAATGGGGTTCCCTTCTTCATCAGGTGACTGTAGGGGCGGCATTTGCCTGAAAGATTTGCGATAAATCGCCGGATGTATGCGAGCTTCCCTTGGAGAGACCGCAACTGTTTGAGGGTTCTTGGCGGAGGCATTTCCATGATCGCTTTAATCTTTGACGGATCTATTTCAATACCTCGGTGTCGAACGATGAACCCCAGGAATTTGCCCGAGGAGACTCCGAACGCGCATTTGAGGGGATTCATTTTCAAGTTATATTGCCGGAGGCGTTGAAATACCGTCTCCAGATGCTTTAAGTGATCTTCGTATGACATACTCTTTACTACGAGGTCATCGATATAGCACTCGACGATGTTATGTATGAGGTCGTCGAAGATCTTTGTCATGGCCCTTTGATAGGTAGCGCCGGTGTTCTTTAGACCAAAGGGCATGACCCTGTAGCAGAATATACCCAAAGGGGTTCGGAAAGCGGTGTGCTTCTGGTCTTCGGGATGCATCTTTATCTGATTGTATCCCGACGAACCATCCATAAAGGAGAAAACCTCGTGAGTTGACGTGTTATCTATCATTAGTTCGGTTACCGGTACTGGGAAATCATCCTTTGGACAGGCTTTATTGAGATCCCTAAAATCCACGCATATGCGTACCGTCCCATTCTTCTTCATTACCGGGACGATATTGGCAATCCAGTCGGGATATTGGACTTCCTGGATAAATCCGGAATCGATCAACTTCTTGACTTCGGCGTTGATGCTCATCTCAAGCTCGAGTCGCATCCTCCTTGGCGCCTGCTTGACCGGCTTGATATCTGGGGATATTGCTAATCTATGCACAGCGACCTCCGGATCTAATCCTGGCATCTCAGAGTAGTTCCACGCGAAGCAGTCTTTATGCCGTAGCAGCACGTTTTTTAACGCGGCCACCTTTTCTTCAGAGAGTAGCTCGCTGACGAATGTCGGTCGCGGGTCATCTGCCGATCCCAACTCAATCTTCCTGAGGTTATCTGCAGTAGTATGTATGCCATCTTCCAGTTCTTTCGGAGCGGGCGGAAATTCTGAGATCACCTCATCATCGCCGTTCTCAAAGCATTGGGGAAGGTCATCCATGTTCTTGGGCTCTTCTTTTAATATCGTAATCGTATAACAGGTACGAATCCGCTCCCAGGACTGAGGTGGATCCGGTTTCGTTCTTGTGGCCTTGGGTTCGTGGTTTCGGGGCGGCGTTACCCTCCAGCTGTTGGATAAAGCGAATCTGCCCCGTCGGTACTGGTCCTCGACCCAGTTCTTGAAGGTGAAGCAGTCTTCGGTAGGATGTCCTATGGCTCGGTGATAAGCGCAATAGTCCGAGCGAGAGGCCTTATTAGCTTGTTCAGGGTGTCTAGACTCTGGAAGCGTGATCATCTGATGTTTTAGGGCGAGCTTGAGTAACCTTTCCGTCTTGTCTCGGGGGAAGGAGTACGCTCGACTCATCTTTTCTATGAAGGGCGAATCCGAGCTGTGCAGTACCCGATCACGTAACCCTCTAATCCTGCGTCGTTGTTGTCGGCTCTTCCTTCCGCTTCTCGACTTATTTCCGTCTCCGCATCGGGCCTTTCGCATGATGGGTTTACAAGGATGAACATCTTTGTCTTTTGCAATCTGTTGAAATAGACGTTGCGTCCTGGCCTTCTCATAGATGGCCGTTTCGCGGCTGTGGTCTTCCCGAGCTTTCCGACCCCCTTTCCTTATAGGCTTGCCCGTTTGTTCTTCAAACGACGGACTTGGTGCTTCAATCGCAGGGTCTGGTTTTGATGAGGGATCGGCATCTCCTGACAGGGCGTCCTCTTCTTCATCAAAGGTATATATAGCGTAGCTGCTGTGGGCCCGCTCTCGTTTTCCGGTTCTCGCGTATCCAAGCCCAAGTGTCTCCATTTTCCCATTGGGCAATTTGCGTTGGGTTCCAAGGACATCCCAAATCTTGTTGTAGAACCGAGCCTGTCGAACAGTTTGTTTTAAGGGTACTCCTTGGCGCTCCAATAGCTTCTTTAATCCGTTCGTATAGTATCTGGGCAGACGGATGGGTTGGAGTCTGTCGCATGTAGCATCTGCGCCATGCCAGATCTCTTTCTCTATTTTCGACTCTGAGGATCGGTAGAATAGGATCACCTTCTCGCCCCTACGTCTGGGAGGGACGTAAAACGTTTGCAGGTCCTGCATACTGTGAGCTTGAAGCGTGTCGAGATCTTTGTAGTGTCCTCGCGGTACCATGGTGATTTACAAACTATGGTCATCGCTAAGGGGTGCTTGCATTGAAAGCCGATTGGAGAATACGGCATTGACCTCATCTTCTGAATCACTTCCGAAGACCAGTATGGGGGTGGGCGTCCCCAGGTTGTTGCGTTGAGATGGCCCTGTATAAACTATCTCTTCCTCTTCTTCGGTATCGCTTCCGAAAACAGGGATGGTGGCGGCGGCTTTGTTCTCCGAGTTGCGACACCTTTCTGTATCTTCGAAGTCTGGCAAAAAGTATTTCGCATCTTCGTATTTGCGGACTTCGTTCATGGAAAATGGGTTCAACTCACCTGTTACGGTGTACTCGAAACCATCCTTAAAGTACTTCATACACTGGTGTTGTGTAGAAGGGACGATGTTGTATTCGTGTAGCCAAGGACGACCGAGCAAGGCGTTGTAGCAGGTCTTGGCGTCGATGACATGGAATTTGATGTCCGTGATGAGAAGTCCGAAGCGTAATGTTAGTATTACAGATCCGAGAGTCCGTGACGATTGTGAATCGAAACCGGAGATAGTGATTTTGTCACGAGCGAGATGTTGCACACTCATGCAGATTTCCTTCAACACTCGAACATTAAGGAGATTGACGGAGGATCCATTATCCACCAAGATCTTACCTATCTTGATGTCATGGCAGTATCCGGAGACATATAGGGGACGGTTATGGTCGCACGTCCCGAGAAGGAGGTCTTCATCACCGAAAGTGACGTCGGCCGTATGCACTTCCTCCAGTTCGTCCTTCATCTTTTCAGTGGCGAGAAAGGCTTGGAATTGCTCAGGTTCTTGTAATGCCTTAATTAGTGAGTCTCGTGCTTCTTTTGATAATAGGAGGGCGTCGAGAATGCTAAGCTGAGAAGGTAGCTTCCTTAGATGCGCGAGGATGTTATAGTCCACTTTACTCCTCCTAGGAGGGTCTTTGGCAGCCAGTTCTTTCGCGACTTGGTCATCCAAAGTGATATCTTCAGCGACCTTTTCCTTTCCCTTATCTTTTCTGTTCGCAGGCCCGAGATTATTTTCTGGGAGTGTGCGATTGCGCAGTTGAATGTTTTCGTAGGCTTCTGATTCCTCATCTTTCCCTAACGCGGATTCTTCAAAGAGAGGGCCCAGAGTCACTTCTTCATCAGAGTCGCTCCCAAAGGTGAGAACTTGAGACCCCTCGGCATGAGCCATATAACAGTTGCCAGTAATTCTGTTGAGCCCGTCGACAGTGCTTCTTTGCTCCCGACGGATCTTGCGTTTCATGCGCTTATAATGTTGCCGACGAGCAACATATCCTTGCCACCATATCTTAAAGGCATCGCACTCCTCTATGGGGTGTGAGATTTTCCGATGATATGCGCAATAGTCAGGGTGCCTCTCCGCCCCATCGTGCCTATTTCCTTCCGAAGGTGGTAGGTTCATTCCCATTGACATGGCTTTGGCGAACCTTTTCCTTGTCTTGAATATCTTCTTGTCCATTTCGGATGCCTTTCGCTCTGGCAGGGGTAGCTCAACTCTTTCGTTCAGTCGCCCGCATTTGGTTCCTTCTGATGCTGCCATCTCATGCTCCTGATCCGCTTTACTTTTTAGACGAATCTCGTCTAGGAAGGCATTGATCATATCAGTTGTCAGCCTCGCACGCTCTGGTTCGGGCTCTGCCTTCGGCTTCTTAGTGTCAGGAGCTTTCTCGTCATCGGTAAACGAGTGGGAGATTACGTTACAACTTGCCACATACTCTTCGGATTCATCCGATGAGCTCTCTTCATCATCTTCGTCTTGAAAGATGTGGTCGAGGAATTCTCGCAGTGTGACAGGAGTTCGCGCCTTCTGATTATATTCTTCCAGCGCGTCGATTTGCTTCTGCAATTTCGTGCGCTCGTCTCCAAGCCTCGCGGGCTTCTTGGATTTCTTCTTCTTTTTCTTCGAAGCTTTTGACGGCTGGGCGTGAGTATTTGGATCTTTATCATGAGTCTTCATAGTTGGGCGGGGCCTCAACATCCCTTCGATAATTTGAGGTTCAAGAGGGTCCTTCCATTCGATTGCAGGGCACGCATGAAGGTCTCTCAGCATCCTTTTGGTTTTAGTTGATAGTACGACCTCCCATGGAGCTTCTTCAATAAAGGAGCAGGTTGCCCCCGGTGTATCTGCTTTCTTAGGAGTATGCGGTTGTGGTGGGTTCACCTTCCACTTTTCGGACAGTACAAACTTCCCCTGGAGGTATTGATCTTCAATCCATCCTTTGAAGACGAAGCAATCCTCAATCGGATGACTTACCGTTTGATGGTAAGGGCAGTAGTTAGGGTTATTCACCTCGGTGGGTTGTGGCGGTCGCCTTGGATTTGGTAGGTTTATAAGTCTGTTGCGTATTGCCAGCTCAAATAACCGTTTCGTCTCGTCTCGTGGGAACGAGTAGGGACGCTTCATCTTTTCATTATAATATCGGCGTCTTTCTTCCAATTGATCTGCCGATTTCGGGGCGTCGGGTTGCTGTTGGGCATTCGCGACAAAAGTTGCCCTTCCTTTACCCTTGTCATTCCGAGGTTCTGGCTTCGGGGCAGGTGGTCTATGACCCATCTGGTCCATCTGAGCCAACTTGTCGATTAAAGCCTGGAATGTGGTTGGCTTAAAGAACATCATAAACTGGGAGATAGTTGCGTGGGGGTCTAGGGTTCCCACGAACATGCCCACTGCGGGTGCTTCCTCAATGCGTTGCTCGCATCTCGACCACAAATTCCGCCAGCGTATAGCATACTGGACCCAGGTTTCGCCTGGTTTTACCCTGGCGTTAATCAAAGCAGTCATTGGAGTGCGTTCGCTGGCACTCGCGAATCGCTGAGTGAATAACAATTCCATTTCAGCAAACGTTTTGATAGAATCGTTCGGGAGTTCCGAATACCATTCGAACGCTGTTTCTGATAAGCTGCCCACGAACTGGCGGAGCAACAGTTTATCGTCACCGCCGGTGTTACCGCAGAGGGCCCGGAACTGGGCGACGTGTTGATGAGGATTGCCGGTCCCCTTATACACATGGAATTTCGGTATCGTATAGCCTTGCGGGTATTTGATTTGATCGTACCAGCTCGGATACGGCCGTCCCGTTTTCACGACTTGACCAGCTACCTCAGTTGCATGATGGACCCGGATTTGCTGGGCTATGTAGTCGGCCAAGTCAGCTTTAGAGATCGTCTCCTCCCTGGCCGTAGAGAGGGCTGGTGGTGGATTTGACGTTTCTCCTCGGTCATCTTCCAGAACGATTGGGGGATCTTCAGCGGGTAGGTCCTGTTGGATCATCATTCCTATCATATCTTGGAAGAGAAGGCCCATGCGCTGTATATTAGCCGCTTGTTCAGCAGCCTCTTTGTCCTTTTTCTCCAATGTCCGGCGAAGGAATTCAGCGTCGGTTTCCTCCTCCCGGCGCGCGTCTGAGGACGTTTCTGGGCTTTCTTTTGGCCCGGTAAGTGCAGCCATAGCACTCATCATTTCCTGCAACTTTTGTTGTTGTTCCTGGGCTCTCGTCACGGATCGGGTCAGCGGTCGGTGGCCCGTAGAAGTGCGGCTTTCCTCCTTTCCAGAGACCATGTAAACAGTGTGCACCACCGTGCCCCCAGACTTAGGGTGTCTGGGCTCATTGCTTTTAGCCGTCGTTGTATGTTGAGGGATCTTCTCTGGCTCCCTCCTTTTATGAGCCATGGAGGTTGAGGGGGCCGTCGAGGTGGGCGTCCAGACAGCCTTTTGGGGTTTAGCCTGGTGACCAGCCTTCGGTTGGATTTTCAGCTTCTTATGCTGGCGGGAAAAGTTTGGATCGATGATTGAGTCTCGGGCCTGCCGCCAAACCTTATAGATTTTGGAAGACAGCCGTTGAGGAGATCGGGGTTGGTCTGATTTTATTTCCACAACCTTTCCTGATGGGGGAGGAGACCTCTTTAGCACTGCAGTAGGGGAATTCCTTCGCACCTTATTTAACATTTCGAAGCTGTTCCCAGTTGGAACAGCAGCATTAACTTCTACCACCGGGGCTGGTGGAGTCAATCCAGAGGGGGAGTTGCCCCCAGCCTTCCTTATTCGGCGCCAATGACGACGTCGAGCGCGTCGAGCAGACGGCGTAGAGTCAGATATAAGAATGGTTTCGTCTTGCCCCCTATGTGGGTGGGGGGTCGTTGTTGGTGTCAGCCTGTCAAAGACCGATGTCCTTTGTGCAGCGGGAGCAGGAGTCGAAGCTGTTAATCTTGTGAAGATCGATTTCTTGACCGGGGAAACCGCCTTGGCGATTTCGGAGTCAGGAGCGGCCGCTTTCTTAGAAGCGGCCTTCTCTGAGATTGCAGGCCCCATGATGAGTTCGCAAGATTTCTGGCCCAATCTAGAGAAGACCGAAGCGTTGACGTTGGGCGACTTGCTGAGAGGAGCCGCGGCAGGAGTAAGACGATCAAAGACCGACTTCCTGAGAGTTTCCTTTGTCAGCACCTGCGCCACGAAGCTTGATGGGGGGAGCATAGTCCCAAAGAACAATCCGGTAGTGGCTTGAGTCACTTGGTCCACCGGCATTGTGAACAACGAAGCAGCTTGGGGTCCATAGGCTATACCTCCTGGCGAGGTAGAGCGTTGGTCGCAATTGCAGTTTGAGCAGTTGAAGGACTTCGCGGAAGTAGCAGCCATCGATCCTTTGTTTTCTGCAATAGGCAAGACGCCAATTCTTAGTATCTTCAAACCCAAGGGCAATCATTGGCGAACCGCGATTGGTTCGCGAATCACGACACACGGAGTGTGGAGTGGAAAGAGGAAAAGGTCCCACCGGGCGTGCCAGAATATGTTCCCCTCCGAACGGACACGCGGGACGTCGGGGCGTCTCGCCTGAGGTTCGGGGAAGATGCCAATAGGTGCTATTCGTCCACCTCTCCGAAGATGCCCAGTTGATCCATGGCGCCATGTATCGGAGGTTTAGACGGATGCGTCCGATGTAGCAGACTTCGTCAGATTCCCCCTCGTTTGAGGGGTTTTTTATTGTGGGGACGCTCTTCCCTGCAGGCGCAAGCCCCTGCAGTTAATTACGCTACCGCATCGCGGTAACAACTTTCTCCTTCTCCAGATGGTCACTTCGTGTCGTGTGTTTTTGTTTTATGTTTTACTGCCCGTGGATCGTTTACGGAGACCGAGTTATGTCGTCGCCCGTAGGGCGTGGACTAGTCCAAATCCGTGTTATCTTAGATTTGGGTTTGAGGGGGTTTGGTTTGAGGACACGTTAGCCATACTTGAGGCTAAGATCAACTCGAACATTTGTTAAGGATATATTAGTCTAGTTTGAGACCAAGATCAACTTAACGGGATCGTTTAGATCCGACAAAGGAGCGTTTGGACTCCATTGTTCCAGTTTAAGGACATAGTGGTCCCTCGTATGTGTGGCCGTCGGGACCCGTCACCTCTCTGACGACGATGAAGGATTACAACGACGGATGTCAGAGGAGTTCAGAGATGTACCCTCGAGCCAGAGTTAATTAGGGGGATTCATAGTCCAGTCTGCTTGAAGGTTTAAGGACGCGTTAGCCATCTTTGAGGCTAAGATCAACTTAAACAGGACCGTTTAGATCCGACGAAAGAGCATATGGAGGCTCTATGGTTCTAGTTTAAGGACATTGCGGTCCATGGGTAGTTTAAGGACATTGCGGTCCATGGGTAGTTTAAGGACATTGCGGTCCATTGTTAGTTTTAAGACATCTCGGTCAACGTTAAGGACGTCATAGTCCGTGGGTTTAAGGACTCCACAGTCCGGTATGTGCTCTGGATGCTTCACACGGGTTCACTGCCGTGCTTGGCGAGGACCAGGCTCCGCTCTGGGCGTTTTCCGTAGGGTCAAAGAGTGACGTTATCCACGTTCCACATAACCAGGAATTTTGCACTAGATGCTTCACACGGGTTCATTGCCGTGTTCGGCGAGGACTAGGCTCCGCTCTGGACGTTTTCCGCGGGGTCAAAGAGTGACGTTATCCGCGTTCCACGTGACCAGGAATTTTGCATTAGGCATGGGTTTAAGGACCCCACAGTCCATGTCAATGTGTGGTCGTCGGGACCCGTCACCTCTTTGAAGACATTGAGGGATTACAATGCCAAGTATCAAAGGAGTGAAGAGATGTACCCTAGAACCGGAGTGGCTTAAATAGTCCTTGGCCCAGTTTGGGATCAAGACCCATTAATTATGTTATGAGCCCACTGGCCCAGTTAATCATGAATTGAGGACTTATGGCCAGCTTGGGCTAAGTCCAGTCGGGTCTGGAATATTGGTTTCTTGTTGGTCCATTGAGGGAGAGGCTTTGCCTCTATCCCTTTAGCCAATTGGGCCAAAGCCTAGTGTTAAACACTTCAGAGCAATCAGTGCTGAACACTGGGAATGAGGTTGACAAGTTAGTGTTCAACACTAAGAGATAATTGGTGTTAAACACCAGCAATAAGGCTTTTTTCAAATTAGTGTTAAACACTAAAACAGATCAGTGTTGAACACTGCAAATAAGGCTTTTTAATCAGTGTTGAATGCTAAGGCCCAACAGTGTTTTAACACTGGGCTTGAGAGTTCCAATCTAGTGTTGAACACTAAGGCAAAAGGGGTCACGTGGCAACACGTGAGAACGCCCTCTTTCCATTTATTCTGCTGAAATCGCTGCATCTTTCAGAGCATCACGTGCCATCACGTGACGGGCCTTCATATGCTCATTTGTTAGAGCTTTTGTTAAGGGTCACGTGGGTGACGTGAGGGACTGCCTCAAAGGGTTTTCTATAGATCTCTTGGGGGGGTCACGTGGTGGCACGTGACCCTGCCTCTATGTATGTCGTTTTTAGAGGATCTGTTGATCTTTTTTCAGGAATTAAATTCCTCGGGCTTTAATTTTCAAAGGAATTAAATTCCTACTTCCTTTTGAAGACTTATATTCTGGAGTAGGATCGAACCCTGAATCTTCTGTAGGAATTAAATTCCTCATTTATGTGGAGGGCTGAATAGGGTTAAACCCTAATAAAAGCTTTTTAAGGAATTAAACTTCCAGTCCCTGTGAAATTATGATTAGAGGAATTGAATTCCCGTTGTTTCAACAGAACTAAGTTCTTAATTAGGGTTAAACCCTGTTTCTTTTTATTTTGAAGGAATTAAATTCCCATGATACAGGGTCAAGCCCTACTTTTATCTTAAAGGAATTAAATTCCTATAGTTCTGTGAGAATTAAATTCTCATGCTTGCATTCCTTCTCTATGTTTTGGATCTGCATGGCAGGATCTCGACCCATTGAGAATTAAATTCTCAACCTAAAGGGGAGATGTGCACTTTGCAGATCCTCTATCAAAGAGAGAAGAAATATGCTCTTCTGTTTTATGTATCAGAGTTAAACTCTGTTGAGAATTAAATTCCCCTTCTTTCAAAAGGCCTTCCCTTTCTTACCTAGGGTTTTTGCAGAAGATCCAAGTCTTTTCAAAGTATCAAAGCTTTCCTCCTTTTTTCTTCCTCTGCGCATGTATCTCTTTTTTGTATCTCTTCCTTCCTATTTATAGGAGAAGCAGCCGAATAAATTAGTTTTGTGACGAATCTTCATTGAGAGATTTGATTTGCATCCTTCATTCGTTCTGGACCTTTGGATTATTAGGTGAATTTTATTCACCGTTGGATTTCAAATCCAGAGATTCTCCCTTTTTATTTTGGTTAGATTTAAGGGGGAAATCTTTCCAAACCCGAGATTTTCCATAAATAGATGACCTCTGAATCTTTAATTTGATTGGTTCCAGATAACCGCTTTCCTTTGGAAAGATCTGAATTTCTTTCAGAATTTAATTCTGTTGATAAAATGGGCTTTGAAAGCCGGTCACGTGTGACCACGTGACCCATGGTCACGTGTGAGCACGTGACCCCCTTTGGAATGAGCTTTCTGCGCGGTGTCTTCTGATTGCTGCTTAAACGTCACGTGCTACCACGTGACCCCTGATCACGTGTGAGCACGTGACCCTTGTTTGAACTCTCTTTCCTTGGTTGTTCTGAAAACGCGTTTGCTGCCTTGAACGTCACGTGCCAACACGTGACCCTGGTCGCGTGGGAGCACGTGACTTCTTCTGAAGCCTTTTCTTTGACTTGGTCAGTTAACCGACGTGCCTTTGACGCTTGCATTTCAACGTCACGTGTCGCCACGTGACCCTGATCACGTGGGAGCACGTGACTCTCCTTGAAGCTTTTCCTTTTCTTCTTCGTAGTCAGGGAATCGAACTTGCCTTGATGACATTTTTAGGTGTCACGTGCCAACACGTGACCGCTAGTCACGTGTAAGCACGTGACCCTCTTCTGAAGCTTTTCACAGAAGCTTTCCTGATTTTAAATCAGGAAACAGGTCCAGGTCATGGGCGGTAGACCTGCAGCTTGACCTCTCAGAACTGACTCCCACCATATCTGTGCGAGGCCCTCTAGTCGGAAACTCGCCAGCTTTACCCATCGGTCATCAGAACATCTCAGCGAATGGCAGATCCTGGCCAAACTGTCAAGGAATGTCTGCGGGTCCTCTGCTGCATCGGTACCCATGAAGACTGGAGGTCTCAGCCTCATGAACTCCTGTAGCGTAACTGGGATGGCCATGATGGTAGTAGTAGGAGCAGGTATCATAGTAGTCTGGGATGTAGTGGGTACGTCCTCCGGCCTCGGTGCACGACTGGCCGCAACTAAGGATCCCATCATCTGACGTAGTTCCTACATGCTCCCCACCATCTGTCGCAGCTCCTCCATACCAGACTCAAGCCTATCCATAGGGCCTGGGGAAGGTGGATCAGTCTGTGCCTGCGGCGTAGGCATACCACCCTGCTCAGTCCTAGTCTCGGACGAGCCAGCTCGAATCTCGTCTCGGGAGGCAGCCCTCTGCGCTCTGGTAGCCTTCTGCGACATAGTGACTGGTACAACAAACAGGACAATAAGAATGGTGCAATAGAATCATAGGATAAACGGAATTGAAGAAGGAATTTCAAGAAAGTATATCCTAAAGTCACTTAGGCGGAGTACCGTATCGCAAGTATGCCGCGGACATACGTACGCTACGCTACCCTGCGTAAGTCACTCACTCCATGTACTAAGGGTCATCCTACACTCGGAAAGGTGAAACCTATCGCTCTGATACCAACTTTGTTATGACCCGCAAGGTACAGAACGCGACCGGCGCTTAAGTTACGAAACGTCTCAAGGCGTCCGTAAAATAAGTAAGCCGAAGCCCAGAATACAAAACCCAATTAAGAATTTGAGTGAAGGAAAACAATTTATTTTAAGCATTTTACTCCATTAAACCACGTCAAGTTTCCTTTTTAAAACAACTTTCCCTTTTTCCAAAAATTCCGGCAGAACCTCTTTTGTAAAACAAGCCCCAAACGGGTACAAAACAGGAATATAAATGAATAACATGAATATGGCATCCCCAAGCGGGAGCTAGCTCTTTGCCTCAAGGCGGTCACAAATCCCACGCAATGTAAATGCAATGTGCATAAGTAAGCATGAAGCACAGGTAAAAATAATATGTCAACTCAAGTGAGCTTGACCCCAAGCATAACATATAATCCACAAGTCTCACAATCTCGACTCTAGGTCAATATACAGTAATCCAAATAAACTGGTACAGCTGAAATAGTAGTAGTAGTAGATAGAGTACTCTAGATACAATGAACATATATAAGAAGATACAAAATGATAACAACCCACCTATGAGCAAAAGCCTTAAGTCCAGGCAAAAAGGGCAAAATGAGCAAAAGTGTCCGCCGCTACAGTGCTGACGAAACGGACCTGCAGAAAAGTTGTGGCACAATGGGGGTAAGTTTCCAGCTCGTGAGTAATAAATAACATCTACAAAGGCTATCGCATGCATGTACACAAGCATCCTAGCATCCCTAAAACAGGTATGGCTGTATGTACTAGCAGGTATGTATGCATCATCAGTGTACTAACGAGTATGTATGTCATATGGATGTACTAACAGGTATGTATGCATCATCAGTGTACTAACGAATATGTATGTCACATGGATGTACTAACGGTATGTATGCTATATGAGTCAACTCAAGATCTCAACATGTAAGTACAAGAACTATTCTTCTTTGTTTTTGAAACTCTTTTCAAAATACCAGCATAATATCCATGAAATCAATAAAATCGGTGTCCAGCAACGACACCTCAAAACCGTCTCAATCTCATATATCCATGTCAAGTATCTCTGGCCTCAGCCGTCCGACTGGTCCCTGTCAAATATCCATATCTCAACCTAGCGGCCACGGTCGATATCCTCTGGATATCCGCCGTGTCAAATGAAGTCACCGGTAGGTAATCCATCTCCTGCCAGGCTCAACGCCATCTCCTGCGATCTTCTTGCCCCGGGGTACCGTACCGGGCCCACCATGTACCCGAGACGGTTCACCCACCTCCTCGAAACGGGTCTCAAAAACCACAGCAAACTCATGGTGGACGACACTTTACATCACTAGAAAACCGCAACTTTTATATTTTAAAAGATTATAAGTTTGAAATCTTGCGGCTTTCCCCCGAAATCCAGAAATATCATAAATCTCATGAAATCATCATGGATGCATATGTCAATGATAATGAATGCCTATGGTATCAATTTGCAATGTATGATTTATACTAGGCATGAGCAAATGATATAATAATACATATGCACGAGAATAGCAATTCTTATGATTTCATTTTAAAGATGTATAGCAATAACACATTTCTAAACATTAATTATTAACATGTTTCAGATTACAAGTTATCTAGTGTCGTGACATGGAAATTACCAGAGAGTGTGTGTCCACATGAATAGTGCTCGTGTTGTATATAAAAACCTGGTAATGGTGCATGTGTTCTACAGAATGAGTTTGCGCATATGGGTACAACATATAGATCCTAACTGCTGCAATTATCATGCAAGTATTATTGTTTCTAATGTCACAAGTAAATGTTGAAGTTTACTAATTTCAAGTTTACTAAATCTATCGGGCGACTTGCGCCATCCAAACGATCGTCCCCCATAGATCGGAAATCTACTCACCCGTGATCTCGCGCTAGGTGTGTCCGACTACCTGCTTTCCTTTCTCCGCTGCGATAGAAGTCCCCGCCGGCGAACCTAGAATTTACAAAAGTCACATACATCAGGAAAATCCTGCAAAAACACGATATATCAATAAAAAGGATACGCGTGCGTGACGCTAAGCGCACATGCACACGACACGTCGCGACGCGCACAAACCCACCAAAACCTACTCTGACACGCTGTGTCGCGCAGCGCGCCACAGAACCACACGTATCACGCGCGTGTCGCACAAGCTTTAAAATATCGAAAACACGTTATTAGCTCCAGATTTTACCTCTGGACCCAACATAAAAAGTTACAGATACCAACAGACTAAGCTACCAAGAAGGACCCTACACCCAAAATCCCAACACCCCACCCCCTACTCTAGCCGCAATTTGCGGCCAGAATGAATAAACCGGCGGCCCAGAGTGGAAGGTGGGTCTCTGTGTTTTGTGTGTGTGTCCCTGCTAGTCTCACCATGCTACAGTCTTCACAATTTTTACCTGAGTGGATCGGGTCAAAAGCAGATCTCAGAAAGGCAAAAAATCGCTAAACTGCTAAATTACGCCAAGTCGGATAAATCGGGTATATTTAAGAAATCTGGGGCAAATCTCTGGTTAACTGGTCTCAACAGCACCTAATTAGGTTATTCTAACCATCACAACCATTACTTTGTCTAAATTCCCCTAATTTACCCAAAATTACCACTAAAAGATGCAATAAACACCAACTAAGCTAGATAACCATAACTTTAGCAAATAGAGTCGCGTTAAGGGGGTTATACCTCTGCGGACCCTAGATGAAGGAGAAAAGAAGAAGTAGGAGGGTATGTGCTGTTGCTACAGCTCCTGGTGCTGCAAAACTTGACTGGAATGAGCTGATCTGTAACTTGCTGTTTCAGGTTCTGGCTGAAGTTGCTGTTGCTCTGGTTCTGGGGCTGAGTTGTTGCTGTTGTTATGGTGTTGGGTTGTTGGGGCTGTGTTGGTGTAGCTGATGTGGGGTTGATGGCTGAGGCTACTGATGTTTTTAAGGTGTTTGTTTGTTGTTTATGCTGCTGCTGTGTTTTTGTTTTGGTGGTGTAGTGTATTTTGTGTTGCTGTTTGAAGCAGTAGCAGCAGCAGGGGTTGGGGTATTGCTGAGGGAAGGGTTGAGTGTTATGGGGGAGGTGTTATGTAAGGAGTTGGGGGCTGTTTGCAATGATGTTAGGGGCTGGAGTGGCTGTTTGTGCAGCAGTTGATGTGCTGTTTTGGCTGAAGCTGAGGCTGTTTTGTGATGTTTTGGTGCTGAAATGGTGGCTGAAAAGCTGATTTAGGATGTTTTTGGGACTGAAATGATGATATATGGGCTGATGTGAGTGTGTGAGTGAGAGGGATTTGAGTGTGAGAGAGAGAGTTTGAAAGAGGTGAGTGAAAAGTTTTGAATTGAATGGTGTGACACAACCTTAAACCATCACATCTCTCTTTCTCTCAACAAGCAAGTCAACCTACCCTAAACACCCTTGGACAAAACCAAAGACCCTAATTAAACCTAATTAGCCTAATCAAGTGTGTTAGACCACCATGGTTAACTTAAACAGGGTTAACCCACAAGCCCAATTATATGGCAAACCCTAGTCTTAACCCTAGTTATCATGCACAAGTGTGTGTGGTCGGGATAAAATTCTACTAAAATAATCATAAAACCAGATAAATTACTACGATCCCGTTTTGGTAAACATTTTACCAAAAACCCCACATTAACACTCAATTACCACTAACCCTAAACTCAGGTGTTACAGGTACCATACCGGGTCCACCATGTACCCGCAGACGGTGCCTACCGCTCCTCGAATCAGGTATCTAGCATAAGTCTCAGAACCAAGAAAACTCATGGTGGATGCACTGAAATATCATATCACGAGAAACCGGGTTTTCTAACAATATATATAAATTTCTTGAAATACCTCCACGGTTCTCAAATTCATAAATCACATGAAATGCATATCTCAATGCGTAAATCCATGAAAACTGATATATGCAACATAAAACAGCAATATGAGCATATTAAGGGAAAACCGCTCTTTTAAATGAATCCAGTTTTAAAATATATCATGCGGTTCCCAAATCCTCCGAAATCAAGTGCAGCATCATATGAGGTGTACATGTAACTATAGCAAGATATATGTATCTACATGTAAGCAAGTATGTATGATACATTTCATAAGCGCAATAGCACAATAATCAACGCCATAATGTCAAATGACAGTACAATACCATTTAGGGGTATATGTAGCTATAGCAAGATATGTAGGTATACATGTAAGCATGTTTGCATGATATACATGTAGCTGTAGCAAGGTATGTCGGTGTACATGTAAGTATGTATGCATGATGTACATGTAGCTGTAATAAGGTATGTAGGTATACATGTAAATATGTATGCATGATGTACATATAGCTATAGCAAGATATATGTGTGAGCATGTAGGTATAACCTGTATACTACATTTCATGTACGCAACGGAATAAGAATCCCTGTCTCAATGACAATAACCGATATAATATCACATATGTATATATGCAGTGCGTGTCATGGAAATTACCGATGGTGTGAGTGCGTCATACAATTTAGTGCTCGTGCAACATGAATCATCAGTAATGGTGCAGTGTCCAATAGGTACCCAGTTAAGGCACAACAGGTAATAATATGCAATGACACTCATGCGCAATCAACTCATATGCATATAAACATGCAGCTATAATATCATATCCAGCCCTGATGCATAACGCCATACGGGCAATTTCCCCGTAGATGTTAAATCTACTCACCGATGATCTCGAGCTATGAAAATCCGACCACCTGTTTTCCTTTCTTCGCAGCGTCCGAAGTCCCCGCTTGCGATCCTAAAATTTCACAAACACAACACATAAGGCTAAATATCCTGCGCCGACACAAAGATAACGAAACGCAAGGATAACGTCCACAAGATATACACACTGTGCACCTAGAGCACAAAACGCATACGATATCGGCACAACCCTAGCTAGGACGACACAACCACTAAGCCTAGATCCCGATCGTACCGATCGCATATTCACAACACTATAAATATAATGGAAGATAATATATAACCATCGCAACATCAAATGAAACCCACGCCTAATTTATCCGAAAACCTAGTAAGCACTTTTATCATTTTAGCTCAAGTCTAAAAGTTTACATAAATTCTAGCGATCACAATCATCGGAAAGTAGCTTAACTAAGTCATCCAAACCTTTACTAAAATTTTAATCTCACCCATATAAGATTTAGAAAAAGTTAGTTTGCTAATAAGCTTAATTAGATAATTAGGAAAATATCATTTAGCAATCTCACAACTAGCTTAAGTTTTACCAAGTGTATACGTTTCCATTAACCAATTTAACCAATCAAACCCTAACTTGATCTTCACAACTCTTTCATGAATTTCTAAACATGCAATTTAAAGATATATTAAATATCTAACAGGCTAGCTTAATGATTTAAACAACAATTAAAGTTTAGAGTTAGGATTTTATACCTTCACTAGATTCACAATTTAGCAACTAAACTCCAAATTAGCATCCAAAATGATGACTTTCATGAAGATCCAAGCTTGTTTAGGGTTGAAGAATAATGGGTAGGGATTTGTTTGTGATTTTGTGGGATTATTTGATAATTTTAGATAATTTATTTGAACTTGAAGAAGTGCAAATGAAGTGAGATGAGAGAGAGGGTAGCAAAGGGGGGTGGGGGCTCGGCCAAGCTCAAGAAATGGGGAGGTTTATGGAAATGTGTGGAAATTTCTAGCTAAAAACCTCAATTAATGCCCATTAATGCACCTTTCATCCAATACCATCGCTTAATCTTTTTTTTATCTAATTAAAGTTTTCTTTAATTCAACAAATATCTAGATATTTATAGGATATTTTGCATGGATGGATTAATGCTTAATCTTGTGATTAAGTTAGCATATATTCACTTTAGCATAATTAACTCAATCAAATTTGTAATTAGCACTAATTAAGTGCATAATTAAAATCTTATAATAATATTTTAATTAAGGAAAAATATTAAAGTGAACTAAAATTTTCAAGTGACGACTAAAAACCGCAAACTAGCAATTTCCTAGTTAAACTAGGTCCAGTTAAGTCTATACAGAAAAATGTTCACATCAGGCTTTTACGAAAAAACACAATATATTTTACCTATTAATGGAAAATTCGCATAACGATTTCGAAAACGTTACAAGGAGTGGCTTTGAAGAGTGGTGAGTGTCCAATTTCCTTACAGATTGAACTTCCCCTTCTAATATTGATTTTCAAGCCAGTTCTTGAAGACGTTGCATTACTCTATAGGGTGAATGACAATCCGATGATAGATGCAGTATTTGGGGCCATCGCCACTGTTGGCTTGTTCCAGATGCCTAGAGTTAGGCAGAACGAGCATATAGTTTTCTTTGGTCAATCTGGAAAATTTCCTTGTTTTGCTTGGATGAACAAGTACTTGCGTCCCATTTTCTCCTCCAAAGTAGGACCTGTTCTCATTGATAGAGTGGGATTGGATTTGGTTGCCCCTGACTTTGTTGCGTGTTAGCGACGAAAGTGGATTTTCCGACATTTTTGCCGCGCCGAAAATATTTCTCTGACTGAGGGTTGTTCATTGAAGCGAAATTTATCCCCTCCAGTTGAGCAGCTGTTAGTTATATGTATGCCCTAGAGGCCATTACTGTACATTGGATGTATATTGTAGTGGATGCTGGGACATATATAGGTAGGACTTTCTTGCTCGACATGATAGTACGCTATCTGGTTGCTATTTATCTTAACATGTATACATTCTGTCTCTCTATTACATGTTGATAAAACCCTTAGGATGTGTACTCGACTTCCAGAACTATGATGCAGATCATACTAGTGGGGCCGGGGTAGTCCATGAGTACATCCTTCAATGTTCCTAGTCATGGGAATATCGAGACGGGGCATCGATATTCCAGAATAGACTAACGTATATCTTCTCGACCCATGTGATGGGCGATGGATGATCCCATATACATTGGTGTTTGACATCAGAGATGGTATGCGGGTGCTCAGTGGAGACTGGGTACACTGAACGGACTCGCCGAGAACTCCCAGATGGTATTATACCTCACGTCAGATGGCAGTTCTCTGGTGACACTGGTACAGCTTAGTCTGTTGACCCGAGATCGTCATATAGTCTTGTGTGTCTCCCACTGTGCTTTGATTTCCACCCTACCACGGCTCTACTGAGTCGTGCAAACAGGTGGTTTTTGGGTACAGTTCCGATTCACATGGAGGCAATGAGCGATAGGAGGGGATTCGTCTCTTCCGGTATTGGGGGTTGATGTTGCGTTATGCTCGACTAGCCATAACAGGAAATCCCTGGCCAGGGTTGCAGTGATATACTGGTAAGAGTTATCAGTAGTTTCACGAATGTTATGGACCTTACGTCGGCATGACTTATCAAGCTACTGGGGTCTGACGTTTACCACCCCTAGGCGAGATATGCGACATATCAGATGCACAGACCGGACTGTACGGTAAGTGTTACTGGTTGGATTCACAGGAGTGTGAGCGGGCGTGCTCATCGATCTTCTGATCGCTCAATACCCGGGTGGCCTTTACGTTTAGCAGACCGCTTGCGGCTTGTGGGTGTTTGATATGATCATCACCTGCTGCCGGCGTATTGACGAGTCTTTAGAGTCCTACACAGAGGTTTCCTGGCTCAAGCAAAACGAAATAGGAGCGCATATGAGATATGTGCGGGACCGAGAATAATGCGTGTATGTGATACCGTATTCTATTCTCGCGATGAATGTATCGATTGGTTGTATGCGATATAACCTAGTTATCGAATCAAGGATTGATTCGATAAGCCGATACATTGAATATTAGTCGGTCATATGTGATATGACCGGATCGTTAAATCAAGTGTTGATTTAATGATTTAATGCATAATTATATATTTGATATATTACTTTGCATTAACTAGTATTTGTTCACTTTAAAAGGATTTTCTCACTTGATGTGCACATTGTATATGTGATATATTTTTGTGCATAAGATTGTATCATGTTTGATGATACATGAATGTTTGGGTGTATGTTTAGTTTAAACTATGGTTATGTTAATGGTTAGGGTTTTGTTTATTTATTTATTTATTTATTCATTAATTCTTTTTTGGGGCAAGAATGAAATGGTGGCTTAGTTTGTTTCTTTCTTGAAAGTTCATGAAGCTTTGAAGCTTTGGCCATTTTGTCTCTTAGCCCTAAACCTAACCATGATTTATTCTCTACACCTAACTATGGTTGCTATATGATAAGTATTCATTTTATTTTCTTTTTTGGGATAATACTTATCATATTCTCTTCTTCTTCTTCTTCTTCTTCAACAAAGAAAAAGCTTGCAACCTTTAATGGCAACTTGAGAAAAAGAGTGAGAAATCCAATTCTAAAGTGAACCCACCTCCTATTTCTTCATCCTCTACCACTTGCCAAGTAGTATAGGGTGTTTTCTTCACAAGTTTCATGACTTGGTAAAGTTGGAGTTTGATCTTGAGTTGCCTCGACGTAGATCATCTTCGGCATCGAAGTCGACGACCTAGCCCGATCAATTCTTCGATGAAACCATCGCGAGGGTCCGGAATCCGATGGGTACAGCGGAGGGACTTCATCACGGAGCTATGGAGGTGGAGGACCGGATCTACAAAGGTTGTATCCCCTTCCCTTTTAGTTAAAGCTGTTAACTTGCATTGCATCGCCTATACATCTAGTTAACGATCCGTATTAGGGTTTGTAGGCACTTGGAAAAATTTGAATTGGCCATGTTTGATCACTTGTGAGACCTCATTAGTGTGCCTAGGAACCCTACAGTGGTATCAGAGCCTAGCTAGAGCTTTAGGCGAAGTGTAGACGAAGTTAGAAGTCCGATCGAACCCGGAATTCCCCGATTATAGCCTTCTCTGTACATTTTTACAAACTGTGGATTTTTCCAAATTAAAATTTCTCAGAAAATTATGCAGGAAAAACTAAGAATTACTGTGAAGTATGGACCCCTAATTCAACAATTTGACCGTGGAACCGCGGCCAAACCAGGGGTTTTGCGGCGGTTCTGCGGCCAAAATTGTGACTTAGTCCCTGAAATTTCATGTAATTATTCTTAGGTCCTTTCTTGTTAATATTTTCTGTGAATATTTTAATTCCACTCAAGTGTTGAGTTTTCTAGGGTTGTATTGGGGACTCGTTGATTCGATCGGATAATTTATCTTCGTTTAAGTTTTTCCGGATATTTTAGAAACTGTTAAAAGTTCGACCGAATATAAATACCCACTTTTTCCCCTGTCGGGAAATTTCCAAGTGTTGGATCTTTCCGTAGTTTAAGAATATTCTAAGTAGTGCAAGTAACGCGATGGTCCCTCTAGAAGACAACAAACCTTAACTCGATTATGTGACCGTCTTGAACTGCCCTTTGAACCTTCGGGTTTGGGGCAGTACGGCGTGCCACATGTGAGGCGTTGGCTTGACCCTTCTACGGCTGGACCGTTGGTACTGAGGCATGAACTGAATGTTTTTAAACTTATTTCATGTGTTGAGCTGTATCGGGAAAACTTGGGTGTTCGATTGTTCGATCGGAAAGTTTAACATTTTTCTATTTATTCGGAATGTGATACAATATTTGGAATTCACAAGTAGTTATGAGATAACTGAATGAATGTTATAAACATAGCAGTTTAGTCTCACTTGATCGATTGCCACGGAATTTTGATGCGATCAAAAGTCCGTCGTAATCACGTAGCGTACGCGAATACTCGCCGGGTAAACTTAATAGACAGCCTCACTCCATAGCCCCGACCAAGTGACTGTAGGAGAACCCCGTCGCCGAAAGCATCCGTTTGGGTGCTCGTGGCAGCGGTGTTCCGCCATGGTGCACTTCGTCGACGGTATCAGGGGTGCGGCCGCCTACTAAAGTTTGCGACGAGCATTCGATCAGGATGTCGGGAATCTTGCTAAATTGCCCGACTTGATATTGAAAAGAGTTTTCGATAATGAGACTAAAATGCGGGGTTTATAATTGTTAGGCATGCGATGTCTAAGTATTTCATTTGATTAGGCATGCGATGTCTAAAGAGGTTGCGGATTCCAACTGTTGTTGTTTTACACTTTCTTTTCTGTGACCGTAAGTGTAATATGTGATATCGCCGGTTTCGTTACTATATGTCAACGACAATTGGGATGCGCACATTTACTTACGTTGATGACATATGATGTTATGTGTTGCTGGATATGTTATATTGGATCGTCGGGTTTAAATAGCCGGGGTTTTTTTATGTGAGATGAGTGTTTTTCATTTTCATTCATGTAAAAACTTGTATGTAATATTCTTTTATTGGGGCACTTCCAGGTTGCGGATGATGTCACCATTTGTATATTATTTACTTTTCCGTATTAGGATAGACCCAAGGAGGGGAGCACAAGTAACCGGGTTCTAGGGTCCAGTGGGAGACCAGCTCGAGGAGTCGAGTTCGGGTCTCTTAACCCTAGAATTGGTAGGGTTGCTTGCCGCTCTCGTAGGGGTCTAGGGGTGTGGGATTGGCTATTCATCACGACCATGGAATCTGTGTTTTATACTGGCTCGTATTAAAAACACGGACGTCCTAATATATCTAATATTTCATATGATATTTTCTGCTGCGTTATCTGTGATGTGATCATGTGATATATTCAGATAGATATTATATATAGTATATATGATATATTATATAGACGTTGCTTATGTTTTACACCCGCGCTAGCCCTGCCTCGTTCTGGCGTTAGTTACCTAACCTAACGGTGCAGACGGGACATCGAGGCAAATGCGGATGGCATAAGCGTACGTTATATTTATCTGTGATGTTTAGGTGGACTTAATTGATGGACATTCATTAATGAGATTAATGAAAGAAAATAAACCTAATTGATGTTGTGGAATCGAATTTCAAAATAAAAACAGGTAGCTACAGTTCTTGCTTTGCATCGCGGTGTTCATTATAGAACATCCTGCACCTTATTCGATGAGGAAAGGACCGAGATTCCTTCACCGGGAGTGACTCCTTTAGCAATAACTGGCAGATGCTACACACTCGGTTTGTCGTTTGATTGCTTCTATAGTTTCTGCTTTGCACAGTGATATATATGATATATCCCGCACCTCATTCGACGAGGAAAGGGCCGACGATCCCTTCACCAGGAGTGACCCCTTTAGCAAAACTAGAAAAGCCTAAAAAACATTCCATTTAAAAACCATTTGATTCCGCAACGAGATCAAGTTCAAAGCGTTAAAGATTTTCATAAAAACCATTCGCAACCCTCCGTCATTTTAGGAAATAGAGTACTTAGTATTCGTGCTGTGTTTGTTGACCATAGTCAAGGCACAGTGTATGGTAGCTAAGTGATATCTTCCTACACCGCATATGATGCGATTAGTTAGGACAGTTGCGTGACTTTGTTGACCTTAGTTAAGGGTCATGTGGGTGGGTCTAATTAATCACGAAATGACGGGTAGAACTTGACTAGTACTTATAATTTGTTGACCATAGTTAAGGTCATAAGTGCTAGGGGTAAAAATCTTTATCGGGAGTTTCAAGTGTTGAAATTTGCAATGAGATTGCATACCTTCTATGTGATAGTTGGATCCCGATACCCACTGCGAGTAATTGTTACTCCTGAGAGAGTTTTGCACTTTACAATTAGCCGATCAAGTAGGTGTCTAGAAAGGTGTCAACGGGGTTACGCCTCTGGGAAAACGAGGTTTACTGTAATTAGGTCCGTGCGAAAGCACGGGGAACCTCCCTCAAAGTACCGACACTGGCCTGGCTGAAAGATTGGCGAACTTGTAGAGTGTAATTAATCCCGGCTAGTCTTTCTTTTTAAGGTTTGAAGGAAGATTTGATAAAAACAGTGGGAGCCATTCTGATTAGATAAAATAAATAACCAATCTGATCTTGCAAGAGCGCACGCTGAGTGTTTTCTTCTCTCTCTCTCCAGGTAGCGACCATGTCATGCCTTAATCAAGATAATAATATGGATGTATTGACCGAACCCGCTTGTTATACTGAGCTGGGGAACGTTGGTCCCGCTCCAACTTATAATTGTTATAAGACAGAGCAGGAAATAGGGGAATACCAGAATTCCTATGCCGCCCAACGAAGAAAGTGCATATGATGCATCTTCTTCGGGTGTGTTCATTACAAAGAACTGTTTCTCAGTATCCTCTGCATCCTGGGTATTTGATACCAGATCAGGATCCCAGATATGTAATCTGTTACATAGGGCTACAAAAGGGTAAAAAACTGAGAACGGGTGATAAGTTTCATGAGACAGAAAATGGGGCAAGTGTTGCAGCCAAGTCTGTTGGTCACTATCACCCTGTATTACCAATACAAATACATTGATTCTGAACAAATGCTATTAGATACCGAACCTGATATACAAAATCATATCAGTCTCTTTATAAGTAAAGAAAGGATATAATTTTGTATTGTTGGATAATGTTTTGAACACTTCCTATATCAAAAGTTGATCAGTTCAGGCACGTTATCTAAAAGCATTGACGTTCTAAATCAAACTACAGTTCCTAGTATACAGAACACACATAAGAGGAAGAGTTCGGAAATAAACGAATCCTTCTTGAGGCATTGTAGACTAGGTCATATCAATGCGACCCGACTGGCTGAAGTTACATTTTAGATGCATATTTAAATCAGTTTGAATTTACATCTTGTGAAACTTGCCAGTCATGTCACAAAGATAAGATGACCATAGCTCTGTTTATTGAGAACAGAGAAAGAGTTAATGAACTCTTGGGACTGATACATGATGATGTATGTAAGGTCTCCTGTCTACACATGCCAGGACTGGTTCTTTATACTTCATTACGTTCTCTGATAATCTCTCAAGATTCAGACATATGTTCCTGTTGAAACACAAGACCGAACCTTTTGAGATATTCACAGAATGTAAGTTAGAAGTAGAGAACCAATACGGGTATAAGTATTATGTCCTATGATAAGATCAGGGAGGAGAATACTTGTGCATGACATTCCTGGACTATTCTAAAAGAAAATGAGATTCTCTCTCAGTATTACTCCTCTGAATACACCATAGAACAACGGTGTATCGGGGCGGAGCAATCGCACAATATTAGATATGGTGTGCTCTATGATGAGTATTACTGAGTTACCTATTTCCTTTTGGGTTGTACACTTGAGAAGCTGCATACCTATTGAATTAGGTTCGAATCAAATCAGTGCCTACCACTCCATATGAGATATGGGATGGGAAGAGCCTATCTCTTAAGTTAGTTAAGATTTGGGATTGTCCGGCCTGTGTCAAAAGAAAAATCCGGACAAGATCGAGGCAAGGTCAGTTCTGTAGAACTGGAAAGGTTCCGGCTATACAAAACTGCAGCTGATGATTTGACAGAACCAAAGGATTCAATAGTCCCCAACGAACCTCAGCCTCTTCGCTGATCTGGTAGGGTTCCTCACCTGCGTGAGAGATACTTCGGTTTCTCGATGACAGTGGGAGCGAGGATTGCATCATAAGATGATGACCCAACTAGATTCGAGCAGGTCATCGAGAATAGGGAATCTGTAAGGATGGCTGGATTCTTAGCGATCTGAGATGGAATCCATATACACCAACAAAGTATGGACTTTGGTTGCGATATCTGAAGGGTTAAATCCCCATCAGGAGCAAGTATATCTTGAGAAGATTACTTGGTGTAGATGGAAAAGTTGAGACTTTCAAAACTAGACTTGTTAAAGGTTTTCGTCATCGACCAGGCATGGATAATGATGAAACCTCTTCCAGGGACTATGCTTAAGTCCATCCAGATCCTACTTGCCATTGCTACATACCATGACTACGATATCTGGTGGTTGGGTGTCATGACTACTTTTCTAAATACTGATTTAGAAGAGAACGTCAATAAGTACACAGCCAGAGGGCTTCGTAAATAGTGGGAGCAGCGGAAACGTGTGCAAGTTGCTTTACAGAATAAAGCAGGCATCGCGGAGTTGGAACGTCTGTTTTGATGTGATAGTCAAAGTGTTTGACTTCATTAAAATGGTAGATGAACCTTGTATGTACAAAAGGGTAGTATGGAGTATGGTGATGATCCTCGTAGAGTACGTGGATGACATACTCTTGATAGCAAAGGAGTTTCCTATGCTACAATCGGTCAATCCTCTTATCACAAGGATTCTCCAAATAGGATAAAGGTGAATCACTGGAAAGGTTCCAGGATGATAAAGACGACTGAATGTCAGTCACAGGCAATGTCTTCACCCTCAGTGGAGGGACGGTATGTTGGAAGAGTTCCAAGCTAGATACCGTGGCAAACTAGACAATAAAGGCTGGTAACATCGCTATTAAAGATACTACCAAAGAGGCAGTTTGGGTGTATATTGGTTCATAAGATGAACTAGGTTCCTACCATTGTGTGACAATGGAAGTGTGGCTTTGGCCCGTGAACCCTGGTCCCATCAGTGACCCAGACATATTCTGAGGCAGCATCACCTGATCATGGAGATAGATGATCTCCAGGGTGATCGAGATTAGGAGAGTAGACTCAGAGGATAACACGGCGGATCCACTCACGAAGGCCTTTTCCCAAAGAGAGACTTTTAGGGGATGGTTGAGTATTAGATACTACAACTACTGCTACAGATGGCCCTAGTGCAAGTGGGAGATTATTAGTTATATGTATGCCCTAGAGGCCATTACTGTACATTGGATGTATATTGTAGTGGATGCTGGGACATATATAGGTAGGACTTTCTTGCTCGACATGATAGTACACTATCTGGTTGCTCTTTATCTTAACATGTATACTTTCTGTCTCTCTGTTACATGTTGATAAAGCCCTTAGGATGTGTACTCAACTTCCAGGACTATGATGCAGATCATACTAGTGGGGCCTGGGTAGTCCATGAGTACATCCTTCAATGTTCCTAGTCGTGGGAATATCGAGACGGGGCATCGATATTCCAGAGTAGACTAGCGTATATCTTCTCGACCCATGTGATGGGCGATGGATGATCCTATATCCATTGGTGTTTGACATCAGAGATGGTATGCGGGTGCTCAGTGGAGACTGGGTACACTGAACGGACTCGCCAAGAACTCCCAGATGGCATTATACCTCACGTCAGATGGCAGTTCTCTGGTGATACTGGTACAACTTAGTCTGTTGACCCGAGATCGTCATAGAGTCTTGTGTGTCTCCTGCTGTGCTTTGATTTCCACCCTACCACGGCTCTACTGAGTCATGCAAACAGGTGGTTTTTGGGTACAGTCCCGATTCACATGGAGGCAATGAGCGATAGGAGGGGATTCGTCTCTCCCGGTATTGGGGGTTCTTGTTGCGCTATGCTCGACTGGCCATAACAGGAAATCCCTGGCCAGGGTTGCAGTGATATACTGGTAAGAGTTATCAGTAGTTTCACGAATGTTATGGACCTTACGTCGGCATGACTTATCAAGCTACTGGGGTCTGACGTTTACCACCCCTAGGCGAGATATGCGACATATCAGACGAACAGACCGGACTGTACGGTAAGTGTTACTGGTTGGATTCACAGGAGTGTGAGCGGGCTTGCTCGTCGATCTTCTGATCGCTCAATACCCGGGTGGCCTTTACGTTTAGCAGACCGCCTGCGGCTTGTGGGTGTTTGATATGATCATCACCTGCTGCCGGCGTATTGACGAGTCTTTAGAGTCCTACACAGAGGTTTCCTGGCTCAAGCAAAACGAAATAGGAGCGCATATGAGATATGTGCGGGACCGAGAATAATGCGTGTATGTGATACCGTATTCTATTCTCGCGATGAATGTATCGATTGGTTGTATGCGATATAACCTAGTTATTAAATCAAGGATTGATTCGATAAACCGATACATTGAATATTAGTCGGTCATATGCGATATGACCGGATCGTTAAATCAAGTGTTGATTTAATTATTTAATGCATAATTATATATTTGATATATTACTTTGCATTAACTAGTATTTGTTCACTTTAAAAGGATTTTCTCACTTGATGTGCACATTATATATGTGATATATTTTTGTGCACAAGATTGTATCATGTTTGATGATACATGAATGTTTGGGTGTATGTTTAGTTTAAACCATGGTTATGTTAATGGTTAGGGTTTTGTTTATTTACTTATTTATTTATTTATATATTCATTAATTCTTTTTTGGGGCAAGAATGAAATGGTGGCTTAGTTTGTTTCTTTCTTGAAAGTTCATGAAGCTTTGAAGCTTTGGCCATTTTGTCTCTTAGCCCTAAACCTAACCATTCAACCTAACCATGGTTTATTCTCTACACCTAACTATGGTTGCTATATGATAAGTATTCATTTTATTTTCTTTTTTGGGATAATACTATCATATTCTCTTCTTCTTCTTCTTCTTCAACAAAGAAAAAGCTTGCAACCTTTAATAGCAACTTGAGAAAAAGAGTGAGAAATCCAATTCTAAAGTGAACCCACCTCCTATTTCTTCATCCTCTACCACTTACCAAGTAGTATAGGGTGTTTTCTTCACAAGTTTCATGACTTGGTGAAGTTGGAGTTTGATCTTGAGTTGCCTCGACGTAGATCATCTTCGGCATCGAAGTCGACGACCTAGCCCGATCAATTCTTCGCTGAAACCACCGCGAGGTTCCGGGATCCGATGGGTACAGCAGAGGGACTTCATCACGGAACTATGGAGGTGGAGGACCGGATCTACAAAGGTTGTAGCCCCTTCCCTTTTAGTTAAAGTTAACTTGCATTGCATCGCCTATACATCTAGTTAATGATCTGTATTAGGGTTTGTAGGCACTTGGAAAAATTTGAATTGTCCATGTTTGATCACTTGTGAGACTTCATTAGTGTGCCTAGGAACCCTACAGCAGCATGATCTATAAGATCTTGATATGTCTTGGGCTTCGCCATGGCAACGAATGGATTCTCCCAACTGCTTTTGTTGAGCATGCCCATGAAGATCCATATGGCTTAGGATTCATCAAGCTAATGCTCTCATTTTGAGACAAGATTTCTCCATCGGACGACATATTGCGCCAAAGTTTCTGAGCTCCTCTTTTCTTTATTTATCAAAATATAGAGCGTCATTTTTTCAGTTGCGCTGGAGAATTTTTACATGAACAAAGCTTCCAGTTGTGCAAAGGTCTGCAAGGAGTCATTTGGTAACTCCGCATACCACTCGAAGGCTGTGTCAGCGAAACTGCCGATGAATTACCTCTGCAGGAGGGTGTCATTACGCAATGTGTTGGAAGGGATTCCTTTTTCCTTTGAACACCTTAAATTTGGTAATCGCGTATCCCTTGGCGTATTGCAATTGTTCGTAGTCCGCCGAATAGGGTCGACCTTTGCAGACCAGCTTTTGGGATGCTTCACTGGCCATATGAATCTTGACTTGCTGTTCAATGAGATCATTGATCTGATTTCGCAGAGCTGCATCATTATTTTATGACGAACCCACAGTGGCTTCCAAGTTTATTGGAGTTAGCAATGGTGCGGGATTTGTAGTCGTTTGAACTGGCACCTCAATCATTGGCAAAGGTTGCTCATCATCATGTGGCTATGGCTGCGTGGACATTGCAGTGCGCACATGCTGGAATAAGGCTGCCATTTAAGCCTACTTGGCGCCTACATCAACGATCTCCTTATCCTTTTCGGCCAGACAAGCCTGCAGGGATTTGACCGTGTACTCCTCATTGGGACCTTCCTCTTCGTCTCTTACTTTTCTCTTTGAGGAAGGAGAGGCTAAGGACGTGACCTGTGTTGCCATGTTTTGGAGCAGTTCTTGCTACACTTTTTTTCCTTTTGGCTTGATTGGTCTCTTGGGACCAGGTTACTCTCCTTTCATCGGAGGAACCTTGTATCATATACACCGTATGTGTAACCATGGGGTTGCACTTAGAGTTTAATTTTTTTCGCCTTTTGGGATTTGCCGGAGGAGAAGGGACCCTCTAGGGCCGTTCCCGGATTGGAACAATCTCATTCTCAACAGTGATTTGGAAAGAGGTTTTAGGTGACTGCCTCCTCGTTGCAAGGAGGGGTGTCGAGCCTGTTTTGTTAGCAGCCTTTGGCTGATGGACCTTCTTTGCATTGCGAGAGGTAGGCACATAGTTCTTCCTCATTCTGAGAAGAGGGTGGTCATGAACCTCTCTCCATACTTTGAAAACCTCGGAAGAGATGGTCAAAGGACGGCAAAAGTGGTCCTTTATCCTGTTCGTTCTTTCCTCCATTGGCAGAGATCTTTTCTGCATAGCGGTGGGGGAATTCTGCCTCGCATGCCTCAGTGACTCGAAAGCATTTCCGTTAGGATACTCACGGTGAAAGTTGGCTCCTTTATGAGAGGAGCTTGTTTGGCTGGGCCACGGTTTCTCATGGCGTTTGCTTTGCGTCTGTTTTTTTTACCGTGATTGGTCTATCATTTTAGCTTTTCTTATCGCGAAGTTCGTGATTGCCCTATCATTTCAGCTATTTATTCATGATTGCCCTATTATTTTGGCTATTTATTTTTATTTTTACTCGCTGATTTTTATTGCGTGTTGCTTTATCATTTCGACTATATTTTTTCTCTCGCTGATTTTTATTGTGAGTTGCCCCATCATTTCGGCTATTTTTTGTCCCGGTTTAACGACTTAGGGTTTGAACACAAAATTTTGTTTAACGTCTACTTAGACGGAATGGGTTTAACGTAATTTTAGACGGAAGAGTTTAGTTTAACGTCTACTTAGATGGAATATTTAACATCATAATAGACGGAAGAACATCATGGACAGAATGTTTAACATCATCATGAAATGAAGGGTTTTAACGTCATCATAGATGGAAGAAGTTTAACGTCGGAATATGTTTAACGTCCTTATAGACGGAAGGGGTTTAATGTCCTCATAGATGGAAAGTTTAACATCATCATAGATGGAAGAGCTTTAAAGTCATCATAAACAGAACCAGGTAGAAGCGAAGAACGGTGAGCAGACCTTGGTCATCATCCGTTACTTGCGACTGACTTGTTTAACATGAGTAGTGTTTATTTCCTTCTTCAGACTGGGCCTATATCTTTTTAAGCATTTCTTCCCATAGGGACCATATCGACCAAAGAAGCTCCACTGAGATTCCCCCTACTTTGGATCTGGGATTATATAGCTTTCCCCTTGTGTGGGGTCAAAGATTGAGCATTTTTCCCCATGCGAAGTTCAGTGACAACCATCTTCGATTAAACGTTGGTGGCGGACGTCAGGCTTTCAAAGACCGACCTACTTGGAGGTAAATGGTCTTCTGGTGCATTTGTACATTAGGAGTCAGCCTTTTTAAACTGATCTTCTTGATGGTACGGGACCCTTTGAGAGATCCGCTAGCTTGGGGGTCAATCCTTCGAAGATTGACCTTTGAAGAGTTTCTTCATCTGGCAAAGCTTCGTCCTCCTTTGAAAGTGGTCCGGAGAATTGTCCAAACTGTAGTCCGCTCAATTCTTTCAACAATTGGGTCCTTTAGGCGCCAATGAGCATTTTTGGACATTGAAATCTTGTCTGATACAATAAGTCAAACACACGACATATGAAGTGTGGAGTGGAAAGAGAAAAATAGTCCCACCAGATGTGCTAGAGCCTATTTACCGGCGAAAACCAGAGACAGACTGGGTCGGAACGTCTCACCAGAATTTGGGGGAAGATGCATGAGTAGTTCCATTCACTTCTCCGAAGACACTAAGAGATTATAACGCCATATATCGAAGGTTTGAATAGATGCAACTGATGTTACTTGACTTCAGATTCTCTCTCAAGGTGAGAGGTTTATTGATTGTGGGGATGCATTTTTCCTATAGGCGCAAGACTCTGTAGCTAATTATGTTATCGCGAACGACAACAACTTTCTATACTCCAAGTTGTTTCTTCATGCGTTTATGTGTTTAACTATTGATATGACCAACAACTTTGCATTTTCGTGCCCGTGGATTGTATATGATTGTATGGTTCAGAACATAGGGAATGGAAAGCATTGATTTCGCTTTTGTCAGTCCTTAGGAAAAGCATTGCTTTAGGATTTTATTTTCTAAAGACATTGTTCCACGGGAATTGACTCATCACGAAGCATTGCTTATCGATGAACGGGGGGTTAAAGCATTGCTTGTCTTTTGGAATTTTGATCGGGGAAGGTAGTGAAAAGACATAAGTGTCGTCATCTATCGTTAACCCAAGTCACAACTCATGAGAGACTTGCGAATGTTTTGTTGATGAGAGCGTTGCTCCACTTGAGGAGGACCATATTGGTAGCTTAGTTTGCCAACTTGAGTGAAAGCCTTGCTTTCCCAGGAGATGAGCTTGCACTCAATTCATAAAGGGGACCACGTTGGTAGCTTGGTTTGCCAACATGGATTGGAGATATGCACTTTATGCAGTAGACTAAGCATTGCTTAGTTTTAACTTGAAGAGATGGTTTACCAACATAGGGTTCATGATATGATCTTGGGATCAATGTTGCTAGCTTGATTAGCCAACATAGATGAATTTGTTTGATGGAGACCGTTGATCAGAAGTTAGATCAACGTTGTTGAAAAGAAAGATATTTTGGATGGTAGAAATCATTGATCGGCTATCACACGGAAGTGGTTTTTGATCGGATGTCAAGTCAACATAGTTGAGAAAATGGATGTTTGAAATGTGAATGACAGAAGAATATTACTCTTTGTCATGAAACAGAATTCTTGAGTTCTTGATTTGAGAAGCCAAGAGATGGATGGTTGAGTATTGCTCAGTGTGAATGTTTGACCTTTGCTCACTTTGATTGGGATTGGACTAGAAGAGAATGAGGGATCTTTGGTCATAAGGACCCAGCCACCTCTTCGAAGATACTGAGCGATTACAACACCGTATATCGGAGATATGGAGGGATGTACTCTAGACCACGCTCGTTTATAAAGGGAGAGACTGCCTTGGGAACAGTAAGTTCCAAGGGCTCTGTTGGTATCTTGGTTATCCACCTCATATTTTGATCAAGCATTGCTTGATTGTGCCTACTTAGTATCTTGGTTTGCCAATGAGAGTGAACTTATGGTTCCATTCTCATATTATGAGGTCCATAAGCTCATATAAAATCTTAAGCTTTATCTAAGGACATGTTGGTCTCGTTTGAGAACTAAGGTCAACTTAGGTTGTTTAGGAAACAAAGGCTCTGCTTAGGAACACATAGTCTCATTTAAAAACTAGGCCAAGCTAGGTGGTTTGGTCACATATTAAGAACTTTGTTCTTTATTGATCTTTAGATCAAAAAGAAGCTTAAGCTTCAAGACTTAGTCAATTTTACTAAGTCTTGGTTCTGAATGGCGCTCTTAGGTGCTTGGCGCTGGCACTGCTCTAGCGCACATGCATTACACATGGCAGAGGCGCTACCTCTTTTTTTTGTGCATGGCGCTTGATGGGACGTAGTGCTGCTTTGGCGCTGGTGCTGCTCTAGCATACGTATGTTGTACGTGGCGCGGCGCAATATTAAGAGCATAAGATCTGGCGCAACCTAGCAGGAATGCTATTGATGCTGGCGCTCATGCATTGCACATGGAGCAACGCTAGGGTTTGAGAGCTTAAGCTCTTCCTTCTTCTATCAGAAAGGTTAACCTTTCAAGACAAAGATTTTTTGCAAAAAATGATGATCTTTTGATCATTGAAATTCCTAAAGATTAGAATTTTACGATTTTTAGAACTTAGGTTCTATTTTTTTGGTCGTGTTCTAGATGACGGTATATGTTCTTGATGAAAATCTGGGTTTCATGAAGCCAAAATTTTAGTTTTTGAAGAATCTTGATGATCCTTTTCACCTTCTGGTGGGGGAATACCGAAGTTTTGCCTCCAAAATCTCATATATAGAGATTGGATCTCCTACGAGAGCTTAAGCTTTAGGCCAAGGAGGATTTCTCTCATGGATCTTTGATTCAAAAGAAGAACCATAGTTTTTTAGAAGCTTAAGCTTCATAGAGGAAGGAGAAGGGCAGAGGAGAATTTTCTCCTTGGGTTTTTACCCAGTTCCGCTAGGGTTTTTCTCGAGAAGAGTTTTCTTCTTTGATGATGGAGGCTTAAGTCTTTTTGTGAACCTTATGGATGTCTCTTTGTGTGTCTGTAGATTAATTTCTTAAGATCCTATTTATCGAATGGGAGATTGTTGAGAAAGGTTGAGAGAATCTCTTATTGAGAGATCTCCAAATTGATCTTTGATCAATCAGTGGTACTTAAGCACCGTTGGATCATTGATCCAGGGAATTTTATTGTTTTGAAAGATTAATGTTTTTGTTTTAGAAAGTTATGGGAAATATTTTCCCAAATAGAGCTTTGGCTCTAAACTTCACCATGCGTTTGCTTCATATGCATTGCACGTTTGGCGATGGCGCAAGGGATTGGCTCTTGCGCCACGTGCATTGAACGTGACATACTTGCGTAATGCCTTTGCGTCCGTGCATTGCACATCTGGTGCTGGCGCAATGTTTTGGCGCTTACGCCAAAGTGTGGAGCTTATACTCCAAAGCACCAACATTTTAGGTGGGAACAATAGCCTTAAGATAGCTTTTGTGTTTTTTGAGAGAACCCTTTTGTAACTTGTGAGAGCTAGGATTTTGAGAGGGATTTATGATTCATCCACCGTTTGTACTCCTCCGTATTTTGTTGATTAATAAAAGTTTCACCTTCGTCTTTAGGTTAGTACTTTTATTTCTTATTGCTTGCGATTTGTTTTGTGATTTTTTCTCTATTGTTTGCATATCTTCATGATCGTCTTGCCGTAACAAACTGGCATCAGAGCCATTGTTGTTTAGGGATCTTTTGTTTGAACCGTTAACTCTTCAATATTGTGATCTAGGTTAAAAGTGGGTAACGACGCTTTTGTCTTCTTCCCTGTCTTCTTAGATCATGATTTTGAAGTTTTATGGTTTATTAGCACACATCGTGTTTTAGTTTTGATCCCGTATCATGTCTCTGACAATCATAAAGTTCGATATTGAGAAGTTTGATGGAAATATGAGTTTCAGTTTATGGCAAGTCCGTATGGTTGCCGTGTTGACTCAAAATAATTTAAGAACGGCAATTTTTGGAAAGGATGTAAAGCCTTCTATTATGACGAAGGAACCTTGGGAGGAGTTGGATGAAAAGGCTCTCACGGCTATCCAGTTATGTCTGACGAATGAAGTTTTGCAAGAAGTACTGATAGAAAAGATGGTAGCTAATTTGTGGCAGAAATTAGAGGAGTTATATTTAAAGAAGTCTCTCATAAATCGACTCCTGTTAAAGTAGCATCTCTACACAATTCGTATATCGAAAGGCTCTCCAATCAAATCTCACGTTGGTGAGTTTAATTTGATCATTACGGATCTGGGTAAGATCGACATTAAGATTGATGATGAAGATCAGGCTCTTCTTTTCTTATGTTCGTTGCCACCCTCATATAAGCACTTTCGTGACACCATATTCTATGGACGAGATACTATCTCGATTAAAGATGTAAAAAAAATTTGATGAACAAGGAGAAGATAAATAAAGAGTTAATTTCTAGCGAAGGCGATGGTCTATCTTTAGGCTTATTTGTTCGAGGGCGAGCAAAGAAGAGAGATCCGAAAGGTAATAGGAAGAAATCAAGGTTGAAGTCTAAGAATAAAAACTTGACCTGCAATTATTAAAAGAAAAAGGGGCACTTTAAGGTCGATTGCTTTAAACTGCAGAACAAGCTGAAGCTAGAAGAAAATTCAAAAAAGGATTTTCGGCTGAACCTAGTATAGCGGAAGGAGAAGGCGATCTTCTTGTGGTTCTTGACAACACATATCAATCTAAGGACAAATGGATCATGAATTCGGGTTGTTCCAACCACATGTTTCCCAATAAGAATTTGTTCACCGCCTATGAGTCCATTGATGGTGGAGTGGTTTTGATGGTCAACAATAGTTTGTGTCGAGCTATTGGTAAGGCGACGATCCAAATCAAGATATTTGACGGTGTTGTGAGGACATTGGCGGAAGTTAGGCACGTGCCTGACTTGAAAAAGAATTCCGTCTCTTTAGGTGCACTCGACGATAAAGGATACAAGTTTCTGCTCAGGGTAGAGTTTTGAAGGTAACCAAAGGTTCTCTAGTTGTGATGAAGGGCTTGAATAAGAGATCCTTATATTCGTTGCTGGGTTCAATAACTTCCGGATCAGTGGCTATTTCATCATCCAAATCTATAACAAATTCGGACACTACCAGATTATGACACATGAGGCTCGGGCATATGAGTGAGAGGTATAGCCGAATTGTCGAAGCATCGTCTATTATGTGGACAGAGTACATCGAGGATAGATTTTTGTGAGCATTGCGTTTTTAGGAAGCAGAAAACAAGTCAGCCTCAGTTATGCGGTGCAAATCACAAAGGTACTCTTGATTATATCCATTCGGATCTTTGGGGACCCTCTCCAGTTGCTTCTAAAGGAAGCGGTGCTAAATATCTGCTTATTTTTATCGACAATTTTTCGAGGAAAGTTTGGGTCTACTTTTTGAAACATAAAAGTGATGTGTTTACTACGTTCAAGTATTGGAAGATGTTGTTTAAGAAGCAGACAGGGAAGCAAATCAAAAGACTGAAGACAGACAATGGGTTAGAGATTTGCGGTGGAGATTTTAATAATTTCTACTAAAACGAAGGGATTGTTCGGTTTCATACCGTTGTCTACACACCACAGCAAAACGGAGTTGCGGAGCCTATAAACCGGACGTTTTTGGAGAAAGCGCGGTGCATGTTGTCTAATACAGGGCTCGGCAAGAATTTTTGGGCAGAAACGGTAAACACAGCATGCTTCATTGTGAATCGGTCATCTCATACATCTCTAGGTAGTAAAACACTGGAGCATGTATGGTCTAAGAAACACGCCGATTATTCTACACTCCGAGTGTTTGGTTGTCCCGCATATGCATATTGCCATGAAAGCAAGTTGGATCGTCGAGCGAAGAAGTGCATATTTCTTGGTTATGCTACCAGCGTTAAAGGTTATTGGTTGTGGTGATCGGATCCTAAGTCTCCAAAGTTTATGATTAGCAGAGATGTGAATTTTGATGAATCTGCTATGTTGAAGACGAAAATTGTTGAATCTCCAAATAAAGACGATTCAAGGAAGGATGAGCCGGGTATTGAAATTGATGTCGGTGAAAACTCGGATTCGTTAGAGAACTCTCCTTCACCATCATCTATTGAAGCTCAAGATGAGCGGTCCCAAGATAAGGAGTATTTACTCGCTCGTGACCGATAAAGAAGGGACATTAAACCGCCACAAAGATATGGCAACGATGATCTAGTGGCGTATGAGTTGTTTGTTGCAGAGAAAGTTGATAATTGTGAGCCAACGAGCTATCAAGAAGTTATCTCATCCGATAAGTCAGTTCGTTAGCTATTCTTTATGAATGAAGAGATTGAGTCTCTTCACAAGAACCCGACACGGAAGCTCGTGAAGCCCGAAGAAGGAAAGAAATTAGGTGGCTGCAAGTGGGTTTTTAAGAAGAAAGAAAGAGACCAACGGGTTTTGGATACGAGATACAAAGCACAATTGGTAATGAACACTACTACAAATAAGGGTTTATCCGTAGGGGCAACCCACTGCCCCTACGGATATATGCGTAGGGGCGAAAAAATACCCCGTAGGTGCAAAGGCCGCAGGTGCAAGTTGAAGCCCTGAACTTGCCCATACGGGCAAATTCTTGCCCCTACGGATTTCTGTGTAGGTCCTGTTGCCCCTACGGAGTAGGCCGTAGGGTAAAATAAGTTATATTATTTACGGTTTTTTTTAATATATTAAATGTACCAACAGACATAACCGTAGGACCATATACTACACCCTACGGATATCTACGTAGGTACCTATCCGTAGGGGCAAAATATCAGGATTCCTGATATTTTGCCCCTACGGATAACTCCGTAGGGGCTAGGCCGTGGCCCCTACGGATATGTCCGTAGGGGCACTCCCAACCCCCTGGTACTGAAATCAGGGGGGAAATATCAGTTACTGCTGATATTGTGCTCCTACGGATATAACCGTAGGGGCAACATATGTACATACGGATTAATCCGTAGGTACATATTATCTGTATTTTTTTTAAAAATGGGCTGCCTGATTTTTTCCCGCCCTGTGCACTATAATATATACATCAATCAAATATAAAATTAATCATCACACAACATATATCGCAGTATTCATAATCACATCTCACGCATATATATAATATACAAAAGAAACCCAAAAACTGAATATGATATAAATATAAACCAATATCAATATCGTTTCAAAATGTAGTACAATGTGTATGATATAAATAAATACATGTTTCAAAAATAAGAATCAAAAAGCTACCCTAGTTCGGTCCAGCTCCACCTCTGAATAACGATAGAATAACGCGCGCCTGCTCCTCGGTCAATAAACTCTGCAATTCGGCGCGAGCGGGAGTCTGAGCGGCCTGTGGAGCTGGCGATGTGGTCTGCGCAGCCGCCGTCGAGGTAGTCGCTTGCGGAGCCGCGGCTGCGGGAGTCTGAGCGGGCGGTGGAGCTATAGGAGCTGTTTGCAGAACCGCAGCCGATATAGTGGCTTGCGGAGCCGCAGCCGAAGGAGATGCATGTGGAGGCTCGGCCGATGTACCCTGTCGCGTCTGGACCTAACGTGTGTAATAAGTGTGTAAGAACTATGTATTATTCGAATTCGTATCATTATTAAGTTATTTCGAAACCCCGTTTGGATATCTAGTTTGTTGTTTATTTTAATTACATCTGTATGTATGATTAATCAAACTTAAGTCTAAAACCAAATAAGCTCAAGCTACGTACTAATTATGGATATGTTGATATCTATATAATATGACATGATATTTTACTATAAAGTAGTATACATACCAGCATCTCCTTCAACTCCTGAACGGTGGCCCTCAAGCTCTCCAGTTCCTGATGGACACGTCGGTCACTGGAGACGGAGGAAGTAACCGCCGGGGTGGAGTCCAACCTCATATGGGCCCTGCTAGGGCCTAGTCCCCGGCCTCTCTCCCAACCTCCGTGGTGTCCTCCGTGTGCGGCGTCGAGAACAGGGGTCAGCAGCCTCGGATCGCTCTATTCGGTAAAATCGATCCCCGAAGCCTGGGCCTGCTCAACCACCCGCTCCTACACCCACATTAAGCAGTAAAGTATAAGTATAAAACTTAAACTTGAACCTTCCAAAACTAAAATTTCAAATTTGGGTAGAAAAAATATTAACACTTACGCAGTACTCCTGGGTAGCGACGTCGGGATATCGAAGCTCGCCTATGGCGGGATCTGTCGAGGTGCCGTGGACGGCAAGATATGCGGACAGCACGCTCGATGTACCACCTGACGCCACGGTCCGGGATGTCTGCAATATTAGAAAGTAACTCTTAATATTAGAAATATTAGAAAATAACTCTTAATATTGCAGAATATCACAAAGGTCGGTCTATTGTAATTTACCGATAACTCCATGGCTCGAGTAATGTTCCTCGAGCCACCTGTGTAAGTGGGGCGACCCATCTTCGCCGACTTCCTGTTCTCTGTATTCTGAGCGGCCTGTTTCTGCACAACGCATTAACATTTAGTTTTCTAATTAAGAAACACAAAGAAATAAATTATATCATAAATAATGAATTACATTTAAAATACATACCTGTTTGCGTTGGGAGTCGAAATAAGCGCATAATAGAGGCCATGTCTCTACGTCGACTCTCGCAAACACCGGAGTAGATAGGAGGGCCACTCTCTCTGCCTCGGGGGTCGCCATCCACAGGGAGTAGCAGTCGGCCTTCAGCTCATTCCTGTTGTATCGGACCTTGGCCTGCATGTTCTTCATCAGGCCATTGTACAGAGCATGAAGGTCGAGCACCCTCCCCGGATGATCAGGGTCGGCTACAGGCTGAAAATCGTGATCCAACTGAAAATACAAAAAAAACATTGTTATTAGATTGCAAGTGTTAATAATAAATATATTGGATAGATCAAATAAAAATATATATTAATACATACCCGAGCCTGATCAAAGAAGAGGGCGAATGAGCGCTGGTGCTGCTCGCCCCTCTCAACGTGAAGTGGATAGTTCTTCACGAGCCGGCTCCCGTCCCCCAAATACCGGCCGAACCTCTCGGCATGAGGACCGGTATAGCGATAGTCAAGGGTAAAAAAAAGGGGGAATACTGCATCCCCCTAGCTCTGTCAGGCCTCAGCCTATGGGACTGATTCGGGCCTCGAGTCCCCCTCTGGGGATGGGGAGGCCCTGCGTCTGCACGAAATATCAAGAAAATCAATAATAAGACAAAGTTGTATTAAGAAATCAAGGTTAAACGAAAATTCATGTGTGATATATACCTCCGGTGACTATCGCACGAGTCTGGGCCCGGGCAGCAGCACGAGCGGGACGATAGTTCCTCCGGTGAGGAACAACCGGGGTCCCGGATGCGGACGCATCCCCTCCAACTAGAAAATAAACATCGACGCTGAATTTCCATGAAGTTCATATTTATTCTATAGAGCATATGTAAAATGAATAAATATTTTAAATTTATTCATACTAACCTGCAGACGATGCGGAGGGTATGGAAGCGGCAGGAGTGGCCCCTGCGGAAGATGTGGATGCACCACCTATAATTAGACAATTAAAAATAGATTATGTAAGTAATTGCAAAAAGAATGTGTAGATCAATAATATAACGTTCTAAATCAATATGCATGCACTATAGGATATATAAACATACCCGCAGGTGCGGTGGTGTCACCACCTACAGCTAGACAATAATAAAAATTGCTAAGTAAGAGCAAAAGGAATGTGTGTATTTATGATATAACATTCTAAATCAATATACATACACTATATGATATATAAACTTACCTAGAGGAGCGGGGGTGGCCTCTGTCCCAGATGTGGACGCATCACCAACAACTAGACAATCAAACATTGACAATATAAGTAATTTTGACATAAATAGACATGAATATCTGTAATATTACATTCAAAATGGATATGCGTGCAGTATACCTGGAGATGTGACAAAATCCACATGAAAGGAGGCATCCGAAGGGGTCTCCGATCTGGGTGCAAGACCGGCCCTCTGAAGCTCCCTACGAAGCTCTCCGGGCGGCAGAACCGCTCTGCCTCTGCCTCTGCCGTGGCTGGAGCTCCTGCCGCCCCTCGCTGCTCCCGACATCGTCATCAAATCTAGATAAACGGTTCGTGGACACATTAGACAATCATTAAAAGTATTGACTATATATGTATAGAGCGTAAAATGTGAAGTAATAATATAACATTACTGATAACCTTTTTCGTTTCGTGGGTGCATTATACATATCTACTTGGATTTCATCGTCGATGTCATTTCTAACCCACGTAACTTCATGATCAACCCGTCCTTCGCAACAGACGGTCGGAGCACTTTAAGCCTTCTCTCTTCTTCGTCCTCATCGCTGTCCTCGTATTCTGGGACATCGTAGATATCTCTGGGTTTCCATCGGTATACAACACTCCACCCCGGATGCTTCAAATACTGTGAGTAGTATACTTGGAACGCTTGGTTCGGAAAAATAAACGGATCGTCCTGACCGTAAAATCGAAGTGTGTTCACACCGGTCAATCCATATTCATCTTTCCAAGTCCCAAGACTGCTTCTCCACCTGTCCGTATCGGTTTGCGGATCGTACCAAGTACACTGGAATATATAAAAGGGTTCTGATCGTTCGGGATAGTGGATGCCGAGTATACAATTTAAGTACCCATAGTAAATCACACCGTCCGATCCTACTGTCGCAATCCCACTATTCTGAGTGGTTCTAGATGTTTCTATATCCTTAATTTCGAATTTGTATCTAAGGACACCAAATCCTTTGTAATATGCAACCTCCATACTAGGAAATTGAGCTAAACATCTTGAATCACTCTCAAATGATGCAGACAAGTTCGGATTGTGGATCTAACAAAACAAATTTTACGACAAATACATAACGATACAAGTTTAGATTAAAACTGATAGCAATAAAATGTTATTCGAATAACTTACATGATCTGTGACCCAATCACAAAAATTATCCTGATGGTATTTTTCCAAACGTTATTCGTTCCAATCAGGATGCCCCTCACGTACCTCGTTAAAATGAATTCTGTTTTCGAAAAATAATTGTGACATTAATATTATATCATTTCATACACACACAAACACAGATATAACAATTAATCCAAAAGAACTTACTCTCTAATTTGTTCAAGACATGCGCAATTAAGCAAGATAAACCGGTATATTTTGTTGATAAACATAGTGTCTACCCTCTTATACCCGGCTTTACCATATGGCCCGTCTTGAATTCTTCGTGGTCGGTTAAGCCTTGTCTCAATGTTCTCGTCCAGATAGCGGGAACAAAATGTGGTTGCTTCATCAAGAAGATAACCTTGCATGATAGAACCCTCTGGTCGATTTTTATTGCGTATATACTTCTTAAGAGTATAGAGGTACCTAATGAGAATATGTTGAATAAATAAATACGGGCATACAGGACAACAATAAATTTATAAATTGCGCGAAACGAAAAATTACACGTACCTCTCGACGGGATACATCCATCGATATTGTACCGGTCAGACTAATTTCGCCTCAGTTGCAAGATGAACCGTCAAGTGTATTATGATATCGAAGAATGACGGTAGGAAAATACGCTCAAACTTGCAAAATATCAACGCAATAGAATTTTCTAGTTTATCCAGTGTCACAACCTCCAGTGTTTTAGCACACAACTCCCTGAAAAAACAATATAGGTCGTTGATTACTAGACCAACCGAGTCGGGGAGAGAAGTCCTGAGGGCTAAGGGAAGAAGGTGCTCCAAGATAACATGGTGATCATGACTTTTCAGCCCATCGATCTTGTCTTTCACAATTTTTTATTTTCTTGCTGAATGATCCTGAGAAACCTGTGGGGACTTTCAAATCATGCAACACCTGCAGGAATCTTTTCTTCTCCGGTTGTGACATATGATAAGCGGCATTGGGAAGTACAAACTTGCCCGGTTTACCCGCTACCGGTCTAGGGTGCAATTCACTTCTTATTCCCCACTCTTGTAGATCCATCCGAGCATTCATGTTGTCTTTAGATTTCCCGTCTTTACAAAGAAGCAAGTTAAGTATGTGCTTTGATACCCCCTTCTCTATATGCATGACGTCCAGACAATGACGCACTGAATTTGTAGACCAGTACGGAAGCTCGAAGAAAATGCTTAACTTGTTCCAATATGGTGGTTTGACCTGTTTCGTCGGATCCATCCCGAAGGTCACGTTATTGTAACCATCCCATTTAGCAGCCACGTCCTCTCCGGACAATGGGGATGGAGGTCCAAGAAGCTCCTGATGACCAACAAAGTGAACCTTGTCTAACTTATAGGGGTGGTCTGGAGGCAGGAAACGTCGATGGCCGCAATAACAAACCTTCCTGCTAAAATTCAAGAATTTCAATGTTGTGTGTTCATGGCAATGAGGACATGCTTTGTGACCATGTACGGACCAACCTGATAGCATTCCATACGCAGGAAAGTCATTAATTGTCCACATTAAAGCCGCACGCAGTATGAAGGTTGTTTTTGTGTTTGCATCATATGTCTCTACACCATCAACGAACAAAGATTTCAACTCCTCGATCAGATGTCGGAGATAGACGTCGGTATTGTTCCCCGGTGAGTTTGGTCCGTCGATAAGAAGAGGCATCATAAAGTATGATTGGTTCATAGCCAACCAAGGCGACAGATTATAAATTATCATTACAACGGGCGGTGTGCTGTGACTTCCAGCCATATAGTTGAATGGGCAGAAGCCATCAGTAGCCAGTCCGAGCCGGACATTGCGAGGATCGCTACTGAATATTGCGTGCCTCCTATCGAAATCCTTCCATGCCAGTGAATCTCTTGAATGGCTCATTTTTCCATCTTCACTTGGAGGAGCACGGTGATGCCAAATCATTGCCTCGGCTGTTTTCTTGCACCTGAATAGCCTCTGTAGCCTCTGTGTTATGGAAAAGTATCGTGTTATCTTCACAGGTATATCAGGCTTCTTATCAGAATCTTTCGGCTTATACCTGGCCTCTCCGCATGTTGGACACTCTTTCAAATCTGAATTCTTTTTCCGGTACAACACGCAATTTTTAGGACATGCTTGAATCTTCTCGTACTTTAGACCCAAATCAGACATCATCTTCTGGGCTTCGTACCAGCTGTCGGGCACATTATTTCCCGGAGGTATAGAATCTTTCAAGAACGAAAGAAGCATTGTGAATGACTTGTTGCTCCATCCATTTAGACACTTAATCTGGAAAAGTTGGACGAACCATGAGAGAGTGGAATACTTCGCATTCTCATAAATTGGTTTCCTAGCATCATTCATGAAATTTTCATACTTATCCGCACGAGGTCCTTGACCGGAAGGAATGTCATCTTCGGTACAAATAGATTCACCTATGGCAGCCTCTACCATATCCTCCATTTCTTCTGATGGAAATAAATTACCGCCTTCTCCTTCTGTCGCATTACCGAATTCTTCTTCTCCTGCCGCATTATCGTGTTCTACTTCTTCTGCCGCAGTACTGCATTCTTCTCCTTCCTCGTTATATTTCCAAGTTGTATAAAGTCTAGTAAACCCATGTTTTACAATATGAAGCTCTGCCAATTCTACCTTCTGTCAGTACTTATTGCCACATCTATCGCACGGACAGAGAATCTTCTCTATTATGATCTTATTATGTGCGTGTGCAAATTCAAGGAAAGCAGCAACTCCTGCGACAAACTTAGGTTGCATACGTTGTTTCCAATCCACATACATCCAGTCCTTAGCTCTGACGTACTCATGGGCCATGTTAGACTGTATAACATATAAATTGTAGGTTATGCTTACTATATTGAGAAATATAAGGACGGGATAGTTACTGACAAAAGAGAAAATCCGTGTATATGCATTAGACTTAAGCTCCTACGGAGAACGCATCTTCTTTTAATATTATTAATGTTCTCATGTAGTGCGCACGTGCATTGCACGTGGTGCGTGCATAGCGGGCATACGTGCGTTGCACGTAGCGCACATGGCGCTTGCGCATATGCGCATTATGGGGAGGAGCAAGCTCCTAACTTGGAGAACTAAGCTCCTTTTAATATTATTGAATATTCTCATGTGGTGCGTACGTACATTGCACGTGGTGCGCGCATGGCGGGCACACGTGCGTTGCACGTAGTGCACATGGCGCTTGCGCGTATGCGCATTATGGGGAGGAGCATGCTCCTATTTTAGAGAACTAAGCTCCTATGGAGAACTAAGCTCTTTTTAATATTATTAAATATTCTCATGTGGTGCGCACGTGCATTGCACGTGGTGCGCGCATGGCGGGCACACGTGCGTTGCACGTAGTGAACGTGGCGCTTGCGTATATGCGCATTATGGAGAGGAGCATGCTCCTATCTTGGAGAACTAAACTCCTATGGAGAACTAAGCTCATTTGAGAATTGAGCATTAAAGAACTAAGATGCATTAGACTTGAGATTGAGATACATACCTGCAACATAGAAAAGAAATCAATAAACAAGATGAATATAATATAAATTTAAGTTGAAAGAATATATATCTTCCTTTCAAATGCAATTAAGTCTCGATGATGCTGAAGATGTTACTAGAAAAACATCTTCTGCCAACCTTCATGTGTGAAGGGGTGTGTGTGGGAAAATTGGGTACACGGTGTCAGAAAAAACATTTTCTGCTTTTTCCTAAATACACGACTCATCCTTTCTATTATTCGTTACTTGTTGTTCTTGGTATTAGACTGCAGGACAAATCATTAGAAATGCATATCGTAGAGCATATCAAAGCCCTCCAATCTCATTAGACAACATTAGAAAATACTAACATTGCAACACAAACGACAAGAACCCAACAATTCAAACCTGATCAAATTATAAAGTAAATATTTGATCTTCAAAATTGCTTTCCAAGATCAACTAGATAGCTAATACCTAACCCTAAATTCACCCTTCACCTAAGAACTAGCAACAAAACAAAACAATTCAAAGAAAAAAGCTTAGACCCTAAAATCCAAAACCCCAACCCCAACCCTAACCCTAACCCCAACCCCAACCCCAACAGCAACCCCTTGCCAAACCCCAACCCCAACCGCAGCCCGAGCCCGAGCCCCAGCCCCAGCCCCAGCCCCAATCCTAACGCTAACCGCAGCCCGAGCCCCAACCCCAACCACAGCCCTAGCTGCAGCCCGAGCCCCAGCCCCAGCCCGCAGCCCCAGCCCCAGCCCCAATCAAGAAGTGCTCAGGGACACACAACCCCAACCCCAACCGCAACCCCCTGCCGAACCCCAACCCCAACCGTAACAGCAGCCCCCCAGCCCCACCCCTAACCCTAAAGCTAACCCCAACCGATACCTACCCAAACCATGAACCATAGACCTAAAACAATCAAAAATTTGTTTAATTAAGATTTCCTAACCTGTGCAGGCGGTGGCGACGACGAATCGGTGGCGACGACGAATCGGCCGTGGGTTGAAGAAGCAGGCGATGGCGACGACGAACGGAGATGAGGAAGAAGCAGGCGGTAGCGACGACGATTCGGCCGGCGTTGGCGACGACGACGCTGGCGACGACGAGAACGGCGATCGGCGGGAACGTCGAGGGTTTGGGAATTTGGGTTCGCGCGCAACTGTGATCGATAAAGGGAATAAGAAATAATCGGCGTAGGGATCGATCACTTAAATCCCTATTTAGATGCCCCTACGGATATACCCGTAGGTGCTTGGTTTGCGGCTCCGTAGGGGCAAACAACACTTTAAGATTTAATAATTTTTAAATAAATATGGAAGGACCGTAGGGGCAACCGTTTGGCCCTACGGATTAATCCGTAGGGCCAAACTTTATCTGCCCCTACAGATGTTGTTATCCGTAGGGGCAACCCCTTATTTTACTAGTGGAAAGGTTATTCGAAGGTTCGGAAAGTTGACTTTAATGAGGTATTTTCTCCGGTTGTAAGACATACCTCTGTACCTGTTTTGCTCGGTTTGGTAGCTATGCAAGATTTGGAGCTCGAGCAGCTTGATATGAAGACCGTATTCTTGCATGGTGATTTGGTAGAGAAGATCTATATGTAACAACCCAAAGGTTTTGAAGGCACGGAAAACCACATTTGTTTGGTAGAGAAGTCTCTCTATGATTTGAAGCAGTGATTTAGACGTTGGTATAAGAAATTTGACTCTTTCATGATAGATATTGGGTTTATGAAAAATAAGGACGGCAGTTGTGCTTATTGTAAGAAACTCATCGATAGCTCTTTCATATATTTGTTGCTTTATATTAATGATATATTGATAGCAGTAAGGTATATAGTTGATATTCAGAATTTGAAGGAACAATTGAAAGGCAAGTTCGAAACCAAAGATTTGGGAGCAGCCAAATAAATACTTGGTATGAAAATTAGGCGCGATCATAAGGGAGGAAAACTTTACTTGTCTCAACAGCGATACGTTGAGAAAATTTTGGAGCTTTTTAGCATGACAGACGCTAAATATGTAAGAATTACGTTGGCTACTCATTTCAAAGTTTCAACTCGTTCATCACCGCATACTGAGGATGAGATTATGTATATGTTGAATGTTTCGTATTCGAGTGCGGTGGGTGCATTATGTATGCTATGGTTTATACCTGACCTGACATTTCACATGCAATTAGTGTTGTTAGTCACTATATGGTATTTCCAGGTAAAGGCCATTGGCAAGTAGTGAAATAGATTTTGCGATACCTGCGATGTACATCTGATGTGGGGTTGATGTTTGGAAGAAACAACGACAATTTGGTTAGATTCGGCAATTCCGATTATGCGGGTGATCTTGACAGGTGAAGGTTGATCACCGGTTATATATTCTTTTCGGAGAATGTGCCATCAGCTGGCGTGCTTCGTTACAGTTTACAGTTGTGTTATCTACAACGAAGGCGGGGTATATGGCCATTGTTGGGGCCGTTAAGGAAGCGATCTGGTTGAAGAGACTATTTCGGAACTTGGTATTCAAGAGAATATCATAATAGTCTACCATGACAGCCAAAGCACGATTCACTTTACGAAGGAACAGATGCATCTTGACAGGAGGGAGCACATTGATATATAGTACTGGTTTGTTCAGAATATCGTTGAAAAAGAAGAGTTGGTTGTGAAGAAAATTGGCACAGCGGATAAGCAGGCCGACATGTTGACAAAGTCTCTTTCGGTTGTTAAATTTGAGCATTGCTTAAACTTAACTGGAGTGTGACGCATTCATTAAGCCCTTTAGGGGTTTTGTGTTGAAGGTGGAGCTATTATTAATGTTATGGAGGAGTTTGTCGGAATGCGAGCTAAGGTGAAGATTTGTTGTGTATGTCTCCCATTCCGATCTCTATTTAATTTCCCAAATCAATTCGGCATTATCACAGAGTTATTGAAGATTCAAATTTATCTGTAAGAAAGGGGACAAACATATGGAGCTATAACTTCAGACGTCTGTCAGCGCTTTATATGTTCGCATAAATTGGGCAGACGTCTGAATCGAACTCATCAGATGTCTGTGAGCGCTTTGTTCTTTTGGAGATCTCAAAACCAGATGTCTAAAAATCTTTCTTCAAATACCTGGGAACGCTATGTTGTTTTAAAGACTCTTGGGAAGACGTCTGCACTTACTTCATCAGACGTCTGCCAACGTCGTAGGTCGGATACTTGGCTGTTAGGAAATTAGTTATTTAATCTATCTCGTGTGTGTGTGTGTGTGTGCACGCGCGCGTGCGCGCGTCGTGGGTCGAATACTTGGCTGTTAGGAAATTAGTTATTTAATCTATCTCGCGTGCGTGCGTGCGTGTTGTAGTATTTTGTAACCCTAGAAATTGATATCCTTAAGATAGCTTTTATGTTTTTTGAGAGAACCTTTTTGTAATTTATGAGCGTTAGGGCTTTGAGAGGGATTTGTGATTTATCTACCGTTTGTACTCCTTCGTATTTCGTTGATTAATAAAAGTTTCGCCTTCATATTTACCTGTAATTTATTTTGTGTTTTCTTCTCTATCATTTGCATATCTTCGTGATCATCTTGCCACAACATCATATATGTCCTGTCATGAGAGGGAAAAAGATGACATCATGGAGCCCACCGCACTGTCCGGAAGCTGCCCGAAATCATCTATCTCCCTTTCTCTTCTACCCTGATGTATTACATCTAGAATACCATATATTTTGTCGCCTTGTCGAGGCCCCATAATAATGTATGCATGCATTCAGGTGCACCCAAATGTCCCATCTTAACCCTAGCCGGGCGTGCAGGAAGGGAAGCAGTACTGAGGCCCAGCAATCTAAATATTCTGTGGCTCACGCACGTGCAGACCACGGGGGTCACAGATGCCAACGAGAAAAGCACATGCTTCTGCTTTGCTTTTGTTGCTCTTCCATGTGAATGAATTGTGTAGTGTAGGAGTCACCGAATTTGGGTTAGGGTTTAAGGTTTATAATGGCCTTAAAGTCCCCACTTTGATACGTAAACCTAATATTACCAGAATGTTTTCTGTTAGGTCTCAATTATTGATCAAGAAACCCACTAGAAAATACTAAATAACTTTGTAAATGAAGGCAAAGAGGAAACCGTAGTTCAATGAAAAACGAATGCACAAGGAATTCTTCAAGAACAATGAAGAGTTTAATATGAAGAATACAAGTTGAAAATAAACCGGCGGATGTTTTAATGCAGAAACAACATGGGAACATCGATCTCGCTACTTGATTGATCGAAAACTAAGAAACCCACAGGAGAAAAATCAAATTACTGACAAATTAATAACAAAGAGACATGATTAATTAACTTCTTTTCCAACCAATAGCCTTACCATGTTAATAACAAATATAATAAACTCAAAATTATAATCAAAATGTTCTTATGATTAAAGCCACATACACATCTTTATATAATTAAGAATTCAAATTAATTAATCCTAATAGGATATAACTATATTTTCAAAATAAGGAAAGATCTAAAGAAAATTCTTATATATAATTCTAAATACAGAAAAAGACCTAAATAGGTTAAGAAGATCTAAATAGTAAATAATTTTCCAAATAAAGAATATGACTTCTAAAAGAAATATAATTCTCAATATGCTTGCATTAGGCTCTTCTGGTTGAAAGAACTCTTCCTCGAGTTTGAATCTTCAACGTTTTCCACATAACGTTTTAATTAAATCTGCTACATTGAAGGTTGCAGGAACTCCATAGTAACATAGAAATTCAATCATGAATGTAATCTTTCCAACAGCTCACTTCAATATTCTGAACGAATACATCTTCTTTAGATGGTAATCAACTTTGTTTATCAAAATTCTATAGTAAAAATGCTATGAAGGTTTTTGACGCGACCTGAATCGCGCCAAGATGTTACCTTCCGTCGATCTGCTGATGGCGGCGATAGATGGCTGAGATTGGATCTGGAGGCTGTCGCTCCTGAGTATGTGGATCTCAATGGATTTGAGCTTGTGGTTGCCGAGCTACATGTAAGGAAGTCCCACGGTGGTTGTACCACCGAGGACCCTCCGACGGTCAAGTTAGACTAGAGATCCGAGCAGAGTAACGGCTTAGTTGAGTAAAAATGGCTTACTTGGACCATCTGAAGGAAGGGTTTATATAGCGGTGGCAACAGGTGAGGCAGACGCGAGAATCACACTGGCCGTTACGCTCCCGACGTCACGCTCCCGACGTCACGCCCGCATGATGAGCGGGACCTCCCATTAATGGCGAGACAGGCTCGTTAATGGGGGATCATGGTGGCGTGGAACGTGGGATGTAACCGGCGGAGATCTCGCGTATAGCGAGATTTGCGGGATGGCGGTTTCGCCTGCAAGCGGTGTTGTTGGCCGGCCGATGAGACCGAGGAAGATGACCTCGGCGAGAGAGCTCGCGGAGGAGCGGGAGAGCCGAGGTTTCTTGGTTCTGCTCGAGCTCGGAGGCGAACTGAGAGGGCCGATGAGGCTCGGGCCTGTGATAGCTTGGAGACGAGCTGTGGGGCCGAGGAGGCCAATTGTGCTGGGGGTTCGGAGGTGTGCCGGCGTTTACTCGTAGGACGGGCACAAGAGTGGTCTGGTCGGCCATTGTAGGTCCTTTCTTGTGAGCCCTGGGACACGTCATCTGCCACGTGTCCTGATCTGGGAGATCACCGATATCGAGCATCATCATTAGCCCCCCACTCTCGTCCTGACCAGCTGACGGGTCGGGTCGAGAGTGGTTCGCTGGATCACCCGAGGTGAGCTCCTTTCCGAAGATATCGTCGAGCGTGTCTCTGGGCAATTGGTTGTCTTTTCTGGATGAGGCCAACGAATCAGGGTGAGATCTTTTGCATTAAAGAGGGTGTGCCGGATCGTGTGCACTTTTGCTGAAGCAACAGACCATGTGTCGGGTGCCGGTTGGCTGATGTGAAGTACCGCAGGTTTCTGGCGTCCGATGGGACGTCGTCAATGCTCTTGCGACAGGTGGGGCGATCATGGCCGTCGAGTGCACTGAATCATTTTGGCGGGAGTCGACCGTCGCCGCTGGATGAGAACGCCGGTAGCATAAATAGGGAGGATGCCTGATTCAGGATCTCTCTCTCTTCACATTTTTCTCGTTCTGGGTCTTGTTTGCTCGGCGATCTCCTCTTAGGTCGGATCTTGCGTTTTTCTCTTCTCGAGGACTTCTCCCATCAAGTTAGATGTCTTTTTTTAAGGAGTTTGTAGATTTCGTAGGGGTAGATACTAGGGATTCTTCCCCCGGATTGGAGCCCCTTCGGGAAGTTGGGATCAGATCCTCTTCCCGGGGGCGCGCGTCTGGGGCGGTTTCTGGAGCGGTGGCGGCGGACGCCCCTGGTGCGTCGTCCTCAGTAATATATGAGGACGAGCTTGTCACCGCTCGGGCTCGTTTCTATATTCCCTCCGGCTATATGCTACGATTGGCTAAGGAAGGAGAGAGGGCAGATCAGGTGAGAAGTAGAGAGATTGTCTTGTACCTGAAAGCCCTTTGGGCCGGAATGCTCCTGCCTTTCTCTCCCGAGATTTTAGCTGCGTTAAATTACTTTGGGTTAGCCCTGAACCAGCTAGTGCCGAACTCCTGGAGGATTCTCCTTGGGTTCTTGGTTCGGTTGAAGTTGCAGACGATCCCTTTTAGTCTGTCCATCCTTAGCTCCTCCCTTATTTACAAAAGTCACCCCGGAACTCGCGCGAGCGACCCGAGGTGGGTTTACATCTCCTTTAGGAAGCAGCGGGGGGGTGTAGCCGGGTCAGGAGTTGTCGTCCTGCCTTTTTCCATCCATGATTGGAAGAAGAAGTTTTTCTTCGTCGAGCCGCCAGAGGGTCAGGACTGGCCCGTACCCGTCCAGTGGTCTAGGGATAGGTGTTGGCAGAGAAATCCTTCCAATGACCCCGACGCGGTGAGAGTGACGGTGTGGGAGCCTATTCCTCGGGCTGATGTGCTGCTTTCTAAGCGGGCCCTTAGTTGGGCCGGGCTCAACCCCTCCTAGTTCGTCGGTAAGTTAGTCTTGTGTGTTGTTTCTGTTTCTGTTTGTGTCGCTGATTCCATTATATCTTGTCTTATGTAGAAACCATAGACGTGGACCTCCTCCGAGCAGCCATGCGCAAGCCGAAGAAGGGGTCGAAGGCTGGAGGGGCTAGCTCTTCCCATCAGATGCCGGTCCCAGCTTCCCCAGCGGCCGTCCCGCCCCCCCCCCCCTCCCAGCGGCCGTCCCGCCCCAGCGCTCGAGTGCGGATCGAGCCCCGGCTCCCAGCCATGTGCCGAGCAGAAAAAGGGCTCGGGGAAAGTACGCCCGAGCATCGGAGGTGGAGACGAGCTCTCCACTGTCGTCTCTCAAGAAGTTCCCCCAAGTAGTTCCGCGGACTCCGGCCTCTCCGATCTTGGTGGACGAGGGGGAGCTCTGCTTTGAGGTGCCCTCGGGGCTTTCCATCGCTGGCAGCTTGCTGCACAACATGGAGAGGTCGCCCGGGGGTCAAGTCGCTGCGGGGACGCTGAAGGTACAAATGGCGTCCATCGCCCAAGAGGCCCTGCAGGTTAGCGCTCGTATATCGTCTCATTGCTTGGGAGATTTGGTGCCCTTTTTTTCTTTCTGACCCCCCTCCGATTTCTTCAGGTCCTCTAGCACGTCGCTATCGTCGCCCGGATGGAGGAGGAGGAGATAGCCCCGGCGATGCGAGCCGCGGGCGATCTCTCCTCGCTGGGGGAGAGCTCGAAATGGGAGCTGGAGGCGGCGATGGCGAGGGTCGCTGCCCTCGAGGACGAGGTGGCTGCCGGGAGGCAGGAGGCGGCGACCGCGAAGCAGGAAGCGGCGGCAGCGAAGCAGGAGGTGGCGGCCTCGAAGAAAGAGGTGGCCAGGTTCCGCGAGGCTGCCCAGGTCACCGAGGCCAAGCTTCAAGTCTCCGATGTGCTCGTCGGCACCATGAAGAAGTCAGTGAGCACCCTCTAAAAAGAGTTGGGGGCTGCAGTAGAGGCTGCGAAGAGAGCCGACCTCAGGGCGGCGGAGGCGGTGGAGAACTTCCAGAAGTCGGAGCAGTTCTACACCGTCCTAGCCTCGGCCACCACCCTCATCTGGCACGAGGCTCTCGACGCCGCCAAGGCCCAGGTGCCGGAGTTTGCTGATGAAGATTTTTGAGCAGAATATCCCCGCGGAGATGACGAGCAAAGGGATGCCCCGGGGAGCACTGCCGAGGAAGGGACTCTCGGTGATGGTGACGCCGAGGCTCCTGTGACAGACGCATCCCCAGTCGTGGTGGACGTCGAGCTCATCGATATTGTGCCCGGCCATAGGGCCTGAAGCCTCTCGTCTTCTCTTTGTCTTTTCTTTTGTCGCGTCAGGTATTTTGTAGGCCTTCGGGCATTTTTGTAAGGCTGGGAGCCCATAATACCCTTGTAAAGACTCTTGGCTTTTTGAATAAAGATTTTTTGTTTTCGCAGCAGTGTTTGTGCTTTGTGCTTGTACTTCTTTTTGTTGATAGACACTTGTATTTGCACAGTATTGCTTTCATGTTCGACACGTTCCTCGTCTAGCGATTACTCGTCAACTTGAATCTGATCACTTGCCGAGTGTGCGAGGACCGGTGGGAAGACGATATCTCCATGGCCCCGAAGTCGATGTGGAGATCGCTAACACGTTGACAGACCGGGTGCCTCTTGTTGAGTTCATGTTTCTTAGTTGTTGGAGGGGCCGTGAGTGGCTTACTAAGGATGGCGCCGAGCAGGGTAGCTGCTCGGGGCCTCATGGCGGGGGCATTGATCCTTAGTTGTTGGAGAGGCCATAACTGGCCAACTAAGGATGGTGCCGAGCGGGGTAGCATCTCGGTGCCTCTAGGCGAGGGCTTTGATCCTTAACGCGGGAGGGGCCATGAGGGGCCTATTAAGGATTGGGCCGAGCATGGTAGCTGCTCGGTGTCTCTTGGCGAGGGCTTTAATCCTTAGCGTGGAGGGGCCGTTAGTGGCCTACTAAGGGTGGCCGAGCAGGATAGCTGCTTGGTGCCTCTTGGCGAGACCTTTGATCCTTAGCGCGGGAGGGGCCGTGAGTGGCCTACTAAGGATGACCGAGCAGGGTAGCTGCCCAGTGCCTCTTAACGAGGGCTTTGATCCTTAGCGCGGGAGGGGCCGTGAGTGGCCTACTAAGGATGGCCGAGCAGGGTAGCTGCTCGGTGCCTCTTAGCGAGGGCTTTGATCCCTGGTTTGTTGGGGTAGGGAGCTACCAGCCAGGGATAATCGAGCGAGGGCGGGACCGGTTGCCTCTTGCGAGGGCTTTGATCCTTAAGGACGGGCCGAGAAGGGTTACTGCCCGGTGCCTCTTGGCGATGGCTTTTTGTCCTTAAGGATGGCCGAACAGGGTTGCTACCCAGTGTCTCTTGGGGAGGGGTTTGATCCCTGGCGTTGTGTGGTAGGGGAGCTACCATCCAGGGATAGCCGAGCAGGGTAGCTGCAGGGCTGCCTCTTGGTGAGGGCTTTGATCCCTGGCGTTGTGGGTTAGGGAAGCTACCAGCCAGGGATAGCCGACCAGGGTAGCTATTGGGGTGCCTCTTGGTGAGGGCTTTGATCCCTGGAGTTGTGGGGTAAGTATGCTACCAGCCAGGGATAGCCGAGCAGGGTAGCTACTGGGCTGCCTCTTGGTGAGGGCTTTGATCCCTGGCGTTGTGGGGTAGGGAAGCTACCAGCCAGGGATAGCCGAGCAGGGTAGCTGCTGGGCTGTCTCTTGCGAGGGCTTCGATCCTTGGTGCTGGAAGGGCCGTGGAGGGTCTGCCAAGGATGAACCAACCAGTGATGCTGCTTGGTTGCCTCACAGTGAGGGGTTAGATCCCTGGCGTTGTGGGGTAGGGAAACTACCAGCCAGTGATAGCCGAGCAGGGTAGCTGCTGAGCTGCCTCTTGCGAGGGCTTCGATCCTTAGTGCTGGAGGGGCCGCGGCTCCGGTTCCCCTCAATGAGGTTCCTTAGATCCCCCGGCGAGGTGGCCCTCGAGCCGTCGTGGCGAGTTCCGTCCGCGCGACCCCGTCAAGGGAGGGGGTGTCAATCATGCCTGGTAACAGGCGAGCTGACAGACATCTCCTCAAGAAGGACAGACACGCGGAGGATCTCGAGGCGAGGTGCTCTGGCGACGGACCTTGGTGTCGAACTGTGGGGTGCCCAGCGGGCCTCAGAACGTATTGGCCCGGGAAATCTACGGCCGTGGGAGGTAGCGACGCGGTGGTCAGTAGTACCGACGCAGACGGAGTCTTCTCTCCCCCTGTAGGGGTCCTGGTCCCGAGGCGGGGGAGCGGTGACTAGGTGATCTTACCCTGCCGTTTGGACGCGGACAAGTGCTTTCATGATAAACGCAAGTCGGTTTATCCGGCTGGCGAGGGCATTGATGGCATTCAGCGGAGGAGGTTCATCCGCGTCTCCGTTGAGGGGGAGGCGGCGACTGGTGCTTGGATCGTCGTAATGATCGCACGCCATTGGATTGAGATCGGAAAGTGAACTTTTGCTTTTGTGGAATCAAGGGATTTCCACAGACGGCGCCAGCTGACGCGACCTGGATCGCGCCAAGATGTTACCTTCCGTTGATCTGCTGATGGTGGCGATGGGTGGCTGAGATTGGATCTGGAGGCTGTCGCTCCTGAAGCGTGTGGATCTCAATGGTTTTGAGGTTGTGGTTGCCAGCTACCTGCAAGGAAGTCCCGGGATGGTTGTACCACCGAGGACCCTCCGACGGTCAAGTTAGACTAGAGATCCGAGCAGAGTAACGGTTTAGTTGAGTAAAAATGGTTTACATAGACCGTCTGAAGGAGGGGTTTATATAGCGGTGGCAGCAGGCGAGGCAGGCGTGAGAATCACGCCGGCCGTTACGCTTCCGACGTCACGCCCGCGTAATGAGCGGGACCTCCCATTAAGAGCGGGATAGGCTCGTTAATGGGGGATCGTAGTGGCGTGGAACGTGGGATGTAGCCGGCGAAGATCTCGCGCATGGCGAGATTCGCGAGATGGCGGTTACGCCTGCAAACGGTGCTGTTGGTCGACCGATGAGACCGAGGAAGATGACCTCGGTGGGAGAGCTCGCGGGGGAGCGGAAGAGCCGAGGTATCTTGGTTCTGCTCGAGCCCGGAGGCGAGCTGAGAGGGCCGAGGCGGCTCGGGCCTGTTATAGCTCGAAGACGAGCTGTAGGGCCGAGGAGGCCAATTGTGCTGGGGGCTCGGAGGTGAGCCAGCGTTTGCTTGTAGGACGGGCACAGGAGTGGTTTGGTCGGCCACTGTAGGTCATTTCTTGTGAGTCCTGGGACACGTCATCTGCCACGTGTCCTGATATGGGAGATCACCGATATCGAGCATCATCAGTTTTGCTTTCCGATCTGATTACGGTTACATCTTTCGTTTCTTTGTGAAACCCTGTAAGCTTATATAAAGGTGATCCTTCATCTCGTCCTTCAATGGAACATTTCTGTTCTTCTCTCATCAAACATAGATCTCACAATTTCCTGTGTTGATGATAAGCGTTGCAAGTCTTCTCGTCAATCATGCATGCATGAAGTATGGAAACAATATCTCAAAGCAACTCTTGTTATTCTTCATCTTTTCGATATTTGTGTACCGTTGAATCATGATAGGCTCTCCACTCTATATAATCCAATCGTCGGCCTCATATTCATAATCATCATAAATTGGAACCTTTCCCCCCTCATTAACATCATCCTTGAATTCAATAATAAGCTGCTCGTAGTATATATGAACAATCATCGACAAAGGCTTTCGGATTGATTGTACTTGAAAATTTTGAAATCACCACCTTTATGTCAACTATGACATCGATAGGCAAATCATTATTTGTTACTCCAATTTTCCCTTCATCAGACTCCCACATATAGAACACATCGATGAAAAAGGTTAGATCTTTTTCTCAGACTTTCCTCATCATCCAAGTATCTCTATGGAGCACCACGATGAGGTTTTACTTTCCGATCTCAAAACCCTCATCATCTTGCTTCCGAGAAGTTGAAGCTTCAAAACCTTCTCGAAGTTACTGGATTTGTCTATGAACAATTTTTATCTCTCGATATCACGAAGATACCGTCCATTTTCCCACGCCCACGCCATTGATTCTTCTCCGTGTCACAAAAAACTCAATGTTGATTTTTTCTATTACCAATTGATACAGTATATGGGAATATTGATCACTCTCTTGCCATAGATGAAAATAACCTACAAGAGAAAACACAAATTAAGTCATTGGCAAATGAAAAAATATGATCGTCTCCTTTCCAACCAAAAGCTCAGCTTTTTGAGTAACAATATAAAGTCCAAATTACAATTCAATGTTCTCATGCCTCTCATAAAATCCATTTGTACAAGAGTTCAAATTAACCTGGTGCTAATTAATTAATAGGAATAAAACCATATTTCCTTAATAAACTTCTATAATGAAAGATTTAATGGAAATTCCATTATACCACTGAAAATATCCGCATCTCAAATTAATTTTATTATGGATACTTCTCTCAAATACAGCTATAGAAAATGTTTACACATCTATTTACAAAATAAGTTTCAATTATTAAACAAACAACTAAGTCTACATCTTATAACTTCATTCACCAAAATAACTGTTCTTTGTAACCCATCGAAACTTTTCTTCCAACTATATTATTCTGTCACATATGACAGTGAAAAGATATTCTTGCCAATTGACACTGGGCTGGGCTCTAGGTATTTTAGCTCTTGAAGCCCATATGACTACTGCCTCTATAAATGGGCTGCAATAACCCACTCCAGAGTGTCTATTGGGCCAGGCCAGGGGTCTTCGGGCCGGTCCTGACCCCAGTTGACTGGGCTTTGGGCCGGACTTAGGCCCGACCCGAAGTCCCCAAATCTGAATCCAGCCCGGCTTGGGTCGGACCAGCCCGTTTTTTAAAAGATGAATTTTTTAAGAAAATAATTTTAAAGTAAATTTTTACTTTTATGAATTTTTTTGGAATTTTTTTTAACCCGAACTTCGTGTAGCTTTCGGAGCAGACCTAAATATTTTATTAATTAAAAAATATTTTAAGAGAGGACATAAGTTGACAAATCTTACCTCTCATACAATTGCCAAAAAAAATTAAAAATACAATTCAATAAAAAAAACTAACTGGTGAGTTTTTATTGGCCTTTAGTCTTTATCAGTATCGGAGTTTTTAATGCTCTTAACATGTTGTCTATCTTCTATATCGAGCCTATTTTTTTGGCACACTGCGATCTCTAATACGCCATCCAACCGTCTCGCTCTCTTATTGCTCAGAACCTTATTATCTGCACTAAAAACAGACTCTGAAGCAACTGCGGACACCGGAATTGTTAGTAAATCAAGAGTCATGGCAGAAAGCACATGATACATGTGTCCATGTGTTTTCCACCAATTCAAAATACCAAGATTATCTATGTGATCCGCAGTGAGAAAATTACTGAAATCAGTTTGCAAATACATTGCAAGCTCATTATAAGTGGAAGAAGTAAAAACAGCTGTTCTTTATTTTTTTCTGCTGTAAAAACCGAAATATTTCTTTTTTGGAAGTTTGCTGTGAAGAGTATGATAAAGAAAAAGTTCTGTTTTAACCGTACTATGTATCATATATGTCATACAATTCACGCAAATAAAAATCTAAAACATTTTTATAATCTCCTATATCAGAACCTAAGTTTTTATAATATCTATCTAATAAAAAAATAAATTATCTTTTTTAAGTTTAGAATAAAAAACAGAAGATAAACAAAACAATGCAAGAAATTTCCGCCAATATTTATTCAATTTCGTAAGCGTGCCATGTAACATTCCAGCAAATACACTTTCAGGATCAATTACATGCTCGTTAATAATTTTAATAACATAAAATAACTTTTATACTGCTAAACATGTAGTTGAATAATAAACAACAGATAAACATTTAATTGTATTGTAAAATATTTCTAGAAATTTCAAAACATATTTACAAACAAACCAATCATAATTCTCTAAAGTATTATTGAGCATTTGTTTCTCATAAAATAAATTAATTGGCTCTCGATATTTTAAAACACATTTCAATATCTTAAAAGTGGAATTCCATTTAATTGGAATGTTGAATTTGAAAGATCTAAATTTTAAATTTAACTGGGTGCAGGTTTACTTAAAAAATTATTTTTGGGGTCCAGAGGTTTCAATAAATATCATTGTAACTTTAAGTTTCGCTAAATGAGGATTAATTATACTATGACCATTATGCACAATTAAATTTAAAACATGGCATGCACATGTTTGATGAAATAATTCTCCATTCAAAACAAAATCTAAATTATTTTTTAAAATTACTATAGCAGAATTATTATTATTAGTATTATCAAAATTAACAGAAAATATTTTATTTTGAATATTATATTCACGTACAGTACTTAAAATACAATTGCTTATATTATTTCCACTATGTGGATGCTCCATTTTTGAAAAACCAATATTTTTTATGTGAAAACAAATCATTATTAATGAAATGTGCAGTAAGATATATATATATATATATATATATATATATATATATATATATATATCTCATGCCCCATATTGTAGTCCAAAAATTAATGCAATTTTACTCTTCAGATTTGCAAAAATATCAATCAAATTGGTTTTACCATCATGAAATTTTTTTAAAACATCATTGTTCTGGATACTCTTTGAAATGCTGGATTATATGCATTTTTTACCAATCTATCATATTTTTTCGTTCTCTGCAAAATCAAATGGTTGTTCAGCATGTATGACATATCTTGTAAGTTATCTTCTATTAGTATCTTGCGAATAAGAAAACCTAGTTAAAGAGTTAGATGACAGACCTAGAGTCGTCTGCTGAGAATCTGTTTTTTCGTGTTTGATTAAATGTCTTTTTAGATAGGTAGTTTCACCTGAAGTGGAACGGGAAAAATTTGCTTGGCAATGAATACAAACTGCCCACCCGCCTTTATCTGCAACTGTTTGTACTACAAAATATTTCCAAATATCAAAAGTTTTAGCTCTTTTATCTTTAGGGGTAGAAGCTCTTAATTCAGAAACGATAGGAACAGAAACTTCTTCACGGACATGACTTTGTGACGTAGCAGGGATCTCATAATTAGAAGATTCGTAGTTAGGAGAATAAGAATCAAAATTAATTAGCAGCATATTGATTAATCTCCGTCTTTTTTGTGCATTCATATCGATTTGAAATGAACGTCTTCATGAAGATGAAACACCCATGTTACCTTGTGAAGATTAACCTGACATTCTTAATTAAAATTATTAGTGACAGAGAAAGAGAAATGATAAAATATATATGAGAAAAATATATAATTAATACAAAAAAAACCATGATTCCAAATAACAGAATCAAATTAGTGAAACTGAAGTAAAGATTTAGACTGCGGAAGTAAAGATTGCGTGATTCCAATTTTAACAGTAAACTTCTCGAAAATTAAAGAGATTAATTGGAAATTGGAAATTTTGTTGTTGTGAATTATGAGAATAATGAGAAGTGTAAATAGGTATTTATAGAGTTTTGCATTATGAGTATAGAAATGTGTAATTTTGAGTGAGCGGGTTTTAGATAATTTTACAACCCCCACTTTAATTCAAATTTCCTTCCTTTATTGAAAAAATCCATCCCCATTAAAAAAATCCCTGTCAAGAGATTGACTGGTCCCTCCCAAAAAAAAACCCAGGCCAAACGGCCATGAATTTGGACTGCCAAATTCGAATTTGGCCGGGCCGGGCCGGGCTCGGGCCAATGCCGGGCCGTCAACGGTTGGCTCAGCCAGGACCGGGCCTTGGACTTGATCGGACCGGCTGCGGGCCGGCCCGTTTAGACACCTTGAAACCCACTGCTGTTGTAGTTGTTTGTAGTCATAACTAATTATCAATTGGTATTATTACAAAATTGATCCTTTATTTTAATAACAAAAATTGATCCTGATACAACGTCTATAATATCTAACAATTTTTATATTTGATTATCCTTTATCAAATTAGTTATTATTGTGCAGAACTATATATGTTTTTAATAATTTTAATATTTTCAAGCCTAAACTAGCTACAAGCGAAACAAAATATCTGTACCCATGCATTCATCAGCTTGTTCTTACAAAGCAATGGCAATTATTAGACGCTAGTGATTTCATTAGTTTAGCTTGAATTCATAGTTTGTTACATTTCAAGATCATTCCCGCACACATACAATTCACGACCAACACTTAGTTATTGTCATCGACGTTGATTGACAACCAAGTTTAACATTTCACATGTTCTTCGGGAACAAAAAATATTCATATTTAATTTGACTTAATAGGTAGTCGATCATATAATAATCATCCTATTCATGTCGTATTTAATTTAATAAAAAGAACTTTAATTTGCTTAGTATGACTATCACAATATATAAAAAATATTGGACATCGATCATTGGCTCAAGAGTAGTAGCCAGATTGAAAAGTCTTCTTAATTTTAATTGGCTTTCTCAATTTTCATATATTGTTTTGAACGATAGGCGACAGAAGAATGAGAAAACTTACATAAGCCAAGAATATCCTTTTATTATGATACTAACAATGGTACAGATCTCTTGTATATAATAGCATATATAGGTCCTCAAACTTTATATATCTTAATAACTTCTAATCAAGTTGAACTTTGTCTGTAACTATATATATATAAAAGCTGGGTTGAGGTTGATTTTGGAAATATTTTTTGTTCCCTTCGCTTTTGGTTTTCTGCGCGTGTATGCGTCGGGATTTAATGAAATTCTCTGTAACAAATCTAGAATCTTTTTCCTTTTTTTTTAATTTCGTTATTTGGTAATTTAATACTTTAATTTCTCTAGCGTAATCATTAAAGAAACGGTAAATAGAGAGAGAATTGAAAGAGAGAGAAGAGTGGAAGAAGAGGAAGACCAAAAGAATTATTTCTCCCTTCTTGGTTCTTCCTTATAATCTTTATTAATTATATATTCTGTAATTGTTACAATCAATCCAATCTTTACCGTCAATCAAATATATTTTGTTACACACAAATCTCAATCAAATCTTCCAAGAATATCTCCGCAGATTTCAGGCGCAGACGTCTGATTACGCTCTGTATAAATTGCGCTGAGAGTTCAGACGTCTGAACCGGTTCAGAAATCTACGTATGCTTTATATATTTTGTATCAGACGTCTAAACCATAAGGTTCAGACGTTTGGTGACGCTCTGGATTCGTACTTGATAACAGCTACATCGGTGGCTTATGGAGCATAGACGTCTGATTCGAAGAGTTTGGACGCCTGTGGTCTGATTTTGGATGTGGTGGTTTTGTTTTGTTATTAATCATTAGGTAAGAAATTGGCTCTGTTTAAGAAATGGTCATATTAATAGAATTTCCTCAAATTTTGGATAGATGTTTGGTTCATGAAGAATTTTATTAATTATAAGGGAAAAGGGCTAAAATTAGATGATCAAGTCATGATGAAAGTTACAGACTCTGAAGGACTAAAGGAGTTGAAGTGTTCAACTTCAGATGGAAAGCTTGTCCTGCTTGTCGGAGGCAAGAGCTTGAGTCGATGGTGACATTAATCGATGGAAGCAATGTAAAGAAACGACTCAAGAAAGTGAGATATTGATCGATTAAGCAACCGTGTGATGTGACCCCCAACGGCGAAAGAAGCTAGGCTAGATGTTCGACTCTTTTGTGCCGCCATGAGCCTTTTCGACAAAAAACAAATGCTAAATTCCATGAATGATCAACCAAGTGGGCAACAAGATTCAGACAGGAATGTAGAGATGATCAAATCTTTAATGAAAACTTAGTACCATTAGCACATCTTGTTAATTAACAAAAAAGTATATATTTTTCAGATCAAATATAATGATTTGAACCCGACCGATGATATCATACGTAGGTTCAACTCCAATTTAATGATTGTGGGAAAAGGGGAAAAAAACAGTTATGCCAACAAAATTTTTATAATACCAATCATCAACTCTCGCCATATAACTTTAATGTAATATATATTGGTAATTGGTATAAAGATCAGAAATTGTGAAAAGATCAAGTAGTTGAGCTCAAAACATATTAGCTAGACTTCCTAGTAATTCTATTTGTTTTAATCCGCTATATAGATTTGAACCCGATGTCCTTGTCAATATATGAGAATCTAATTTATTACATCAAGATATTAATCTTAGTGTGTGTGTGTGTGTGTGTATTCTAACATATCTTCAAGTAAATAATTAAGCAAGTCCGTATAAAATATTTTATGAAGACAAGGAAGACTTGCTACTCATAAAGGTGTCTTTAGCTTGATAATAACTAGGGTGTGTGTGAGTTTAATTTAATCGAAAGACATAATTAGCTGGATTTTAACTAAACTAGGGCTCTTGCAAATGACAGTCCAAATCTAATTAGTATATATATAGTTGAAGAAGTTTCCTGGCAATGCATTTGCTTTGCAGTTGTACAGGGACTTCATATTTGTCTATTTTCTCTTAAGATTTCTCGCAAGAGTTTATCATAATAAGTTCAGTAGCAGTATGCTTAGTAGCCAACATGCTGGAAATTCTTGATACCAGAGGCAACTAATTTTGTCCTAGTGCCGCCAATGTGTATATACCTTCATGAAAATGATATTCTTCTTGGATAAGTATGAACTTAGTTGCATTTGGATTATATATCGAGAACGGTGTTAGCGGGGCTACGCCTCCAGAGAAAAGAGATTATGGAATTAAAGAATTTCGCGAAAGCGTTGGAAAACCTCCCTCGAAGTACCGACACCAGCCTGGCCGAAAGGTTAAGAAAGTATTGTGACGTGCGATTAATCCCAACTAATTATTCTTTTAAGGTTTGAAGAAAAATTCAAGAAAACAGTGCGAGCCATACTGGTTAGATAAATCAATAACCAATTTAATCTTGCAAGAGTGCACGCTGAGTGTTTCTTTTATCTCTCTCCAGGTAGCAACCATTTCACGCTCTAATCAAGATAATAAAATATATCGTTTGACCAATCCGAATTTTTTTTGGAGCCTGGGAACGTCGGTTCGGTTCTAACTAATGATAACGGTCAGAAATATGCGCAAAGGAAAGAGAATTGTTTGAATTTCTTGATGACCCCATCGAAGAAGAAACATACTATTGTGTCTTCTTCAGGTGTTCTTGTTATAGAGAACTGTTTTTCGGTCAGTCCTACCTCCTGAGTACTCGATACCGGATCGAGATCTCATATCTGTAATTTATTACGGGGACCGAGAAAAAGTAGGATGGTTGGACCTGATGATATGTCTCTCGGAGTAGAGAACGGAGCACAGGCTTATGCTTCTGCCGTCGGTGAATATCACCTAGAATTGCCAAATGGCAGTACTATGATTTTGAACAACTGCTACTATGTACCTTCCATGGTTTGCAATATCATGTCAGTTTCTTTACTTGATAAAGATGGATATAAGTTTGTTCTTGATAGAAATATCATGAACATTTACCTTAATCAGGTATTGGTTGCAGAAGGTACACAGTGTAATGGTTTCTATGTTCTTAATCAAACACAGTTCTCAGTATACAAAACACACACAAGAGGAAGAGTTCAGATATGAACGAATCCTACTTGTGGCATTGTAGACTTGGCCATATCGGAGAAGTTGCATAAAGATGGATTTTTGGATACGTTTGAATTTTTATCTTATGAAACTTGTCAATTTTGTCTCAAACGAAAGATGACCAAATCCCCGTTCACTGGACAAGGAGAAAGAGCAGCAGAGCTCTTGAGACTTATACACAGTGATGTATGTGGTCCAATGTCTATACATGCAAGGGGAGGGTTCTCATACTTCATCACATTCACTGACGATCTCTAGGTTCGGATATGTGTTTCTCATGAAACACAAATCTGAAGTTTTTGAGAAATTCAAAGAATTCAGAAACGAATTAGAGAACCAGATTGGCAAAAGTATCAAGATCCTCCGATCTGATAGAGGAGGGGAGTACTTAAGCATGGAATTCCTAGATTACCTAAAGGAGAATGGAATTCTCTCTCAGCTTACTCTTCCGTATACACTACAGCACAACAGTATATTGGAAAGGAGGAACCGTACCCTATTGGACACGGTTTGCTCCATAATGAGCAACACCGAGTTGCCTCTTTCATTTTGGGGATATGCGCTTCAAACAGCTGCATACTTACCGAACTACGTTCCATCCAAATCTGTGCCTAAGACTCTATATGAAGTATGGAGTGGACGAAATCCATATCTTAAGCGATTTAAGATATGAGGTTGTCCGGTCTATGTGAAAACACAGAAACCGGAAAAACTAGAGGCACGGTCAATTCTATATAAATTTGTAGGATATCCTAAGGATTCATTGGGATATCTGTTCTACCACACTGAGGAACAGAAGGTGTTTGTATCTCGCCACACTACCTTTTTGGAAAGGGAGTTTCTTGCAAAAGAAACTAATGGGAGTACGGTAGAACTGGGAGAAATCCGTAAACCATAAAATGAAACTGAAGTTTTGGAGGAACAGCTAGATTCAGTAATCCCAGACGAACCTCAGCCACTCCGCAGATCTGGTTGGATTTCTCATCCGACCGAGAGATACTACGGTTTTCTCATAGACGGAGATCGAGAGGATTGCATCTTGGAAGAAGATGGTTTCAGGCAGGCCATTATCAGTAGGGACTCTGAAAAGTGGCTGGATGCTATGCAATCCAAAATGGAGTCCATGTACACCAATAAAGTGTGGACCTTGGATATTTCTCCACCTGGGGTAAAACCCGTTGGATGAAAATGGATCTACAAAAGAAAATTTGGTGTAGATGGTCAGGTGGAAACCTATAAGGCTAGACTTGTTGCAAAAGGTTTTTGTCAAAGACCAGATGTGGACTATAAAGAACCTTTTCTCCAGTGGCTATACTCAAATCCATTCGGATCCTACTTGCCATTGCTGCCTTCCATGACTATGAGATCCGGCTGATGGACATAAAAGCGGCTGTTTTAAACGGAAGTTTAGAAGAGTGCGTTTATATGGATCAGCCAGAAGATTTCGTCGACAGTGGCAGCAACGGGAAAGTGTGCAAGTTGCTTAAATCTATTTATGGATTAAAACAGGTATCGCGGAGCTGGAACATCTGTTTTGATGAAACAGTCATGGAATTTGACTTCATCAAGAACGAGGATGAGCCTTGTATTTATAAGAAGATTGTAGGACGAACTGTCGTGTTCTTAGTCTTGTATGTGGACGACATTCTTTTGATAGAAAATGACATTTCTATGCTACAATAGGTCAAACTATTCTTATCACAAAGGTTCTCCATGAAGGACCTGGGTGATGCCTTGTACATTCTGTGGATTAAGATCTACAGAGATAGATCTAAGAGATTACTGGGACTTTCATAGTCCAAGTATATAGAGACCGTACTAAACAAATTTAGTATAGAAGATTTTAAGTGCGGTAACATACCCGCATTGCACGGAATCACCCTCTCCAAGGAGATGTCTCTCAAGACTGACGAGGAGAATGTTCGCATGAGCACTATACCCTACGCTTTGGCGATAGGATCTATAATGTATTCGATAATATGTACAAGGCCAGATGTAGCTTATGCGCTAAGCGTGGTAAGCCGGTATCAGTCGAACCCAGGTGAGGACCACTGGACGGCAGTAAAGAACATTCTCAAATACCTGAAAAGGACTAAAGAGGTGTTCTTGGTTTATGGTAATGGAGACCTAAAGGTCGAGTCCTTTACCGATTCAAACTTCCAGAGCGACAAGGATGACAGCAAGTCTGTCTCGAGTTTTGTGTTTACCCTCAACGGAGGGCCGGTGTGTTGGAAGAGCTCTAAACAGGATACCGTTGCAGACTCGACGATGGAGAATGAATACATTGCTGCAAGCGATGCCGCAAAAGAGGCGGTCTGGATGAAGAAGTTCATTAATGAACTTCAGGTAGTTCCGTCCATTGTTGACCCGATACCTTTGTATTGCGATAACAATGTGGCTATAGCGTTAGCGAAGGAACCACGGTCCCATCAGAAATCCAAGCACATCTTAAGGTGATATCACCTGATCAGGGAGATCGTAGATCGCCAGGAGATCGAGGTCCGGAGAGTGGATACAAAAGACAACACTGCGGATCCATTCCCAAGGCCCTTCCTCAAGCACAGTTTGAAAGACTTTTTGAGATGTTGGGTATACGGTACGCAAACAGCTAGCCCTAGAGTAGACATTGGATACTCGGTACACCAATATATATAGCCTTAGTGCAAGTGGGAGAATGTTGGATATGTATGCCCTAGAGGCCATTATTGTATATGTATACATATAGATGCTTGGACATATATATGTACAGGATTGTCTTGGTCGATATGATAGTATACTATTTGGTTTGACTTTGTCTTAACATGTGTATGTTTTACTTGCTATTATATATCTTTTATACATGTTGATAAAGACCGTAGGATCATTGCTAGACTACCTGCGTTATGATGACGATCATACTTATGGGAGCTGGGTAGTCGGACGTACATCCTTAAATGATCCATAGTCATGGGAGTATCGAGACTGGGTATCGATATTCCGGATTAGACTAATGTATATATTTCTAGACCCCGACGAGGGGCGATGGTATGGTCCTGCAACCATTGGTCTTTCGCACCTAAGATCGTATACAGGTGCTCACTGGGGGTGAGTACACCGGACGGACTCACCGAGAACTTCCAGATGATACTATACCTATCGTCATATGGAAGTTCTCGGGTGACATCAGTACAGGGTGGTCTTTAGACCTGAGATCATCATTTGTCTCGTGTGAGTTCCTACTGTGCTTTGATCACTACCCTACCACGGCTCTACTGAGTCGTGCAAACAGGTTTTGATTGGGTACAGTCCCGAACCTTTTGGAGGCAGTGAGCGATTGTCGGGGATTCATCTCTCCCGGTATTGGGAGTCGATATCGCACCGTGTTTGATTGGTCAGGACCATAAGACAAGACAGTTGGGATTTACTCATAGGCTGATCAATAGTTTTCCGGATTGGTCATGAGCCGCTTCAGCACGAATTACCTGGTTATCACGGCCTGACGTTTACCACCACCTAGACCCAGTATGCGATACTCTCAGACGAAGAGACCGGACTGTACGAAGATTGTCATAGATAGGCTCAATAGGGATCCGGATGAGTTTGCTTGTCGGCCTTCCTTTTCGACAGGTATCCGGGTAGCCATTACGTACAGCTAGTGCCACTGACGTGCTTGTGGTTATGGATTTATTTAGTAACTCACTGTCGGCGTACTGTCGAATCTTTAGAGTCCTATACAGAGGGTTTTTCCGGTTCATGCGAAATAATGTAGTGGTCGTATTGGATATGTGCAGGGTTTCGATCGATTGATATACTTTGTACTCGGACTTTCGATCGGACAGCTGGTAATACTAGCCGGCCCGGGTTTGAGCCATATGTTCCCCTCCGAATGATGGCGCAGACGACGTGAGGGCGTCTTGCCTGAGATTCGGGGCAGATGCTATATGGTTTTATCCGTCTACCTCTCCGAAGATGCCAAGTTGATTTATGGCACCGTGTATCGAAGGTTTAGACGGATGCGGCCGATGTAGCAGACTTTATCAGATTCCTCCTCGCTTGAGGGGTTTTTGATTGTGGGGATGCTCTTCCCTGCAGGCGCAAGCCCCTGCAGTTAATTACGCTACCGCATCGCGGTAGCCACTTTCTCCTTCTTTAGAATTTCACTTCGTGTCGTGTGTGTTTGTTTTGTTTGTGGTTGCCCATGGATTGTATACGGAGACTGAGTAATGCCGTCGCCCGTAGGACGTGGATTAGTCCAAATCCGTATTTACTTAGATTTGGGTTTGGTGTTCTTTAGTTTAAGGATACGTTAGCCGTATTGAGGCTAAGATCAACTTAAACGTTCGTTAAGGATACTTAGTCTGATTTGAGACTAAGACCAACTTAACGTGGTGATCCATTTAATATATGGCCGTCGGGACTCGTCACCTCTCTGACGTCGTTGAAGGATTACAACGATAGGTGTCAGAGGAGTTCGGAGATGTACCCTTGAACCAAAATTGATTTGGAGTTTTATAGTTCATTTGAATGTTTAAGGATACGTTAGCCGTGTTTGGGGCTAAGATCAACTTAAACGGCACCGTTTAGATCCGGCAAAAGAGCATTTTAAGGCTCTTTTGTTCCAGTTTAGGGACGTAGTGGTCCATGTTCCAGTTTAGGGACGTGGTGGTCCGTCGCCAGTTTAGGGACGTAATGGTCCATCATTAGTTTAGGAACGTTTCGGTCCGATATTAGTTTAAGGACGTTTTGGTCCATTATTAGTTTAAGGGCGTCTCGGTCCGATATTAGTTTAGAGACGTCTCGGTCCACGAGTTTAAGGACCCCGCAGTCCATATCGATGTGTGGTCGTCGGGACTCGTCACCTCTCCGACATCGTTGAAGGATTACAACGATAGGTGTCAGAGGAGTTCGGAGATGTACCCTCGAACCGGAGGTATATTGATTTAGAGAGCAGCGTGCTTAGTCAATTTAATTTGAGGACTTACGGCCACGATTGGGCTAAGTCCAGTTTCAATATTTTTTTGTCTTTAGCCTATTAGACCCGTACTAAGGCTTTGCCCCTTTTAAGTAATGCACTGCATTATCTTCTTTGTTTGGGCTCTGCCCCCTTTATAAATGATGCAGAGCATCTACTTTGTTTGGGCTCTGCCCTTTTTATAGCATTGCAATTTAATTAGGCCTACTAGGTCTTTTTGATTTGGGCCTGGCCCTTTGAGAAATGCATTGCATTTGTCAGGCGCTTTGCGCCAATCATAGAGCGCAAGCGCTTGTGGTGACGACACGTATCACGCAAGCGCAGTGCGCTGTGCCAATGCGCTGTGCATGCGCTGCTGACACGTGGTGCGCTCTGATGAGTTACGCCAATTCCAGAGAGCAAGGCTCTATTTCAAAAGCGCATAGCGCAGACGGTTCAAATGCTGACACGTGGCGCTCTCTGATGGCTTGCGCCAATCCAGGAGCGCAACAGCGCAGTATGCAAGTGCAAAGCACTATAATTTAAGAATCTTTTTAGAACCAATGGTTCATGACAAAGTGCAAAGCACTATTTGATTTCCTGATCTAATTTTAGATCAAAGAAAACAAGTTTTTCTTGTTTTAAAGAACCAGTGGTTCATAAAAAAGTGCAAAGCACTGTTTATTATGTGAAGATCATTGATCTTGTTCTTAGATCAATGATCTATTAGAAAAAATTCTTCTATTTTATGAAGATTTTTACCTTTTCTTCTTCTGAAATTTCTTCAGAGTTTTCTTTATTTGCAGTTCTTAGTTTCTCACAAATGTTGATGCCTTTGAATTGAGGCCTAAGGTCCTTTTTATAGTGACCATAAATTAGTTAAATTTGTTAAAGAGATCTTTCTCTGAGTGATTTGGGGAATTTTCCCCACCGTTGGATCTTTGATCCAAGGGCTTCTGCTTTACAGAAGAAAATCTTCTTGTTTTAACAAGAACAGAAAGATTTCTTTAAAATCCTCATTCTGTTTGGCGCCAATGCCCCAGCGCGTGACACGTGTCATGCAGCGCACATCGCAGCGCAGCTGCGCTTGCACAATTGCGCTGACATGCGTCGCGCAGCGCAACTACGCTGCCACGTTGGCGCGCAGCGCAGAGTGCAGCGCAACTGCGCTAGCGCGATTTGCGCTAGCGCAACTGCGCTGCCGCGTGGCGCGCAGCGCAGAGTGCAGGTCAGCCGAAGCGTTGTCTCATTTATTTTAACTTCAATTTTCAAAAATAGAGCTTTGGTCTGATTGGGGGAAAACAGAAGTATTGTTTCTTTTCCTACCTTGGAATTTGAACAGAGTTTTGCTCTGATTGAGGTAAACAAATGCCCCCCCACCGTTGCGCTTATGTGTCCCCAAACGTGAGCGCAACGGTGGCAGAATTCCAACCGTTGCGGCAGCCTTTGGAAGTTGAAAGGGCATTTAACGCCTATAAATAGGACTTTTGGTCCTCAAGAGATGATTATCATCTTCAAAAAATTTTATTTTCAGAGTTTTGCTCTTTTCTTTAAGAACTCTAATAATTAGAATTTCTTAGAACTTTTGAGGTAGAAATTTTAATTAATTTAAATTAAATTAAGTTAATTTTAATTAACAGAGGCTTTCTCTTAATAGATCCCTGATCTAAAGAAAACCCATCAGGGATTTCACTTAGTAGAGCTTTGCTCTATAGATCTGAAAGGATCTAAAGAGATCTAGAGGGAACCCTATTAGGGTTCCATTAATAGAGCTCTGCTCTCTAAAAGATTTTCCTTGTATTTTCTTAATTCATTAATGGAGCTTTGCTCCTTCCAAATCATATAGAAGAACTCTTAAGAATTCTTCATGGATCTTGGAAGTTAAAGATGGCATTTGATATTATTATTATTATTATTATTATTATTATTATTATTATTATTATTATTATTATGATTATTATTATTATGATTATTATTATTATTATATCGTCTTTTTAGAGCAAAGCTCTCAATGTTCTCAAGGGATTTTCTTCAAATTCTCCTCATAACTGATTTTGACCCGTTTCACTCCTGTCTGCAAAGCATTGCTCTCAAGGAGTTTAACTTTTAACTTTCTGTATCTTCTTATTTGCTAATCTCCCTGTACTGTTTTCTTCAGGTATTATGGCGGTGCGTCTATATAGCCTGCACAAGTTCATCACTTATGAGGACATCCGTGTACAGGGCCGTCAACAAAACCAAGAGTTTACAGATGCCCGGTGTGCGGAAGTTATGGGTCGCCTTCACGCAAGCGTTGGTTGGCTGCTTCCTCGTCGTTCAGCTCTCTTGAAAGTCGTACTGGGAGCGATTTGGAGAGCACTCCCGGGGTTCCACGAGGCCATGCCACTCACTGCGCTGGATGACGCTGAGGACAAGGTGCATTCAGTGCACCTGCCGGGGCTAATCTCGAAGAATCGACGGGACAGCCTCATCGACATTCTTCATCAAGTCTTCCAGCAGACGACGATAATCGCTGCTTATCGAAGGCTGGGGGGCTTGCCGAGGATCTTGACACACAGGAGCGCGAGAGGCTGCGCACAAGGATAATCAGAAAGGCCAGAAGAACTCTGGATGGCCTTACTTTTGACTTCCTCAATCCGTGCCCTGGATCTGAGATTATTCCATTGTAATAATATCTCTTATTTATTGCTTTCTGATTGTAAGAATTTTTGGCAATATTAATGAAGAAGTTTTATCCCAGCTTATCTTATTCCTCGCTCTGAGTCTTTTGCACATGCATGAATGAGTGTGCCTCGAGTGCTTGTAAATCGGATGTTCTTTTGCCGCTTTCTTCTTCCTCTTATTATCAACATGTTGACTCGATGAACATAATTGGCAGATAATTAGTTTTTCCAAGAGATAGCGATGGCTCAGGCCGCAGGTTCAGACCTGCCGCCTAAGACTTTTCAACTCTATGAGCCGTGAGGGTCTCACAGAGACTTTTCTCCCTACGGATCGAAAGGATCTCGTAGGTGGGTTTTCTCCTTAGGAATCGTGAGGATTCCCAAGTGTGTTTTCTCTTATAAGTCATAAGGATCTTATAAGAGAATTTTCCCCCCTTACGAGTCGAGAGGACCCGTAAGCGGTTGTTTCCCTCCTTGTCGAAACTCGACTTTGGAGAGTGGGACCCGTGAATAGTATGCAAGAGACCGTTTTAGATCGACTTGCAGGGTCCCATTGTTCAGGAATCAAGTTTCTTAATCCCTGCTGCCTGAGGCTTCATCTTGCAAGTTGAGACGAATCGGGAATTTCCCGCGGAGACATTGGTTTCTCTGCGAACCGACGCGAATCAGGAGGCTCTTGTCAAGGATGTTTGTTTCCCTGAGTTGAGGTATTTGCCAAGGATTATTTGTTTCTCTGGTGCCAAGGATTATTTGTTTCCCTGGTGTCGAAACGAGTCGAGAATTTCCCACGGAGACACTGGTTGCTCTGCGAGTCGACACGAATCAGGAGGCTCTCGTCAAGGATTGTTTGTTTCCCTGAGTTAAGGTATTTGCCAAGGATTATTTGTTTCCCTGGTGTTGAAACGAGTCGAGAATTTCCCACGGAGACACTGGTTACTCTGCGAGTCGACGCAAATCAGGAGGCTCTCGTCAAGGATTGTTTGTTTCCCTGAGTTGAGGTATTTGCCAAGGATTATTTGTTTCCCTGGTGTTGAAACGAGTCAAGAATTTCCCACGGAGACACTGGTTGCTCTGCGAGTCGACGCGCATCAGGAGTCTCTCGTCAAGGTTTGTTTGTTTCCCTGAGTCGAGGAATTTGCCAAGGATTATTTGTTTCCCTGGTGTTGAAACGAGTCGAGAATTTCCCACGGAGACACTGGTTGCTCTGCAGTCGACGCGAATCAGGAGGCTCTCGTCAAAGATTGTTTGTTTCCCTGAGTTGAGGTATTTGCCAAGGATTATTTGTTTCCCTGGTACCAAGGATTATTTGTTTCCCTGGTGTCGAAACGAGTCGAGAATTTCCCACGGAGACGCTGGTTGCTCTGCGAGTCGACGTGAATCAGGAGGCTCTCGTCAAGGATTGTTTGTTTCCCTGAGTCGAGGAATTTACCAAGGATTATTTGTTTCCCTGGTGTTGAAACGAGTCGAGAATTTTCCACGGAGACACTGGTTGCTCTGCGAATCGACGCGCATTAGGAGGCTCTCGTCAAGGATTGTTTGTTTCCCTGAGTTGAGGTATTTGCCAAGGATTATTTGTTTCCCTAGTGCCAAGGATTATTTGTTTCCCTGGTGTCGAAACGAGTCGAGAATTTCCCACGGAGACACTGGTTGCTCTGCGAGTCGACGCGAATCAGGAGGCTCTCGTCAAGGATTGTTTTTTTCCCTGAGTCGAGGAATTTGCCAAGGATTATTTGTTTCCTTGGTGTTGAAACGAGTCGAGAATTTCCCACGGAGACACTGGTTGCTCTGCGAGTCGACGCGCATCAGGAGGCTCTCGTCAAAGATTGTTTGTTTCCCTGAATTGAGGTATTTGTCGAAGACATTGGTTTCTTCGGAGTTGGGATGAATCATTAAGATCTGGCTTCGTTTTCTGGGGGAGCCAGTTGGGAAAGTATGGCTCCCTTTTCGTTTGCGCCCTTGGATTGTATACAGGGATCGATGTGATCTTAACTGTAGGGCCAAAGTTTTATCATTCTCTTTTTTTTTATTTCCGGGATGCTCTATCATTTCAGCTTTTATATCGCGAAGGTCGCGATTGCCCAATCATTTCAGCTATTTTTCGTGGTGCCCAATCATTTCGGCTATTTATTTTATTTTTACTCGCTGTTTTTTATTGCGAGTTGCCCCATCATTTCGGTTATTTTGCATGCATACATTTTACTTGCTGCTTTTTGTTGCAAGTTGCCCCATCATTTCGGCTATTTCGTATGCATGTGCGGCCTACTGGCTTTTCGCCGTAAACCTGAAATTGGACACCGATTTTGGCATCAGCACCGCTACAACTGGGATATTGCCAGGAGCGAATCATCATTTGCCTCTGTTGTTGTCGAACAAAGGAGGCTTAGCGACCAGGGTTAGGGTCCTGTCGACTAAGGCTTTGACTTCATGAACCGTAAGGGTCCCATAAAAGTATTTCTCCCTACAAGTCGTGAGGATCTTGTAGGTGTATTTTCTCCTTAGGAATCGTGAGGATTCCTAAGTGTTTGTTCCTTTGTAAGTCGTAAGGATCCTACAGGAGGGTTTTCTCCTCATAAATCGGGAGGATTTACAAGGGTTGTTCACCATGCAAACATATCCCTAGTCTCGGATGAGACTTAATTAGGGAAATGTTTATTCGCGCCCGTGGATTGTATACAAGAGCCAGTATTGCAACCACTTGTAGGGCAATATCGGAAGTTATGGGGGGGGGTTGCTTAAGTACAGGTTTAGGTCTCTGTAAGTTAAGACTTTCAAATCTTATGAGCCGTGAGGGTCCCATAAGAGAGTTCTCCTTACGAGTCGTGAGGATCTCGCAAGTGTAATTTCTCCTTAGGAATCGTGAGGATTCCTAAGTGTGTTGCTCCTTTGTGAGTCGTAAGGATCTCACGCGGGTGGTTTCTCCTTACAGGGTCGAGAGGATCTCGTAAGTGTCTTTTAACGAGGTTGCGTCCTTTCGGGTTTTCACAAACACTCGCCGGTAGTCCTGCTGTTTTTACTCACGGAGCCCTTTGGGTTTTCATCCGTGCCCGTTTTGCTTATGGACATACCGTTTTTTTTATCTCGTCGGCCTACGGATGCCGCGGTATTAGTTTAAAGACGTTTCGGTCCACTATTAGTTTAAGGACGTTTCGGTCCATCATGGAGAAGGATGGCTACTGCTTATAAAGTTTGAGCTTAGGAAGATAGCGAGAGGACATAGTCATCGTCATCTATCATTGCCCTAGGCTGCGGCTCATTAAGCGTAGTATTTCTTTAGGAAGCGACCGTTTATTGGCCTGTAAGGCCTTTCACCGTGCATGTCCATGAGTAGATAAGCCCCACCCTGGTAGACCTTATCTATGATGAACGGGCCTTCATAGTTTGGCTCGAATTTTCCCCGCTTGGCGCGATTGGGGATCATAGGCCTTTTGACCACTAGCACAAGTTCGCCTTGGCGGAATGTCCTCGGTCGGGTCAATCTTTCATATGAGCGCATCATCTTTTCTTTATAGGCTTCAAGATTTTGTTGCGCTATGAGCCGTGTTTCCTCAAGGGCATCAAGCTCCTCAAACCGAAGGTTAGCACTTTCTTCGTTCGTCAACTCGTAGTGGATTGCCACTCGTAGAGAGGGTAACTCTATCTCGAGGGGGAGTACTGCTTCGGTACTGAATACCAACGCGTATGGCGTTGTGTTCGTGGCCATCTTGAACGTAGTTCGGTACGCCCAAAGAGCCTCTTGCAGTCTCTCGTGCCAGTCTTTCTTATTTTAAGACACCGTATTTTTCATGATTTTTGTCAGGGTCTTGTTGAAGGCTTCGACTAGACCATTAGCTCGGGGATTATAAACTGAGGAATATCTCCAGTCTATATTATGCTGCTGTGCGAAACGACTGATCTTGTGACTCCTGTAGGCTGGACCATTATCGGAGATGATCCGTCGCAGAGTCCCAAACCAATAAATGATGTGTGTCTTGAAGAAATGGAGGATATTCTCCGTTTTCACTTCCCTCAACGGTACTGCTTCTGCCCATTTGGAGAAGTAATCAGTCGTTGCTAGGATGAAACGATGTCCCCTGGACGACGCTGGTTCGATGGGGCCGACTATATCAGTTCCCCACATTTCGAATGGCCAGTTAGCCACTGTTGGATGGAGTAGATTTGAATGCTGGTGGATGAAATCCCCATGGATTTGGCATGAGTGGTATTGCTTCGCATATTCGAGGCAATCATGAATCATCGTGGGGCAGTAGTAGCCCATCTGTTTGATCTTCAATTTCATCTTCGGGCCCGCTTGGTGAGAACAACAGATTCCGTCATGAACTTCCAGAACGACTCTTTCCGCTTCGTCAGGTCATAAGCATCTCAGCCATAGAGAATCGAATGACCTCTTGTACAGAGTATCATTGACGAAGGCGAAAGACAGAGCTCGTTTCATGAGCCGATGTCTTGTGGACGCATCTTCGGGCATTCGGTGGGACTTAAAGTAGTCTATAAAGACTTCCCTCCAGTCCTCAGCCTTTTCTCGTTCTTTTATTTGTAAGGTCGTCTGCTTAGTCGCTCCCTTTTCTTCTGATGATTCCAGAGGTATATCTGCTGGGGCGAGCACCCGACGGCTTTGTACCACGATTCTTACGTCATCGAGGTTCTCGTCAGCCAGTTCTTTAGCGAGCTTGGCCAACGCGTCCGCTTTGCTGTTTTCCGCGCGCGGTATGTTTTCCAAAGTGTAGGCAGGGATTTTGGTCAACAGTTGTTGCACCTTTTCACCGTACTTCACCAACTCCGGTTTGCACGTTTGATAGTCGCCGTTTACTTGACTAACGACCAGCTGGGAATCTCCATATATGAGGAGGTTTTCAATTCCCATGTCGATGGCAATCTCGAGACCTGCTATCAAGGCTTCATATTCGGCTTCGTTATTCATCCTCGGCTCTGTTAAGGAGAAAGCGAAGCGCATTATTCCTCCTTGTAGGGTCACGAAGATAAGACCTACCCCCGATTTGATCATTGGCGTACTTTGTTTGCGCTTTTTCATGGAGGATGCCCCATCGAAATAAATCTCCCATCGGGTATCACCACTGTCGATCGCGTCAAACGCATGTTCGTCTTGCAAATCGCAATTCAGAGGAGAATCGGCAGGTATCGGGTGCTCAGCGAGGAAGTCGGCAATGGCCTGGCCTTTCACTTCCTTGAGAGGTTGATACGTTATCGAGAACTCCATCAAGAGCAGGGCCCATTTAGCGAGTCGCCCCGTCAATATGGCCTTTGACATTAAATATTTAAAAGGGTCCACTTTCGAGATGAGACGGACTTCATGTGCCAATGCATAGTGCCTGAGCTTCGTTATCGTGAAGATCAACGCTAAGCAGTGTTTTTCAATGGGGGAGTAATTGCTTTCTGCCCCCAGCAGAACTCGACTTAAGTAGCAGAGTGCTCTTTCTTTCCCCTGGTCATTCTCTTGCGCCCATAAGGCGCCTAAAGAACCTTCGAGGGCGGTTGTATAAAGAATAAGAGGCTTTCCCTTAACCGGAGCAGCCAACACTGCGGGTTCTGCAGGTACTGTTTAATTTCGTCCAGCGCGCCCTGGAATTTTTGATCCCAAACGAATAGAGTCCCCTTTTTCATCAGGTGGCTGTAAGGACGGCATTTGCCCGAAAGGTTGGCTATAAATTGCCGTATATATGCAAGTTTCCCTTGGAGAGACCGCAGCTGTTTGAGAGTTCTCGGCGGAGGCATTTCCATGATCGCCTTGATCTTAGACGGATCTATTTCGATACCTCGGTGTCGAACGATGAATCCCAGGAATTTACCCGAGGAAACTCCGAACGCGCACTTGAGAGGGTTCATCTTCAAGTTGTATTGTCGAAGGCGCTGAAATACGGTCTTCAGATGCTCGAGATGTTCCTCGTATGATTTGCTCTTAACCACGAGGTCATCGATATAACATTCGACGATTTCGTGTATAAGGTCATCGAAGATCTTCATCATGGCCCTCTGATAGGTGGCGCTGGCGTTCTTTAGACCGAAGGGCATTACCTTGTAACAGAATATTCCCAAAGGAGTCCGGAAAGCGGTGTGCTTCTGGTCTTCGGGATGCATTTTTATTTGATTATACCCTGATGAGCCGTCCATGAAGGAGAAAACCTCATGCGTGGACATATTGTTTATCATCAGTTCGGTGACTGGTATCGGGAAATCATCCTTCGGGCAGGCTTTATTGAGATCCCGAAAATCCACGCATATGCGCACCGTCCCATTTTTCTTCATCACCGGGACGATGTTGGCAATCCAGTCAGGATATTAAACTTTCTGGATGAAGCCGGAGTCGATCAGCTTCTTGACCTCAGCATTGATGCTCATCTCGAGCTCGAGCTGCATTCTCCTCGGCGCCTGTTTGACTGGCTTGACATCTGGGGATATCGCCAATTTGTGCACAGCAACTTCCGGATCTAGTCCTGGCATCTCGGAATAGTTCCATGCGAAGCAATCTCTATGCTGTACAAGGACGTCTCTTAACGCAGCTACCCTTTCTTCAGATAGCAGCTCGCTGACAAACGTCGGCCGTGGGTCGTTCACCGTCCCCAACTCAGTTTTCTTGAGGTTATCTGCAGTAGTATGTATTACATCCTCCAGTTCTTTCGGAGCTGGCGGAAATTCTGAGATCACCTCATCATTGCAGTTTTCGAAGCACCAGGGAAGGCTGTCCATGTTCTCGGGCTTTTCTTTTAATATTGTTATCATGTGACAGGTGCGAATCCGCTTCCAATCCCAATGTGGAGTTGGTTCTGTTCTTGTGGCTTTGGGTTCATGCTTTTGTGGCGGTGTTACCCTCCAGTTGTCAGACAGAGCGAATTTGCCGAGCTGATACTGATCTTCGACCCAATTCTTGAAGGTGAAGCAGTCTTCGAGCGGGTGCCCTATTACTCGATGGTAAGAGCAATAATTTGGGTCAGAGACTTCGCCTGCTCGTTCGGGGTTTTTGGACTCCGGCAGTGTAAGCATTTGATGTTTTCAAGCAAGATCAAGTATCTTCTTCGTCTTGTCCCGAGGAAACGAGTATGCTCGACCCATTTTCTTCATGAGGGATAGATCAATAACGCTCGACTCCCGTTTGCGTGGCTTCTTAGCCCCGCTTTGTTGCTGTTGAGCGCCTTTTTGGCCTTTCGACTTATTTCTACCTCTGCGTTGAGCCTTTTTTATAACAGGTTGATATGGGGCGGCATTTTTGTCCTTCATGGCCTGTTGAAGGAGGCGTTGCGTTTTGGCTTTCTCGTAGATTGCCATTTCACGGTTGTGATCATCTCGGATTTTCTGACCAGCTTCCCTTATAAGCCTGTCCATTTGTTCCTCGAACGACGGACCGGGCACTTTCGCATCAGGAATTTTTACTGGTTCAGGATTAGTGTCCTCCTGTCGAGCATCTGCTTCTTCATTGAAGTCGCGCACGATGTAACAGTCGCGGAGCAGCTCTCGTTTCTTAGAGCGAATGTATCCGAGCCCGATTATCTCCATCCTCCCACTAGGCAGCTTGTGCTGAGTTCCGGGAACATTCCAGACCCTGTCATAGAATTTGGCCTTTCTAGCGGTCTTTTTGAAGGGTATCCCTTGGCGCTTCAATAGCCTCTTCAAGCCTTCTGTATAATATCTGGGTAGATGGATGGGTTGAAGTCTGTCCAGCGTAGAATCTGCACCGTGCCAGATTTCTTTCTCCACTTTGTTTTCTTCAGAGCGGTAGAATAGAATTGCCCTTTCACCTCCTCGCCTGGACGGGATATAAAACGTCTACAGCTCTTCTACACTGTCGGTATCGAGTGCATCCAGTTCTTTATAATGTTTAAGCGGCACCATGGCTACTTGCAGAGTTTGCTCTTCATCAGCAGAAGCTCGTATTGAAGGTCGAGCAGAGAATACAGCATGGACTTCATCCTCCGAATCACTACCAAAGATCAACGTAAGAGCGGATGGTACTGGCTCGGTGTATTGGGGCGGACCCAAGTAAACTATCTCCTCTTCCTCCTCGGTATCACTGCTGAAGACGGGGATGGTAGCGTTAGTTTTATTCTCCGGCTTGTGACACCTTTCCGTGTCTTCGAAACTTGGCAAGAAGTATTTGGCATCTTCATATTTGCGAACTTCATTCACAGAAAACGGATTCAATTCTCCCGCCATGGTGTACTCGAGACCATCCCTACAATATTTCATACACTGATACTGTGTAGAAGGGATGATATTGTACTCGTGTAACCATGGTCGACCGAGCAGAGCATTATAGCATGTCTTGGCATCTATGACGTGGAATTTAATGTCTGTGAAGAGCAGCCCGAAGCGTACGTCAGTATCACAGATCCAAGAGTTTTTGATGATTAGGAGTCGAATCCGGAGATGGTGATCTTGTCTCGGACGAGGTGTTGGACACTCATGCAGATTTCCTTTAACACCCGCACATTGAGTAGATTAACAGACGATCCGTTATCGACCAGGATTTTACTTATCTTTATGTCATGGCAATAACCTGAGACATAAAGGGGCGATTGTGTTCGCACGTACCAAGGAGAAGGTCTTCATCGCCAAAAGCAACATCGGTCGTGTGCACTTCCTCCAATTCATCCTTCATCTTTTCTTCGGCCAGGAAGGCTTGGAACTGCTCCGAGTCTTGTAGTTCCTTAATCAACGAATCCCTCGCCTCTTTTGATAGTAACAGGGCATCAAGAATGCTGAGCTGTGAGGGTAGCTTCCTCAGATGCGCTAAAACATTGTAATCCACCTTATTTCTCTTCGGCGGGTTCTTGGCAATTAGCTCCTCCGCAACTTGGTCGTCTAGGGCAATATCCTTAGGGACCTTCTCATTCCCTTTATCTTTCTTGTTTGAGGGTCCGAGATTCTTTTCAGGTAGCGTCCGATTGCGCAGCTGGATATTTTCGCAAACCTTCGGTTCTTCTTCTTTTCCCAAAGTGGATTCCTTGAAGAGAGGGCCAAGCTCCAGCTCCTCATCAGAATCGCTCCCGAATGTGAGCATTTGTGATCCCCCGGTGTCAACCATGCAACAATCACCGGTAGTTCTGTTAAGCCCTTTGATCGTTCTATTCTGCTCTCGGCGAGTCTTGCGCTTTTCCTGCTTAAACTGTTACCGGTGAGCAACATATCCTTGCCACCATCTATCGAAAATTTTGCACTCTTCAGTGGGGTGCGAAATCTTCCGATGATACAAGCAATAGGAGGGGTGCATTTCCGCTTCACCAGTAACGCTTTCCTCATAGGATGGTAACTTCATACCCATTGACACGGCTTTAGAAAACCTCTTCTTCATCTTGAATTTGATTTTATCCACCGTGGGTGTACTTTGCTTCAGCGGGAATATCTCAATTCTTTCATCAAGGCGCTGGCGTTTGGCCTTTTCGAATATGACCGCTTCGCGCTTTCGATCAGCCTTGCTTTTTAAGAAAGCTTCATTGAGGAATGCGTCAATTACTTCATCCGATGGCCCCAGAATTTTTGGTTCGGGATCTGCCCCCAGCGTTTCAGTACAAGGAGTCTCTTCATCGTCCATGAATGAATGGGAAATCACATGACAGCTCGCCACGTATCCTTCAGATTCGTCGGATGAACTTTCTCTCTCATCTTCCTTTTGAAAGACGTGATTGAGGAATTCTTGAAATGTAATGGGAGTCCGTGCCCTTTGGTTGTATTCTTCCAGCGTGTCAATTTGTTTTTGCAAGTCCGTGCGCTTATCGCCAGGCTACACGGGCTTCTTCGACTTCTTCTTCTTCTTCTTTGAAGATTTCGACGGCTGGTTGTGAATGTTTGGGCCACTTCCACCGTTCTTTTGAGTTGGACAAGGCTTCAACATTCCTTCAATGATCTGCGGCTCCAACGGGTTCTTCCACTTGATTGCTGGGCATGTTTGAAGATTATTTAGCATCCTCTTCGTCTTGGCTGATAATACAACCTTCCAGGGAGCTTCCTCAACGACAGAGCACGTTGCCCCTGGCGTATTCATTCCCTTAGAGGTGTCGGGCTACGGTGGATTCACCTTCCATTTGTCGGATAATGCAAACTTGCCCTGTCGGTACTGGTCTTCAAGCCAATTTTTGAAGACATAGCAATCCTCGATCGGATGACCCAGTACTCGATGATAAGGGCAGTAGTTGGGCTCATTGACGTCACTTGGTTGCGATGGACGTTTTGAATCTGGCAGATTTATGAGTCGGTTATGCAACGCCAACTCGAATAACCTTCTCATTTTATCTCGGGGAAACGAGTAAGAACGTCCCATCCTATCCTCAAGGGGTACGTACGGGCGCATATTATTTTGACGAACAGTCGGCTTCGGGTTGTTCGGCTGTTGCTGAGCATTAGCGACAACGATCGCTTTCCCCTTTCCCTTCTCATTTCGGGAGTCCGGCTTTGGAAGAGGAGGTTTATGGCCCATCTGATCCATTTGCACCAGCTTGTCGATTAATGCCTGGAAGGTGGTCGGCTTGAAGAACATCATAAATTGCGAAATGGTTGCTTGCGGGTCGAGGGTTCCAACAAACATTCCCACTGCCGGAGCTTCTTCTATGCGCTGCTCGCATTTTGACCATAAATTACGCCACCGTATAACATACTGGACCCATGTTTCGCCCGACTTCACCCTGGCATTAATCAATGCCGTTATCGGGGTATGCTCGCTAGCACTCGCGAAACTTTGGGTAAACAGCAGCTCCATCTCAGCAAAGGTCTTGATAGAGTCATTCGGGAGCTCGGAATACCATTCGAACGCTGTATCCGACAAGCTACCAACGAACTGACGTAGCAACAATTTATCATCACCACCGGTGTTGCCGCAAAGCGCCCTGAACTGGGTGACATGCTGGTGGGGATTGCCAGTCCCCTTATACACGTGGAATTTTGGTATCGTATAACCTGGCGGGTATTTGATCTGGTCGTACCAGCCTGGATACGGTCGCCCTGTTTTTACGACCTGTCCCGCTGCTTCCGTCACTTGATGGACCTGGATCTGCTGAGCTATATATTCGTCCAGATCGGATTTGGAAATTGCCTCCTCCTTGGCTGTTGACAGAGCCGGTGGAGGATTTGATATTTCTCCCCTATCGTCTTCAAGGACGATTGGGGGATCTTCAGCGGGTGGATCCTATTGAATCATCATGCCCACCATGTCCTGGAACAGGAGGGCCATTTTCTTTATACTGGCCGCTTGTTCCGCAGCCTCTTTATCCTTCTTCTCCAGTATGCGACGAAGGAATTCCGCGTCAGTTTCTTGTTCCTGACGTTCATCCGAGGAGGTTTCAGGGGTTTCTTTTGGCCCAGTAAATGCGGCCATCGCGGTCATCATCTCTTGGAGCTTTTGCTGTTGCTCCTGAGCCTTGGTCACTGACCGCATAAGCGGTCTATGACCTGTGGATGCATGGCTGTCCTCCTTTCCCGACGCCATGTATACTGTATGAACTGTTATGCCCCAAGACTTAAGGCGTTTAGGTTCACCATTTTTAATATTTTCCGCTGGCACGGGGATTTTCTCTGGTCTCCTTCTTTTGTGGGCCGTTGAAGTTGAAGGGGCTGTTGCAGTGGGCATCCTAGCGATTGTTGTCCTCTGCTGTTTAATAGGACGGTCTTTTTCTTTCTCCACCTTCGCCTTTTTCTGTTGACGAGAGTGGTCCGGGTCAATCACGGAGTCTTGAACCCTCGCCAAACCTTGTATATTTTTTAAGACAGTCGTTGAAGGGGTTGTTCCTGCTTTGTTTCCAGAACTCTCTCCATAGGTGGAGGAGATCTTTTCAATGTAGCGGTTGGAGAGTTCTTATGTACCCTCCTTAACAGTTCGAAGCTGTTCCCAGTTGGAATAGCAGCGTCGACCTCCACCACTGGAGCAGGTGGAGTTAGCCCTGAGGAGGAGTTGCCCCCTGCCTTCCTCACTCGTCTCCAATGACGACATCGAGCATGACGAGCCGTTGGGACTGGCTCGGAGATAGAAACGCCTTCTCTTTTCCCCTTGTCCGGTTGAGGCGCTGCTGGTGTTAACTTCTTAAAGACTGAGGTTGTACTTTGGGGGTGATATTTAACCTGTCAAAGATAGACCCTCGTGCAGGGGCCGAAGCGGGAATAGTCAGCCTTGAAAAGACTGACTCTTTGACGGGAGAAGCCGCCTTAACGACTTCCGGAGCAGTGGCTGTTGCCCTCCTTGGGACAGCCCTTTTAGAGTTCACAGGCTTCTTGACGGGCCCTTCAAAGTTTTGATCCAGCCTTGCAAAGACAGAGGCCGTTGGCTTGGTAATGGACGATCCGTTGACAGGGGTCGTCGTAGCAGTGAGCCGGTCGAAGACCGACTTCTTGTTCACTTACGGTGCAGGCATTGGCATAGAGAAGCTTGAAGGCGGGATCATGGTCCCGAAAAACAGGCCGGTGGTGGCCTAGGTCACCTGTTCAACCGGCAAAGCAAGGAAGGAGGCCGCTTGGGGCCCATATGCTACACCTCTAGGTGAGGTGGAGCGTCCGTTGCAGTGGCACTTCGAGCAGTTGGTGCAGTTAGAGGCCATGGATGCTTGAGTTCTGCGCCAGACAAAAGACCAAATCTTAGTGACTTGAAATCCAAAGGCAACCGTTAACAAACCGCGATTGGTTCGCGAAGACGACATACGAAGTGTGGAGTGGAAAGAGTAAAAGGTCCCACCGAACGTGCCAGAATCTGTTCCCCTCCGAATGACAGCGCAGACGACGTGAGGGCGTCTTGCCTGAGATTCGGGGCAGATGCTATATGGTTTTATCCGTCTCCCTCTCCGAAGATGCCAAGTTGATTTATGGCACCGTATATCGGAGGTTTAGACGGATGCGGCCGATGTAGCAGACTTTATCAGATTCCCCCTCGCTTGAGGGGTTTTTGATTGTGGGGACGCTCTTCCCTGCAGGCGCAAGTCCCTGCAGTTAATTACGCTACCGCATCGCGGTAGCCATTTTCTCCTTCTCCAGAATTTTACTTTATGTCGTGTGTGTTTGTTTTGTTTGTGGTTGCCCGTGGATTGTATACGGAGACTGAGTAATGCCGTCGCCCGTAGGATGTGGATTAGTCCAAATCCGTATTTACTTAGATTTGGGTTTGGTGTTCTTTAGTTTAAGGATACGTTAGCCGTATTGAGGCTAAGATCAACTTAAACGTTCGTTAAGGATACGTTAGTCTGATTTGAGACTAAGATCAACTTAACGTGGTGATCCATTTAATATATGGCCGTCGGGACTCGTCACCTCTCTGACGTCGTTGAAGGATTACAACGATAGGTGTCAGAGGAATTCGGAGATGTACCTTTGAACCAAAATTGATTTGGAGTTTTATAGTTCATTTGAATGTTTTAGGATACGTTAGCCGTGTTTGGGGCTAAGATCAACTTAAACGGGACCGTTTAGATCCGGCAAAAGAGCATTTTGAGGCTCTTTTATTCCAGTTTAGGGACGTAGTGGTCCATGTTCCAGTTTAGGGACGTGGGGGTCCGTCGCCAGTTTAGGGACGTGATGGTCCATCATTAGTTTAGGGACGTTTCAGTCCGATATTAGTTTAAGGACGTTTCGGTCCATTATTAGTTTAAGGACGTCTCGGTCCGATATTAGTTTAGGGACGTCGCGGTCCATGAGTTTAAGGACCCCGCAGTCCATATCGATGTGTGGTCGTCGGGACTCGTCACCTCTTCGACATCGTTGAAGGATTACAACGATAGGTGTCAGAGGAGTTCGGAGATGTACTCTCGAACCGGAGGTAAATTGATTTAGAGAGCAGCCGTGCTTAGTCAATTTAATTTGAGGACTTACGACCACGATTGGGCTAAGTCCAGTTTCAATATTCTTTTGTCTTTGGCCTATTAGACCCGTACTAGGGCTTTGCCCCTTCTAAGTAATGCACTGCATTATTTTCTTTGTTTGGGCTCTGCCCCCTTTATAAATGATGCAGAGTATCTACTTTGTTTGGGCTATGCCCTTTTTATTGCATTGCAATTTAATTAGGCCTACTAGGTTTTTTTGATTTGGGCCTGACCCTTTGAGAAATGCATTGCATTTGTCAGGCGCTTTGCGCCAATCAGAGAGCGCAAGCGTTTGTAGTGACGACACGTGTCACGCAAGCGCAGTGCGCTGCGCCAATGCGCTGCGCATGCGCTGCTGACACATGGCGCGCTCTGATGAGTTGCGCCAATTCCAGATAGCAAGGCTCTATTTCAAAAGCGCATAGCGCAGATGGTTCAAATGCTGACACGTGGCGCTCTCTGGTGGCTTGCGCCAATCCAGGAGCGCAACAGCGCAGTATGCAAGTGCAAAGCACTATAATTTAAGAATCTTTTTAGAACCAATGGTTCATGACAAAGTGCAAAGCACTATTTGATTTCCTGATCTAATTTTAGATCAAAGAAAACAAGTTTTTCTTGTTTTTCTTGTTTTAAAGAACCAGTGGTTCATAAAAAAGTGCAAAGCACTGTTTATTATGTGAAGATCATTGATCTTGTTCTTAGATCAATGATCTATTAGAAGAAATTCTTCTATTTTATGAAGGTTTTTACCTTTTCTTCTTCTGAAATTTCTTCAGAGTTTTCTTTATTTGCAGTTCTTAGTTTCTCACAAATGTTGATGCCTTTGAATTGAGGCCTAGGGTCCTTTTTATAGTGCCCATAAATTAATTAAATTTGTTAAAGAGAACTTTGTCTGAGTGATTTGGGGAATTTTCCCCACCGTTGGATCTTTGATCCAAGGGCTTCTGCTTTACAGAAGAAAATCTTCTTGTTTTAACAAGAACAGAAAGATTTCTTTAAAATCCTCATTCTGTTTGGCGCCAATGCCCCAGCGCGTGACACGTGTCATGCAGCGCACAGCGCAGCGCAGCTGCGCTTGCGCAATTGCGCTGACACGCGTCGCACAGCGCTGCGCAAAGCGCATCGCAACTGCGCTGCCACGTGGCGCACAGCGCAGAGTGCAGCGCAACTGCGCTAGCGCGATTTGCGCTAGCACAATTGCGCTGCCACGTGGCGCGCAGCGCAGAGTGCAGGTCAGCTGAAGCGTTACCTCATTTATTTTAACTTCAATTTTCAAAAATAAAGCTTTGCTCTGATTGGGGGAAAACAGAAGCATTGTTTCTTTTCCCATCTTGGAATTTGAACAGAGCTTTGCTCTGATTGGGGTAAACACCGTATTATTAAATCAGGTATCGATTTAATATTTTATATATATGTATTTCGTTATGTATATTCTAGTATTACGTTCTTCATGTTATTCTATCTCTTTGGGCATTCGTGTTTTTATCTGAATGCAGGTATGTATATACAGTAGACTGTAATTTGTATTTTATTACAGATTACCTTCTAGAAGGTGGACACCTCATCATGGACTTTTCCATTTATTGATAAATGGAAATGAGATGGAAATTAAGGAGAGGGAGGCATGGTGAGTGGCATGGCTTCAATAGTTCACAAATGAATTCTTTATTCATTTGTGGTTACTATTGAAACATGGTTATACTTGTTTATTCTTGAGAATTCATACACAAAAGCTTTGTGTTGACTTTCTCTCTCATAGATGCTTCATTATTTTCTTGAGCTTCCATTTTTATTCATCTCCTCCCTCCTCTTGAGTTTCCTCGACCTTCATCATCTTCCTCTTCACTACCCTTCTCATGAGTTGAGAAACAAGTGAAGAGGCAAGAAATAGATAGCAAACACTTAGATCTTCACACTACATTCTAAATTACTTGGTTTAGCAACCCAAGTTCTCTAGTTTCTCCACTTGACATATTGTAAGGAGCTAGAGCCATGGATCACATCCTTCGGGTGGATCATCTACGACAAAGGAGGACTGGAGAGCAAAATCGATCGCGGAGAACCAAAGGAGCCAACTAAGAAGATCAAGCATATTCAAGGTGGCCACTTGGAGCTAAAGATGAGGAAAGAAGACCGAAGGACTTGGTTCGTTTGGTGAGATTTCTTCATCATAGTAGATAACTCTCTTTATTTAGCTAGTTAGGTTTATGGTAAAATCCGGGTTAAAAGTTATTCTAGTGCCATGTTCTAATCGTTAAAAAAAAAAATTCTTCCGCATTTGGTCACGGTAGTTTACCAGGGCACTAGCGTAACCTTTCATATTTATCCTCCTATCATCGCAGTATCCAGTCACATAGAGCGGTCGATTATGCTTGAACATTCTCAAGAGGAGATCTTTTTCACTGAAGGTAATATCGGCTGTATATACTTCCGCCAGTTTATCCTTCATTGCTTCCTTGGCAAAGAAAGCTTGAAATTCATCAGGTTTTTCAAGGGCTTTGATTAAAGACTCCCACAGTTCCTTCGATAGGAGTAGAGTATCGTATATACTCAAATGAGAAGGTGGCTTCTTCAGATAGGCTAACACATTGTATTCCACCTTACTCTTCTTGGACGGGTCCTTAGCGGCGATATCTTTGGCCACATCTTCATCTAGAACAATCTCTTCATGCATCTTCCCTTTACCCTTATCTTGATTCTTTAGACCCTTACTTGCAGATTCAAGTTTTTTTTGGGAAGGGTACGATTCTATTGACGGATATTGCCGCAGTCTTTTTCCTTCTCTTCTTCACCCAATGAGGAACCTGCATAGGGGAAGTTGACGGGGATTTCATCTTCCGATTCATTTCCAAAGTTGGCACTGTTGAACCTCCTTCTTTTGAACACTGAGCCTTGGCCATACAATAACTCTCGATCACTGACTTTGCTTGTCTGTTTGCTTCGAATTTATTATGCGGAAGCGGGCGAGCCTTGGCCTTCCGCTTCTCCCTTTTCAGTGGGAGACATACTTTTGCCACCATTTCCCGAACGCTTTCATGGGTGGCAACTTCATCCCTTTCGATAATGTCTTAGTGAAGTATTTCTTGACCTTGCTTTTCTTCAGCAGTATCTTTTGCATTAGTTGTACATTTTTCTTTAGTTGGGCAATTACATAACTCGCCTCCTCCGTAGCTTTCCTGTTTAGACTCTGTTGCTTGACCTTCTCATATATAGGAAGTTCACGCCTTTGATTTTCCCTGCTTTTTTTAAAGGCTTCCCTTAGAAGCTTCTCAATTGGGTCTTCTTATAGCGAACTTAGAGCTTCTGGCATTGATTCTGGCCCTTGTTCATCTGAGTCGCTTTTAGACGCAGCAGGCGTTTCTTCGCCATATATAGAGGGGCAAGAAACCATGCAACAACTTTCTACACGTTCTTCTATTTCCTCCTCTTCTCCCTCAGAGTCATCATCTTCATGCTCCTTGCTATTCTCAAGGATACGTTGAAGAAATTCCTCAAGAGTGATTGATGAACGTGCCTTCTGGTTATATTACTCTAGCGCATCTATATATTTTTGTATCTCCGTACGGCAGTCTACATACTCAGCAGGCTGCACGAGCTTCTTCGCTTTCTTTTTCTTCTTTTTAGACTGCTTAACTTTGGGGCATTTCCTTTTATCAGTAATCCTCGAAGTAGGATGTGGATTCAGCATCGCTTCTATGATCTCAAGTTCAAGCGGGCTTTTCTACCTAATTGCAGAACATGCTCGGAGATCTCTTAACTTCTTCGTTATTTTAGAAGAAAGCGCTATCTCCCACGGGGTTTTTTCCATGAATGAACAGGATGCTCCTGCGTATTAGCCCCTTTGGGGTATGCTTTTAGGACAGATTCACCTTCCAGTTATCTGATAGCATGAATTTACCCTGTTTATACTGGTCCTCAACCCAGTTCTTGTAGATGTAACAATCTTCGATCGGATGGGTTACCATCCGGTGGTAGGGACAGTAATTGAGATTGTTGACCTCATTAGCTTAGGGAGGTCGCTGTGGCTCGGGCAATGTCAGCAGGTCATTCTTCGTATAGAGCTCGAACAACTTCTTTGTTTTATCACGAGAGAACGAATATTCGTGCCCCATCTTCTCCTCAAGAGTCGGCCCTGTACGATCATTGTTTTGTCGACCGGACACTTTAGGGCCGCCTTGCTACTGTTGTGCATTGGTGAAAAACGCCACCTTATCTTTCCCTTTATAATTTTGTGAGTCTCGACCCGAAGAGGAAGAACCATGACCCATCGAAACCAACTGAGCTAGTTTATAAATAAGCTCCTGGAAGGTAGTAGGATTGAAGAAAGCCATGAACGAGTACACTTGTGAGTGCCGGTCGATGGTTGCCACGAACATTCCGACGGCTGGAGCTTCACTAATGCGTTGCTCGCATTTAGACCCAGGTTCCTCCATCGGATAGCGTATTGAACCCATGTCTTGTTCGGCTTGATTCTTCTATTGAACAATGTCGTCACAGTGATGCATTCACTCGCACTGGAGAATCTTTGGCAGAAGTGCATCTCCATTTCATCAAATGTCTTAACGGGGTCATTAGGAAGCTCCAAATACCACTCGAAAGCAGTGCCTGATAGACTGCTAACGAATTGGCAGAGAAGAAATAAATCATATCCTCCGGTGTTGCCACACCTAGATCTGAACTAGGTGATATATTGACGAGGATTGCACGCCCCTTTGTATATTTGAAACGTGGGATCGTATATCCCGGAGGATATTTCCTCTTATCATACCATGCTGGGTATGGTCGACCAGTCTTGGCCTGATTGCCTGCCATTTCGCCGGCCTGAAGAGCTTTAAAATGCTGGACGATATATTCATCCAGTTTTGCTTTGGTGATTGTATCCTCACTCGTCACTGATGTGGCTTATAGAGAATTCGACGTATCTCTCTTGACATCGATAATAAATATTGGATGCTCATCTGCCTGTGGTTCCAGTTGAGCTATCATCCTGACCATGCTTTGGAATAAAAGGGCCATCTTGTTCATCCTAGCATTCATTTCCGTAGCTTTTTCATCTTTCTTTCTAAGGACGCATTTCAGGTAGTCGATATTAGACTCCTACCCCGTTCTTTCTTCAGGAGCGTTGTCAAGGTTTGAATTGGGTGGACGCATGAGTTCCACCGCTTGAGCTATTATCTCTTGTAGCTTTTTTTTGATCCTTCATTATACATCGAGTGATTGGTCTATGAAAAACAGAGGCTCGACTATCATCCTTAGAGTTCATCATATATATTGTATGAACTATCATGCCCCCAGACTTAGGGCATTTAGGGTATGGGCCTTTGGAATTTGCCTCGGGTACTAAGACTTTATCTGACTTCTCTTTATGAGAAGTTGTTTTTGAAGGAACCGTCATAGCAGAAACCTTCTGAGAATAAGCCTCCTTATATTTGGGAGGGGATCTATTATCATCTTGTCGACTTTTGAGCTTCTTCGATCGACGAAAGCAGCTGTTATCGACGACAGAGTTCTGGAATTCCTTCCAAACTCTGTGGATGGTTGAGAAAACCCGTTTTACCAAACTTACCGCCTTTGGTTCATCATGAATTTCCATAGGAGGTGGCGACTTCTTCAATTTGACAGTAGAAGAATTGCGTTTAACCACCTTCAAAGGTTCAAAACCGTTCCCTGTTGGAACAGCAACCTAAATTATCGGAGCAGGTGGAGTCAGCCCAGATGGGGAGCAACCCCCAGCCTACCTCACTCGGCACCAGTATCGACGTCGAGCACCTCTAGTAAAAGGGGCCGGTGTTTCTTTAATTGTGGGAGCTTCATGGATCTTCCCCCTATGCTTTTTCGGACTATCTTGGCCCCCGTATTTATATAAAGTTTCGACAGATGACAGTCTCTTAAAAACAGACTGTCTGAGCATAGGAGTATCAGCAGCTTGAGGTGTCAGCCTGTGGAAGACAGACTGTTTGGGCGAAGCATCATCCTTTGGGGCCTTGGTCATATCAGGAGCTGTGAATGACGGACGTTCGAAGACTGACTTCTGTGGGATCACGGGCTTTTTAGAGTAACTCGCAGAGTTGGACTTCGGCCTATGGAAGACCGAACCTTCATATTGAGCAGGCTTATCATCAGAGCCAGCTGCGGTAGTTGTAAACCTATTAAAGACTGACTTCTTCGGCGTCTCCTCCTTTGGCATAGGGATGCCAAGGGAGGCAGGTGGAAGCATCATTCCGAAAAAGAGCCCATCGAGTTGTTGTGCCACCTTGGCCATCAGAATACAGGGGTCATGGCTTGTCCTGACCAAGTCACTCTAGCTGAAACGGTGTTGGAGTTAGTATTGGGGTTGGAGTTGCTTTGTGAGGCCATTAATCTGCACGGGAGTGAAACACCAGCTTTAGTGGCCCAAACATCTAAGGGTGACATAAACATATATACCACGATTATATTCATGAAAAACACGACACATGAAGTGTGGAGTGGAAAGATAAAAGGTCCTATCGGGCATGCCAGAATCTTTTCACCACCGGAAACCGGACCGAGGCATGAGGAGCGTGTCCAGGCTTTAATTTGGGGGCAGATTCTATATGGAATATATTCTTCCACCTCTCCAAAGATACCAAGTTGATTTATGGCATTGTATATCAGAGGTTTTAATGGATGCGACCGTTATAGCAGACTTATCAGATTCCTCCTCATATGTGAAGGGTTTTTGATTGTGGCGATGCTTTTTTTTGCAGGCGCAAACCCTTACAGTTAATTACGTTATTGCCAAGTGATAACAACTTTCTCTACTCCATGAATCATTGTGTGTCGTGTTATATAAACTGTTTCTTTAGGGTTGCCCTTGAATTGTATACGAAGACTAATATACATCGTTGTCATCAGTAGGGTGTAGATTAGTCCAAACCCGTACATATTAGATTTGGGGTTGAACCTAGATCATATAATCCATCAGTTCAGAGTATATGTCTAAGGACCATTAGTCATATATGGGACTAATATCGACTTGGAAAATATATTTAAGGGTCGTTAATCTTGTTTTAGATTAAGATCAACTTAAAATATATGAGCATATGGGCTCAAGGAATATCATGGAAACTTAAGCTACTTAGTCAATTTGAACTAAGAATTGGCTCTGGAACATATGTATTGGAACCCATAAGTTCTGGTGCATGCCATGTATCACACAGACAAAGATACATGGGTATGTGACATATCGAATCATTAGTGCATTAAGGTTTTGGTGCATGCCATGTATACAATGAGTATTGGCGCATGCCGCTGACGTTTTGGTCTCTAGCACGTTAAGTATTAACATCCATGGGTTATGGCACATGACACATAGCGGGTCCTTAACGCGTATGCCCATATTGGCGCATATCTTTATTGGAACATATTTTATTGGCGCATGGCCTTCATATTGACACATCTCTATGTGACACGTGCACATATGCCTCTGGAGCATGGCCGCTTAGGTTTTTTCATGGAGATTAATCTCTGTCCTTTTGAAACTTAGGTTTCATGAAGCTTAAGCTTCTGTTAATGGCTATTTTGGCCATTAACGACATCAAGATCACAACTTCTGTGATCTGGAGTCTTTTTTTTTATATATAGATCATATGATCTGTTCTTTGGAAATATAAATTTCCTTGTCCATCATCATTATATTTTTTATGCAGGGGTTCGGTTCTTCTCTCAGACCCTAGATCTTATGATCAAATGAATCTCTCTAATGAAAACTTAAGTTTTCTCAAGGAAAGCTTTGATCTAGAGATCCTAAGATGCTCAGAAAGAACTTAAGTTCTAAATACAAAGGTTAAGTTTCTCATGGATAAGGCTAAGCTTATTGTATCATGGAGATCATACTCCTTCTTTCACCTTGATTGATGATGGTGAGGAAGAATACGAGAGTTGTGATTGCAGAGAACATAAGTTTCTGATCAAGCTTATTGTCACGACCTGAAATTCGACTCGTGATCGGCACTTAATCACGCAACGTCTACAGGCGTAACGCGACTAAGCAAGCCGAACCCAGAAATCAAAACCCCTTAAAAGTAGTGAGTGTTGAAAACATTTGATTAAAACATTGGAAAACCTTAAGTAGTTTAATAAAAATCTTTAAAGTTAAGTTATCATCTTAATAATTTTGGCAGCATTTCCTTTGTAAAACTAACCCCGTAATCGGGTTCAAACAGGATATAAGTGAAAATGATACAGGATATGATAAAGCATCCCAAACGGGAGCAATCACGCCCAACGGCGGAAACCATCACCACAAGAGTAATATACGACGCCGTAGCGAAGAAATGAGCAATAAGTAAAAACATCACAGAATAATAAAACTGCATATATAAAGTCGGCTCCCCCGAGCTCGACACCAGAATACAAATAATATATATCATCATCCTCACACTGTCTCTAAGTCAAATACATATAAAGGTAGATGGAGAGTACTAGATACAAAAATGTGTACAATGAAAATAACCAGATACCACAACCCACCTAACAACAAAACAGCTCTCGCACCAACTGTAGTGGCATTTGTAGCCAAAAGATGTAAGAAGTCAGCCTGCCGCGACTACTCTGAGAGGCAACCTGCAAATACTGTGGCACAACGGGGGTGAGTTACCAACTCATGAATAGAGATAACATATAAAGGTAATCGCGAGCATGCACGTACTGCGCTACTCTATCAAATGCTAGCAGATACAGTCTATATGCGATAAGCAGTATGTGCATAATCATGCAAGTGCTCTGTCAGGTAAAATAACTACAGCATGAGATGCATAATAATCAATGCTGAGCATGGGATAAATAACATCAACGCGGAATATCAACGTGGAAAAATAATCGGTGCCCAACACTGCACCCAAATCCCAATAAAACTCAGGCGCCGGCACTCTCCTCGGCCCTCAAATCCTGTAAATCTCTGAGAATCACGAGTGCCCAATATCGGCACTCAAATATCATAAATACTCGTGTCCAGCATCGACACGCAAATCCTCATATATCGAGCTCCGTCAGTCCGGATCAGCCCACGGGCTCCGTCTGCGATATCGGCCCCTCGGCCCCGGCAGTACGGGTCATCCCGCATCCATCTATCGACATTTGGTCAGTATCCTCCGGATAACCACCAGGTCCAACCAATCACCGGTAGGTACTCGCCACCCAGCCAGGCTCATCGTCTACTCCACGAAAAACATTTCTCGCCCTGGGGAACCATACCGGGTCTACCATGAATCCGCAAATGGATCATCCAACTCCTCGAATCGGGTTTCAAGAACACGTCTCAGAACCGAGAAAAAGTGGTGGACGCACCAAAATATCATATCACGAGGAACCGGATTTTTAAATAGTGCATAATTTCTTAAATAATCCCACGGTCCTCAAAACCAGAAATCACATGAAATCCAAAACCAGTGAATAAGTCAATGCGATGTGATATGTACATCAAGTCATGCTATAAGAAAAAGGGAGAAACCGCTTTTTAAAATAGTTCAGTTTTTCAAAAAGTATCATGCGGCTCCCAATTTCTATGAACATCATATCGAATCATATGTGAGATGAACTACAGTATAATGATCATGGCAATTCTACAGTGAGAGTGTCATGGAAATTACTAACGGAGTGTGTGTAATATGCAGATTAGTGCCCGTGCGACATGAACTGTTAGTAATAGTGCGGTGTTCTATCAATTCTAAATTTATATACACATAGCAGGGAATGCGATATGCAACAAACAGTAGTCATGTAGGTAAATGCAGTATGTAGCTATAAGGTCCTATCATCCCTGACGCATAACGCCGTGCGGGCGATATCCCCGTAGATGCTAAATCTACTCACCGTAGTCTCGCGCTAAGTGTAGCCGACGACTTGCTTCCCCTTCTTCGCGGTGTCCGTCGTACTCGCCTGCGAACCTAGAATTTCACAGAGTATCACATAAGCTCAAATTTACAAAAACGCGATATTAAAGTCAAACTAGAACCCGCGTCACAAAACAAGCGCGCGTGTGCGCGATACGCTAAAACGTGTGATTACGTGCCTGAAGCTACCCCGACACGTCGTGATACGCAGAAACCCCAAACCCACACACGTATCACGCGTGTCACGAAGTTTTAAAACACGAAAAATTGGGTATTTGACCCCAGATTTTGATACAGGAATAATTTTACAAATATATATATATATATATATATATATATATATATATATATATATCAGTTCATAAAATAGTAGTAGACTCCTGATGCCCAACCCCCAACCCCCAACTCACCAATCTGGCCGCAATTTGCGGCCAGAAAGCTTTTTCCGGCGGCCTGGGTAGGGAGGTGGGCTCCCGGGTTTTGTGTGTGCACTCTATACCCTATGTACATGCTACAGTAATTACAATTTTAATCTAAAGCAACTCGGGTAGCAGCAGATTCAACAGAGCCCAATTTCAAGTTAAAATGTCCATTTTGACACTAAAACGATACATTAGGGTATATTTGTGAAACCTGAAGCAAACCCATGTTTAAAACAACACTAATAACACATTACCAAGCTAAGCAAGCCATACAAAGGTTAATTTAACAAAAACTTCACTAAATCCCTTCATTAGCACTAGAAATGCAAAAAATGTGATTTTTAGCAACCAAACACATAAGTTATGGAAATAGGGTGCTAGGTGTGAGATTAATACCTTCAAATGACCTTAGAAAAACCAAAATCTCCAGCTCTAGCCTCAAGTGCCCAGACTTGCCATTAAACTCCCCCAAAAGATCATTTCTCCCAAGGTTTTGTGAAGAAAATGGGTTGTTTTGTGTAGGGTTTGTGTAGATTCAAAAGAGAAGCAAATGAAAAGAAAAAGATGATGAATTTTATGATGTTTCTTCTGCCTCTCTGCAGTTTTTCAGAAATGAGAGAAAGAGAGAAAGAAAAAATGGGTCAAAAGTCAATCTTTCTCACCTAACACCATGACTTCCATTTTCCATTTAAATTTTGAATTATAAAAAGGAGTTTGAATTAGTTAAGAAAAATGGGCGGGGGATAAAATGAACCATGCAAGAAAAGAAATGGTTAACATGCTAACACTTTTAACCTAGGTCACAAAATTGGCTAAGTGTGCATGTGTACACTAACATAAAGAAAATTTTCCAATTAGGGTAAACCCGACTAAAAATAATTAATAACCCTATACTTATATATAAATATATATATATATATATATATATATATATATATATATATATATATATATATATATATATATATATATATATTAACACTTCACAACACAATTATCACTAGCCAAGAAGGAAAATAAGATATTCGGGCTTTTATGAAAAACACGCACAATTGCTAATTAATGCGTAAACATTCCTAACGAAACTCAAAGTGTAACACTTATGTGGTCGATTTCATATATATATGTATCTTTGTTTATATCTCCAATTTTTTACCTCTAGGGTCTTTTATATAGATTATAGATATTGTTGGGCAAGTAGAGATAATCTCTCTTTGAGATTTCTCTAATTGATCTTAAGATCAAGTCCGGATGCTTAAGCACCATTGGATTTTAGATCCAAGGGTTATCGTGAATATGATTAATATTTTTCTTATTTAACTAAGATATTAAATTGATTCTTTTGTTTTAAAAGAATATATGAAAAGAGCTAATATTAGCCTGGGTGCCTATGCACCGTTGGATTATAGATTCGAGGTTCCTTATTAACAAGGTTTATGTTTTTCTTTGTTTAGAAAAATACAAAAGATTTTATCCCTTGTTAACAACATTATCTTTCTGTTTTAGAAAGATAGTGAATATCTTAAATAGATTAAGCTGTGTATTTAAGTATTTTATTTGAAGATTTTCTGGTTAATCAGATTTATTCTTTCTGTTTGAAAAATACTTAAATACACAGATTAATCTATTTATTCTTTATATTTGAAAAATATTTTTTCAACTATAGCTTAAGCTATCAAAGAAGCGAGGGTCTCATAGATTGGCGCATCGTCAGGAATTATTGGCGTATGTTTTTTAGCAGCGCCCATTTTTCTGGCGCATGGACTTAAGTCCCATAGGTTAAATTAATTATTATTATTATTTTGGAGGGAACAACAGTAATAGCGAAACGGTCATCGAAATCGACATCAGAGTGACCAACTTCATCCTCATTCTCACTCTCCTCCTCTTTTTACTCTACCCCATCCATTTTGGCTCTCTCCTCCTTTTTTTCTTCTACCTCTGCTACTTCCTTGCCATTCACTGGCCCATAATCAGCAATCTCTTGGCATCCCAACCTACAGAGTAAGGTACGCAGACGTTGAATTTCGGCTTCCACTGTCTCCAATGTCGCTTGCTTTTTAAGAAGGAGCGTTTTATAATGCAGCTCCTTTTTTGCTTGAGCTTCATAGGACATGCTCTTGACATTTTCCATCTCATCCGTCTTCTCAACAACTCGTTTCTTCAGAATTTACACCAATGAAGATCACAATATATTATAATCAAGTTATTAAAGGTTACAGGCAACTGCTATAGAAGTTACAGGCAACTGCTATAGAAGTTACAAGTAACTTTTTTAGAAATTATATGCAACTGCTTAGAAATTACAGGAAACTGCTTAGAAATTACATGTAACTTTTTTAAAAGTTACATGCAGCCGCTTAGAAGTTACAAGCAAGAGTTACAGACAAATACCGATATATACACAAGATACTTTTTTTAATGTAAATAAAGAATATACAACTTACTGATACAGTTGTTGCATCATCTCCTCCACTGCTCTTCTCTTGCATGACTCTTCTCTTGTAATATATAAGCGAAACATCAGCAGAATCGTTCGACGCATCCACGTCCCCCTTCGGCATAAAAGCGGATCTCATTCTCTTCATTGCCTTTTCCAATCTCGATATCTTCAAAGATGTACTGAATTCCCACCACGTATGGTCGATTTTTTTGCGTCTATGTGTGTCGGTTACCTCAAACCCGTGATGGTATAAAACCATAGCTACAAACAAATATTCATCACATTCGCATTATTAATATTAAATAATGAAAACACATCTACTAACAATATTAATTTATGTAGTTTATATTTTGTGTACAAATATAGTATAATCTCTACAATAGTTTTTATAAACTTACGGCGAGAAGGATCTGACACCCGGGCAACTGTACAGAGCTAGCCTTCGAGCTAAGCTCAGTCATGACACCGACCATTATAATCTCGTGCACCGCTTTGGCCCAATTCACACTCAGCACTACCGATAGCTCAACGTATGGGAATGCATCTCTAGGGACGATCGGGAATGTGACGGATATCCAAAATAAAAAAAGATGATAAAGAATCAGCAAAAACATGAAATCGCCTATCGCTTCTGAACTTCTATCCTGGACAATTCGCTCCAAAGCCGCCTCCAATATTGTGATGTCCGTTCTTTCACCCTTCTCTGCGTTAAAGTACTTCTTTCAAAGATGTGTGATATCACGGTTGGTCTTGATATTTTTGTTATCCTTCGACAAGCTGGTGTGCTCGCTATAATCCAATCTACAATAAATTTATGTAAGGCGCCTCCAAAAGAGAACTCTCTAGTGCCTTGATCATAGCAAGAGATTAGCCTACATAAGGTAGGTCTATCTTGACCCAAAATTGGCAGCTTCATAGAGTTTTATTTAGACTTCGTATGTGCTGAGGGTGAATGTGTGCTTCCATCCTCACAATGAAGCTGTTGTGGCGGGCGACGTCGATATACGTCCAGATGGCGGGCGTATTTCCATGCTTTCTTCTGCAGAAAACCAAATTTAAACATTAAATCAAAGCTATCAATTCTTTAAACTGAAATTATAGGTAACTCCATGGATGGCATTTCTCCATGCTTAGAAGTTACAGGTAACTGCCTAGAAGTTACAGGCAAATACTTACAAGTTACATGCAACTGCTTAGATATTACAGGAAACTTTGGTAAAAGTTATATGCAACTACTTAGATGTTACAGGCAAGTAATTTGTCTATAGCATATTGCCAACAACAAATGAAAATAAGCACTTGCCTGTAACATCTATGAAGTTTCCTATAACTTGTAAGTAGTTGTCTGTAACATGTAGGCAACTTTGGTATATGTTACATGCAACTTTGGTAGATATTACAGGTAACATTATAGATGTTATAGAAAACTTTATAGATATTACAGGCAAGTGCTCATTGCCATATATTATCCAAGCACTTGACTGTAACATCGAAACATTTACTTATAATATCGTAGCAACAACAAATAGCATGATGAAGTTGCATGTAATTGTAAGCATCCTGTAATATGTAGGCAACTTTGGTACATGCCTGTTTAGAAATTACAGGAAACTACTTAGAGCTTACAGACAAGTCCTTACAAGTTACATACAACTGTTTAGAAGTTACAAATAAGTGCTTAAATGTTACAGCCGACTGCTTATAAATTACAGGCGACTGCCTACAAATTACAGGAAACTGTTTAGAAGTTACAGGAAACATTTTAGATATTCAAGCATCGACGAGATATTCACAATTTTTTAGAAATCGAGCATCGACAAGATATTAACAATTTTTTAGAAAAGAAACAGCTTCAAATTGCAATGTAAGATTAACAGAAAGGGTATCAATTTTACATAATCTGTATCTCGGTCGTTGTCGATTTCTAGGCCACTGTCGATTTCTAGGCCACCTTCGATTTATCCGACGTCGTTAACTTCAATTCTGAAGCCACTGATTTAGTCGACGTATTTTTCACCAATTTTAAGGCCTTATCATTTGATTTAGGATCCATTCTACAAGGAGTGATGGTGATGAAGTTATCTAGTGACAGAGGAGGGGGTCTAGGAGGCCGAAGAGAAGGCAGCGAAGATTCAGAGTTTTGGTGTCGACTTGAGGCTGATGTGAGGACGAACGGAGGCTCTAGGATTAAGGTTTTTGAAAACGAGAGGTGATTTAGGACGTGGAGTTTTTGTGTCTACTTGGGAAGGCGAGGTTGCAACGAGGGAGATGGTGATGGCAGCAACGAAGAGAGGCATGAGTTTTCTAAGGAGCTCAAGAGACAGTGAGAGTTCGAATGACAGAGATAGAGAGAGAGAAAATTTTGAATGGGAGGTATTTTCGTCCTTACATCAAAATATAATATCTAAGCCTTGGGTCAAGGGTGTTAAGACCAAGTTTTTGAACAATATGTCCTTTCTCCGTATTTAGAAAATACCAGGGTCTTTTTCACTTGTTTTTTGTGGGCCGGGGGCTTTCAACAATTTACCCTTACTTTATCATAATAGTTTATAAAGTAATCTCTCTATGGGGGTCTCCCTTCCTCAGTCTTTACACATCTACCTCTCTATACTTTATGTATCACTCTAAATTCTTATATGTGTGTGTGTGTGTGTGTTTGGATACACTTCATTTCGCCTTGAATATTCCAAAATACCGCAAAGTTTTTTAAGATTAAGACATTGCTGATATTAAAATTTTGGGACGCCTGAAAATTATGGGGGTCTTCGTTCTTCCCTGAATGAGCATAACCTCCTAAAATAAAAGACACTATTACCTCAGCATATTGGTGGTTGTCCTTTATCGCATGATCTAAAAAATGAAGTTGAAAGGAAACTAGAAATTTTTCCAATAGAAAGCATACCATGAATTTGCATGCATGAATTTGTCCATTATATATGAATTAGTATTCGTAGTTTGTGAAATTTAACTTTGTAATGTTATCAAAATTGTCGAGAAATAAATTAATTTTGAAAACTTAAGAAAAGGAAAGGAGATTAAAGAATTACCAAAATTAATTAAACTAAATTTTTATAAAATTCCATGATATATTTGAGATTCTGCGAAACATTGATAAAAGTAAACTGTTTTCCAAAATTAAGGAATTCTGGAATTTTGCAATTTTTGTGTGTTATGCAAGAAAAATAATAAGAAAACCAAATGAAAACTGAAAATTTCATCGTATTCATATTCTAACAAGCAAAATTGATTAACAAAGCAAACAAAATATTTTATGACTTTTGAATGTTTCGCCTGTTTTCCTGTGATATGGCAAGCAAAATATTTATAAACCTTAGAATACTAAAAATATTTAGGATTTCGAAAAATTTTGTGATTTTCTAGCAACCAAAATATTTTCAAAAACGTATAATTTTAGGATTTAATTAAATTTAGTGATATCAGTATAGCAAGCAAATATTAAGAATTTTAAAAAGAAAATTTTCGGGCTTCTCAAAATTTCGTGATATTCGTGTGATAAGTCAAGTAAAATATTGATAAACCAAAGCAAACCGAAAATTTCACGATGTGCAGCAGAATATAAAACAAGCAGAGAACAAAAAAATTTAGGATAATTAAAATTTTTGTTATATTTATATGCTATTTGCATGCAAAGTATTGATAGGATTTCTGAAACTTCCGCTATATTCGTGAGCTATCAAGCAAATTAATGACCAATAGAAGAAAACATTATATTCTGCAATGTTTTAAATTCTATGATTTTTATATGCTATATAACAAGAAAATATTTAAAAACTAAAAAATTTATGATTTCTAAAAATCTCGCAGTTTTCTTGAGCTTTTGAAAATTTTTGGAATTTTTGAAAATTTCTGAAAATTTCAATAAATCGAGAAAAAAAATTTGGAATTTTTGAAAATTTCAAGCAAAATATCGAATAACAAAAGAAAAATGAAAATTTTAGGATTTTTAAAAATTTCGCGATATTAATTTGTGTGCTATAATAAGCAAATTACTGAAAAACCAAAGGAAACATAAAATTTCATGATTTTTAAAAACATCGCGATATTAGCATGCTAATAATCAAAATATTGATAAACTAAGGAAATTTTAAATTTTTGGGATTTCTGAAATTTATGATTTTCGTGTGTGATATTAATGAGGATGATCAGCTTACGAAAACACAATACTCAATACGATCTATTCACTTTCAAGAGATAACAAAAGACCAAATCTAAAACAACCAAGGACGAGTTATGATGGTCACTACTATAAACATAAAGTCGTAGTTTTTCCTTTATTAACAAGTGGCCTTTATTCAACAATCAATTCCACTCCTTAATACAATAATTCTAGAAGAATAAAGAGTGAGCCTAAAAGAAACAAATTTTATCTAAAAATGGAAATAATAAACTACATCTAATTAGATCTAAATAATCTAAACAATTTAAATTGATTTAGATCTTCAATTAAACCTCAATTTAAATTACAATTAATCTTCCCAATTTTTATCCAAATCTTAAATTAAGTCTTGTAGCAAACCTCTCTCTTCCTGCCTGGTCTAAGCCTTGGTTATGCGTTCGACAACTACTCGGTCTAGGCCTTGATCACATGCTTGTGCATCTCTACCAGCGGCTCCTTTATAACAAGAGAAAATTTGATAAACCAAGAAATAAGTAAGGATTTTTAAAAATTTTGCAAATTTTACATGTTACATAGCAAGTAAATGCTTTAATTAAGGTTAGAAAGATAGAGCAATCCTTTGTGCTAATAATCTAGATGTTCATCTCTGCATTCGTACGGCGAGTTTAGTTCAGGCCTCAGCTGATCTGGAACAGAGTAGGCATGATATTTGTTATTGTTGTAGTCATTGAAAACTATCAAGGCCGGACTCGGTTTAACTCGGTTTAAGGTCATCGATGTAAATGATCCACACGTTCAACCATGCGTTTACACTTGTGCTTTAGATCAAGTTTCGGGTCGATAGCGGAGTTCGTATAATCATGCATCTGTTTATTTATTTTCCAAATTGTTAAGAATAATAAGCGATGTCTGGTTTTATGATATTTAATTAACTGTTGTTTTCTATTCATACAATTTAGGAAGTCTAACTCATTATTAAGAAGAATGTTCCCGCATTTCTTTCATGATAGCTCATCTATCTAGATGGACACGTGCTTGATTTTAATTGGGTAACCCCGCAGATTAAAATTAACAGCGGAACAATATGTAATCTTGAATTAATTTTGGTGTACACTTGTTTTAAAGAGCCATGATCACAACACTTTAATTACTAGACAAATAAAATATTGAATTTCTTTCTATAAACCTTTCGTTTCGCCCTGATTATCCTTTCATATTTTATTAAAAAATGATCATGAACTTCATGTGTTCAAGACATATATATACACCAAAATCATAATATACAAGCATCAAGAACTGATCATCAGTAGCCGGCCTATGATCGATCGCCCAAGTGTCGTGTTTTAATTAGTTTATGAAACTTCTTCAGGCAACCAATTAGAGAATTTGTCCACTCCTTTGCCCCTCTTCAACCAATAATCAAACAAAAATTATTTATTCATAAAACTAATCATAATTAATATATATAGGCGTTCAAGACAATGAAATTAAGAAGATATTCTACTTGCGTGTTCTAATAATCATACTAATTATAATGATTAGTTATTAAGTAATCTAATCCATTATTATAATTCTTAACTAAACTCCAAATGCTTGCTTCTAATCACTGGTGATGCACTCGGTGTTTTCTCTTATTATTTGTCTCAGACTCCTATAAAAACCCTAATTAACCCCTCGACACATTCCAAACTAACAAACTCTTTTCTTTCTCTTTTCTGTCTTTAACCTAAATTAAACTCAATGGCTGCAGAACTTGGGCTAATGCAACTGCAAAAACTTGCGCAGCTTCAGCAGAAACAACAAGAACAACACCAACAACAGCTAGCCATGTGGAACCACGCCGCCCGTCAATCCACCAACTCCAATGAGGACGAAGACTCGTGGGAGGTGCGGGCGTTTGCGGAGGACACAGGGAACGCCATGGGGACGACGTGGCCCCCTAGGTCCTACACATGCAGCTTCTGCAGGCGGGAGTTTCGGTCCGCGCAGGCGCTCGGAGGACACATGAATGTTCATAGACGCGACCGTGCTCGTCTTCGCCAGTCTCCTCAGGTGTCGTGTGACCCATCGGCTTCAGTGGCTGCATCTGCGTCGTCGCCACCTATGATCCTTTTCTATCCGGTTCCGAGTCATGTGGTGGATTCACCTTCGACTTTCTTGTCCATTTCTCCTTGTGTGCCCGCTGTGAACTTCGGTGTGCCGCTTTTGGGAAAGGTTGGAATGGCGAGGGATGATAGTGATGGGAAAGAAAGTAGTAGTGAGGATGGAGGGATCGTCGAGGAGTTGGATTTAGAGCTTCGGCTCGGGTGGGGATTTTGATGTTTGATATATTTTTTGACCGCAACGGAAGCCCATCTTGATGTTTGATATATTGGTTATGATCCAGAAGAGATCATGCAAGGTGTTTATCATGCAATATATCCGTATAAATATCTGAATTTAATTATTTCTGTATATGGTTATGTGTATTTAGAAAAAATTAATTTAAGTGATTGTTAATTTCTTAGACAGTGTCCTGTTGTTCAGCTTATAGTGAGCTAAGAGAATTAGCTGTTTGATAGTTGTAATTATTGCACAATTTTAATTTTATGTCCTTATTTACCTTATTTAATATATTTAATGCTGCTCGACATATGTCTTTTGTTAATAAATGCAAATTATAAAGTCTCAATCGCAAAACGATATAACGGACAAATTTACGTGTTTTTGGCGTAACCAAGTTAATAAAGAAACCGATACAAGAGATGAGGTAAAGGACCAAACAGACATCCAAAAAAGTCAACCCAGGAGACCAAGCAAACAGCGGGCCCCAAGGGATGGCTAAAAGTCTAACTAGGTCGGCTAAAAGCCGGTCAATCTTCAAGGAAACTTTTGAAATTTTATATACGACTCATGGCTTCATAATTATTTGTGTTTATCTCTTGTAATCGGCCAAAAGCGCTATATATACTGCTGTAGATTTATTTTAGGCTTTTATCTCTTCTTTTACTTTTCAAGCCATCTCGGATTTGCTTGGAGGAGATCAAGCAAGTTTATAAGGATTTTTAGTTGCTTTAAATTATGAATTGTTATTATTCTTGTTTTTCTATTTATTTAATTATTAATAGCTAGTTTATTTTATACATAGGGTGATGAACCTAGGTAGATTATATGTAGGATGCTTATGGTGAGTTTTTCTATATGCTTTCATTGATACATCTTGATTTTTATGATATGATCATCTCTTACTTATTATTATTTTTGATAAGTTATGATTCACTTGCGTATAATTTATGCTTCGTTGATGCAAAGTGCAGATCTATATCATGTTGAATTAAGGTTCATAAAAACTAGATTTTTATGATACAAGTATAGGTTTTGAATGCATCATGTGATGCATATATCTCATGCTTAGTCACACAAAATTTGTGTTTATTATTATAGAGATTTACTTAACCCACTAACAATCATAAATTATGATATTTAATTGATGAGTGATTTTAAAAACCAAATAGTTTATGATTTCTTTTGATTGATAAATTATGTTGGATATCATATTATTTATGCTTTTATTGTCTAGTTCTAGAATATTAAAAAGAGGATTTTTAATAGAAAAATAAATCTTGAATTTCCGACACATACATCTATTTCGAGGATTCCTACCCTGGGTATGTTACCATTAATTAATTTTCTTAAAGTCTTTATTTTTATTTCTTTATTTTTGCAATGAGTTCTAAAATGATTGATTGGTTCGAAAAAGTGTTTTTGTAGTTTAACCGCAATCAGAACGGTGTCGCGCGTAGCTAGACCGAGATGAGTACGGGTCGTCCTCTGGGAAACGTTGAACCTTTTATTTTTACTTTAGATGTGTTGAGAAAGAGAGGAGGAATAAAGAATTTTGTGAAAAGTTTCTAGATCTACTTTAATGTAAAATATAGATCTAGATTATTTTAGAGATTTAAATAATATAATAATAGGGCTTGTAGGGTTCGTTAGGATTTAGTAGTTATGGAAGATTAATTAAAAGTTACCCTTTTTATCCATTAATAGATTTAGAACTAGAACGACGGTGATGCGTGTAGATTAGGGTTTCTGGAGGGAAAAGGAATCCCACTCTTAACCCTTATCTCGACACGGAACTCCGTTCATATCTAGCCTTTACCAAAACAATCATTAATCTAATCTCTAATCGCGGTCGGAACTAGCAAGGAATTGCTAGCGCGCCCGATTAGGATGTTAATGATTATTTTGATAAAGTTCCTAAACTTTATAGGACTTAAAAATGGTTTAATTATTTTCATCCCCCATTAACCTACCCTAATCCTACGAACCCTAACAAGCGGAGAATTACTCGCGCATGTTGGGAGAAGAAGATGAAAAGAAAGAGATGGAAAACATAATGTAAAAGAAAACAAACAATTAAAAAAAACTACCTTTATTAATCAACTCCTTCAACTACACTTTTAATCCATAGAAAATGATTACAAAACTTGATTTGCTTCTCGATCTTTCCTAGGGAGGTAGTCAAACAGTCGATGATCAGCCTGGATGCGTGAGCGTCGGGAGCTTCGTGATCTCTTCGGCTTGATACCTTTTCCAAGAGGCTCTCGGTGCCTTTTTATAGTGAAAACCCAGAATCTTATTGTTGAAAACTTGGTATAATTCAGCAAAGAATAATGCCCCAAAATCTTGCACTCTAACCTCCTCAAATTGCGGCGGATCCGCGGCCCCAGGGTGGGTTTGGCCGCGGATCCGCGCTCAAGGGTAGGGATCATTTGATTCTTTTTCTTGGGCTTTCATCTGGTGACATGTGGCAATCCTAGGCATCTTCAGAATCTGAAAATCTTTTCTCTGCTGCTTCCAGACTTGGTCTCCAAGTTTGCTTCTTAATTTGGCAAGATTTCTTCAACAAATTGATTTGTTTGTTAAATCCTTCATAACAACTTGGAAATATTCTGCACAACAACTCAAATAAGATTTTAGTAGACTTTGTTCTACTAGGATTAGATCAATAATATTATTTGCATACATTTTCCTACCAAATGATAATTAAAATATATTAACACATGGAAAATAATGTTTTTACACATAAACCCTCATATGTATAATATATTATAATATAGTCCTTTTTTAATATGAAAATGGTAGGAAAAATGTAATACAAGTGTGCAGTTTTATCAACTGAACAAATACCCCCAAACTTATCTATGATCGTCCCGAGCAAACTAGTTTATTCAAGAGGAGAAAAAGCAATAAGAAAACTAAGCACACTTTCGTAGGCAGACACGATTGCACTGAGCACGTGCAACAAGCCGTTAAACCTCTAGGTGTCCCTAGTAGGAGGAGTGTTGTCTCCTGAGGGTTTTCAGCGGATTACACCCACAAAATCCAATAACAAAAGAAAGATGGTGAAATTTACATATAAAGACAAGAACCATAAAAGAAATACTTTGAAAAGAAGAGTTTCCAACTATACTAGCTTTTCAGTTGTCATGAGCCCTATCTTAATAGTCATGAAAAAATGTTAGAAATCACATCATCTCTCAATAAAACATCGTCATTATTCTTCATTCCTACCTTTCATCCAAACATTGATCATATAACCCCACGTGTGTGTAAATAACATCCATACACTCGGAGAATTCAATTCAAGCTATCATACTCTTGTCCATCTACCTCAGTACTTTATGAATACTTAGGTTTGCTCACACCTTTTCATGCGACCGCTAATACTTCTTGAGGTACTAACCGACCGATTACTCAAGTGCTTGCTGATTTGGTGATAGTATTTTCCTTGTCTTGCACCACCTAAGGCTTAGCAGTGACTCCCAGACCAGTTGGCCTTAGGGCACTAGGTGAAGATGCACCCTCGCTATATTTTTTTATTGCTGCCTTGGCGATACAAAACCAGTGTTCATTTTTTTTCTTTTCACCATTTTTATACTTCCTTCATACTTTGGCTTTTAGACAAGAGCATTTCAAGGTATCCTCTACTATCCCGAGTTTCAAGACGTGTGTATGTGCATATAGTAGGGTATCAACATTCAAATGTTCGGCTTCCAGAATAGAAACTATTTTTCAGACTTATTTTTATCCTCAGATTAGTGACTTCCTTCATCTTACTAACCCTTGGGACAACAGCTCATAACTACTTATTACCAGTTCGTGTAAGAAAACTTCTAATTTTCTTGGTTTTCTTAAACTATTCCTATCTTTTGGATGTAATTTTTCACTTTCTACTCTTTTGTTATAAAAGAATTTTTTTTTAAAAATTTTTGAAAATGTTGTGCTTATGCAAAATATGATGCAAATTGATGTGTAAATAAGCACAAACCTCCCCCAAACCTGTTTACAGCAGTGTCCTCACTGATGTCATCCGTTAAGCTCAAAAACCTGTAGACTTGGGAGGAAATTATTAATGGGGGCAAGAATATATGAAAGTGAAAATGCTCCCCCAAACTTATTTTTGGCTCACAAATTTGAGGACAAAAGTTATGATCAAGAGCCAAAAATATACCCCCCCCCTCAAACATGAGTTAGACAATATGAAGCATTTTAAGAGGGGGTGAGTCATTTGGTCAAAGTAAGGCTTTACAAAGACCAAAAGTTAACACCAACCATTCAAAGATTTTATCAGTATATCGTATAGGTTGGTGGAAGAATGTGTTGTATCGACTCAAGAAAAAGTGGGGAAGGCATAAGAGGAGGTCTGGAAAGGGTTTGAAATTAGAGAAAAGAAAGAATGAGGATGAATGTGAATGATTAGAAAGAAGGAATGGTAACGGTTCAACCTCTAGAGGTGGAGATTGATCAATCACAAAATCCGTATTGTTTAAAAATTCAAGTTCGTCAGCAAAAAGTTCTTCAAAATTTTTATCAATAGTGTGATTGAACATTTTGCTGTCAAAGAGTTTTATGCCAGAATTTATTCTACTTGATTCATAAAAAATCACTGAGGTAGAGGACTCAAAAAACTCATCTACCTCTTTTTCAAAAATATCCAAATCAAGTTGAATTTCTGGTATTATTGAACTTGAATTAACAGATTGTGATTTATCAAAACTCACTGAAACTATAGGAACAGAAGAAGAACCGGAGAAAGTAGAAGGTGAAATGGGTAAACAAATTGGTATGTCGAGTGTTGCTGAACCAGATGTGGAAGATGGAGGTTGTATTTCGGTCTGATCTTCGGGTATACCATTATCATCAACTTCAAGACATATTTGGGATTCGGGAAGAATTAAAGGCTCAAGATGATGACCATAAGGAAGTGAAAGGATTTGATGAATTGGTGGGCCAAAATCATCCAAAATTTCGGGTTCATCAATCAAAATATCCCCAACGTCAATCACCTCATTCAAGTGAAGGTTAAAATTCTCAAGCTCCTCATCAAAAGTATGGTTTTCAATCAGTTTTGGTTCAAGAGTGGAGGTGTAGAGATCATAAGGGTTGGGTATGGTTTCACTTGAAAGGGACCCTTCACAGTTGGGTAAATCAAACACTACAAAGTCACACAACTTATCAGTCATTCTATTTGGTGTACTTGATGAATCTATGAAACTGGAGTTGTGGATTTCAGTTTGGAGGTACAGTTCTGTCTTACTACCCAAATCCTTCATAATTTGGTTCGACATTTCCATAAATTTTTCTAATGTCTGCTCCAGACTAGTCTTGGGGTCTTGGGCTGATAAGGGGTTTCAGTATAAGATTGAAATTCCTGTGGATAATTAAAACTCCCAAATGACTGATTAGAAGAACTGTCTAGAGTAGGTGGAAAAGTCGGATTGGATTGATAGGAATAGAATGGTTGCGGAACTTGGGTAGGAGTAGGATCAATATTATGATAAGAAGAATATTGATATGGGTTGGTTGGTTGGCTATTTTCAACAGACATCTTATATGCCACAAACCGCATATCAAACTCTTCTCCGGACAGTTGATATTGGTCCGGGTTGAAACTTTGGCCTCTAGACCTAGCTATGTGCTCAGCAATGGACATTCGTCTAGGAGCTTCCTCACTCTGGGTATCAACTGAAACAGGTGTAGGATTAGGATACGGTTGATAAGACCTAGACTGAGGTGGCCAACTGTTTCTTCCTGCTTGTTCTATATGATCTTTTAAGGACATGGAAGAGCCGGACGGTATACCGAAGGGATTTCGAAAACAAGAGATATCTGGTTGTGGACAGCAAAGCTCGGCAAGTGTTCTTCTGTTTAGGTCACCCATTATAAGAAGAGAAGAAGGGGGAAGGGGTAAAAAGGAGAGAAAGGAATTGGTTTGTTTTGAAAAATGACGGATTTAGAAAAATCAAAAAAAAAAAATGCACAACCCTAGAACTATGGTTACCTAGGTCCAGTCTCTAGACAGCTCCTAACTAAGGCTAGAAATAGGACCTCAAACCGCCTCTTCACGGACAAGTACGGCCAGGTAAGTGGGAAGGAACCACCACTACAGTGGGCCTAATTAAAAACCACTAGCCTAGACACCGCAATGTCAGTTAGGATAAACGGCCGATGCCTATACTAGTCTTTTTCCTATTGAGCTCGACAGTCCTTAGAGTCTGATCTAGATATTTTTTAAATTAATGAAGGGTTGTTCTATATGCTAGGTTTGTGATTTGTGGGGCTTAGGAAGGGTGATGAAATCCCCACCTAATCTTGATTTGGTCTTTGCCCCTTAAAGATCCGTATTAAAATATGCAAAAATAAACCGAAAAACAAAACTTTGCAAAAAGATTTTTGAGCGGCGATATTTTGCAAAGAATCCTGCAGAAAATAGATTTTATTGGATTTTAGAGGAGAGAGAAGGGAGTTAGAATCTTACCAGAGAAGTGTGAACCCTAGATCTCCTGTTTCCTCAAGTCCGTGACTCCAGATTTCCTCGCAAAAATTCACACAATAATCGTTAAATATACAATTTGCAGTTTTGTTTTAATAATGATATGACTCGTCTAAGAATTCAACACAAATAGTAAAAATAAAAAATTACGCACGATTCCCCGGCAACGGCGCCATTTGATTGGTTCGAAAAAGTGTTTTTGTAGTTTAACCGCAATCAGAACGGTGTCGCGCGTAGCTAGACCGAGATGAGTACGGGTCGTCCTCTGGGAAACGTTGAACCTTTTATTTTTACTTTAGATGTTTTGAGAAAGAGAGGAGGAATAAAGAATTTTGTGAAAAGTTTCTAGATCTACTTTAATGTAAAATATAGATCTAGATTATTTTAGAGATTTAAATAATATAATAATAGGGCTTGTAGGGTTCGTTAGGATTTAGTAGTTATGGAAGATTAATTAAAAGTTACCCTTTTTATCCATTAATAGATTTAGAACTAGAACGACGGTGATGCGTGTAGATTAGGGTTTCTGGAGGGAAAAGGAATCCCACTCTTAACCCTTATCTCGACACGGAACTCCGTTCATATCTAGCCTTTACCAAAACAATCATTAATCTAATCTCTAATCGCGGTCGGAACTAGCAAGGAATTGCTAGCGCGCCCGATTAGGATGTTAATGATTATTTTGATAAAGTTCCTAAACTTTATAGGACTTAAAAATGGTTTAATTATTTTCATCCCCCATTAACCTATCCTAATCCTACGAACCCTAACAAGCGGAGAATTACTCGCGCATGTTGGGAGAAGAAGATGAAAAGAAAGAGATGGAAAACATAATGTAAAAGAAAACAAACAATTAAAAAAAACTACCTTTATTAATCAACTCCTTCAACTACACTTTTAATCCATAGAAAATGATTACAAAACTTGATTTGCTTCTCGATCTTTCCTAGGAAGGTAGTCAAACAGTCGATGATCAGCCTGGATGCGTGAGCGTCGGGAGCTTCGTGATCTCTTCGGCTTGATACCTTTTCCAAGAGGCTCTCGGTGCCTTTTTATAGTGAAAACCCAGAATCTTATTGTTGAAAACTTGGTAAAATTCAGCAAAGAATAATGCCCCAAAATCTTGCACTCTAACCTCCTCAAATTGCGGCGGATCCGCGGCCCCAGGGTGGGTTTGGCCGCGGATCCGCGCTCAAGGGTAGGGATCATTTGATTCTTTTTCTTGGGCTTTCATCTGGTGACATGTGGCAATCCTAGGCATCTTCAGAATCTGAAAATCTTTTCTCTGCTGCTTCCAGACTTGGTCTCCAAGTTTGCTTCTTAATTTGGCAAGATTTCTTCAACAAATTGATTTGTTTGTTAAATCCTTCATAACAACTTGGAAATATTCTGCACAACAACTCAAATAAGATTTTAGTAGACTTTGTTCTACTAGGATTAGATCAATAATATTATTTGCATACATTTTCCTACCAAATGATAATTAAAATATATTAACACATGGAAAATAATGTTTTTACACATAAACCCTCATATGTATAATATATTATAATATAGTCCTTTTTAATATGAAAATGGTAGGAAAAATGTAATACAAGTGTGCAGTTTTATCAACTGAACAATGATCATCCCTTCATAAAAAAGATTGAATTAAGTATCATCTTCTCTGTGGGATCAACTCGCTCTTACACATATGCTACAACGCAATCGTGCACTTGCGGATATAATAATAGCACTACTAAAAATTAGCTATCAAGTTTTTGACGTCATTATCGGGGAAGACGATTTATTTAATTGAATTTAACGAATTAAATTTTTTTATATATAATTATTTTTAGTTCTGTTTTACTTTTTTCTAATTTCTGAAAGAAAAAAATTAAATATTTTTCTTTTTTGAAATTCTTTTTTCTTAGTTTCTATTAACAAAAATTCTTTATTAAATTATTTTTAAAAAATTTAAATTAATTTTTTTTAAATTTAATTTTTTTTAAAATATATTATTTTAAATTTTTAAATTTTTTAAATAAAAAATGGGTGACGAACATGCAAAACCGTGTTTATATGATTTATGTTATCCAGTTAATCGATCACTTGAATCTTGCATTAGAGCAAATACATATAAGAATAGTTTTAATTCGCTTAACACATCCATATCCACCGATGATGCGAGATTAAATGCTACATTATATGTTATTATGCAAAAGTTAGAGCTTTTAGAAGTTAACAATTGGGTTCCAAGTAATAAATCTTTTCAATCTTTTTGCACTAACTGTCAAGATCCTTATCATTCTTACAAGGAGTGTCCATCCGTTGATTGGAGGACCCAACCAAATTATTGTTGGAATGAAGGTATGTATTCGGAAGTTTCTAACTACAATTTAGGCTAACAATTCCTACCAAACCCTTATTATAATATTAATCCTCCATCCAATTCAATTCAAACTGAAACAACTTTCACTCCACAAAATTTCATTGACCAGACATTCTCATCATACCCATACTATGATGTTGGCACTCTTTACGATTAAATCCAATCCTATTCAACTTTCACACTTTATTTAGACGTTGATAATAAACATGAAATAAAGAGTTTCACGTTGCAATCCGAATTTGAATCTTTCATTGAAATTTTTTCATAAACCACGTCTGATTTAAAAAATGGTCGGCAGATTTTACATCCAACGTGACTGCATTCATGCAAATATCTGAACAAACACTTAGAATCCAAAAAAAAACAAAGAAAAAGTTTGATATGCTTGACATACAAATTGCTGCCATGAGTACTGAGAGATTACAAGGGACCTTTCCTAGTCAAACTGACATTAATCCTAGCATCCTCGGTATCTTAGATTTGGAAAGCCATCAAGTGGGTTATAAAAATCAACCGATTAAGAATATTATAATCGACGAAATGCTCGAAGTCTAGAAGTTTGATTTGACTGACTGTTGTAAGAAAATTTTTGAGGAGAATAATTATGGTTTTGACTGGTGGGGCTTGTTTAAATTGTTTTTGGAAAAGCTCTTAGATAGAAAAGCCACATCTGCGGAGGAAACAAGTCCACCCATGAGTAAATTTGGGGAGGAAACTATAATGCAAGACGAGGGATATGACAAAATTTTTAGAAAATAGTCTACAAGCATAATAGAGAATAGGGAGTCAGCCGATGTCGACGATTGTTGCTTCAGGCATAATTTTGAGAAGATTTTTAAGGATGAACTTAATATTACGGATGATTTAGAATCATCAAATTATCAAGTAAATTGGGAACATTTTCTTGAACCTTTAGCAGATGAACCTAACCCTATAATACTTCCGGTCATCAATGTACCCAATATATCCAAAGTACAAGATGAAGTTTTATCTTTGACTCCGATAACTGGATCAATAATTATTCCATTTGTTCAAACAAATCTTGAGGACTTTGATCCTATTCTTCGAAATAGTAATAAATTAGTGTAGTTTGCAAACTCCAGATTTAGACTTCGAACCATTATGATCGCATAAGTTTATTCAGCTAAGATAAATCTACAAGTTTGTTCACCCACATATAAACACTACATTACTTCTGTCTATATCAAGTTTAGATTGTTAGTTGATACTTATTGATATAATTTATTTTATTACTCCTGCATGATCATAGAAAAAAAAGTTGAGTGGTTAATGTCAACGTTTGGATTAGTCAAAACGTTAAGTAAATTAAATTTCTTTTTCTTTTTCTTTTTTTTGTCTTTTTTCTCTTCTTTTAGGGTTTTAGTTTTTTTATAAAAAAAATTATCTTCACTCTCCTCACTTATTTGAACATTTTTATTTGACTCCAAGACCTAAAATAAATATAAGAAATAAGTTGTAGAGTATACAGTACAAAGGAGTAGAGTTCATTATCAGATCGCATATCAGCGGCTGGCCACCGCCAGTTAGCGGCATGATGAAGGAAAAATCTCCTAATTTTGTAGCTCTATAACTTTGTCCTTGGTTATTCTATTTATCAATCTTAATGGGTTTATCTCTATCCAAATTAATTTCACTATATTATTTTATATTTGAATTTATTATTGAACATTGTAGTGACAGTGCTTTACTAAATTGTGAGTAGGATTAGGAGACGGGGTAGAAGTTGATATCGAGAACAATATCCGAAATAAGTGTGAAGGGGGTGATTTGGACAGTTTTAGTTTTTTTTTTATTTTTTGTTTTGTTTTTCGTTTTTATCTTTTTCTTCATTTTCCTTTCTTTTTAGGTTTTCTATATCAAAAAAATGAACTTTCAAAAAAATTGATTCAAGATAGTAATAGTAATAGATAATCTTGAATTTGAAATACGAAAGTTAATTAAGTGATATGAAGGAAAACTATTGAATCTGAGAATATAACAAAATCTGAAAAATAACCCCATCTCGAAATTAGAAATAGTAAATATACACCCTACACCATACTAGTCGCACGATCACGAATCTTGAATCTAGAGATCAAAAGGATAATTAGAAATATCTTTATTGAAATATCTTCATATGCCTCTTTTAATTTCTAAAAAAAGCTTTTTCTTCACTAAGTAGCTAGGATTTCGTGCCTCAAGAAGTAATGGATGCTCACATCGAAAAGTAAATGAATATTTATATATATAAGTTTAATTTTGTAATTGTCTAGGATACTTGAGTGATTAAATCTTTTAGAGTGTTTTCTCACTTAGTGCCCTCAAGCCATCTGGCTAGAGAGTCACTGGCTGAAAACTTATTACATAGGTGTTCTAGGTAGTTGCAAGACTAGACATAATAATTCACACACTGAGTAATCGGTTAATGGTGCTTCAAGAAGCATTAACGGACGTCGCACTATAATGTGTTGTGGGTACACACAAAGATATAAGATGTTGATATGACAGTTTGAATTGAAATCTTAAGAGGAAATGATCCATTACACATACACGTAGGGGTATGGGATCTATGTTTAAGAGAAAGAGGTGAGTGAAGAATAGGATCAAGTTATGTTGAGCGAGGATAGGATTTCTGAATTTGAAGTGATACTTGAGGATGATGATTTTTCAAAACTGAAAAACTAGCAAGATTCTACCTTTCCTTTTTTTCCTTTTCTTTGTTTACAGTTTTTCGTTTTTGTTTATTTTTAGTTTTTCTTTTATACTTATTTGCTTCTAATTTTTTCTTTTGGGGATTTTGTGAGTAGTATCCGCTGAAAATCCTCATGAGACAAAATTCGTCCACTTGGGTAATCTTGGGGTTTAACGGCTTGTTGCACATGCTAAGTGCAATCGCAACGCCCGCGAAAAGAAATATAGGTTTAGTTTAGTTTTTAGAACTTTTCATTTTTTTAGAATCTTAGTTTTTAGTTTTGCTCGAGGTCTAGTAAAAGATAAGTGTGGGATTATTTGATAAGTGTAATTTATTGTACAATTTTATATCCTTATTTATCTTATTTGATATATTTAATACTTCTCAAGATATGTCTTTTGTTAATAAATGCAAATTATAGGGTCTCAATCGCAAAACGATGTAAAAGATGAATTTACATGTTTTCGTCTTAACCAAGTTAATAAAGGAACCGATATAGGAGATGAGTTACAGGACCAAGTAGGCATTCAAAGGAGTCAACACAAGAGACCAAGAAAACAGACCGAAACCGAGCCACCGCGGGCCCCACTGGTCGGCTAAAAGTCTAACTAGATCGGCTAAGAGCCGGTCATTCTTTGAGGAAACTTCTGAAATTTTACGCACGGCTCATGAATTCATAATTATTTGTTTTTATCTTTTATAATCGGCCAAAAGCCCTATATATAATGCTGTAGATTTATTCTAGGGTTTTTTTCTCTTCTTTAACTTTTCAAGCCATCTCGGGTTTGCTTGGAGGAGATCAAACAAGTTTGTCAGGATTTTTAGTTGCTTTAAATTATGAATTCTTATTATTCTTGTTTTTATTTTTATTTAATTATGAATAGCTAGTTTATTATGTACCAAGGGTGATGAACTTATGTAGATTATGTGTAGGATGTTTATTATGAGTTTTTCTATATGCTTTCATTTCATTGATATATCTTAATTTAATTATATGATATGATCTCTTATTTGTTATTTTTCTTTGATAAGTTAGGATGCACTTGCTTATAGTTTATGTTTGGTTGATGCAAAGTGCAGATCTATGTCATGTTGAATTAAGATTCATAAAAACTAGATATTTTTGATGCAAGTATAGGTTTTGCATGCATCTTTGATGGGGTATCATGTGATGCATATATCTCATGCTTAGTCACATAAAATCTGTGTTTAACCTAATAATAATCATAAATTATGATATTTAATTGATGAGTGATTTGGAAAACCAAATAGTTTATGCTTTCTTTTGATTGATGAATTATTTTTGGATATCATATTATTTATGGTTTTATTGTCTAATTCTTGATTATTAAAAAGGGTTTTTTTAATCAAAATAGGGCATTTATGTATTAAAATTATTAAAATAATACAATTTAAATTATATTTAGCAGAATAGGGCGGTTATCCGCCCCACCCATAACAGAGAGCGGGTTCCTGGAACCCGCCCCCACCCATACAATGAAGAGGGCGGGTTCTAGGAACCCGCCCTCTTCGTGGGGTTGGTGGGGGCGGGTTCCTAGAACCCGCCCCCATTTTAAATTTATAAAAAAAAATCGAAAAACAATTAAAAAAATATAGGTTTACAAAACCCTTAATAAATAATAAATAATAATATTGTTGTTTATGTTACAGATGGGTGATAAGTGTTATTACAGTTCATATAAAATTACTATAAATATGAATCTTGTATACAATTCATTCACAAAATAAATCCATCAAAATAATTGGACACTTTGACATCCATTTGTAAAAGTATACAATTATCGCTTTTCCTTTCCCTTTCCCAATTCGAGAAGGCTGGACATAAGCTTATGCCTCTTGGGGTGACTGGATGACCCTCCCGTTTTTTATGTATAGGGCGGCGGCAGCGGCGTCTGCTCTTCTGCTTCGTCTTTATTATCGTCTTGGACAGGCAGTTGTTCCGCAAATTCTGAATGTGGGACAGGTGTCGGATATGTGCTGCCTCACAACAACTCTATGTAGGACGAAAAATCCGTCTTCCAACTAGACTGTTGTTGCGAAGAACCTATTCCGATTTCATGTTGCTGATGTTGCACAAAACCTAGCCCCTAAGGCTGCGCAAAACCTGTTCACCAAGACTGTGCAAAACCTGTTCCCCCAAACTGTTGTTGTTGCGCAAAACCTGACCCCCCAAGATTGCTGTTGTTGCGCAAAACCTGTCTCCCAAAACTGTTGTTGCTCCGGTTGTTGTGCTTGTTCAATATACCATGGTTGCTGCTGACAGTATGGTGCTCCGAACTACTGATCTCGAGGCTCTGGATCTCCCTGATGCTGCGGCTCTGGTGCCGGCTCATACTGCTGCTCAAGCGATGGCGATAAATGTGGAAGCATATTATATGAACTGAATATACCACCAATATATGAGTCTACAGTAGAAAATAAAGCCTGAGTATCTGGACCAGTATTAGTCGGATATGAATCATGTATCAATGATTGTATATGATGCAGCCCACGAGCCTGTCGTTACATTAAAAATAAGATATAATTATTGACTCATACCGTCGGATATTAAAAACTAATTTAATTAAAAAAATTTAACCTACCATTTCTCGTTCTACGTGGCCTCTAGGCTCGTACTGCCGGATATTTGGAAAGTCGTTAGGGGGGGCAGAAAGATATCTTACAGTGACACAGTTATACCATAGTAATTATGTTTCTGTAGTGTCGGTGGTTGTTTGGTCACCTATTTGCTGTAAGGAGATGTTACGCTGCCTATCCTCCTATCTCAGCAAATATTGATGATGATGCTCTCTCCAATCATGCTCTGCCTTTCCCCATCGCATTTCTCCCTCTATTGTTATAGGCGCAAGCGGCGGAACAGAAATATGTTGCAATCTACTAAACTGTTGCAACACCCGGTCCGGTTGGTGCATGACCATGATATTAATGCATGGTAGTGGGCATCGAGCCCGCCAAACCGGCTCTCCTTAGATACAGATGTCGGGTAATCCTTACAGACGATATGTTGTATAAGGTGTCCACGTGAACTGCGCAAATAACATAGTACAAAAATTGTTATGAAGCTAATTTAAAATTTTTAAACAAAGTTAATTATGGTTACATGAGTCGCCTCCATGCGATCCAACTCATCTCTATAATACTTAAGTACTCTTCGACGAGCCTTATAAGATTTCTTACCACTCCACCAAGAACCGAGAGGCTTTCCATGGGTATCCACAGCAGAAATATTAATTTTATTTAGACTTCCCATACACATGTGCTCTCATGACCAAATATATATATAAAGTGTCATAATATTAGAAAGAACCAATATTACAATTTTATAATGCCTAGCTAATAAAAAATATTATGCACCTGAAGTGATGTAATGCAGCCACAAATTTTATTCTTCGTAGGAGCACATGCCTTATCTAGTTTCTTGTAAAGATAGGCCAGGACCCCTGCTCCCCAAGCATACTCACCACACACATCAAAGTCCGTAAGAAACCCAAGGAATAAAGGATGGACATGCGTTACCGATTGGTCCGGCATCAACCAAGAACCAATCATGTACAGAATGTAGGCACGTGCATGTCGATCCAAGACATCATCGGTTGCTTCATCAGGGATATTCGTAAATGTATCTTTTAGCCAGTTTAAACTGATCTTATACCCGTTAGTTTACCCTCCTGGTATCTGAATTTTACAATTAATTGTTAATTAATATCACTATAACATACTTAAACTTTTTATTTAAAAAAATTAAGAATTATACATGTCTGAGAGTAGACTCAAGATATGTATCCCAATATGGGTGCTCAGTCTGGACCCACAATTGTACCTCTAACCAATCCAAGGCCATTCACCCGTAAACCAAGTAATAGTGGCATCACCCCATCTAAGATAAAAAGTGTGAGTCTCTTTTCTCCAACGCTCAACAAGAGAGGTAACGAGACTGTGGTCGAGTTGTATATGATGAAGCATTAAAGCTTCATAAAATCCGGCTCTTCAAATCCGCTCGATTATACGATAATCAGTAACTTTTCATTTATCAGAACTATGGCTGGCGACAGTAAGATTATCTCCACCCTGCAAAATTTAATCATAATATTTTAAACTATTAGAATTAAAAGAAATGGGGAATTGAAACAAATATAATAAGTTTTGAATCTTTCCTCCCCATGTAATATACTAAAAGATCTACGGTCGTTTTGATTTACGAGTAGTGATTTGTCGAATGGTTGATTCTCCATTGAAATTATTTTGATATTACAATTACTGAAAGATTGAGACAGTTTGTGGGTTTAGAAGGGAATTTGGATAGAGATAGTGAAAATTAGAGCGAAGAGGACGGGGTTTTATAGGGAAAGGAGGACGCGTTCCTAAAACCCGTCCTCTCCTTTGCCCACAGTGAATATTTGTTTTTTCGATCATGTACATAATGTCAAGTGTCAAATCATGATTTTGTTTTTTTCTTATAATATAATGTGTTATCAAATCATTCATTTGTTTTTTTGTTAAAACATATTCCCCACTGTTGTTAAAGTTGATTTGATAATACAAAACTTTCTTTATTAAAGAATCTCAGTCCTATCTTGCTCTCTCATTTCAAAAGGAGAGGGTGGGTTTTAGGAACACGCCCCCTTCAATAATTTTCTGCCGGCGGGTTCCTAAAACCCGCCCTCTCAATAACCAATAGCCCGTGATTTTTAACCCAATAGTCAGTGACTTTGACCCCCTTATTGTCATATCGAATTTGTCACAAGGGAATAGCGGGTTACAAGAACCCGCCCTCTCATTTAAAAAGGAAATGACATGTTCTTGAAACACGCCCTCCTTAATATTTTAAATAATTTTACTTATCCAAGACAAGCCCGTGACCCCTTTATCTCCCGTCAAATTTAAAAGGGGATAGCGGGTTATAAGAACCCGCCCTCTCATTTAAAAAGGAGAGGAAGGGTTCTTGAAATGGGACATCCTTAATATTTTAAATAATTTTAATTACTCCAAGACAAGCCCGTGATCCCTTTACCACCAAACACCTATAAAAACCCTTCTCTCCCCTGCCATTTGCTCTTCAATCTGCTCCGATTTGCATATTCACCTCCTATAAAATCTCATTTGCACCCCTTCAAATGTATGTAAATTTAATGTAACGTTTGTTTAATTTTCAATGAATATAATCATTATATCAGTTGTTGACGTTTTTTATTTTTTGTTGGGTTGATATTGTTTGATGCAGATAATGGCAAGTTCAAGTTTATTTGTTGTATATAAATATGATGGCAATATTGTGACAAGTGCACAAGGTCCCGAGTATATGGGCGGATGCGCAAAAATTATGCGATTAGAATTATCAACGACTTATAATGAACTCGAGAAAAAGTATTTAAAATCACGAAATACAATCCATGTGAAATAAACATTAAGTTAAATTGTATATGGCCTATGTTTAGTAGAAATGTATTGGTTGAAATTATAAACGATGTATCAATATCTTCGATGATAGACTTCGGTCTGGCAAACACCCATCATTCTTTTGAACTGTTAGTTCAGAAGGAACAATTGGAAGTATCAGATGTCACTCCAATGGGTAATTTTGATGGTAATGCCGGAGGTAGTTCCTCGGGATACGGTCCTATGGTTAACGATGATACCTTCAGTCTCAGTGGATACGACTATACACATCATTATTCAAACCTTCAAATTCAAGGGTAAACATTTTATAAATCATCTTTTTGTAATATCAAAATACTCATATATTTTATATATTAAATACGGATTTTCCCAATCGACTGCTGCAGTTGCATGCACCCGTGAAGAACAACAAGGATTACCATATACAACCTTCTAAAGGTAAATCAATCTGAAACAAGTGGTGATTATGTTTATATTATTCGTAATACGAAAATATTAAGAATAAATTATATAAGAAAAATTTATATACTAAATGCAGATTTTCCCATACCTCCGCATCATTCCAACATGATCCAAGTAGCGCATTCCAAGCATGTCCGTCCACATCTTTCCAGTCTTTTCACCTAGAACCATCCACATTATACCGACCTCAACCATCATATATTGCACAGAACCTTATGTTGCTATGGGTGACATTGATATGGGTGATAGTGATGATGATGAAACTAGTGAAGGTCATCAAGGGGAGGATAGTGTGGATTATGCTGCTGGATTGAATGAAGCAGCATTGATGGATGACATGATTGCAAATAATGATTTTGTCGAACTAGAAGATCCCGGTCTCGATCCGCTGGAAGATAATAGCTGGGTAGACTTATCCGTGGCAGAAGTAAATACTGAACCCGATTTGGAAGCGACTGTAGCAAGTGAAGATGTCACTGTTCGAGATATGTTTCAGGAAAAAGGTGGTCTTATTTGTAAGATGAAGTCGTGGGCTATTCAAAAAAATGTTATATTTAAAACCGAAGAGTTAAATAAGACATACTATACCGTGGTATATACGAAAACTCCTGAATGTAAGTGGAGATTGCATGCATATTGTTCCAAAAGAGCCAAAGGTTGGAAGGTCACGAAATACAACCAAGAACATACTTGCATCAATTCTACTATATTAAAAAATCACAGGAATTGCACTTCATCTTACATTTGTTCACTAATTATGTTACTAATCCATACATATATGGCGATAACTCCCCGAGAGATACGGCTCTACGTCAGCGGAGAGCACAAAATTCAGATTTCGTATGTAAAGGCATGGGATGCTCGTAGAAAGGCATTATGCGCAAGATATTTGGGGATTGGAAAATCTCGTACAACTCACTAGTCTCTTTTATGGAAGCCATGAAAGCATCAAATCCGGGGTCCATATATCGGTTAAAAACCACAGAAACAGATGTCTATGGCTATGTCAGGTTTCAAAGAATTTTCTGGTGTTTTGCTCCTTGGGCGGCTGGTTTCACACACTGTCGGCCGGTATTGTGCGTGGATGTGACGTATCTATATGGTAAGTACAGAGGTTGCATGTTAATTGCTACAGTTGTTGATGCTAATAACGGTATATTCCCGTTGGGATTTTCTATTATCGAGAGTGAAAATATATCATCATGATCATGGTTTTTTCGTCAACTCAAAAGTATCCCATCTGTTATTGATAAAACAGATTTATGCATTATATCTGATAAACATCTAAGAATACTAGCTGCAATGAGAGTTGTATTTTCGACGACCCCACATAGGTTTTGCCTGCGGCACCTCAGACAAAATTTTGATAGAAAATTTAAAATTCAGATCTACATAAGCTTATATACAAAGCTGGTGAAGCGTCTGACCTTAATGTTCATGATATGCACATGACGAAAATTGGTGAGATGGGTTAAGCCGCGAAAGCGTGGTTAGATGAGTATCAAGTACGCATGTGGTCACAAGCATATGATAATGGATGCAGATATCTACTAATGACCACTAATATGTCTGAAAGCTTCAACGGGGTCCTTAAAAGCGTTAGAGGCTTACCGATACAGGGGTTGATTGTTCGAACCTTTTTCAGAGTGAATACTTACTTTGTGCAAAGAAGGGAAAAGTATTTGGCGATGGAGACTCCACTCACCGCGTATTACGAAGATATATTCCGGAAAAGAGAGCGCGGAGCACAATACTACAGATTTGAAAGGTTTAACACAGCGGAGTTTCAAGTTACGGGGAGTAATAGGAATCAATATACCGTAAATTTTAGAGATGAATGGCTCTCTTCGTGCGCATGCGGTTTCCAGCAACAATATTTATCTTGTGCCAACGCAATTGCTGCTGCAAGCAGCATGCATAACCCACATTATAATTTTGCTTTCCGTTACTATTCAGTTTCCAATTACCAAGGCGCATACAATCCAAAATTTTATCCTATACCAGACAGTCGGTATTGACACTATTATACGGGGAACAGACAAACACAGACTGTATTACTGCCAGACAAAAATATGGGACCCTGAAGATCTAAGGTGCGTCGAGATCGAATGACAATGGATGCTGATCCTCAGCAAAGGCACGACAAATGTAGCCTATGCAAACAACCAGGTCATTAGATGACCAGATGTTCAGGACAGTCAACAGGGACGAGACTTTCGAGATCATGACAAGTGCACGGGATGAAAATCAGTTAGCGCTTGTAAAGAAACTTGTATGATTTACATTTTTGCATGATACGATTTTTTGTATTTGTTCCCTTCCGAAAGACGCAGACGCGACCGCGCAGGTCCGTCTTGCCTAAAATTCGGGGCAGATGCTAATTGGTGCTATCCGTCCACCTCTCCGAAGATGCCAAGTTGATTTATGGCACCATGTATCAAAGGTTTAAACGGATGCGGCCGATGTAGCAGACTTCGTCAGATTCCCCCTCGTCCGAGGGGTTTTTGATTGTGGGGACGCTCTTCCCTGCAGGCACAAGCCCCTGCAGTTAATTACGCTTCTGCGTCGCGGTAACAACTTTCTCCTTCTCCAGATGGTCACTTCGTGTCGTGGGTGTTTGTTTTGTTTTTGGTTGCCCGTGGATTGTATACGGAGACTAAGTTATGTTGTCGCCCGTAGGGCGTGGACTAGTCCAAATCCGTATCTTTCTTAGATTTGGGTTTGGGGGTTAGATTTAAGGATACGTTAGCCTCATTTGAGACTAAGATCGACTTAAACGTTTGTTAAGGATACGTTAGTCTAAATTTAGGCTAAGATCAACTTAACGGGACCATTTAGATCCGACAAGAAAGCAATTGGGCTCTATTGTTTAGTTTAGTGACATTGCGGTTGATTGCCAGTTTAAGGACATGGGGGTCCATTGTTAGTTTAAAGACATCGCAGTCGAGATTAAGGACATCATAATCCGTCGATTTTAAGGACTCCACAGTCCGATGTTAGTTTTAAGACATCGCGGTCGAGATTAAGGACATCATAGTCCATGAGTTTAAGGACCTCACAGTCCGATGTTAGTTTTAAGACATCACGGTCGAGGTTAAGGACATCATAGTCCGTGAGTTTAAGGACCTCACAGTCCGATGTTAGTTTAAAGACGTCGAGGTTAAGGACATCATAGTCCATGAGTTTAAGGACCCCACAGTCCGTTGTTAGTTTTAAGACATCGTGGTCGAGGTTAAGGACATCGTAGTCCATGAGTTTAAGGACCCCACAGTCCGTAGTAATGTATGGTTGTCGGGCCCCGTCACCTCTCTGATGACGTTGAGGAATTACAACGACAGATATCAGAGGAGTGAAGAGATGTACCCTCGAACCGGGTGTAAATTGATTGGAAGAGCAGATGAACTCGGTTCAATTTAAATTGAGGACTTATGGCCAGAATTGGGCTAAGTCCAGTTAAAAATGTTTAACATTTTATTTTTGTTCTGCCGTTAGGCCTTTGTTTGGGATCTGCCCTTTTAATAATGCCTAGTATTGGGCTCTGACATTTTTTGTCTTATATTGAATGCATAGCATTTATCAGAACAAAGTATGTTCTGACAGCGCGCCACGTGGCGCACTAAGCGCTTTGCGCCAGTCAAAGGGCACATTGCGCTTTTGTCGGTTAGCGCACACGAGGAGGACACGTGTCGCGCTTAGCGCTAAGCGCTAGTTTGTTAGCGAACTGCACTTTTAATTTATGAGTGCGCTGCACTAGTTTATGGATGCGCCGGTGAGTGACACGTGGCGCGCTTGGCGCTGAGCGCCAACCCAAGAGCGTAGTGCGCTGTTTTCAGGAGCGCAAAGCGCAGATCGTGTCTATGGTTGACACATGGCATGTTTTGGCACTGAGCGCCGATCCAAGGAGCGCAAAGGCGCATTTCATGAGTGCAAAGCACTTTCTAATAGCGCAAAGCTCATTTTGATCAATTTTAAGATCAAAGAACAAATTTACGTTCTTCAAAGGAGGCTTTGCCTCAAGATCCAAGAACAACGGTTCTTGTTTTTATAAAAAGGCTCTGTTTTTATAGATCAAAAGATCTGTGAATGAAGTAAAATACTTCTTTTTATATTTTTATGATTAGATCTTTTGATCTTTTCTTTTTAATCAAAGACCTTGGTCTTTTTATAGATCTAAGATCTTTTTAGAAGATGCTTCTTCTTTTTACGAGATGGTTTCATCTCTGTTGTTCAAAAACATAGTTCTTTACCTTGAATATGAAGAAATGATCTTCTTTTTTTCTAAGAGCTTGCTCTTCTTTTTCTCAAAGATTTCAGAGGGTTTTCTCTATCTCTCCCTTCTTTTCTGTATATCTTTTTTTTAGACTTGAAGTCTAGGGGCCTTTATATAGGGCCAATTGATTTGTGGAATCAGTTTTAAGAGATCTTTCTCTGATTGATTTGGAATATTTCCCACCGTTGGATCTTTGATCCTAAGGCTTCTGTTTTACAGAAGATAATCTTCTTGTTTTAATAAAATTGAAAAATCTTTCCATAACAGAATTTTAATTCTGATTAATTAATAATTTATTATTATTAGATCTTTTGATCTAACGGTGGGGAATTCTTTTAATTCCAACGCTGGCGCACTTTGCGTTAGCGCACCTACATTCGACACGTGGCGCGCAGCATAACTGCGCTAGTGTACTTACGTTCGACATGCGGCGCGCAGCGCAGAGCTCGGCGCAACTGTGCTAGCGCACCTGTATTTGACACGTGGCGCGCAGTGCTCAGCATCTGAAGCGTTGCTTCAATTTAATTTTGAATTTTAAAGCAAAGCTTTGCTCTGATTGGGGGTGCGCTGCCTAGGGCGCAGCGCACTTGGCGCCAGCGCGCGTCTGCTTTTGACACGTGGCACGCAGCGCGCAGTGCACGGGATCTGAAGCGTTACTTCAATTTTTGAATTTTGAAATTCAAAACAGAGTTTTGCTCTGATTGGGGAAAACAAATCCCCCCCCACCGTTGCGCTCATGTGGCGCACACGTGAGTGCAGCGGTGGCAACATCTGAGCCCTTGGATCAACTCAGAAGTTTAAGAGGCGTTTCAGTACCTATAAATAGAACCTTTGGTCCTCAGATGATTATCATATTCTTCTTAAGAATTTTATTCAGACCTTTGCTCTTTTGTTCAAGAACTTTCAAGAGTTAAAATTCCACTAAATTTCGGTAAAATTAAATTAAATTAATTTTAGTAAATTAGGGTTTTTACCCATTAACAGAGCCTTGCTCTTCATAGATCTTTGATCTAAAGAAAACCCCTTTAGGGTTTCATAAATAGAATCTTGCTCTCATGAACCCATAGATCTAAACAGATCTTTTCTTAGGGTTTCTTAGCCCATGAGTCAGAGCTCTGCTCTTTTGACAATATGTAGATCTTTTGATCTTTTGATGAAGAACTCTTAAGAGTTTTTTCATGGATCTTTAAGATCCCAGAATTTTAATTCTCAAGAATTAATTTTCATTAATTTTTGATGGATTTTCCATCATCATTACAGAGCTAGGCTCTTTAAGGAATTTTACTCCCTCATGACCAGAGTTTGACAAGGGCCACTCTGTTATAGAGCTTTGCTCTGAAAGGGAGATTTTCACCTTCTCCCGAGGGATTTCTCATTCAATGAGAATATTCTTTGAGGATTTCCTCATTAATTGACAGTCTCATCCAATGATGAGGCTGTTTTATTAATTGATGCATTGCCATTTGGATTTTGTGGGTCCACCTTTGGTCCCCTTTCCATTGCATTGCAGTGTGGTACAAATATTAAAGTGTCGCTCAGAATTTTAAGATTAAATAATAGTACTGATAACTGAATTCTGTTCTTTTTCGCAGACGACATTTCTTCCGATCTTTCTTTCTCGTTTTTCCGTTCAGAGAGAGGATTCCCTGAGGCACCGGTGGACCGGGAGGTTTTTGCGCTCATTAAAGACTACGACCCGGAATACAAAAACCTTCACCTGTGGGGTAGGTGGTACGACCAAGTTATCAAAGGTCGCCGAAGCTTCTCTTGTACGACGCCGTCAGAGCCGATCTCATCGATCTCATATGAGGATGTGCCCCCGGTGAACTATGCCGTGAAGGTCGTTAATTGGACTTCGGAGGGTCTTCTCCAACCCTCGATTGCCGCCATACCCATGCAGCTGCCGGCAGCTTTGGATACTTTAGGGCAACGCATATGCCAGGGCGAGTCGTGCCCTTGGGGACAACCTCACAATATCGGGTTGACTCCCCGACATTCGACCGGATATTTGCAGTGGGCCAAGTACATCTTGTCGGCGAAGAAAACACACTTGCTGAAGCTCGGCCTATATCCTGCAGTCTACGCGTCGTTGTTCCAATATTCTTCTCCTTCGACATGGTGGATTAAGGCGTTCGTGGAGCAATGGAACATCCCAACCCATACCTTTCTTCCAATGGACAGAGAAGTTTCCATCTCTTTAGAAGAATTTGCTGAGATTTCCGGTCTGCCGGTGAAGGGAGAGCACTATGAAGAGTTGCTTCCTCCGGATGAATACGTTTTTGTCACCAAGCCGTTGGTGATGGGCCTAACACCGGAGAACGCCATTCAGCACCAGTTTCCAAGTCTAATAAAGGTGCTGAATATGTACGAGAGTCTCTTCTTAGAATCCGGCGGCCGGGGGGTTAGTTTCACAGACTTTATTGCCCGGTTTCTTCGTCCGGAGATTCTATCGCAACGAGGCGAAAAATTCGCCAAGCTCGACGACCCCTTCGGCTTTGGCTTGGACCGTCGACCAGCACTGGAAGATGATCATAAGGGGTTTTATCTTCCCGATGCCGCGATTGTCCCTCTGTCGGAAATCGCTGCTCCGGGTATCGACGAGGAGACTTTCTTTCTCGAGTTTCTGGGGCTGTGGTTGTGTTGGTTCGCGCTCCCCATGCTCCTCGCTATATGAGGCCGTCCGTCTTCTACCCAGCATATCGAATGGTGGCAGGAATACAAGTGGCCATCGGGATTGCCGGACTGGCCCACCTGTACCATGGTCTTAGCGTGGCGACAGATACAACTGAACCGGGAGTGCAAGCTGCCAATTTCTCGATGCACCACTTTACTTCATGGATGGAAATGCACGTGCTCGGGTGTTTGGTATTCATAAAAGACCTTCATTTTATGAGAAGTGTAGGTTCCCGAGAATTATGCAGCTGATCGACGCTTCTATCATGAATCCGTCTCCGCGGGAGGCTAGGGGCTTGCTTCTTCGTCCGCGCACAGTCGGGGCCGGTATGTCTTTCATGGACAAAGTCCTGAGAATCGGCCAGGAAACTTCCAAAAAGGCGCTGGCGTTTCACGACTCCTTTAAGGACGGGGCCTCTATGTTGAAAGCCCGGGAGATTCTTCACCTGTACTCCATTAGGCCGGGCTTCCTCGTATTCAGGCAAAATGATGTGGCGCTTTTTATGAGATACAACCCCCAACATTTTGCCCAACAGCTGAGCTATAACCAGGAGGTTCCACTGGAAGCGATTTTGGAAGAACTTGCTGCCACCAGAAAGGGAATACGGGGTGTGCTACATCATTTCATGCGCTTGAATACGGGCTCACACTTCTTCATCAGCGAGCCGAGTTGCATTCCAAGGGCCCTCAACGTATACGGGGCTTGGTACTAGTACGCAATGGGCGCTGTCATCAAGGAAGAGAGGCGGCTGCTGCTCGATCGCAAGAGTGCGCCCCCCGCCAGTGATCGCAACGTCCCCTTGAAGCGACGAATCGCTATCCCTCCTCCTCCTCTAAGAGGAGATGCTGCAGTTGAGCCCCCACGTGTGCTAAGCCCCATGCGTGGATTGCCCCATAATCCTGTGGAGATGGTGGACGTGTCCTCGGTGCCCTACGCTCCCGTGGAGACGGTAAATGTGGCTTCATCCGAATCCGGCATGGGCTCGGATATTGGGACCCGCCGTCCCAAAGTGCCCACGAAGCGCAAGCTGGTTTTGGCTGCGATCGGAGTTCGTGCGCAGAAGAGGAAGAAGAAGTCGATCCTCTCTGCTGACGTTGTATTTGGCCAGGAACCTCATGCTCCTTACAGCGAGGGCTTGAGTGAGTACGGGACCAACGACAGCCTATTTATGCCGCCAAATGACACCGATCTGGCGGCTGCCATCATAGCTTCTAAGCGATTGGAAAGACGCGAAGAGTGGTTGGCTAGACTTGTGCGATCAAGTAGTTATTAGCTGTATTTTTCGCCATTGCATCATACCTCTATCATTGTTTTTTTACTAATGCTTTTCCTTCTTTAATAGATATTTCTACCGAAGAAGCTCTCGCTGCTTCTCTCAAGTCTTTTGAGGAGGAGGAACGACTTCGAGCATCTTTACCCCTTGGTACATTTCGGTTCGCTATGTTTCTGCTTCCGTTTCTTATGAGTAATCTGACCCTCTCTTTGTCTTATCGCAGGGACCACAAGGCCTATCCCGCAAGCTGATGCGGAAACTCTCCCCGGGCCAGCTACCGAAGTCCCGGCCTCTTCGGCATTGCCGCGATAGGCTTTTCTCAAAAGACCGATGATGGAAGCCTTTACGGCTCTGGAGATAACCCTGAATGCGGACGACGACGCCTTGCTGAAGGAGGCTTCTAAAAGGTCTGTCGTGACGGCCCGGGAGGAAAGGAAGCGCCTGAGGCGCGCAGCAAAGGAACGTAGTGCTGCTTTGGCTGCGGGGGCAGGTTCAAGCGCCGTTACTCCCACTGCTACTCCTTCAGAGGAGTTCCCGGGTGCCTTGTCTACTGCACATAGACGGGCGGCACGTGCGGCTCGGGAAGCCAACGGTAAATCAACCCTAGGTAATGTGCTTTGAGGCTTCGTTGTCAAAGTTTTGAACTATCGGTTCTTATATATCTTGTCATGCAGGGCCGAGTCTTCCTGAAGAGGTGGCAGCGACCGCTGAGCCTGAGAAAGCGGCGGAGGAGGGAAATGTCATTTCTGAATCCGGGGCGGTGGCAGGCGATGTGGTCGCAATTGCCGGGCTCGTAGTAGTGGCTGACGAGACGGCTACCATGGCTGAGCCCGAAGTAGCGGTGGATGAGACGGCTGCAATTACTGAGCCCGATGTGGTGGCGAGTGGAACGGGTGCAATTGCTGGATCCGATGTGGCCGCTCTTTCTCAAGAGTCGGGCACTGCTCCGATTATCGCTCTTCCTGCCTATGGTTCTTTATCGTCTCCTGGCGTCGCAAGTGTGACGACAGCTCCCGTGGAGTCAGGGGACGAGGCGACGGGAGGTGAGGCCACCCCGATGGAGGAGGGAGATGCGTTAAATCAAGTGACACCCTCGTCACGGCTCCTGCTGGCGACTCATCAGGTAAATTTTAGGTCACCACCCTGTTCCCCCTCCGAATGGACACGCGAGACATGAGCTGTCTTGCCTGAGATTCGGGGCAGATGCTAATTGGCGCTATCCGTCTACCTCTCCGAAGATGCCAAGTTGATTTATGGCGCCGTGTATCGGAGGTTTAGACGGATGCGTCCGATGTAGCAGACTTCGTCAGATTCCCCCTCGTTTGAGGGGTTTTTGATTGTGGGGACGCTCTTCCCTGCAGGCGCAAGCCCCTGCAGTTAATTACGCTACCGCATCGCGGTAACAACTTTCTCCTTCTCCAGATGGTCACTTCGTGTCGTGTGTGTTTGTTTTATGTTTTATTGCCCGTGGATCGTTTAGGGAGACCGAGTTATGTCGTCGCCCGTAGGGCGTGGACTAGTCCAAATCCGTGTTATCTTAGATTTGGGTTTGGGGGTTTGGTTTGAGGATACGTTAGCCATACTTGAGGCTAAGATCAACTCAAACATTTATTAAGGATACGTTAGTCTAGTTTGAGACTAAGATCAACTTAACGGGATCGTTTAGATCCGACAAAGGAGCGTTTGGACTCCATTGTTCCAGTTTTAGGGACATAGTGGTCCATCGTATGTGTGTGGCCGTCGGGACCCGTCACCTCTCTGACGACGTTGACGGATTACAACGACGGGTGTCAGAGGAGTTCAGAGATGTACCCTCGAGCCATAGTTAATTGGGGGGATTCGTAGTCCAGTCTGCTTGAAGGTTTAAGGATTCGTTAGCCATCTTTGAGGCTAAGATCAACTTAAACGGGACCGTTTAGATCCGACAAAAGAGCATATAGGGGCTCTATTGTTCTAGTTTAAGGACATTGCGGTCCCTGGGTAGTTTAGGGACGTTGCGGTCCATGGGTAGCTTAAGGACATTGCTGTCCACGAGTAGTTTAAGGACATTGCGGTCCACGGGTAGTTTAAGGACATTGCGGTCCACGGGTAGTTTAAGGACATTGCGGTTCACGGGTAGTTTAAGGACATTGCGGTCCATGGGTAGTTTAAGGACATTGCGGTCCACGGGTAGTTTAAGGACATTGCGGTCCATTGTTAGTTTTAAGACATCTCGGTCAAGGTTAAGGACGTCATAGTCCATGGGTTTAAGGACTCCACAGTCCGGTATATGCTCTGGATGCTTCGCACGGGTTCACTGCCGTGCTAGGCGAGGACCAGGCTCCGCTCTAGACGTTTTCCACGGGGTCAAAGAGTGACGTTATCCGCGTTCCACGTAACCAGGAATTTTGCATTAGACATGGGTTTAAGGACCCCACAGTCCATATCATGGGTGGTCGTCGGGACCCGTCACCTCTTTGAAGACATTGAGGGATTACAATGCCAAATATCAAAGGAGTGAAGAGATGTACCCTAGAACCGGAATGGCTTGAGTAGTCCTTGGCCCAATTTGGGATCAAGACCGATTAATTATGTTATGAGCCCATTAGCCCAGTTAATCACGAATTGAGGACTTATGGCCAGCTTGGGCTAAGTCCAATCAGGTCTGGAATACTGGCTTCCTGTTGGTCCATTGAAGGAGAGGCTTTTCCTCTATCCATTTAGCCAATTGGGCCAAAGCCTAGTGTTAAACACTACGGAGCAATCAGTGTTGAACACTGAGAATGAGGTTGACAAGTTAATGTTTAACACTAAAAGATAATTGGTGTTAAACACCAGCAACAATGCTTTCAAATGATAATAAACACTAAAACAGATCAGTGTTGAACACTGGCAATGGAGATCTCAGATTAGTGTTAAATATTAAGGTAATCAGTGTTGAACACTGCGAATAAAATTCTTTGATTAGTGTTGAACACTAAGGCCCGACAGTGTTTCGATACTGTATTCGAGAGCTCCAATTTAGTGTTAAACACTAAAGCAAGAGGGGTCACGTGGCAACACGTGAGAGCGCCCTCCCTCCATTTATTCTGCTGAGATTATCGCATCTTTCTGAGCATCACGTGCCCTCACGTGACGGGCATTTAAATGCTTGTATGCTAAAGCTTCTGCTGAAGGTCACGTGGGTCACGTGGGGTACTGCCTCAAAGAGGCTTTCTGTAAGTCTCTTGGGGGGGTCACGTGGTGGCACGTGACCCTGCCTCCATGTATGTCATTTAGAGGATATGTTGATCTTTTTCCAGGAGTTAAATTCCTCGTAGGGTTGAACCCTGACAATAATTTCAGAGGAATTAAATTCCTACTTCCTTTTGAAGATTTATATTCTGAATAGAGTTGAACTCTGAATTTTCTGTAGGAATTAAATTTCTCATATATGTGAAGAACTGAATAGGGTTAAACCCTAATAAAAGCTTTTAAGGAATTAAACTTCCCACTTTAAAGAATTATGATTAAGGGAATTAAATTCCTGCTGTTTCAACAGAACTATGTTCTTAATTAGGGTTCAACCCTGTTTCTTTTCGTTCTGAAGGAATTAAATTCCCATAACACAGGGTCAAGCCCTACTTTTATCTTAAAGGAATTAAATTCCTATAGTTCTGCGAGAATTAAATTCTCATGTTTCCATTTCCTCTCTATGTTTTGGATCTGCATGGCAGGATCTCGACCCATTGAGAATTAAATTCTCCATCTAAAGGGGAGATGTGCTCTTTACAGATCCTCTATCAAAGAGAGAAGAAATATGTTCTTCTGTTTTATATATCAGAGTTAAACTCTGTTAAGAATTAAATTCTCTTTCTTTCAGAAAGCTTTCCCTTTCTTACCTAGGGTTTTCTTTTGCAGAAGATCCAAATTCCTCAAAGTATCAGAGCTCTCTTCTTTTTCTTCCCTCTGCCTCTATGTCTCTCTCTTTTGTATCTCTTGGCTCCTATTTATAGGAGAAGCAGCCGAACCAATTAGTTTTGGTAAATCTTTCATTGAGAGATTTGATTTGCATCCATCATTCGTTTTGGACCTTTGGATTGTTAGGTGAATTTTATTCACCATTGGATTTCAAATCCGGGGATTCTCCCTTGTTATTTCGGTTAGATTTAAAGGGGAAATTTTTCCGAACCCGAGATTTTCCCATAGATAGACGATATTTAATCACCTCTAAATCTTTAATCCGATCGGCTCCAGATAATCACTTTCCTTTGGAAAGATTTGAATCTCCTTCAGAATTTAATTCTGTTAACAAAATGGGCTTTGAAAGCCGGTCACGTGTGACCACGTGACCCCCTTGGAACGAGCCTTAGAATCTTTCTTTTGTTCTCTATCTTCTGGTCGCTGTTTAGTCATCACGTGTCAACACGTGACCATTGGTCACGTGTGAACACGTGACCCCTGTCTGGAGCCTCTTTCTTTTGATTCAACTAGAGGACTAGCCCGCTGCTTTGAGCGTCACGTGCCAACACGTGATCTCTTCTGAAGCCTTTTCCTTGATTTGATCAGCGAATCAATGTGTGCCTTTGCTGCTTGAATTTAAATGTCACGTGCCGACACGTGACCTTGGTCACGTGGGAGCACGTGACCCTTTCTGGAGCCCTTTTTGTTCGATTTAGTCAGGAAACTGAACTTGCTTGGATGATGCGTTTAGGTGTCACGTGTCAACACGTGACCCTCTTCTGAAGCTTTTTCCAAAAGCTTTTCTGATTTTAAATCAGGAAACAAATGCCCCCACAGCGTTGTTCTCACGTGTCTGCACGTGAGTGCAACGCTGTCACCTCTTGTGACCGTTGGATTCCTCTAGGGATCTGGGGAGATGAAACGTTTCCATTGCCTTCTATAAATACCTCTGTCTCTTCATAGGAGCCTTCACTTTGCTCATCTTCTTCTTCTGAGAACTTCTTCCTTGAGAATTTAATTCTCGCTTCCAGAGCTTAGTTCTCTGTCTTGAAACAATCTTCAGAGTTTAACTCTGTTCGAAAAGAATCCTTTTCTTCCGGTAATGTTTTTGGACAATGATGGATCTTCACATTCCTCTGGATTTTAAATCCAAAACAAGGGTTTTTACCCTTTTTTCTTCATAAAAACATGAAACCGCTTAACCTTCAAACTGTAGATCTCTTAGGGTTTAGATGATCTTTGGGGAGATGATGATGGCGTTTCAACCCCATGGAATTTAATTCCATCAAAAATGTTTCTGGGAATTTAATTCCCTTTTTCTTAATAAGGAATTTAATTCCAATTAAGGACTTGATTTCTTCACACGGAGGCTTCCTGGGGTCTCTTGGCCCTAGGTCCTTCTTCCTGCCATTAGTGCAATGGGGGCTTTGTAATGATGTCTTTTGACTTTTATTTTAGGTATCATGGATGCCCATCTGTATAGTCTTGACGAGATCATTTCCTACGGGAATATTCGTGCGCTGGGCCGTAGTCAGAACCAGGAGTTCACCGATGCTCATTGTGCCGAGATCATGAGCCGCTTTGACGAGTACAACCATCGGCTACTCCCCCATCGCTCTTCTCTTCTGAGGCTGATCGTGCTGGCGATCAGGGAGGCCCTCCCTTTATTTTGTGCTGGTGTGCTGCTTGGGTCATTGGACGCCGCCGAGGATAAAGTACATTCGGTGTATCTGATGCACTTGATCTCCAAGAGAAGGCGGGATAATCTCATTGATCTCCTGCATCAGATTTTTCAGCAATCAACCATACTTGCCGCCTACCGGAGGATAGAGGGCATCCGCGGGGACCCCGACGCTTGTGACCGTGAGAGAAAGTATACTCGGGAGGTTCGAAATGCTTGGAAGATCTTGAATAAAGTTAATTTCGAGTTTCTCAACCCATGCCCCGTGTCTGAAGCCTTGCTATTGTAAAAGTTTTCTTTTTATTTTGTATGGCCTTCTTGAAGTCTGGATGATAAGTTCTGTTGTGTCTTTATATGTTTGCATGCTTTTTCTCTGGGATTTTATTATTTTGCTACTATTGTTGTTTGTGCTTTTTTAATATGCAGGGTACTACTCCAGATTTTTCCTTTTAAATGCACATCAGGATTAGACCTCACGTGTTCTACACGTGGGATCCCTTGATGTGGCTGTTCACAAGATTTTCCTCATGCCATGTTTTCAGTGCACAATGTTAGGTGCAGAAAAAGGGCCTTGGAAATAGTTCCATCTCCTTGATTTTCGGTGCCTTTCCTTTTTTAGGCCTTGGAAATAACTTCACCATGCAAGATTTTCCGCGCACAGCACTTAATGCACTTCATTATATATGAGGCTATAGCTTTCTTTTCCTTTCACAGAGAGATTCATATATATATATATATATATATATATATATATATATATATATATATATATATATATATTTTTTTTTTTGAGAGAGAAACGAGTGCCATGGCTTGTAATCGCCCTCATGCTCGTCGACAGCCGTGGGAAGTTCCTCTTGAGGAGATGATCCCCCGCTTTGCTGCTCGGTTGGTGGACCCCCTCCTTCCTGACAACGAATGTGACTCGGCCATGCACGAGCTCTCGATCCGTAGAGGGTCTCCCCTCCCGATGGGTTCCCTCTGGCTCCAGATGATTCTCGCGGCCGTGCTTGCCGACATCCCTCCTCACCCAGCAGAGATGACCCTGGCGACGCTTGATGCGGCGGAAGAAAAGCTCGAGGGCTTTTATGAAGCGCGCCTGATTACTCAGGCTTTGAAGGATCGCTCAATTAATCTGCTGAGCCAGATAAAGGCCCGGCGAGCTGTTATGTCTGCTTTCGCAGACGAACACGGCGCTAATCGATGGGGAGCGACTCCTCGTGAGAACCGTCGCTTTGACGTGCTGGAGAGAGCGGAGAGAGAGATGGAGAACCTTGTCCTTTGTTTTGTTAACCCTTGTGCCGTTGATCTCGTGTTTGGTGACCTTTTTCCATTAGCGTAGCATTTTTAAATTAGTCCCTCCTTTTTGTATGCTTTATGTTGAACCTCCATGTAGGCTTGGTACTCGTATGTATGTTTCCGCTTGCATGAATAAATTTTGTGTTCCTCTTATGAGAACTTTCTTTAATTGCAAATGCTATCATCATTTTCCTGCGCATTAGACCTTTTTGGGCATTATGAACGTTCATGCAACTGCAAATGCCATTATTATTTTTTGAATGCTCATATGATTGCGAATGCATGCTCGAAATATGTTTGAGATCTTTCTTGCTGCCTTTTACGTCAGGTGATGTGAGCGCGTTTTAGATCGATTATTCCCGTCGGCTGGAAGCCCATTTATACGGTCTTATAAATATCTTGTTTCCGAGGCCGTGGTCACGAACGCGAGCTTTTGTGGCCACGCAGCGAACATATCGTTATGCGAGAGAAAGGCTCGGCCGTAAATTTTCGGAGAGGGAGCTAGCTTCCAAGGCGCTGAGCGGGCTTCAAGCCAACCTCACGGCTAAAGCCAACAAAGCGTATGAACTTTGGCGGGTGCTTCAGGAGTCTATCAAGGAAGTGGTGTCTCTTGATAAAGCCGACACGTTTACTCGCGAGAGGGTTGAGGCTCATAAGGCCACTGAGAAAGAGCTCGAAGTTCGGCTCGCTTCGTATCAGGCTCAGCAAGCTCAGGCGGAGGCTCGCCTTCTGGAGATCTTGCGTCATGAAGCCGTGGCTCAGCAACAGAACGATGAGCTGGTGAAATTATTGCACCGCCCGCCGGCTTGAGGACTTGTATCTTTTCTCCTTTTTTTTGTACATACTCATGGATAAGAGTATCTTTCTTTTTGTTTCTTTCATGACTTGTATTTTGTATCCATTTTGGCTTATGAATAAAAGATACAATTTTCCTCTCAATGGTGTGTCTTCTTTTTTATTGGATGTATTCTGCGGATATTCTATTTTGATTTCCTTGCAGGACGGCCATGGCTTAGGATTCAGGGTTAGGATCTGCTTCCTGATGCTTTTGCATCTTATGAGCCATGAGGGTTTCGTAAAGAGTTTTTCTCCCTATAGGTCGAGAGGATCCCATAGGTGTAAGTTCTTCTTAAGAATCGTGAGGATTCTTAAGCGGGTTTTCCCTTGAGAGTCGTAAGGATCTCACATGGGAGTTTTTTCTTCCTTACAGGTCATGAGGACCTGCAAGTGCTGGGTGCGGTTACCCTTGTCCGTGTTTCACGGGGTCAGAGGCTGCTCCGGGTATCGTAATTTAAAGACGTCGCGGTCAAGGTTAAGGACCTCATAGTCCGTGGATTTAGGGACTCCACCGTCCGCTGTTAGTTTTAAGACATCATGGTCAAGGTTAAGGACCTCATAGTCCGTGGATTTAGGGACTCCACAGTCCAATGTTAGTTTTAAGACATCACGGTCAAGGTTAAGGACCTCATAGTCCGTGGATTTAGGGACTCCACAGTCCGATGTTTGGTTGCAGGGACCCGTCACCTCTTTGAAGACGTTGAAGAATTACAACGCCAGGTATCAAAGGAGTGAAGAGATGTACCCTTAAACCAAGGCAAAATCCGTAGGGAATCGGGGTGGTTGATCGTTAGTTTTAAGACATCACGGTCGAGGTTAAGGACGTTATAGTCCGTGGATTTTAAGGACTCCACAGTCCGGTATTTGCTCTGGATGCTTCACACGGGTTCACTGCCGTGCTTGGCGAGGACCAGGCTCCGCTCTGGATGCTTCACACGGGTTCACTGCCGTGCTCTGCGAAGACCAGGATCCGCTCTGGACGTTTTCCACGGGGTCAAAGAGTGACATTATCCGCGTTCCACGTAACCAGGAATTTTGCACTAGATGCTTCACACGGGTTCACTGCCGTGCTCGGCGAGGACTAGGCTCCGCTCTGGACGTTTTCCACGGGGTCAAAGAGTGACATTATCCGCGTTCCACGTAACCAGGAATTTTGCACTAGATGCTTCACACGGGTTCACTGCCGTGCTCGGCGAGGACTAGGCTCCGCTCTGGACGTTTTCCATGGGGTCAAAGAGTGACATTATCCGCGTTCCACGTAACCAGGAATTTTGCACTAGATGCTTCACACGGGTTCACTGCCGTGCTCGGCGAGGACTAGGCTCCGCTCTGGACGTTTTCCACGGGGTCAAAGAGTGACATTATCCGCGTTCCACGTAACCAGGAATTTTGCACTAGATGCTTCACACGGGTTCACTGCCGTGCTCGGCGAGGACTAGGCTCCGCTCTGGATGCTTCACACGGGTTCACTGCCGTGCTCTGCGAGGACCAGGATCCGCTCTGGATGTTTTCCACGGGGTCAAAGAGTGACATTATCCGCGTTCCACGTAACCAAGAATTTTGCACTAGATGCTTCACACGGGTTCACTGCCGTGCTCGGCGAGGACTAGGCTCCGCTCTGGACGTTTTCCACGGGGTCAAAGAGTGACGTTATCCGCGTTCCACGTAACCAGGAAGTTTGCACTAGATGCTTCACACGGGTTCACTGCCGTGCTCGGCGAGGACTAGGCTCCGCTCTGGACGTTTTCCACGGGGTCAAAGAGTGACGTTATCCGCGTTGCACGTAACCAGAAAGTTTGCACTAGATGCTTCACACGGGTTCACTGCCGTGCTCGGCAAGGACTAGGCTCCGCTCTGGATGCTTCACACGGGTTCACTGCCGTGCTCTGCGAGGACCAGGATCCGCTCTGGACGTTTTCCACGGGGTCAAAGAGTGACGTTATCCGCGTTCCACGTAACCAGGAATTTTGCACTAGATGCTTCACACGGGTTCACTGCCGTGCTCGGCGAGGACTAGGCTCCGCTCTGGATGCTTCACACGGGTTCACTGCCGTGCTCTGCGAGGACCAGGATCCGCTCTGGACGTTTTCCACGGGGTCAGAGAGTGACGTTATCCGTGTTCCACGTGACCAGGAATTTTGTTGATTATATCCGAATTTCACGGAGTTGGGATTTGACTCTCTGTGGGAGTCATCGTCGAGTCATGGAATTGGGAGTTGCCGCTGTTCCGCTTTGCTTGATGATGTGTCCGCTGTGACGAGACGAGTGCTGAGGTGGAGCTGGGATTTTGCCATCACTCCGCTTTGCTGACCATGGGGTCTTTTATTAGCTTTGCATGTACATCCTGCTGGACTGCGAAGGAACGCCGTTGTTAACATTGCGTCTGCTGTAATGAGACAAATGCTAAGGCGGAGTCAGGATTTTGCCATCGCTCCGCTTGATGGTGTAACATCTGTGTCCTGCTGGAATGAGGAGGCACGCCGTTGTTGGTCTCCAGGTTGTAGATGTGGCCATTGAGATTTGGAACTAAGGACTTTGCCATGGTTCCGTTTCATTGCGGCTCTGAGGTCGATTGTTGACGTCACGTCTGCATCTGGCTGGAGTGAGGAGAAACGCCATTGGTGATCTCTAAGTTGTCGATGTTGACGTCGAGACCCTGAAGCTCGGGATCTTCTTTTTGCTTCGTTTGTTGACATTATGTCTGCAATATTGCGATAAATGTCGAGATTGTCTCTAGGTTGTCTATTAACCGTCGAGATTTGGCTCCGCTTTCTGATGGAGACTGTTGGGAATGTATGGTTCCCTTTTTATCTGTGCCCCTGGATTGTATACAGGGATCGATGTGATTTCACCTGTAGGGCAAAAAGTTTCATTCTTTCATTTTTTTATTCTTTCCGCGATGCTCTATCATTTCAGCTTTTTATATCGCGAAAATCGTGATTGCCCAATCATTTCGGCTATTTTTCGCGGTGCCCAATCATTTCGGCTATTTTTCTTTTTACTCGCTGCTTTTTATTGCGAGTTGCCCAATCATTTCGGCTATTTTTCATGCATACATTTTTACTTGCTGATTTTGTTGCAAGTTGCCCCATCATTTCGGCTATTTCATATGCATTTTTTTCAGGGGGTTCGCTGATTTTTTCTCGTGAGTAGGGGATTTGGGGTCTGATACCAATCTTGGCATCAGCATCGCTGCGACTGGAATACTTCTAGGAGCGAATCATCATTTGCCGTGAAAGGACTTGGAATTTGATACCGGTTTAGGCATCAGCATCGCTGCAACTGGGATATTGCCAGGAGCGAATCATCATTTGCCTTAAAAGGGCTTGGAATTTGATACCGGTTTAGGCATCAGCATCGCCGCGACTGGAATATTGCCAGGAGCGAATCATCATTTGCCTCTGTCGATGTTGAACAAAGGTGGCTTAGTAAACAGGGTTAAGGGTCCTGTCGACCAAGGCTTTTGACTTCATGAGCCGTAAGGGTCTCACAAAGGTATTTCTCCCTACAAGTCATGAGGATCTTGTAAGTGTATTTTCTCCCTAGGAATCGTGAGGATTCATAAGTGTATGTCCCTCTGTAAGTCGTAAGGATCTTACAAACGGGTTTTCTCCTTATGAGTCGAGAGGGCTTATAAGGGTTGTTCACCGTGTAAACATATCCCTAGTCACGGATGGGACTTTGTTAGGGAAATGTTTATTCGCGCCCGTGGATTGTATACAAGGGTCAGTATTGAGCCACTTGTAGGGCAATATCGAAGGTTGTGGAGGATTTGCTTAAGAACAGGTTTAGGTTTCTGTAACTTAAGACTTTCAAATCTCATGAGCCGTGAGGGTCCCATAAGAGAATTCTCCTTACGAGTCGTGAGGATCTCGCAAGTGTAATTTCTCCTTAGGAATCGTGAGGATTCCTAAGTGTGGTGTTCCCTTGTGAGTCATAAGGATCTCACGCAGGTGGCTTCTCCTTACAAGGTCGAGAGGATCCTGTAAGTGTCTTTTAACAAGGTTGCGCCCTTTCGGGTTTTCACAAACACTCGCCGGTAGTCCTGCTGTTTTTACTCACGGAGCCCTTTCGGGTTTTCATCCGTGCCCATTTTGCTTATGGACATACCGTTTTTTTTTATTATATTATATACCTTTTTTTATCTCGTCAGCCTAAGGATGCTGCGGTAGTAGTTTAGGGACGTTTCGGTCCGTCGTTAGTTTAAAGACATTTCGGTCCATCAATAGTTTAAGGACGTTTCGGTCCGTCTTTAGTTTAAGGACGTTTCGGTCCGTCTTTAGTTTAAGGACGTTTCGGTCCGTCTTTAGTTTAAGGACGTTTCGGTCCGTCGTTAGTTTAAGGACGTTTCGGTCCGTCTTTAGTTTAAGGACGTTTCGGTCCGTAGTTATGGGAAGGCCAGCTGCTGCTTGTGAAGTCTGAGCCTAGGAAGATAGCGAGCGGACATAGTCGTCGTCATCTATCATTGACCCAGGCTACAGCTCATTAAGAATAGTATTTCTTTAAGAAGCAGCCGTTTATTGGCCTGAAAGGCCTTTCACCGTGCATGTCCACGAGTAGATAGGCTCCACCCTGGTAGACCTTGTCTATGATGTAAGGGCCTTCGTAGTTTGGCTCAAATTTTCCCCGCTTGGCACGATTGGGGATCATAGGTCTTTTGACCACTAGTACGAGTTCGCCTTGGCGGAATGTCCTCGGCCTGGTCAATCTTTCGTACGAGCGTGTCATCTTTGCTTTATAGGCTTCTAGATGTTGTTGCGCTATGAGCCGGGTTTCGTCGAGGGCATCAAGCTCCTCAAGCCGAAGGTGAGCATTTTCTTCATCCGTCGGCTCGTGATGGACTGCTACTCGTAGAGAGGGTAACTCTATCTCGAGGGGGAGTACTTCTTCCGTCCCAAATACCAACGCGTACGGCGTTGTGTTCGTGGCCGTCTTGAATGTAGTTCGATAAGCCCAAAGGGCTTCCTGCAGCCTTTCGTGCCAGTCTCTCTTATTCCGGGAAACGGTCTTTTTTATGATCTTCGTCATGGTCTTATTGAAGGCCTCGGCCAGACCGTTAGCCCGTGGGTTGTAAACTGAAGAATATCTCCAGTCTATATTGTGCTGCTGCGCGAAGCGGCTAATCTTATGGCTTCTGTAGGCTGGCCCGTTGTCGGAGATAATCCGCCGTGGGGTTCCGAACCGATAGATGACGTGCGTTTTGAAGAAATGGAGGATATTCTCAGTTTTCACTTCCCTCAGCGGTACTGCTTCTGCCCATTTGGAGAAGTAATCAGTTGTCGCCAGGATAAAACGATGTCCCCGGGATGATGCTGGCTCGATGGGGCCAACTATGTCAGTCCCCCACATTTCGAATGGCCATCTGGCCACCGTTGGGTGTAGTGGATTTGGATGTTGGTGGATAAAGTCTCCATGAATCTGGCACGAGTGGCATTGCTTCGCATACTCGAGGCAGTCCTGGATCATCGTGGGCCAGTAGTAACCCATCCGTTTAATTTTTAACTTCATCTTTGGGCCTGCTTGGTGAGAACCGCAAAGTCCGTCGTGAACTTCCTGAATGACTCCTTCTGCTTCGCCAGGTCCTAAGCATCTCAGCCATAGAGAATCAAACGATCTCTTGTATAGAGTATCGTTGACGAAAGCGAAAGATAGAGCTCGTTTCATGAGCTGATGTCTTGAGGACGCTTCTTTGGGCATTCGGTGGGACTTAAAGTAGTCTATGAAGATTTCTCTCCAGTCCTCGGCCTTCTCATGGTCCTTTATTTGTAAGGTCGTCTGCTCAGTCGCTCCCTCTTTATATAATTCCGGAGGTATTTCTGCCGGGGTGAGCACTCGACGGCTTTGTACCACGATTCTGACATCATCGAGGTTCTCGTCAGCCAGTTCTTTAGCAAGTTTGGCCAACGCGTCTGCTTTGCTGTTTTCCGCACGCGGTATGTTCTCTAAAATATAGGAGGGAATTTGGGCCAACAGTTGTTGCACCTTTTCGCCGTACTTCACCAACTCCGGCTTGCACGTTTGGTAGTCACCATTTACTTGACTAACGACCAGCTGAGAATCCCCGTATATAAGGAGGTCTTCAATTCCCATGTCGATGGCGATTTCGAGGCCTGCTATCAGAGCTTCGTATTCAGCTTCATTGTTTGTCCTCGGCTCTGTTAAAGAGAAGGCGAAGCGCATTATCCCTCCTTGTGGAGTTGCAAATATGAGACCTATCCCCGACTTGATCATTGGGATACCTTGTTTCTGTTTCTTTACGGAGGACGCTCCATCGAAATAGAGTTCCCATTGGGTGCTTCCGCCGCTAATCGCATCAAATGCATGCTCGTCCGGCAAATCACAGTTCAGAGGAGAATCGGCCGGTATCGGGTGCTCAGCGAGGAAGTCAGCAATGGCCTGGCCTTTCACTGCCTTGAGAGGTTGATATGTTATCGAGAACTCCATCAAGAGCAGGGCCCATTTAGCGAGTCGTCCCGTCAATATGGCTTTTGACATCAGATATTTAAGAGGGTCCACCTTCGAGATGAGACAGACTTCATGTGCCAACGCATAGTGCCTGAGCTTTGTTATCGCGAAGATTAACGCCAAGCAATGTTTTTCAATGGGAGAGTAATTGCTTTCTGCCCCCAGTAGAACCCGACTTAAGTAGTAGAGTGCTCTCTCTTTCCCCTGATCGTTCTCTTGTGCCCATAATGCGCCCAAGGAACCTTCGAGGGCGGTTGTATAAAGAATGAGAGGTTTTCCCTTGACCGGCGCAGCCAACACCGGAGGGTTCTGCAGGTACTGCTTGATCTCGTCTAGTGCACCTTGGCATTTGTGATCCCAAACGAATGGAGTTCCCTTCTTCATCAGGTGACTGTACGAACGGCACTTTCTGGAAAGGTTAGCTATAAATCGCCGGATGTATGCGAGCTTCCCTTGGAGAGACCGCAACTGTTTGAGGGTCTCGGCGGAGGCATTTCCATGATCGCTTTAATCTTTGACGGATCTATTTCAATACCTCGGTGTCGAACGATGAATCCCAGGAATTTGCTCGAGGAGACTCCAAACGCGCATTTGAGGGGATTCATTTTCAAGTTATATTGCCGAAGGCGTTGAAATACAGTCTCCAGATGCTTTAAATGCTCTTCGTATGACATGCTCTTTACTACGAGGTCATCGATATAGCACTCGACGATGTCATGTATGAGGTCGTCGAAGATCTTTGTCATGGCCCTTTGATAGGTAGCGCCAGCGTTCTTTAGACCAAAGGGCATAACCCTGTAGCAGAATATACCCAAAGGGGTCCGGAAAGCGGTGTGCTTTTGGTCTTCGGGATGCATCTTTATCTGATTGTATCCTGACGAACCGTCCATAAAGGAGAAAACCTCGTGAGTGGACGTGTTATCTATCATTAGCTCGGTTACCGGTACTGGGAAATCATCCTTTGGACAGGCCTTATTGAGATCCCTGAAATCCACGCATATGCGTACCGTCCCATTCTTCTTCATTACCGGGACGATATTGGCGATCCAATCGGGATATTGGACTTCTTGGATAAATCCAGAATCGATCAGCTTTTTGACTTCGGCGTTGATGCTCATCTCAAGCTCGAGTCGCATCCTTCTTGGCGCCTGCTTGACTGGCTTGATATCTGTGGATATTGCTAATTTATGCTCAGCGATCTCCGGATCTAATCCTGGCATCTCGGAGTAGTTCCACGCGAAGCAGTCTTTATGCTGTAGAAGCACGTTCTTTAACGCAGCCACCCTTTCTTCAGAGAGCAGCTCGCTGACAAATGTCGGTCGCGGGTCATCTGCCGATCCCAACTCAATCTTCCTGAGGTTATCTGCAGTAGTATGTATACCGTCTTCCAGTTCTTTCGGAGCGGGTGGAAATTCTGAGATTATCTCATCATCGCTGTTCTCAAAGCACCGGGGAAGGTCATCTTCGTTCTCGGGCTCTTCTTTTAATATCGTAATCGTATAACAGGTGCGAATCCGCTCCCAGGACTGAGGTGGATCCGGTTCTGCTCTTGCGGCCTTGGGTTCATGCTTTTGTGGCGGCGTTACCCTCCAGCCGTTGGATAAAGCGAATCTGCCCCGTTGGTACTGGTCCTCGACCCAGTTCTTGAAGGTGAAGCAGTCTTCGGTAGGATGTCCTATGGCTCGGTGATAAGAGCAATAGCTCAAGCGAGAAGCCTTGTTAGCTCGCTCGGGGTGTCTAGACTCCGGAAGCGCGATCATTTGATGTTTTAAGGCGAACTTGAGTAACCTCTCCGTCTTGTCTCGGGGGAAGGAGTACGCTCGACTCATCTTCTTCATGAGGGACAAATCCGAGCCGTGCAATACCCGATCACGTAACCCTCTAGTCCTGCGTCGTTGTTTTCGGCTCCTTTTTCCGCTCCTTGACTTATTTCCGTCTCCGCATCGGGCCTTTCGTATGACGGGTTGACAAGGATGAACATCTTTATCTTTTGCAGCCTGTTGAAATAGACGTTGCGTCCTGGCCTTCTCGTAGATGGCCATTTCGCGGTTGTGGTCTTCCCGAACTTTCTGACCCACTTTCCTGATAGGCTTGCCCATTCGTTCTTCAAACGACGGACTTGGCGCTTCGATCGCGGGGTCTAGTTGTGATGGGGGATTGGCATCTCCTGACAGGGCGTCCTCCTCTTCATCGAAGGTATATATAGCGTGGCTGCTATGGGCCCGTTCCCGTTTTCCGGTTCTCGCGTATCCAAGCCCAAGTGTTTCCATTTTCCCGTTGGGCAATTTGCGTTGAGTCCCAGGGACATCCCAAATCCTGTTGTAGAACCGAGCCTGTCGAACAGTTTGTTTTAAGGGTACTCCTTGGCGCTTCAATAGCTTCTTTAATCCATTTGTATAGTATCTAGGCAGACGGATGGGTTGGAGCCTGTCAAGTGTAGAATCCACGCCATGCCAGATCTCTTTCTCTACTTTCGACTCTGAGGATTGGTAGAATAGGATCACCTTCTCACCCCTTCGCCTGGGAGGGACGTAAAACGTTTGCAGGTCTTGCACCTTGTGAGCCTGAAGCGTGTCGAGATCCTTGTAGTGTTCTCGCGGTACCATGGTGATTTGCAAACTATGGTCATCGCCAAGGGGTGCTTGTATAGCCTTGCGGGTATTTGATTTGATCGTACCAGCTCGGATACGGCCGTCCCGTTTTCACGACTTGACCAGCTGCCTCAGTCGCATGATGGACCCAGATTTGCTGGGCTATGTAGTCAGCCAAGTCAGCTTTAGAGATTGTCTCCTCCTTGGCCGTTGAGAGGGCTGGTGGTGGATTTGACGTTTCTCCTCGGTCGTCTTCCAGAACGATTGGGGGATCCTCTGCGGGTAGGTCCTGTTGGATCATCATTCCTATCATATCTTGGAAGAGAAGGCCCATACGTTGTATGTTGGCCGCTTGTTCAGCAGCCTCTTTGTCCTTTTTCTCCAGTATCCGGCGAAGGAATTCAGCGTCGGTTTCTTCCTCCTGGCGTGCGTCTGAGGACGTTTCTGGGCTTTCTTTTGGCCTGGTAAGTGCGGCCATAGCATTCATCATTTCCTGAAGCTTTTGTTGCTGCTCCTGGGCTTTCGTCACGGATCGGGTCAGCGGTCGGTAGCCCGTAGAAGTGCGGCTTTCCTCCTTTCCAGAAGCCATATAAACAGTGTGTACCACCATGCCCTCAGACTTAGGGAGTCTGGGCTCAGTGCTTTTAGCCGTCGTTGCACGCTGAGGGATCTTTTCTGGCCTCCTCCTTTTAGGAGCCATGGAGGTTGAGGGGGCCGTTGAGGTGGGCGTCCAGACAGCCTTTCGGGGTTCAGCCTGATGACCAGCCTCCGGTTGGATTTTTAGCTTCTTGTGCTGGCGGGAGCAGTTTGGATCGTCGATCGAGTCTCGGGCCTGCCGCCAAACCCTATAGATTTTGGAAGACAACCGTTGAGGGGATCGGGGCTGTTCTGATTTTATTTTCACAATCTTTTTTGATGGGGGAGGAGACCTCTTTAGCACTGCAGTAGGGGAATTCCTTCGCACCTTATTTAGCATTTCGAAGCTGTTCCCAGTTGGAACAGCAGCATTAACTTCTGCCACCGGGGCTGATGGAGTCAATCCAGAGGGGGAGTTGCCCCCAGCCTTCCTTACTCGGCGCCAATGACGACGTCGAGTTCGTCGAGCGGACGGCGTAGGGTCAGCGATAAGAATGGTTTCGTCTTGCCCCCTGTGTGGGTGGGGGGTCGTTGTTGGTGTTAGCCTGTCAAAGACCGATGTCCTTTGGGCAGCAGGAGTGGGAGCTGAAGCCGTTAATCTTGTAAAGACCGACTTTTTGGCTGGGGAAGCCGCCTTGGCGATTTCGGAGGCAGGAGCGGCCGCTTTCTTAGAAGCAGCCTTCTCTGAGATTGTAGGCCCCATGATGAGTTCGCAGGATTTCTGGCCCAATCTAGAGAAGACCGAGGCGTTGACATTGGGCGACTCGCTGGGAGGAGCCGCGGCAGGGGTAAGACGATCAAAGACCGACTTCTTGAGAGCTTCCTTTGTCAGCACCGGCGTCGTGAAGCTTGTCGGGAGTATAGTCCCAAAGAACAATCCGGTAGTGGCCTGAGTCACCTGGTCCACCGGCATTGTGAATAACGAAGCCGCTTGGGGTCCGTAGGCTATACCTCTTGGCGAGGCAAAGCGTTGGTCGCAATTGCAGTTTGAGCAGTTGGAGAATTTCGCAGGAGTAGAAGCCATCGATCCTTTGCTTTCTGCAATAAGCAAGATGCCAATTCTCAGTATCTTGAAACCCAAGGGCAACTATTAGCGAACCGCGATTGGTTCGCGAATCACGACACACGAAGTGTGGAGTGGAAAGAGGAAAAGGTCCCACCGGGCGTGCCAGAATCTGTTCCCCCTCCGAATGGACACGCGAGACATGGGCTATCTTGCCTGAGATTCGGGGCAGATGCTAATTGGCGCTATCCGTCTACCTCTCCGAAGATGCCAAGTTGATTTATGGCGCCGTGTATCGGAGGTTTAGACGGATGCGTCCGATGTAGCAGACTTCGTCAGATTCCCCCTCGTTTGAGGGGTTTTTGATTGTGGGGACGCTCTTCCCTGCAGGCGCAAGCCCCTGCAGTTAATTACGCTACCGCATCGCGGTAACAACTTTCTCCTTCTCCAGATGGTCACTTCGTGTCGTGTGTGTTTGTTTTATGTTTTATTGCCCGTGGATCGTTTAGGGAGACCGAGTTATGTCGTCGCCCGTAGGGCGTGGACTAATCCAAATCCGTGTTATCTTAGATTTGGGTTTGGGGGTTTGGTTTGAGGATACGTTAGCCATACTTGAGGCTAAGATCAACTCAAACATTTATTAAGGATACGTTAGTCTAGTTTGAGACTAAGATCAACTTAACGGGATCGTTTAGATCCGACAAAGGAGCGTTTGGACTCCATTGTTCCAGTTTTAGGGACATAGTGGTCCATCGTATGTGTGTGGCCGTCGGGACCCGTCACCTCTCTGATGACGTTGAAGGATTACAACGACGGGTGTCAGAGGAGTTCAGAGATGTACCCTCGAGCCATAGTTAATTGGGGGGATTCGTAGTCCAGTCTGCTTGAAGGTTTAAGGATTCGTTAGCCATCTTTGAGGCTAAGATCAACTTAAACGGGACCGTTTAGATCCGACAAAAGAGCATATAGGGGCTCTATTGTTCTAGTTTAAGGACATTGCGGTCCCTGGGTAGTTTAAGGACATTGCGGTCCACGAGTAGTTTAAGGACATTGCGGTCCACGGGTAGTTTAAGGACATTGCGGTCCATGGGTAGTTTAAGGACATTGCGGTCCACGGGTAGTTTAAGGACATTGCGGTCCATTGTTAGTTTTAAGACATCTCGTTCAAGGTTAAGGACTTCATAGTCCATGGGTTTAAAGACTCCACAGTCCGGTATATGCTCTGGATGTTTCACACGGGTTCACTGCCGTGCTAGGCGAGGACCAGGCTCCGCTCTGGACGTTTTCCACGGGGTCAAAGAGTGACGTTATCCGCGTTCCACGTAACCTGGAATTTTGCATTAGACATGGGTTTAAGGACCCCACAGTCCATATCATGGGTGGTCGTCGGGACCCGTCACCTCTTTGAAGACATTGAGGGATTACAATGCTAAATATCAAAGGAGTGAAGAGATGTACCCTAGAACCGGAATGGCTTGAGTAGTCCTTGGCCCAATTTGGGATCAAGACCGATTAATTATGTTATGAGCCCATTAGCCCAGTTAATCACGAATTGAGGACTTATGGCCAGCTTGGGCTAAGTCCAATCAGGTCTGGAATACTGGCTTCCTGTTGGTCCATTGAAGGAGAGGCTTTGCCTCTATCTATTTAGCCAATTGGGCCAAAGCCTAGTGTTAAACACTACGGAGCAATCAGTGTTGAACACTGAGAATGAGGTTGATAAGTTAATGTTTAACACTAAAAGATAATTGGTGTTAAACACCAGCAACAATGGTTTCAAATGATCATAAACACTAAAACAGATCAGTGTTGAACACTGGCAATGGAGATCTCAGATTAGTGTTAAATATTTAGGTAATCAGTGTTGAACACTGCGAATAAAATTCTTTGATTAGTGTTGAACACTAAGGCCCGACAGTGTTTCGATACTGTATTCGAGAGCTCCAATTTAGTGTTAAACACTAAAGCAAGAGGGGTCACGTGGCAACACGTGAGAGCGCCCTCCCTCCATTTATTCTGCTGAGATTATCGCATCTTTCTGAGCATCGCGTGCCCTCACGTGACGGGCATTTAAATGCTTGTATGCTAAAGCTTCTGCTGAGGGTCATGTGGGTCACGTGGGGTACTGCCTCAAAGAGGCTTTCTGTAAGTCTCTTGGGGGGGGTCACGTGGTGGCACGTGACCCTGCCTCCATGTATGTCATTTAGAGGATTTGTTGATCTTTTTCCAGGAGTTAAATTCCTCGTAGGGTTGAACCCTGACAATAATTTCAGAGGAATTAAATTCCTACTTCCTTTTGAAGATTTATATTCTGAATAGAGTTGAACTCTGAATTTTCTGTAGGAATTAAATTTCTCATATATGTGAAGAACTGAATAGGGTTAAACCCTAATAAAAGCTTTTAAGGAATTAAACTTCCCACTTTAAAGAATTATGATTAAGGGAATTAAATTCCTGCTGTTTCAACAGAACTATGTTCTTAATTAGGGTTCAACCCTGTTTCTTTTCGTTCTGAAGGAATTAAATTCCCATAACACAGGGTCAAGCCCTACTTTTATCTTAAAGGAATTAAATTCCTATAGTTCTGCGAGAATTAAATTCTCATGTTTCCATTCCCTCTCTATGTTTTGGATCTGCATGGCAGGATCTCGACCCATTGAGAATTAAATTCTCCATCTAAAGGGGAGATGTGCTCTTTACAGATCCTCTATCAAAGAGAGAAGAAATATGTTCTTCTGTTTTATATATCAGAGTTAAACTCTGTTGAGAATTAAATTCTCTTTCTTTCAGAAAGCTTTCCCTTTCTTACCTAGGGTTTTCTTTTGCAGAAGATCCAAATTCCTCAAAGTATCAGAGCTCTCTTCTTTTTCTTCCCTCTGCCTCTATGTCTCTCTTTTTTGTATCTCTTGGCTCCTATTTATAGGAGAAGCAGCCGAACCAATTAGTTTTGGTAAATCTTTCATTGAGAGATTTGATTTGCATCCATCATTCGTTTTGGACCTTTGGATTGTTAGGTGAATTTTATTCACCATTGGATTTCAAATCCGGGGATTCTCCCTTATTATTTCGGTTAGATTTAAAGGGGAAATCTTTCCAAACCCGAGATTTTCCCATAGATAGACGATATTTAATCACCTCTAAATCTTTAATCCGATCGGCTCCAGATAATCACTTTCCTTTGGAAAGATTTGAATCTCCTTCAGAATTTAATTCTGTTAATAAAATGGGCTTTGAAAGCCGGTCACGTGTGACCATGTGACCCCCTTGGAACGAGCCTTAGAATCTTTCTTTTGTTCTCTATCTTCTGGTCGCTGTTTAGTCATCACGTGTCAACACGTGACCATTGGTCACGTGTGAACACGTGACCCCTGTCTGGAGCCTCTTTCTTTTGATTCAACTGGAGGACTAGCCCGCTGCTTTGAGCGTCACGTGCCAACACGTGACCTCTTCTGAAGCCTTTTCCTTGATTTGATCAGCGAATCAATGTGTGCCTTTGCTGCTTGAATTTAAATGTCACGTGCCGACACGTGACCTTGGTCACGTGGGAGCACGTGACCCTTTCTGGAGCCCTTTTTCTTCGATTTAGTCAGGAAACTGAACTTGCTTGGATGATGCGTTTAGGTGTCACGTATCAACACGTGACCCTTTTCTGAAGCTTTTTCCAGAAGCTTTTCTGATTTTAAATCAGGAAACACACCCTTCTTTTTATTCTGCAATCTTTCCTAATAAGATTTATCTTGTTTCTAATGTAGGTGCGGCTAGCGCTGATGTCGAGCTACTTGAGACGGCGCCGTCAGTTACCGCCCTGACGGTGGCCAACTCTCTACCTTCTTTTGTACCGTCGTAGATGCTGGAAGGTATGGATTTATGACCCATTGGTCTTATTTCTCGGCTGTATAACTCATGTGCTGACATTGCGTTGTCGCGTTTTTGCAGGAGTCCTTTTTAGCCACATGTACCAGATGCTGCACCCACACTTCTCCTTCTTGTCAGAGATTAGTCCACCTGTTGGTATAGGTGAGTATTTTCTCTAAACGACGTCCTTTTCTTCAACGGGCAGTCACATTACTGCTAACTCTTCTTCATATCGCTTGTAGCCTTACGAATTGAATGGGGGAACGAGGCTGTCGTTGCGCCACCAGCACTCCCAGCTCTGCCCCCTGCTACAGCCGGTATAGCAGACTTTACTTTTTGCGTATTTTCTTTATTTCCTAAGCTGACATCTGATTATGATCTATTTTGCAGCAATCACATCGACTCCAGCCTCGTTCGAGTCTCGCATTATAATGCCGGCAGGGCCTTTTTCCAGGCGTCCATCATCCAATGGTGCTGTGACTAGTCTACGCATGCTGAGCGAATATATCGAGGAGTTTGACACAGAGACTCCCACATCTGCTGCAGATTTTGCAGCAGAGGTTAACCCTATGCTGGCGACGCTCATGAACTTTCATGGTGAGGGCATCGTTGAGTCTTGCGTTAATCGCTGCAGGGAAATCGAGGCTTGCTTGCATGAGCTTGAGCTTAGGTGTCCTGCACCTGAGATTCTGGCTATGAGCGCTCAACGGGCTGCATGGATCGAGCAGAGCACTTCTTACTTTCGCCATCTTGAACGAGAAGTGGTTTTAAAGCAAAGGGAAAGTAAAGAAACTTCAAGCGAGTCTGCTCGACTGCATGCTGAGGTCGATGTGAACGCTGCCCAGTTGAAAGTTATCTTCGAAGGCCTTCTGCGATGTATCTCTAATGGGTTAACATTGAGGCAGAAGCTCGACGTCGCCGAGCGGAATGCACGAGATCGTGAAGCAGCTCAGCGGGCCGTCGAGGGACAATTCTCGTCTTACTTGCAGCAGCGAGCCCAGGTCGAAGCGGAGTTGGCCGCGGCAGCTGATCAGGAAGAAGGGCTAAGGGAAGTGCGCGAGCGGCTGACTGGATTATTGAAAGCGCTTTCCTCTCAATAAAAATTTTGTACCATTTATAATTTTAAGTAAAATGTACTTATTCTTTTATTATTTCATATGATGTATTTTGTACCCAATCGAATTCATGAATAAAAGATACACGTTCTTTGTAATGTCTTGTGTCATCTCCCTGCTTTCCTCTTTTTTTTGCTGTGTTGTTTGCCATGTAACTTTAGCAAGTGCGGTCTGTAGATAGTATATAGCTGTCAATCTCGGATTCTTTGTGGAGTGGTGATGGCTTAGAAAACAGGGTTAGGATCCGTCACCTAAGACTTTTCAACTTTATGAGCCGTGAGGGTATCATAAAGAATTTTCTCCCTACCGGTCGAGAGGATCCCGTAGGTGTAATTTCTCCTTAAGAATCGTGAGGATTCCTAAGTGTGTTTTCTCTTGAAAGTCGTAAGGATCTCACAAGAGAATTTACTCTCTTACGAGTCGTGAGGACTCGCAAATGATGGATGAAGTTGTCCTTATCCGCATTTCACTGAGCTAGGGGTTGCTCTGGATGCTTCCCACGGGTTCACTGCCGTGTTCTGCAAGGACCAGGCTCCGCTCTGGACGTTTTTCAGGATACCGTAGTTTAAAGACATCGCGGTCGAGGTTTAGGACATCATAGTCCATGGATTTAAGGACTCCACAGTCCAATATTAGTTTTAAGACATCACGGTCGAGGTTAAGGACATCAAAGTCCGTGAGTTTAAGGACCTCACGGTCCGATGTTAGTTTTAAGACATCACGGTCGAGATTAAGGACATCGTAGTCCATGGATTTAAGGACTCCACAGTCTGATGTTTGCTCTGGATGCTTCCCACGGGTTCACTGCCGTGTTCGGCGAGGACCAGGCTCCGCTCTGGACGTTTTCCACGGGGTCAGAAGTGACATAATCCGCATTCCACGTAGCCAGAAATTTTGCTCTAGATGCTTCCCACGGGTTCACTGCCGTGTTCGGCGAGGACTAGGCTCCGCTCTGGATGCTTCACACGGGTTCACTGCCGTGCTCTGCGAGGACCAGGATCCGCTCTGGACGTTTTCCACGAGGTCAGTAGTGACATTATCCGCATTCCACGTAGCCAGGAATTTTGCTCTGGATGCTTCCCACGGGTTCACTGCCGTGTTCGGCGAGGACCAGGCTCCGCTCTGGATGCTTCATACGGGTTCACTGCCGTGCTCTGCAAGGATCAGGATCCGCTCTGGACGTTTTCCACGGGGTCAGAAGTGACATTATCTGTGTTCCACGTAGCCAGGAATTTGCTTTAAATGCTTCCCACGGGTTCACTGCCGTATTTGGCGAGGACCAGGCTCCGCTCTGGATGCTTCACACGGGTTCACTGTCGTGCTCTGCGAGGACCAGGATCCGCTCTGGACGTTTCCCACGGGGTCAGGAATGACATTATCCGCGTTCTACGTAGCCAGGAATTTTTCTCTGGATGCTTCCCACGGGTTCACTGCCGTGTTCGGCGAGGACCAGGCTCCGCTCTGGATGCTTCACACGGGTTCACTGTCGTGCTCTGCGAGGACCAGGATCCGCTCTGGACGTTTTCCACGGGATCAGAAGTGACATTATCAGCGTTCCACATAGCCAGGAAATTTGCTCTAGATGCTTCCTACGGGTTCACTGCCGTGTTCGGCGAGGACCAGGCTCCGCTCTGGATGCTTCACACAGATTCACTGCCGTGCTCTGCGAGGACCAGGATCCACTCTGGATGTTTTCCACGGGGTCAGAAGTGACATAATCCATGTTCCACGTAGCCAGGAAGGGTTGACTTTATCCGCATTTCACGGAGTCGGAATTTGACTCTCAGTCATTTGTACACCGCCGAGTCATGGAACTGGGAGTTGCCTCTGTTCCTATTTGCTTGATGTTGTGTCTGCTGCAATGAGACGAATGTTGAGATGATCTCTAGGCTATCTGTGACCCATCGAGATTTGGCTTCTTCTTCTGATGAAACCTGAGGAGGAGGAGTGTGACTCCCTCTTCGTTTGCACCCCTGGATTGTATACAGGGATTGATGTGATATCACCTGTAGGGCATAAATTTCATTTTATATATTCTTTTTTATTTTATTTCTTTCCGCGATGCTCTATCATTTCAGCTTTTATATCGCGAAGGTCGCGATTGCCCCATCATTTCGGCTATTTTTCGCGGTGCCCAATCATTTCGGCTATTTATTTTATTTTTACTCGCTGCTTTTCATTGCGAGTTGCCCAATCATTTCGGCTATTTTGCATTCATACATTTTTACTTACTGATTTTGTTGCAAGTTGCCCCATCATTTCGGCTATTTCGTATGCATGTATGGCTTTGCTGGTTTTTCGCTGCAAGCTTGGAATTAGACACCGATTCCAGGATCAGCACTGCTACTACTGGGATATTATTAGGAGCGAATCATCATTTGCCTCTGTCGATGTCGAATAAAAGTGGCTTAGTACACAGGGTTAAGATCCTGTTGACTAAGGCTTTTGACTTCATGAGCCGTAAGGGTCTCATAAAGGTATTTCTCCCTGCGAGTCGTGAGGATCTCGTAGGTGTGTTTTCTCCTTAAGAATCGTGAGGATTCCTAAGTGTACGGTCTCTTATAAGTCGTAAGGATCTTATAAGAGTGTTTTCTCTTTATAAATCGAGAGGACTTATAAGGGTTGCTCAACGTGCGAACATATCCCTAGTCACGGATGGGACTTTGTTAGGGAAATGTTTATTCGCGCCCATGGATTGTATACAAGGGTCAGCATTGAGCCGCTTGTAGGGCAGTATTGGAAGTTGTGGGGGCTGCTTAAGAACAGGTTCAGATCCCTGTAGCTTAAGACTTTTGAATCTTATGAGCCGTGAGGGTCCCATAAGAGAATTCTCCTTACGAGTCGTGAGGATCTCGCAAGTGTAATTTCTCCTTAGGAATCATGGGGATCCCTAAGTGTGTTGCTCCCTTATGAGTCGTAAGGATCTCACGCAGGTGGTATCTCCTTACAAAGTCAAGAGGACTTTGCAAGTGTCTTTTAACGAGATTGCGCCCTTTCGGGTTTTCGCAAAACTCGCCGGTAGCCCTGCTGTTTTTACTCACGGAGTCTTTTCGGGTTTTCATCCGTGCCCGTTTTGCTTATGGACATACCGTTTTTATTATTTTTTTCCTTTTTTTATTCTAACGAGGTTGTGCCCTTTCGGGTTTTCACAAAACTCGCTGGTAGCCCTGCTGTTTTTACTCACGGAGCCCTTTCGGGTTTTCATCCGTGCCCATTTTGCTTATGGATATACCGTTTTTCTTTCTTCTTCTTTTTTTTATTCTTTTTTTATCAGCTTTGGGACGTTGCAATCCATCGTAGTTTATCGACGTCTCGGTTAACAGCTAGTCTTAGGACATAGTGGTCCATCGTTAGTTTAGGGACGTTTCGGTCCATCATTAGTTTAAAGATGTTTCGGTCCGCTGTTAGTTTAAGGACATTAAGGTCCGAGAAAAGAAAGCCGGCTACTACTTATAGAGTTTGGGTTTAGGAAGATAGCGAGCGGACACAGTCGTCTTCATCTATCATTGACCTAGGCCGTGACTCGTTTACCGTAGTACTTCTTCAGGAAGCGACCGTTTATTGGCCTGAAAGGTCTTTCACCATGCATGTCCATGAGTAGATAGGCCCCACCCTGGTAGACCTTGTCTATGATGTACGGGACTTCATAGTTCGGCTCGAATTTCCCCCGCTTGGCGCGATTGGGGATCATAGGTCTTTTGACCACTAGCACGAGTTCGCCTTGGCGGAATGTTCTCGGCCTAGTCAATCTTTCGTATGAGCGCATCATCTTTGCTTTATAAGCCTTCAGATTTTGTTGCACTATGAGCCGGGTTTCATCAAGGACGTCGAGCTCCTCAAGCCGAAGGTGAGCATTTTCCTCGTCCGTCAGCTCGTAACGAACTGCCACCCGTAGAGAGGGTAACTCTATCTCGAGGGGGAGTACCGCTTCTGTACCGAATACTAACGCGTAGGGCGTTGTGTTCGTGGCCATCTTGAAAGTAGTTCGATACGCCCAGAGAGCTTCTTGCAGTCTCTCGTGCCAGTCTTTCTTATTTCGGGACACCGTCTTCTTCACGATCTTCGTCAAGGTCTTGTTGAAAGCCTCAGCTAGACCGTTAGCTTGGGGATTATAGACTGAGGAGTATCTCCAGTCTATGTTGTGCTGTTGTGTGAAGCGGCTGATCTTGTGGCTTCTGTAGGCTGGCCCATTATCGGAGATAATCCGTCGTGGAGTTCCAAACAGATAAATGACGTGTGTCTTGAAGAAATGGAGGATATTCTCCGTCTTCACTTTTCTTAGCGGTACTGCTTCTGCCCATTTGGAGAAGTAATCAGTTGTCGCCAAAATGAATCGATGTCCTCTGGACGATGCTGGTTCGATGGGGCCGATTATGTCAGTCCCCCACATGAACGGCCAGCTAGCCACCATTGGATGTAGTGGATTTGGATGCTGATGGATAAAGTCCACATGGATCTGGCATGAGTGGCATTGCCTCTCATACTCAAGGCAGTCTTGGATCATCATGGGCCAATAATAACCCATCCGTTTGATGTTCAACTTCATTTTCATCCCGGCTTGGTGAGAACCACAAAGCCCGTCGTGAGTTTCTTGGACGATCCTTTTTGCTTCTTCAGGTCCTAGGCATCTTAACCATAAAGAATCAAATGACCTCTTGTACAGGGTATCATTGACGAAGGCGAAAGATAAGGCTCGCTTCATGAGCTGATGTTTTGAGGACGCATCTTCAGGCGTTCGACGGGATTTGAAGTAGTCTATAAATACTTCTCTCCAATCTTCAAGCTTTTCTTGGTCTTTTATTTGTAGAGCCGTTTGCTCGGTCGCTCCCTTTTTTTCGGACGACTCCGGAGATATTTATGCCAGTGCAAGAACCCGACGGCTTTGTACCACAATTCTTACGTCATCGAGGTTCTCATCGGCCAACTCTTTAGCAAGCTTGGCTAATGCATCCGCTATGCTATTTTCCGCACGCGGTATGCTTTCCAAGGTGTAGGAAGGAATTTGGGTCAGCGGTTGCTGCACTCTCTCGTCGTATCTCACCAACTCTGGCTTGCACGTTTGGTAGTCGCCATTTACTTGACTGACAACCAGTTGGGAGTCTCCGTATATAAGGAGGTTTGCAATTCCCATGTCGATAGCGATCTCGAGACCCGCTATCAAGGCTTCATACTCGGCTTCATTGTTTGTCCTTGGCTCTGTTAAGGAGAAGGCAAAGCGCATTATCCCTCCTTGTGGAGTTACGAAGATGAGGCCTACCCCTGATTTGATTATGGGCATGCTTTGTTTGCGCTTCTTCATCGAAGATGCTCCATCGAAGTAAAGTTCCCATCGGGTGCCACTACCGTCGATCGTGTCAAACTCGTGTTCGTCTGGCAGTTCGCAATTTAGAGGAGAATCGGCAGGTATCGGATGATCAGCGAGGAAGTCGGCGATGGCCTGGCCTTTCACTGCCTTAAGGGGCTGATAAGTTATTGACAACTCTATCAAAAGCAAGGCCCATTTAGCGAGTCGTCCCGCCAATATGGCTTTTGACATCAAATACTTGAGAGGATCCACCTTCGATATAAGACGGACTTCATAGGCCAAAGCATAGTGCCTAAGCTTCGTTATCGCGAAGATCAATACCAGGCAGTGTTTTTCGATGGGAGAGTAATTGCTTTCTGCCCCCAGTAGAACTCGACTCAAATAGTAGAGGGCTCTCTCCTTCCCTTGATCGTTCTCTTGTGCCCATAATGCGCCTAAGGAACCTTCGAGGGTTGTTGTATAAAGAATGAGAGGTTTTCGTTTAATGGGAGCGGCCGGTACTGGCGGATTCTGCAGGTATTGCTTGATTTCGTCCAGCGCGCTTTGACATTTATGATCCCAGACGAAAGGGGTTCCTTTCTTCATCAGGTGGCTGTAAGGACGGAATTTGCCTGAGAGATTGGCTATAAATCGCCTGATATACGCGAGCTTCCTTTGGAGAGACCGCAATTACTTAAGAGTCCTTGGCGGAGGCATTTCCATGAGTGCCTTAATCTTCGACGGGTCTATCTCGATGCCCCGGTGTCTAACGACGAATCCCAGGAATTTGCCCGAGGAAACTCCAAACGCGCATTTGAGAGGGTTCATCTTCAAGTTGTATTGCCGGAGGCGTTGAAACACGATCTTCAGATGCTCTAAATGTTCCTCGTATGATTTGCTCTTCACCACAAGATCGTCGATATAGCATTCAACGATTTCATGTATGAGGTCATCGAAGATCTTTGTCATGGCTCTCTAATAGGTGGCACCGGCGTTCTTTAGAACGAAAGGCATCACCTTGTAGCAGAATATACCCAAAGGGGTTCGGAAAGCGATATGTTTCTGGTCCTCGGGATGCATCTTTATCTGATTGTATCCTGATGATCCGTCCATGAAGGAGAAGACTTCGTGAGTGGACGTATTGTCTATCAACAGCTCGGTGACCGGTACTGGGAAGTCGTCCTTCGGGCAGGCTTTGTTGAGATCCCGGAAGTCCACACATATGCGCACTGTCCCATTTTTCTTCATTACTGGGACAATGTTGGCGATCCAGTCAGGATACTGAACCTCTTGGATGAAACCAGAGTCGATCAGCTTCTTGACCTCGGCGTTGATGCCCATCTCAAGCTTGAGCCGCATTCTTCTCGGTGCTTGTTTGATTGGCTTGACGTCTGGGGATATGGTCAGTTTGTGGACAACAATCTCTGGATCTAATCCTGGCATCTCGGAATAGTTCCATGCGAAGTAATCTCTATGCTGCATAAGCACGTCTTTTAGCCCGGCCACCCTTTCTTCAGATAACAGCTCACTAACGAATATCGTCCGCGGGTCATTTGCCGTCCCCAAATCAATTTTCTTGAGATCATCTGCAGTGCTATGTATCCCATCTTCTAGCTCTTTTGGCGCCGGTGGAAACTGGGAGATCACCTCGTCATTATCGTTTTCGAAGCACCAGGGAAGGTCATCCATATTCTCGGGCTCTTCTTCTGATAGCGTTACCATATGACAGGTACGAGCTCGCTTCCAAGACCGATGTTGATTCGGCTCTACTCTTATGGATTTGGGTTTATGTTTTTGTGGCGGGGTTACCTTTCAGCTGTTGGATAGAGCGAACTTACCTTGCTGATATTGGTCTTCGACCCAATTCTTGAAGGTGAAGCAGTCTTCGATATGATGTCCTATTGCCTTATGATAGGAGCAATAGTCCGGATGAGAGACTTCTCCAGCTTGCTCGGGGTGTTTGGACTCCGGAAGTGTAATCATTTGATGTTTTATAGCGAGGTCAAGTATCTTCTTTGTCTTGTCTTAAGGAAAAGAGTATGCTCGACTCATCTTCTTCGTAAGGGACAAATCCGAACCGCTCAATTCCCGATCGCGTGACTTCTTGGTCCTGCTTTGTCACTGTCGAACACCTTTTCCGCTCTTTGACTTGTTTCAACCTCTGTGTCGAGCCTTTTGTACAACAGGTTGACAGGGAGGGGCATTTTCATCTTTCACAACCTGTTGAAGAAGGCGTTGAGTCCTGACTTTCTCATAGATGGCCATTGCGTGATTATGGTCATCTCGAACTTTTTGACCAGCTTCCCTTATAAGCTTGTCCATTTGTTCTTCGAACGACGGACTGGGCATTTTCACGTCGGGGGCTCTTTCTGGTTCAAGGTTAGCATTCTCCCATTGAGCATCTCCTTCTTCATCAAAGTCATGTACGACATAGCAGTCGTGGAGTAGTTCCCGTTTCTTGGACCGAACATATCCAAGCCCGATCGTTTCCATTCTCCCGTTGGGCAACTTGCGCTGAGTTCCGGGAACGTTCCAGATCTTGTTATAGAACTTAGCTTTTCGAGCGATCTGTTTGAAGGGTATCCCTTAGCGCTTCAACAGCCTTTTCAAGCCTTCTGTATAATATCTAGGCAGACGGATGGGCTGGAGCCTGTCAAGTATAGAATCCGCGTCGTGCCTGATTTCTTTCTCCACTTTGGTTTCCCCGGAGCGGTAGAATAGAATCTCCTTTTCGCTTTCTCTCTTGGGAGGGACATAGAACGTCTGCAGCTCTTCCATACTGTAGGTATCAAGCACGTCTAGTTCTTTATGATGTTTAGGCAGAACCATGGCAATTTGCAAACTTTGCTCTTCATCAGCGAATGTTTGTATTGAAGGCCGAGCGGATAATATAGCACGGACCTCATCTTCTGAGTCGCTGCCAAAGATCAACATAGGAGCGGACGATCCTGGCTTGTTGTGCTAAGGTGGACCTAAATGAACTATCGCTTCCTCTTCTCCAGTATCACTCCCGAAGACTGGAACGGTGGTGATAGTTTTGTTCTCCGGTTTGCGACATCTCTCCGTATCCTCGAAATCTGGCAAGAAGTAATTTGCATCTTTGTACTTCCGGACTTCGTTCACGGAGAATGGGTTCAGCTCTCCTGTTACAGTATACTCGAGACCATCCTTAAAGTATTTCATACACTGATGTTGTGTAGAAGGGATGATGTTGTATTCGTGCAACCAGGTCCGACCGAGCAAAGCATTGTAGCATGTCTTGGCGTCAATGACGTGAAATTTAATATCCGTGACAAGTATCCCGGATCGATCATAATGTCAATATCACAGACCCGAGATTCCGCGATGACTGGGAGTCAAAACCGGAGATGGTGATTTTATCACGAGCGAGATGTTGGACGCTCATGCAGATTTCCTTCAACACTCGCATGTTGAGGAGATTGACGGAAGACCCATTGTCGACCAAGATTTTGCCTATTTTTATATCGTGGCAGTACCCTGAGACATAGAGGAGACGGTTGTGCTCGCACGTCCCAAGGAGGAGGTCTTCGTCGCCAAAGGTGATATTGGCTGTGTGTACTTCCTCCAGCTCGCCCTTCATCTTTTCTTCGGCGAGAAAATCTTGGAATTGCTCTGGCTCTTGTAACGCCTTGATCAACGAATCTCTTACTTCTTTTGATAGTAAAAGAGCGTCGAGAATGCTGAGCTACGAGGGTAACTTCCTCAAGTGCGCCAGAATGTTGTAGTCCACCTTACTTTTCTTTGGCGGGTCCTTGGCGGTCAGCTCTTTCATGACTTGGTCATCTAGGGCAATATCCGCAGAGACCTTTTCTTTTCCCTTATCTTTTCTATTCGTGGGCCCAAGATACTTTTGTGAAAGCGTACAGTTGCGCAGTTGAATATTTTCAAAGGTCTTTGGTTCTTCCACTTTTCCCAAAGTGGACTCTATGAAGAGAGGACCAAGAGCCATTTCCTCGTCAGAGTCACCCCCGAAGGTGAGAACTTGCGATCCCCCGGCGTTGACTGTGCGACAGTTGCCGGTAGTTCTTTTATACTCCTCGGTCGCACTTCTTTGCTCCCGACGAGTCTTGTGTTTCATCTGCTTGAAATGTTGCCGGTGAGCAACATACCCTTGCCACCATCTTTTAAAAGCGTCGCATCCTTCGGTGGGGTGCGAAATCTTTCGATGATATGAGCAGTAGCTAGGATACATTTCTGCTTCACCGACAGTGTTTCCTTCGAAGGGTGGTAGCTTCATTCCTATCGATATGGCTTTAGCAAACCTTTTCCTCGTCTTGGACTTTTTTTTGTTCGTGACGGATGTACTTTGATCTGGCAGGAGTGTTTCAACTCTTTCGTCCAGTAGCCGGCGTTTGGCCTTTTCAAGTATAGCCATCCCACGTTCCCGATCAGCTTTACTTTTCAGAAGAGTTTCGTTCAGGAATGCGTCGATCATTTCGTCTGACGGCCATAGAAGTTCCGACTCGGGACCTGCCCCCAGTCTCTTGGTGCAAGGAGCCTCTTCATCGTCTATCAATGAGTGAGAGATCACATGACAACTTGCTACGTAATCCTCAGATCCATCTGATGAGCCTTCTCCATCATCTTCGTCCTCAAGGACGTGGCTGAGGAACTCTTGGAGCGTGATTGGAGTCCGCGCCTTCTGGTTATACTCTTCCAGCGCGTCAATCTGCTTCTGTAAATCCGTGCGCTTGTCGCCAGGCTTCACGGGCTTTTTGGATTTCTTCTTCTTTTTCGAAGATTTCGACGGTTGGGTGTGAGCACTTTGGCTATCACCACCAATCTTTGGAGTTGGGCGCGGCTTCAGCATCCCTTCGATGATCTGGGGTTCCAGCGGATTCTCCCACCTGATTGCTGGGCATGTCTGGAAATCATTCAGCATCCTTTTTGTTTTGGCTGAAAGCACGACCTCCCATGGAGCTTCTTCAACAAAAGAGCATGTTGCCCCCGGTGTATCCATCTTCTTAGGAGTGTGCGGTTGTGGTGGGTTTACTTTCTACTTCTCAGACAGCGCAAACTTACCTTGTTGGTACTGATCCTCGATCCATCCCTTAAAGACGAAGCAATCTTCGATCGGATGGCTTACCATTTGGTGGTAAGGGCAATAATTGGGATTATTCACTTCGCTGGGTTGCGGTGGTCGCCTCGGATTCGGCAAATTGATAAGTCTGTTGCGCATTGCCAGCTCGAACGGCCTCTTCGTTTTATCTTTCGGGAATGAGTAAGGGCGCTTCATTTTCTCATTGTAATTGCGCTTTCTCTCCTCCAATTGATCCGTTAGTCTTGGAGCACTAGGCTGCTGCTGGGTGTTCGCCACGAAGGTTGTCTTCCCTTTACCTTTTTCGTTCCGCGGTTCCGGTTTTGGAGGAGACGGTCTGTGACCCATCTGATCCATCTGGGCTAGCTTGTCGATTAAAGCCTAGAACGTGGTCGATTTGAAGAACATCATGAACTATGAAATAGTTGCATGAGGGTCTAGGGTGCCCACGAACATGCCCACCGCTGGTGCTTCTTCGATGCGTTGTTCGCACTTTGACCACAGATTTCGCCATCGGATTGTGTATTGAACCCAAGTTTCGCCCGGCTTTACTCTTGCATTGATCAATGTTGTTATCGGGGTACGTTCACTTGCGCTCGCGAATCACTGGGTGAATAGCAACTCCATCTCTGCGAAAGTTTTGACGGAGTCGTTTGAAAGCTCGGAGTACCACTCAAACGCCGTCTCCGATAAGCTGCCGATGAATTGGCGAAGCAAAAGCTTATCATCGCCGCCGGTGTTGCCACAAAGAGACCTGAACTGGGCGACATGTTGATGGGGATTGCCTGTCCCCTTGTACATATGGAATTTCGGGATCGTGTAGCCCGGCGGGTATTTTATCTGGTCATACCAGCCCGGATATGGTCACCTAGTTTTGATGATTTGACCGGCCGCTTCATTTTCCTGGTGAACTCGTATTTGTTGAGCGATATAATCATCCAGGACAGCCTTAGAAATGGTTACCTCCTTGGCTGTTGAAAGAGCTGGCAGAGGATTCGATGTTTCTCCTCTGTCATCTTCAATAATGATCGGAGGGTCTTCGGCTGGAGGATCCGGCTGTATCATCATCCCGACCATGTCTTGGATGAGAAGTGTCATTCGCTTTATGTTAGCTGCTTTCTCCAAGTCTTCTTTGTCCTTCTTTTCGAGCATTCTCCGAAGGAATTCAGCATCAGTCTCGTGTTCATGACGTTGTTCCGATGACGCCTCCGGGCTTTCTTTTGGCCCGGTGAGTGCGGCCATTGTAGTCAGCATCTCCTGGAGCTTCTGCTGTTTCTGTTCCTGAGCTCTTATGATGGATCAGGTGAGTGGTCGGTGGCCCGTAGAAGCGCGGCTATCCTCCTTCCCAGATGCTATGTAAACGGTATGCACCACCATGCTCCCGAACTTAGGGCGTTTGGGCTCAGTGCCTTTGACATTTGTCGCAGACATGGGGATCTTCTTCGGCCTTCTCTTCTCATGTGCTGTCGAAGTTGAGGGGGCCGTCGCAGTGGGCACCCAAATAGCTTTTTGTGGCTTGGCAGGATAGCTTTCTTCTTATTAAACCTTCGCCCTTTTCTGTCGGCGAGGGTAATCTTGATCAACTACTGAGTTCCGAGTCTACCGCTAAACTTTGTAGATTTTGGAAGACAGCCGCTGAGGGGCTGTTCTAATTTTGCTTCCGCAACATTCTCCACCGGAGGAGGAGATCTTTTCAGCACGACGGTAGGAGAATTCCTGCGCACCCTATTCAGCAGCTCAAAACTGTTCCTGGTTGGAACAGCAGCATTAATTTCCACCGTTGGAGCTGGTGGAGTTCGCCCAGAAGGGGAGTTGCTCCCGGCCTTCCTTACTCGGCGCCAATGGCGACGTCGAGCACGTCGAGCGTGTCGAGCTGATGGAGTTGGCTCGGTGACGGGGATGGCCTTATCTTTCCTCCTGTTCAGGTGAGGGGTTGTTGCTGGTGTCAGCCTGTTGAAGAATGATGTCCTTTAAATAAAAGGAGCAGGAGTGGGAGTTGGGACAGTCAGTCTTGTAAAGACCGACCCTTTGGCAGGAGAATCCACCTTGACGATTTCAGGAGCAGGGTTGGTTACTCTCTTCGGAATAACCTTCTCTGGGATAGCAGGCTTCATTGTGGGCCCACAGGAATTTTGGCCCAATCTGGAGAAGACCGAGGCGCCGATGCTGGACGACCCGTTGAGAAAGGCCGCAGTAGCTATGAGCCGATCAAAGACCAACTTCTTGGGAGCTTCTGGTATGGGCACGGGGGTGCTGAACCTCGTCGGCGGAAGCATGGTTCCGAAAAACAATCCCGTGGTGGCTTGAGTGACCTGTTCTACGGGCATCGTGAACAGGGAAGCTGCCTGGGGCCCATAAGCTATGCCTCTAGATGAGGCGGAGCGGGGGTTGCAACTGCAGTTGGAATACTTCGAGCAGGTGAACGACATTGATCTTTGCTTTTTTACACCAAGCAAAACGCCAAATCTTAGTACCTCAAAACCCAAGGGCAACCATTAGCAAATCGCGATTGGTTCACGAACACGACACACGAAATGTGGAGTGGAAAGAGGAAAAGGTCCCACCGGGCATGCCAGAATATGTTCCCCTACGAAAGACGCAGACGTGACCGCGCAGATCCGTCTTGCCTGAAATTCGGGGCAGATGCTAATTGGTGCTATCCGTCCACCTCTCCAAAGATGCCAAGTTGATTTATGGCACCATGTATCGAAGGTTTAAACGGATGCGGCCGATGTAGCAGACTTCATCAGATTCCCCCTCGTCCGAGGGGTTTTTGATTGTGGGGATGCTCTTCCTTGCAGGCGCAAGCCCCTGCAGTTAATTATGCTACCGCATCGCGGTAACAACTTTCTCCTTCTCCAGATGGTCACTTCATGTCGTGGGTGTTTGATTTGTGTTTGGTTGCCCGTGGATTGTATACGGAGACTAAGTTAAGGATACGTTAGCCTCATTTGAGATTAAGATCGACTTAAACGTTTGTTAAGGATACGTTAGTCTAAATTTAAGCTAAGATCAACTTAACGAGACCATTTAGATCCGACAAGAGAGCAATTGAGCTCTATTGTTTAGTTTAGTGATATTGCGGTCGATTGCAAGTTTAAGGACATAGGGGTCCATTGTTAGTTTAAAGACATCGCGGTCGAGATTAAGTACATCATAGTCCATGGATTTTATGGACTCCACAGTCCGATGTTAGTTTTAAGACATCACGGTCGAGGTTAAGGACATCATAGTCCATGAGTTTAAGGACCTCACAGTCCGATGTTAGTTTTAAGACATCACGGTCGAGGTTAAGGACATCATAGTCCATGAGTTTAAGGACCTCACAGTCCGATGTTAGTTTAAAGACATCGCGGTCGAGATTAAGGACATCATAGTCCATGATTTTAAGGACCACACAGTCCGTTGTTAGTTTTAAGACATCGCGGTCGAGGTTAAGGACATCGTGGTCCATGAGTTTAAGGACCCCACAGTCCGTAGTAATGTGTGGTTGTCGGGACCCGTCACCTCTCTGATGACGTTAAGGAATTACAATGACAGATATCAGAGGAGTGAAGAGATATACCCTCGAACCGGGTGTAAATTGATTGGAAGAGCAGATGAACTCAGTTCAATTTAAATTGAGGACTTATGGCCAGAATTGGGCTAAGTCCAGTTAAAAATGTTTAATATTTTATTTTTGTTCTGCCTGTTAGGCCTTTGTTTGGGCTCTGCCCTTTTAATAATGCCAAGCATTGGGCTCTGACATTTTTTGTCTTATATTGAATGCATAGCATTTATAAGAACAAAGTATGTTCTAACAGTGCGTCACGTGGCACACTAGGCGCTTTGCGCCAGTCAAAGAGCGCATTGCGCTTCTGTCGGTTAGCGCATACGAGGAGGACACGTGTCGCGCTTAGCGCTAAGCGCTAGTTTGTTAGCGCACTGCGCTTTTAATTTATGAGTGCGCTGCACTAGTTTATGGGTGCGCCAGTGAGTGACACGTAGCGTGCTTGGCGCTAAGCGCCAACCCAAGAGCGCAGTGCGCTGTTTTCAGGAGCGTAAAGTGCAGATCGTGTCTATGGTTGACACGTGGCATGTTTTGGCGCTGAGCGCCGATCCAAGGAGCGTAAAAGCGCATTTCATGAGTGCAAAGCACTTTCTAATAGCGCAAAGCACATTTTGATCAATTTTAAGATCAAAGAACAAATTTACGTTCTTCAAAGGAAGTTTTGCCTCAAGATCCAAGAACAACAGTTCTTGTTTTTATAAAAAGGCTCTGTCTTTATAGATCAAAAGATCTGTGAATGAAGTAAAATACTTCTTTTTATATTTTTATAATTAGATATTTTGATCTTTTCTTTTTAATCAAAAACCTTGGTATTTTTATAGATCTAAGATCTTTTTAGAAGATGTTTCTTCTTTGTACGAGATGGTTTCATCTCTGTTGTTCAAGAACATAGTTCTTTATCTTGAATATGAAGAAATGATCTTCTTTTTTTCTAAGAGCTTTCTCTTCTTTTTCTCAAAATTTTCAGAGGGTTTTCTCTATCTCTCCCTTCTTTTCTGTATATCTTTTTTTTAGACTTGAAGTCTAGGGGTCTTTATATAGGGCCAATTGATTTGTTGAATCAGTTTTAAGAGATCTTTCTCTGATTGATTTGGAATATTTCCCACCGTTGGATTTTTGATATTAAAGCTTCTGTTTTACAGAAGATAATCTTCTTGTTTTAATAAGATTGAAAAATCTTTCCATAACGGAATTTTAATTCTGATTAATTAATAATTTATTATTATTAGATCTTTTGATCTAACGGTGGGGAATTCTTTTAATTCCAGCGCTGGCGCATTTTGCGTTAGCGCATCTACGTTCGACACGTGGCGCGCAGCGCAACTGCGCTAGCGCATCTACGTTCGATACGCGGCGCGCAGCGCAACTACGCTAGCGCATATGTGTTCGACACGTGGCGCGCAGCGCAAAACGCGGCGCAACTGCGCTAGCGCACCTGTGTTTGACACGTGACGCGCAGCGCGCAGCATCTGAAGCATTGTTTCAATTTAATTCTGAATTTTAAAGCAGAGCTTTGCTCTGATTGGGAGTGCGCTGCCTAGGGCGCAGCGCACCTGGTGCCAGCGCGTCTGCTTTTGACACGTGGCATGCAGCACGCAGCGCACGGGATCTGAAGCGTTGCTTTAATTTTTGAATTTTGAAATTCAAAACAGAGCTTTACTCTGATTGAGGGAAACAGTATTATTATTTTGATGGATTCATTTTGTGAATGAAGTGTATACAAAATTCATATTTATAGTAATTCTATATGAGCTGTAATAACAATTGTCACCCGTCCGTAACATAAACAACAATCTTATTATTTATATTATTATTTATTAAGGATTTTGTAAATGATATTTTTTAAATTGTTTTTGATTTATTATTATTTTTATTTAAAATGGGGGCGGGGACGGGTTCTAGGAACCCACCCTCTCCTTTATAAAGGAGAGGGCGAGTTCCTAGAACCCGCCCCCACCAAACACACGAAGAGGGCGGGTTCTACGGTTTCTTAATAAAGGAACCCGTCCTCTCTATTGTATGGATGGAGGCGGATTTCAGGACCCCGCTCTCTGTGTTGGGTGTGACCTTATGAGTCGGGCAACCATCCTATTCTGATAAATATAATTTAAATTGTATTATTTTAATAATTTTAATATATAAACGCCCTATTTCGGGAGAAAAACCCGATTTTTAATAGAAAAACAAATCTTGGATTTCCTTTACATATATATATCTATTTAGAGTATTCCTACCTATGTGTGTTACCTTTTTATTAATTAATTTACTTGAAGTATTTATTTTTATTTCTTTATTTTGGCAATTAGTTCTAAAATAAGCATCCCTTCATAAAAAAGATTTAATTTTTAATATGCTTAGATTTAATTAAGTATTATCTTCTTTGTGGAATCGACTCGTTCTTGTACACGTGCTATAACGTGACCGTGTACTTACAGATATAATAATCGGAGTGCTAAAAATAACCTATCACTGTAAATTACATTTTTGTCATGAATACTTATATAATATGATCGATGATGGGCATGTAGAATTATATATATAGCAGCAGTGTACTAAAGGGGAAAAACAGAAATAAATAGCTAGTGCTTCAAGGTAGTAATTAAGATCTAATACAAATCCCATTCCAATTAATGGTTTAACCTAATTAGCCAAATGCATTATCATTATGATTGCATATTGATATAGGAGAATCAAGGCCACAAATTAAAGAAATATTTGATGAAATAATTAAAATAAGATTGTGAAAATTCATTATTCTTGCATATGGATTCCTTTTATCGTTCATGGATTCGAGACGCTCATTTATTCGAGCAACCTTTTACCTCATCGACGAACGTTCCGACTACATCAACCAGCCAATCACCAACCTCTGTCGTACCAAGCTTCATCAGAGCCTACCCACCATCTTTCACATATATATACACTAGAACAAATATTAGGTATATTTATGGGTTGTTGTTACTTTTATATTTTGTTAAAATTCCTTTTATGAAAATCCTTTAATGAAACGGGGTTCCTAACTCTCGTTTTATTCAACCAAAATAATAATAATAAAAACAATTAGCATTCTCAAAGATAAAATTTAATAATAAATTTAAAAAATGTACACTATATAGTCATTATATAGTGTTAGATTAGCAAAGGCAATCTAGGCATCACAATTGTGTCTTTAATAATTAAGTCAAACTATAAAATAAATATGTAGATCAAAGATGTATTACATTATAAAATTGAGTCCAATTTTTAGTCTTATTCAAATAGTTGCAATTTTACGGGTCATTGTATTGTTTTTGTTTGGTGACATAAGCATGCATATATATATGTTCGAAATTAAAATTATATATTGAAGAGAACATGTAACTATAAAGTCTAGTAGCATAAAAGAAAGAATCAAACTGATTTAAAAAATTGAAAACACATAATTAAGTGATATTTAAAAGTTAAAAGGGTAAAAAAGCCCTTCTATACTTCACTAATTACTAAAAGATCCATTATACTTCGTATTTACTTTAAAAAAAACCACATACATTTAAATTGCACTAAAAATATCTCTTTGTTAGTTTTCCATCCAAAATTAAGGTCCCGTTAGGAAGATAAAGCTGAAGCTTGATTTTGAGCTGCTCTCTTACCTTCTAAGTATTTAGGTAGTTCTTTATCCCACTAAAATAACTCACATTCTCGTTTATTTGAGGAGTAGGCATTTAAAGCAAGTAAAAAATCATCCTCCTTTCAAATAAAATTGACCATTAAGTTGAAACTTGCAATTGAAGGAACAACGGTACTCGTCAAGGTCGTTGCTAGAGAAGGATGAGGAAGACGAGCTGATTTCCACGATCTGAGAGATCTTTTATTGAAATTCTAACCCTCAAGCTAAATTTTTGAAAAAATTGGGAATGTTGAAAGAAGAAGTGGATGGTTTAAACCCTTAGCACTATACTCACCGTTAACGCCCCAACAAAGTAATGAAAGATGACAAAAAAATCTAGTTTTGGACCGTTAAGGTTTTTTAAGTGCAATTTAAATGTATGTGGAGTCTAAGTAAATACGAAGTATGAGAAGGTCTTTTAGTAATTAGCGAAGTATAGAGGGTGTTTTTAGTTAAAAGCCCAATTGAAAATATAGTAAAATATAAATCAAAGGTAGAAGAAACAACTAAGAACAAGAAATATTGACTTCTAAGAGGAACGATACCAACAAGAGATTCTGATTGGTACAGGAATCTACAGAGATTGATTTGGAGAAACTAAAGAATGTGTTGCAGCTTTGCAGGCCTTGCAGTACACTGTCGTTTTCTTTCATAAAATTTTCTTTAATCTATTTTGTTTTCATTCTGTTGGAGTTTTTATATTATTCTCACAAGATAGGCCAAAATAAAGTTTGCATTTTCACTCGAAACTCATCCATTGACTCAAAAGGTACTGGAAACCTTGTTCTTATATATCATCCCTGATTGGTGATTCTATTGATTAAAGTGAAGTTCTTAGTGTCGGGTTGTGATAAAATATTGATGATATATATAACATGCAATGATTAACTAATTAATCACAACTAGATATTTGATAAACTAGAAGTAATCTATTACATTGTGGAAGCAATTTGAAGACCAAAAACGACTTGGAAAAACATCCCAAATTCTCATCCAAGCTCTCCAGAATCACTAGTAAAATAAGGGGTTGCCCCTACGGATATTGACATCCGTAGGGACAATTTATGTTTGGCCCTACGGATTAATCCGTAGGGCTAAAAGGTTGCCCCTACGGGCATAGACGTCCAAGAATAAAAATATTAATTCTTAATTTGGTGTTTGTCCCTACGGAGCCGCAAACAAAGGACCTACGGGTATATCCGTAGGGGCAAGTAAATATCGATTTAACAAAATCCCAGATCGATCGCCTACGCTCGCTCACTTTCTCTCTCTCTCGATCGCGAAAAAATTCCCCAATTCGCCACGCCGTCGTCGCCAACGTCGTTCTCCTCGTCGCCACCGCCGGTTTCGTCGCCACCTCAGCTCTCGTCGCCACCGCGGTTCAGGTCGTCGCCCCAGCCCCAGCGCAGCAGCGGTTCAGGTGAGTAAATCTTTGGATTACTTCGGGCTTAGGGTTCAGGTGAGGTAAATTAAAGATTTTTGGGATTATTTTGGGCTTAGGGTTCATGGCGCGCGAGTTGGGATTGGGCAGGGGTCGCGGTCGCAGTCGGGGTCGGGGTGGGGGTAGGGTTAGGGTTGGTGTTCGGCTGCTGTGGGGTGGGGCTGGGGTTAGGGTTTGCCTTAGGGTTGGTGTTGGGGTTTAGCTGGCCGCACTGGGTTTAGGGTTAGGTTGGGGCTGGACTGGGGTGGGGCTGGGCTGGGGCTGGGGGCGGGGGCTGGGGCTGGGTTGGGGTTAAGTGGTGGGGAGTTGGAAAATTATTCTAGTATGTATCCTTACACTCTAGTTAGTATAGCAAGATGCCCAGATGTGTTCTTGTGTACTGCTGTGTAAACCATTCTTTCACCAACTAATTCGTAGCAAAACTGGCTTTGGTGTTGTCAATTGATGTAGCCTTGAAAACTGGCTTTGGTACTGGCTTTGGTGTTGTCAATTGATGTAGCCTTGAAAACATTGTTATATCATCCGATCACATTTATTTATTGTAGATGTTGTTTGGATATTGGATGCATTATTCATATTTGATATGTAAAAATAAAAAAATAAAAAATTGTAGTCAAATTCATATTGAAAATGGATGTTAAGTGTTCTGGGCTCATATCGAATATGTTGGATGATTAGTGTCCTTGGGCACATGGATTCTCAAAGTCTTAAGGTTGATTCATGAATTTATGTGTCTTTTTTGTTTGTTTTGTACCAAATGAAAATGAAAGATGATGGTTTACGAGTTTCTTATTCTTTTGTTTGGTTGTGCCCAAATTGTGGACATGGATTTTTTTGCAAATCCTTACCTTTTTCGACGGAATGGAAAGGGCTCCAAATATCCTAGTTGCATCAATCAATCCTAAAATCAAGTTTGCAAACCAAATACAAAACTGGCAAGTTTTTATGGATTTGATATTCCAAAAATCCAACTCCAATCCAAATCCACTGAGGGGTTGTTTGTTTCATGGAATTAGAGCGTAAGTATGGAGGGGACAATTACTGTAGTAACACCAATGTCATGTTTTTAGTTTGGACGAGTATTATTGCCGAAGGCTGGTGATTTGGTACTAAATGCTGTTGAATTGCTTGAATTATTAAGCAACTTGGGGTTAGGGTTAGGTGGATTGATGACAACAAAATACCATAATTTATAACTATATTACTCATATAATGTGTATGTCATGTGAAAGCTAGATGAAGGTCGAGGCAAGCACAACAAATTTGTTGGATGGGACAATATCAATAGGAGCTCAATGCTATTTGGAAAAATAATAATTCAAAAACATAGTGGAGTTTCCGATTGGTGGCATGGACTAGTTTGATGTATGTTGTTGGTTTGATTTATGAAAAAATAGGGAGACAACATGCATGTATGCATATAGGTAATATCTGTCAATATGCCATATCCAGACCGCAATCTATTTTTGCCTATTGGCTAATATGAAAATATCGGCCCGCGTATATGACATAATCAAAGTTGTTAAATCTTGATACGGTTTGTGTTTCGTTTTTTTATTTATCAGTTCTATCAATGTTGCGTATAACGCTTTATGATATTAGTATCCTACATTTGTAGTTTTAATTATTGATTGTTATAGATGAATACCATTGCAATAATAGTTTTTGGTTGATGAATGTTATTGCAATGTAGGATGATCAGTTCTATCAATCTTGATCTCAATGGTTTAAAATCATGTTACACATACAACACGAATGCACAACAAACGCATAATTAGAGAGCGACTCGAGATATTCAGGTTAAAACCAATATATGATACTCGATGATAATATGAAACCTTCATATTCCCATCGATACTCATATATGAAACTAAAAGCGCCACTTTGTCCCTACGGTGCCCGACATTTTAATTTAAAAATATTAAATCTTAATTTGTTGTTTGGCCCTACGGAGCCGCAAACCAATAACCTACGGTTATGTCCGTAGGGGCATCTAAATGGGAATTTAATTAAAAAAGGCACAGAAATGCCCTACGCCTCGATATCTTTCCCTCTCGTTCCCAAAATTTTCTCTCGTTCCCGCGTCTCCAATTTTCTCTTCGTCGCCACCGCGCGCCCTCCGTTCTCAGCCCGCCACCGCCTTCCGTTCTTGGCCCACCACCCCCCTCGTTCTTCCTCGTCGAGTTCCTCGTCGCCGATATTTGTGCCTACATTGATGCCTCAAGCAACGAATCAAATGATGTGGATCACAAACTAATTAAATAAATTTTGAATACCAATCTGGACTGGGATTTGAATACCAATCCTAGTTTGCTATATTTTTTTATATATAGTAGATGGTGATACTTCTTTAAGTAAAAACAATCCTACACTTAAGCGAAATCATAAATCGAAACACACATATATAGAATACAACTCATACATGGGTATCCTCAAATCTAACTTTCATTGAATTTGCACGCGCACTTAAAATAACAACCTTTATACTAAAAAATTATGTATGCCATTACTTAGTAGTTTATGGTTTTTAGACGCAAAAACCATTTGAGAAATACTTTTCCAACCCACTATTAATCCATATTCTCAATATAGTCATTGAATTTGCACGCGCACATAATAAGAAGGAGAAGACAATAATGTGGCAGAAGAAGAAGGAGAAGACAGTAATGTGGCAGAAGAAGAAAAAAATGACATTCCTCGTTCTCTGTTTCAGCATCAATCTTCTGATATGAACTAATGATGGCTTTCACATAGGCTTTTCCCTTTAGAGACTTCTTAGTGTCCAATGGAAAGCATACATCAGATTTGTGCAGGTCAGGTTCTTCTATGACTTTCAAGAGTCTCAACTGATTCTGTAAATTACACTCTAGTTGGATGGTACTTTTACCACTTCTCACTGCAGGTGCGCTCTCTAATATCCATTTTGAATGTAATATTATCGATATTCAAAATGGATATTAGAGAGCGCACCTGCAGTGAGAAGTGGTAAAAGTATCACCCAACTAGGGTGTAATTTACAGAATCAGTTGAGACTCTTAAAAGTCATAGAAGAACCCGACCTGCACAAATCTGATGTATGCTTTCCATTGGACACTAAGAAGTCTCTAAAGGGAAAAGCCTATGTGAAAGCCATCATTAGTTCATATCAGAAGATTGATGCTGAAACAGAGAACGAGGAATATCATTTTTTTCTTCTTCCGCCGCATTACTGTCTTCTCCTTCTGCCACATTACTGTCTTCTCCTTCTTATTATGTGCGCGTGCAAATTCAATGACTATATTGAGAATATGGATTAATAGTGGGTAGGAAAAGTATTTCTCAAATGGCTTTTGCGTCTTAAAACCATAAACTACTAAGTAATGGCATACATAATTTTTTTAGTATAAAGGTTGTTATTTTAAGTTTTCCCTTATAGAGATATGATCTAACTGCATCTATAAACAATAAGTGTGCAGAAAATTATGATAAGAAACCATAAGAAAGGGTCGTAGCCATGCATAACCTTGAATCTACATACCAAATCATGCAAAAGCATGCACTTATTGTCACCTTGCCTTGGAATATAAAATATCTTGGAAGACTATAAGCGAGAATTTAAATCTTGATAGCTTTTGACTTCAACATATATTTTTCTCAAGTACCATGAAATATACTTGCTCCGTATAAACCGTTTTCAGGAAGATGGATTAATAATGACAAATTATCCATTGTGGCTCACTAGGTTAGCATTTTCTCTTCTATTAACTATCTTACTAATTTGCTTGGTAAATTTATTCGGAACCGGCTGCGAATCATTAAAAGACATGCATAAGAAAGAAAGCTAAAATACAGATATATAGCATACCGATACATCGAAACTTCATAGTTGCGATGGCAATCCAGAGATATTTATTTCTACACACGTGGTGCTCGTGCGAATGCGTCAGGCATCATGGACAAATATTTCAGAACATGGAAAGTATTATTCGTATAAAGTAATTAAAACTTTTAAACACCTTGGGTAGATATTTTCTTAGTTGATGCAATCATATCATGAGGACTAAATTTAAGCTATTATACATATGCATATGTATTTTTCTAACCTAATATATCACACACACACACACACAGAGAGAGAGAGAGAGAGAGAGAACACCAGGTAGGTAGAGAAATCAGGTAGCAGGATCCTGAAAAAATGGAGTCCATAGCATTGCTCATCATCATCATCCGTGATCCCTTTGAAAAAATATTATCAAAGGGATCATGGATGATGATGATGAGCAATACTATGGACTTCATTTCTTCAGGATCCTGCTACCTGATTTCTCTACCTACCAGGTGTTCTCTCTCTGTGTGTGTGTGTGTGTGTGTGTGTGTGATATATTAGGTTAGAAAAATACATATGCATATGTATAATAGCTTAAATTTAGTCCTCATGATATGATTGCATCAACTAAGAAAATATCTACCCAAGGTGTTTAAAAGTTTTAATTACTTTATACGAATAATACTTTCCATGTTCTGAAATATTTGTCCATGATGCCTGACGCATTCGCACGCGCACCACGTGTGTAGAAATAAATATCTCTGGATTGTCATCGCAACTATGAAGTTTCGATGTATCGGTATGCTATATATCTGTATTTTAGCTTTCTTTCTTATGCATGTCTTTTAATGATTCGCAGCCGGTTCCGAATAAATTTACCAAGCAGATTAGTAAGATGGTCAATAGAAGAGAAAATGCTAACCTAGTGAGCCACAATGGATAATTTGTCATTATTAATCCATCTTCCTGAAAACGGTTTATACGGAGCAAGTATATTTCATGGTACTTGAGAAAAATATATGTTGAAGTCAAAAGCTATCAAGATTTAAATGCTCGCTTATAGTCTTCCAAGATATTTTATATTCCAAGGCAAGGTGACAATAAGTGCATGCTTTTGCATGATTTGGTATGTAGATTCAAGGTTATGCATGGCTACGACCCTTTCTTATGGTTTCTTATCATAATTTTCTGCACACTTATAGTTTATAGATGCAGTTAGATCATATCTCCATAAAGGAAAACTTAAAATAACAACCTTTATACTAAAAAAATTATGTATGCCATTACTTAGTAGTTTATGGTTTTAAGACGCAAAAGCCATTTGAGAAATACTTTTCCTACCCACTATTAATCCATATTCTCAATATAGTCATTGAATTTGCACGCGCACATAATAAGAAGGAAAAGACAGTAATGTGGCAGAAGGAGAAGACAGTAATGTGGCAGAAGAAGAAAAAAATGACATTCCTCGTTCTCTGTTTCAGTATCAATCTTCTGATATGAACTAATGATGGCTTTCACATAGGCTTTTCCCTTTAGAGACTTCTTAGTGTCCAATGGAAAACATACATCAGATTTGTGCAGGTCGGGTTCTTCTATGACTTTTAAGAGTCTCAACTGATTCTGTAAATTACACCCTAGTTGGGTGATACTTTTACCACTTCTCACTGCAGGTGCGCTCTCTAATATCCATTTTGAATGTAATATTATAGATATCCATGCCTGTTTATGTCAAAATTACTTATATTGTCAATGTTTGATTGTCTAGTTGTTGGTGATGCGTCCATATCAGGGACAGAGGCCACTCCCGTTCCTCCAGGTATGTTTATATATTATATAGGGCATGTATATTGATTTAGAATGCTATATCATAAATATACACACATTCCTTTTGCTCTTAGTCGTCCAACTCATTATCATGGGCTGCTTGATGAGATTAGATTTGCGCCTGATGATCTACAAGAGCTTGTTCACTCCCTGTCATATGTGTAAGCAGCGCTATATGCGAGTTTACCTTGTTAGTATGTATGTACTGAAATTAATTAATATTATTCAAATTTTGATACATGCAGATACCAGAGGAGCACATCTTCTATCTCTGTAGGTAAGGCTTTGAATTTGTTGATTTTGGTATTTCTTGTCAATTTTATAGACCAGTATGTGCTAAATATAATGTTCTGACAGTTGCTAGGGGGAAGGCAACATTCGAGGCTGCTGACTCCAGTCCTGGATGCCGCACACGGACGGCACCACGGAGGTTGGGAGAGAGGCCGAGGACTGGGCTCTAGCAGGGCCCATATGAGGTTGGACTCCACCCCGGTGGTTACTTCCTCCGTCTCCAGTGAGCGACGTATCCAGTAGGAACTGGAGAGCTTGAAGGCCACCGTTCAGGAGTTGAATGAGATACTGATATGTATACTACTTAATAGTAAAATATAATGTCATATTATAGATATCAACATATCCAATATCAGTACATAGCCTGAGCTTATTTGGTTATAGACTTATGTTTTATTAATCATACATGTACATATCTAATTAAAATAAACTACAGTTTTCCAAACTAGATATCCAAATGGGGTTTCGAAATAACTCGATAATGATAAGAATTCGAATGTGGGTGTAGGAGCGGGTGGTTGAGCAGGCCCAGGCCTGGGGAACGATTTTACCGGACAGAACGATCCGAGGCTGCTGACCCCAGTTCTGGACGCCGCACACGGAGGGCACCACGGAGGTTGGGAGAGGCCGGGGATTGGGCCCTAGCAGGGCCCATATGAGGTTGGACTCCACCCCGGCGGTTACTTCCTCCGTCTCCAGTGACCGGCATGTCCATCATGAACTGGATAGCTTGAGGGCCAGCGTTCAGGAGTTGAAGGAGATGCTGGTATGTATACTACTTTATAGTAAAATATCATTTCATATTATATACATATCAACATATCCATAATTAGTACGTAGCTTGAGCTTATTTGGTTTTAGACTTAAGTTTGATTAATCATACATACATATGTAATTGAAATAAACAACGCTTTTCCAAACTAGATATCCAAACAGGGTTTCGAAATAACTTAATAATGATACGAATTCGAATAATAAACAGTTCTTACACGCTTCTTACACACGTTATATCCAGACGCGACAGGGTAGATCGGCCGAGCCTCCACACGCATCTCCTTCGGCTGCGGCTCCGCAAGCCACTATATCGGCTGCGGTTCCGCAGACAGCTCCTGTAGCTCCACCGCCCACTCAGACTCCCGCAGCCGCGGCTCCGCAAGCGACTACCTCGACGGCGGCTGCGCAGACCACATCGCCGGTTCCACATGCCGCTCAGACTCCCGCTCGCGACGAATTGCAGAGTTTATTGATCGAGGAGCAGGCGCGCGTTATTCTATCGTTATTCAGAGGTGGAGCTGGACCGAGCTAGGGTAGATTTTTGGTTCTTTTTTTTTGAAACATGTATTTATTTATATCATACACATTGTACTACATTTTGAAACGATATTGATATTGGTTTGTATTTATATCATATTCAGTTTTTGTGTTTCTTTTGTATATTATATGTATGCGTGAGATGTGATTATGAATACTGCAATATATGATTTGATTGATGTATATATTATTGTGCACAGGGCGGGAAAAAATCAAGCAGCCCATTTTTTAAAAAAAATTACAGACAATATGTACCTACGGACTAATCCGTAGGCACACATGTTACCCCTACGGATATGTCCGTAGGGGCAAAATATCAGCAGTAACTGATATTTCCCCCAGATCTCAGTGCCAGGGGGTTGGGAAAGCCCCTACGGATATATCCGTAGGGGCCACTGATTCTCCCCTACGGCGTTATCCGTAGGGGCAAAATATCAGGAATCCTGAATTTGTGCCCCTACGGAAACGTACCTACCCATATATCCGTAGGGGGTAGTACATGCCCCTACGGGTATATCCGTAGGGCCAAGTAATTTATTAAAATAAACCGTAAATACTATAAAATCTTATACCCTACGGATTAATCCGTAGGGGCAACTGGACCTACACATATATCCGTAGGGGCAAGAATTTAACCGTAGGGGCAAGTTCAGGGCCTCTACTTGCACCTGCGGTCTTTGCACCTACGGGGTATTTTTTCGCCCCTACGTATATATCCGTAGGGGCAGTGGGTTTCCCCTACGGATATCCGTAGGGGCAACCCTTCTTTGTAGTAGTGAATATTGTAAAATAGACCATAAAAACATGTGTATTTTAATGCATTGTAGAGATGCAGGGTCCACTTCTCATGTTGTTGACCATAAACTCATGCATTTGATTCAAAAGCTACTAGCCCTTCGATTAAACCAAGTCTGCAACAATTCGACACTTTATATATCAGTTATATATCAGCTCCGCTTCTCATGTTGTTGCCAACGAGATTCCTGCGACGTGGTCTCCGAGATATTTTCAGGGATACATGAGACTCCATTTCGTCTATATTTTTTGATCTGCTATCTGAGTTAGTTAACAAGAAAAACAGAGAGCTCTTATAAACTTCTTTCTTCTTCCTCATACGATTTCTTCATCTGGTAGTTTATAATTTTATTTCTGGACGACTAAGGTCAGCAAACCGGTTTGAGCTTCTTGATATTGCACCATTGAGAAAATTAATAGTCGTTGCGGTTTTATCTTGGAAACAGAGCGTCGGAGATTCTTGTACAAAAGTAAAGACAATACCTGTTCTTGATACAGCGTTTACGACTGTGACTCCACAAACATGCTATTTCTTATCTAATTTTATTTCTGCAATTATTATTGATAAGTATTTCAAATACCCTAGCGCATATTTTTCCCATCACATACATGTGTGTGTATGGTTTATGTGTATAGCAATGTTATAATAAATCGATAAACCCTTAGCGATTTGAATCGGTCTTTCCTAACTTGGGAGCATAAGCGATCCGGATAGGTAGAATCATTGTTCCAATCTAACTAATCAAGGACTTAAGTTAAATAAGCATAAAGCTGCCTTTATATTTATACTTAAATTTAAAATATATTAGTTTTATTTTTCAAAAATTCAAATAAATAGGAAGGAAATTAAATTATGTGTGTATATAATAAGTATGTTTATAAATTCATACACACATGTACAATCGATCAAAAAATATACACTCCTTGTTTAGAAGCTAGGTTTTGGTTCCGTATAAGTGTGTGAAAGAAAACTATCACTATCGTACCACATGCCATAACAAGTAGCATTTCACGTCTCCGTTTCCGTTGGGCGACCCGAAATGTTTCACATTCCATGTAACATTGGTGTATATATATACATGTGTGTGCACGTGTAGGTGTATATATCACTACTACAAAATATGTATTTGGTAATGGTTTAAACCGTTGCCAAAACCTAATTTGGTAACGGTTTAAACCGTTACACAACCATTACAAAAAACTCCGTTACCAAAAGTCCGGTAACAGTTACCATTACCAATTTGATGCGCAATGGAAAAAAAATAAACACCCCCCACCCCACCCCATCCCAACAACCTCCGTTTCAATTTATCCATCGAAAACATGTGAAAGCTTCCCCTCTTTTCATTTGAGAACATCAAAATGCATAAATCAATAGCAAACGAGACAACAAATTAATCACTAAAGATAATTCAAAAAAGTGTCAAGCTAGCAATCCTTGGAGCAGTTTTTCTCACACTACTATAAATAAGGGTTGCCCCTACGGATTTCTCCGTAGGGGCAAACCACTGCCCCTACGGATAACTCCGTAGGAGCGAAAAAGTAACCCGTAGGTGCAAACGCCGTAGGTGCAAGTTGAAGTCCTGAACTTGCCCCTACGGAGTTCTGTGTAGATCTAGTTTCACCTACGGAGTAGGCCGTAGGGGAAAAAAAGTTATTTTATTTACGGTTTTTTTAAATATATTAACTGTACCTACGGAGGTATCCGTAGGGCCAAGTACTATCCCCTACGGATATATGCGTATGTACTTATCCGTAGGGGCAAAATATCAGAAATTCTGATATTTGGAGGAGCGGGCTCGAGTCCCCCTCTGGATATTCCTACAGGGGCAATCCCAACTCCCTGATACTGAGATCATGAGGGAAATATCAGTTAATGCTGATATTTTGCTCCTACGGTTTAAGCCGTAGGGGCAACATGTGTACCTACGGATTAATCCGTAGGTACACATTATCTGTTTTTTTTATAAAAAAATGGCTGCCTGATTTTTTCCCGCCCTGTGCACAATAATATATATATCAATAAAATATAAAATTAATCATCACACAACATATATCGCAGTATTCATAATCACATCTCACGCATATAATATATAAAAGAAAACCAAAAACTGAATATGATATAAATATAAACCAATATCAATATCGTTTCAAAATGTAGTACAATATGTATGATATAAATAAATACATGTTTCAAAAAATAAGAATCAAAAAGCTACCCTAGCTCGGTCCAGCTCCACCTCTGATAAACGATAGAATCAAGCGCGCCTGCTCCTCGGTCAATAAACCATGCAATTCGGCGCGTGCGGGAGTCTGAGCGGCCTGTGGAGCTGGCGATGTGGTCTGCGCAGCCGCCGTCGAGGTAGTCGCTTGCGGAGCCGCGGCTACGGGAGTCTGAGCGGGCGGTGGAGCTATAGGAGCTGTCTGCGGAACCGCAGCCGATGTAGTGGCTTGCAGAGCCGCAGCCGAAGGAGATGCATGTGGAGACTCGGCCGATGTACCCTGTCGCGTCTGGACCTAACGTGTGTAAGAAGCGTGTAAGAACTGTGTATTATTCGAATTCGTATCATTATCAAGTTATTTCGAAACCCCATTTGGATATCTAGTTTGGAAAACCGTTGTTTATTTTAATTGCATATGTATGTATGATTAATCAAACCTAAGTCTAAAACCAAATAAGCTCAAGCTACGTACTAATTATGGATATGTTGATATCTATAATATGACATGATATTTTACTATAAAGTAGTATACATACCAGCATCTCCTTCAACTCCTGAACGGTGGCCCTCAAGCTCTCCAGTTCCTACTGGACACGTCGCTCACTGGAGACGGAGAAAGTAACCGCCGGGGTGGAGTCCAACCTCATATGGGCCCTGCTAGGGCCCAGTCCCGGGCCACTCTCCCAACCTCCGTGGTGCCCTCCATGTGCGGCGTCCAGAACTGGGGTCAGCAGCCTCGGATCGCTCTGTCCGGTAAAATCGATCCCCGAGGCCTCGGCCTGCTCAACCACCCGCTCCTACACCCACATTAAGCAGTAAAGTATAAGTATAAAATTTAAACTTGAACCTTCCAAAACTAAAATTTCAAATATGGGTAGAATAAATATTAACACTTACGCAATACTCCTGGGTAGCGACGTCGGGATATCGAATCTCGCCCGTGGCGGGATCTGTCGAGGTGCCGTAGACGGCAAGATATGCGGAAAGCACGCTCGGTGTACCACCTTGCGCCACGGTCTGAGCTGTCTGCAATATTAGAAAATAACTCTTAATATTAGAAATATTAGAAAATAACTCTTAATATTGCAGAATATCACAAAGGTCGGTCTATTGTAATTTACCGATAACTCCATGGCTCGAGTAATATTTCTCGAGCCACCAGTGTAAGTGGGGTGACCCCTCTTCGCCGACTTCCTGTTCTCTGTATTCTGAGCGGCCTGTTTCTGCACAACGCATTAACATTTAGTTTTCTAGTTAAGGAACACAAAAAAATAAATTATATGCTAAACAATGAATTACATTTAAAATACATACCTGTTTGCGTTGGGAGTCGAAATATTCGCACAATAGAGGCCATGTCTCTACGTCGACTCTCGCAAACGCCGGAATAGATAGGAGGGCCGCTCTCTCTGCCTCGGGGGTCGCCATCCACAGGGAGTAGCAGTCGGCCTTCAGCTCATTCCTGTTGTATCGGACCTTGGTCTGCATGTTCTTCATCAGGCCATTGTACAGAGTATGAAGGTCGAGCACCCTCCCAGGATGATCAGGGTCGGGTACAGGCTGAAAATCGTAATCCGACTGAAAATACAAAAAAACATTGTTATTAGATTGCAAGTGTTAATAATAAATATATTGGATAAATCAAATGAAAATATATATTAATACGTACCCGAGCCTGATCAAAGAAGAGGGCGAATGAGCGCCGGTGCTGCTCGCCCCACTCAACGTGAAGTGGATAGTTCTTCACGAGCCGGCTCTCGTCCCCCATATACCGTCCGAACCTCTCGGCATAAGGACCGGTATAGCAATAGTCAAGGGTAAAAAAGAGGGGGAATGCTGCCTCCCCCTTAGCTCTGTCAGGCCTCAGCCTATGGGACTGATTCGGGCCTCGAGTCCCCCTCTGGGGATGGGGAGGCCCTGCGTCTGCACGAAATATCAAGACAATCAATATTAAGACAAAGTTGTATTAAGAAATCAAGCTTAAACGAAAATTGAAGTGTGATATATACCTCCGGTGACTATCGCATGAGCCTGGGCCCGAGCAGCAGCACGAGCGGGACAATAGTTCCTCCGGTGAGGAACAACCGGGGTCCCGGATGCGGACGCATCCCCTCCAACTAGAAAATAAACATTGACGCTAAATTTCCATGAAGTTCATATTTATTCTATAGAGCATATGTAAAATGAATAAATATTTTATATTTATTCATACTAACCTGCAGACGATGCAGAAGGTATGGAAGCGGCAGGAGTGGCCCCTGCGGAAGATGTGGACGCACCACCTATAATTAGACAATTAAAAATAGATTATATAAGTAATTGAAAAAAGAATGTGTAGATCAATAATATAACGTTCTAAATCAATATGCATGCACTATAGGATATATAAACATACCCGCAGGTGCGGTGGTGTCACCACCTACAGCTAGATAATAATAAAAGTTGCTAAGTAAGAGCAAAAGGAATGTGTGTGTATTTATGATATAGCATTCTAAATCAATATACATGCACTATATGATATATAAACATACCTGGAGGAGCGGGGGTGGCTTCTGTCCCAGATGTGGACGCATCACCAACAACTAGACAATCAAACATTGACAATATAAGTAATTTTGACATAAACAGGCATGAATATCTGTAATATTACATTCAAAATGGATATGTGTGCAGTATGTCTGGAGGTGTGGCAAAATCCACACGGAAGGAGGCATCCGAAGGGGTCTTCGATCTGGGTGCAAGACCGGCCCTCTGAAGCTCCCTACGCAACTCTCCGGGCGGCAGAACCGCTCTGCCTCTGCCTCTGCCACGGCTGGAGCTCCTGCCGCCCCTCGCTGCTCCCGACATTGTCATCAAATCTAGATAAACGGTTCGTGGACGCATTAGACAATCATTAAAAGTATTGACTATATATGTATAGAGCGTAAAATGTGAAGTAATAATATAACATTACTGATAACCTTTTTCGTTTCGTGGGCGCATTATACATATCTACTTGGATTTCATCGTCGATGTCATTTCTAACCCACGTAACTTCATGATCGGTTGAAGACAACCCGTCCTTCGAAACAGACGGTCGGAGCACTTTAAGCCTTCTCTCTTCTTCGTCCTCATCGCTGTCCTCGAATTCTGGGACATCGTAGACATCTCTGGGTTTCCATTGGCATACAACACTCCATCCCGGATGCTTCAAACACTGTGAGTAGTATACTTGGAACGCTTGGTTCGGAAAGATAAACGAATCTTCCTGACTGTAAAATCGAAGTGTGTTCACACTGGTCAATCCATATTCATCTTTCCAAGTCCCAAGATTGCTTCTCCACCTGTCCGTATCGGTTCGCGTATCGTACCAAGTACACTGGAATATATAAAAGGGTTCTGATCGTCCGGGATAGTGGATGCCGAGTATACAATTTAAGTACCCATAATAAATCACACCGTCCGATCCTACCGTCGCAATCCCACTATTCTGAGTGGTTCTAGATGTTTCTATGTCCTTAACTTCGAATTTGTATCCAAGGACACCAAATCCTTTGTAATATGCAACCTCCATAGTAGGAAATTGAGCTAAACATCTTGAATCACTCTCAAATGATGCAGACAAGTTCGGATCGTGGATCTAACAAAACAAATTTTACGACAAATACATAACGATACAAGTTTAGATTAAAACTGATAGTAATAAAATGTTATTCGAATAACTTACATGATCTGTGACCCAATCACAAAAATTATCCTGATGATATTTTTCCAATCGTTCTTCGTTCCAATCAGGATGCCCCTCACGTACCTCGTTAAAATGAATTTTGTTTTCGACAAATAATGGTGACATTAATATTATATCATTTCATACACACACAAACACAGATATAACAATTAATCCAAAAAAACTTACTCTCTAATTTGTTCAAGACATGCGCAATTAAGCAAGATAAACCGGTATATCTTGTTGATAAACATAGTGTCTACCCTCTTATACTCGGCTTTACCATATGGCCCGTCTTGAATTCTTCGTGGCCGGTTAAGCCTTGTCTCAATGGTCTCATCCAGATAGCGGGAACAAAATGTGGTTGCTTCATCAAGAAGATAACCTTGCATGATAGAACCCTCTGGTCGATTTTTATTGCGTATATACTTCTTAAGAGTATAAAGGTACCTAATGAAAATATGTTGAATAAATAAATACGGGCATACAGGACAACAATAAATTTATAAATTGCGCGAAACGAAAAATTACACGTACCTCTCGACGGGATATATCCATCGATATTGTACCGGTCCGGCTAATTTCGCCTCAGTTGCAAGATGAACGGTCAAGTGTATTATGATATCGAAGAATGACGGTGGGAAAATACGCTCAAACTTGCAAAGTATCAACGCAATAGAATTTTCTAGTTTATCCAGCGTCACAACCTCCAGTGTTTTAGCACACAACTCCCTGAAAAAACAACATAGGTCGTTGATTACTAGACCAACCGATTCGGGGAGAGAACTCCTGAGGGCTAATGGAAGAAGGTGCTCCACGATAACATGGTGATCATGACTTTTCATCCCATCGATCTTGCCATTCACAATTTTTATTTTCTTGCTGAATGATCCTGAGAAACCTGTGGGAACTTTCAAATCATGCAACACCTGCAGGAATCTTTTCTTCTCCGGTTTTGATATATGATAAGCGGCATTTGGAAGTACAAACTTGCCCGGTTTACCCGCTACCGGTCTAGGGTGCAATTCACTTCTTATTCCCCACTCTTGTAGATTCATCCGAGCATTCAGGTTGTCTTTCGATTTCCCGTCTTTACAAAGAAGCAAGTTAAGTATGTGCTCTGATACTCCCTTCTCTATATGCATGACGTCCAGACAATGACGCACTGAATTTGTAGACCAGTATGGAAGCTCGAAGAAAATGCTTAACTTGTTCCAAAATGGTGGTTTGACCTGTTTCGTCGGATCCATCCCGAAGGTCACATTATTGTAACCATCCCATTTAGCAGTCACGTCCTCTCCGGACAATGGGGATGGAGGTCCAAGAAGCTCCTGATGACCATCAAAGTGAACCGTGTCTAACCTATAGGGGTGGTCTGGAGGCAGGAAACGTCGATGGCCGCAATAACAAACCTTCCTGCTAAAATTCAAGAATTTTGATATTGTGTGTTCATGGCAATGAGGACATGCTTTGTGACCATGTACGGACCAACCTGATAGCATTCCATACGCAGGAAAGTCATTAATTGTCCACATTAGAGCCGCACGCGGTATGAAGGTTGTATTTGTGTTTGCATCATATGTCTCTACACCATCAATGAACAAAGATTTCAACTCCTCGATCAGAGGTCGGAGATAGACGTCAATATTGTTCCCCGGTGAGTTTGGTCCGTCGATAAGAAGAGGCATCATAAAGTATGATTGGTCCATAGCCAACCAAGACGACAGATTATAAATTATCATTACAACGGACCATGTGTTGTGACTTCCAGCCATATAGTTGAATGGGCAGAAGCCATCAGTAGCCCGTCTGAGACGGACATTGCGAGGATCGCTACTGAATATTGCGTGCCTCCTATCGAAATCCTTCCATGCCGGTGAATTTCTTGGATGGCTTATTTTTCCATCTTCACTTGGAGGAGCACGGTGATGCCAAATCATTGCCTCGGCTGTTTTCTTGCACCTGAATAGCCTCTGTAGCCCCTGTGTTATGGGAAAGTATCGTGCTATCTTGACAGGTATATCAGGCTTCTTATCAGAATCTTTCGGCTTATACCTGGCCTCTCCGCATGTTGGACACTCTTTCAAATCTGAATTCTCTTTCCGGTACAACACGCAATTTTTAGGACATGCTTGAATCTTCTCGCACTTTAGACCCAAATCAGACATCATCTTCTGGGCTCCGTACCAGCTGTCGGGCACGTTATTTCCCGGAGGCATAGAATCTTTCAAGAACGAAAGAAGCATTGTGAATGACTTGTTGCTCCATCCATTTAGGCACTTAATCTGGAAAAGTTGAACGAACCATGAGAGGGTGGAATACTTCGCATTCTCATAAATTGGTTTCCTAGCATCATTCATGAAATTTTCATATTTATCCGCACGCGGTCCTTGACCGAAAGGAATGTCATCTTCGGTACGAATAGATTCATCTAGGGCAGCCTCTACCATATCCTCCATTTCTTCTGATGGAAATAAATTACAGTCTTCTCCTTCTGCCGCATTACCGAATTCTTCTTCTTCTACTGCCGCATTATCGTGTTCTCCTTCTTCTTCTGCCGCAGTACTGCATTCTTCTCCTTCTCCGTGATATTTCCAAGTTGTATAAAGTCTAGTAAACCCATATTTTACAATATGAAGCTCTGCCAATTCTACCTTCTGCCAGTACTTATTGCCACATCTATCGCACGGACAGAGAATCTTCTATATTATGATCTTATTATGTGCGCGTGCAAATTCAATGAAAGCAGCAACTCCTGCGACAAACTTAGGTTGCATACGTTGTTGCCAATCCACATACATCCAGTCGTTAACTCTGACGTACTCATGGGCCATGTTAGATTGTATAACATATAAATTGTAGGTTATGGTGACTATATTGAGAAATATAAGAACGGGATAGTTACCGACAAAGGAGAAAATCCGTATATATGCACTAGACTTAAGCTCCTATGAAGAACGTATCTCCTTTTAATATTATTAAATGTTCTCATGTAGTGCACACGTGCATCGCACGTGGTGCATGCATAGCGGGCATACGTGCGTTGCACGTAGCGCACATGGCGCTTGCGCGTATGCGCATTATAGAGAGGAGCAGGCTCCTAACTTGGAGAACTAAGCTCCTTTTAATATTATTGAATATTCTCATGTGGTGCGCACGTGCATTGCACGTGGTGCGCGCATGGCGGGCACACGTGCGTTGCACGTAGCGCACATGGCGCTTGCGCGTATGCGCATTATGGGGAGGAGCATGCTCCTATCTTGGAGAACTAAGCTCCTATGGAGAACTAAGCTCCTTTTAATATTATTAAATATTCTCATGTGGTGCGCACGTGCATTGCATGTGGTGCGCGCATGGCTGGCACACGTGCGTTGCACGTAGTGAACGTGGCGCTTGCGCATATGCGCATTATGGGGAGGAGTATGCTCCTATCTTGGAGAACTAAGCTCCTATGGAGAACTAAGCTCCTTTGAGGATTGAGCATTAAAGAACTAAGATGCATTAGACTTGAGATTGAGATACATACCTGCAACATAGAAAAGAAATCAATAAACAAGATGAATATAATGTAAATTTAAGTTGAAAGAATATATATCCTCCTTTCAAATGCAATTAAGTCTCGATGATGCTGAAGATGTTACCAGAAAAACATCTTCTACCAACCTTCATGTGTGAAGGGGTGTGTGTGGGAAAATTGGGTACACGGTGTCAGAAAAGTTTTCTGGCGTCCAAGAAAAATCTATAACTAAATCCCTATCTTGCCCTTCCTTTTCTTCAAATCAGAATTGTGTCTTTTTTTTTTTTTTGCATTATGAATGGTCTGGTACCATAAGCTCAGTATGTTGAATCATGTTTTGGTTGAACAAAGACTTGCCAATGGCAGCATGCAAAGATTTATTTGGCCACAAACTACAACCACCACATGAATGCATACAATTATAATTTTTGGGCAATCAATCTATAGCTAGCTACTTGATTCTATATCTACAACACGAAAGACACGAATTCTTCCCATGTCTCCTCATGTCTCCATGGAAATTGGGGCAATATCGTCAGAGACTACATTAATTCCTCATGACTCCACGAATTCTTCCCGAGCCCTAGCCCCAGCCTAGCCCCAGCCCCAGCCCCAGCCCAACCCAGCCCAACCCCAACCCCAACCTAACCCCAGCCCAGCCCCAACCTAACCCTAACCCCAGCCCAGCCCCAGCTAAACCTCAACCCCAACCATAACCATAACCCTAACCCCAGCCCTAGCCCCAGCCCCAGCCCCAGCCGAACCCCAACCCTAACCCCAACCGCAACCCCCTGCAGAACCCCAGCCCCAACCCTAACGCTAACCCCAACCGATGCCTCATCGGTACCCAAACAATGAACCATAGCCTTAAAAAAATCAAAAATTTGAGTAATTGAAGATTTCCTTACCTAATCGAAGGCGACGATCGATCGAAGGCGACGATGAAAACGGAGATGAGCCGGCGCTGGCGACGACGAAAGCAAGCGGTGGCTACGACGAATCGGCCGGCGCTGGCGACGACGAGAACGACGATCGATCGGCGGGAACGAGGGTTTGGGAATTTGGGTTCGCACGCGCGATCGATGGAGAAAATAATTTTTATGTATTCAGCGTAGGGATCGATCCGTGCCTTTTTAATTAAATCTCTATTTAGTTGCCCCTACGGATAAGTCCGTAGGTTCTTGGTTTGCGGCTCCGTAGGGGCAAACACCAAATTAAGATTTAATATTTTTATTCTTGAACGTCTTGGACCGTAGGGGCAACCTTCTGGCCCTACGGCTTAATCCGTAGGGCCAACATAAATCTGCCCCTGCGGATTTCAATATCCGTAGGGGCAACCCCCTATTTTAGTAGTGTCATGTTCTATGAATCCAGCAATTTCGCAAATCGATCCAAGAAAAAATCAACTGCTCACTCCTATTGCTGACCAATTCCTAGTTACCATTGTGGGGCCGCCTAGTATTGGAATTGATAATGGTTTGAACTGCCACTAAATCCATTTAACCTGTTATTAGAAATTGATAACGGTTTGAGCCGCTACCAATTCCTAGTTACCATTGCCCATATTTGTATATACATGTGTATGTATGTATATATATTTCTGTGTACTATGGAATAATTGAGGACAACCGGCTAGCTTATGAGGGAAATCCTCCTTGTGCAGTGATCAAAAGTTAAACATATACCATTTTTCATGATGGTTTCGGTGGCTTCTTCGTCTAAGATATACATAATTACTTGCTATACTAAATTAATGGTTAAAAAGTATTATAATCAAATGAAACTAATTGTATTTATATCTAAGACGGTGAAATTAAAGATGGTGGATGCCGATTGTCCAAGAAAATTGTGTAGGATTGATTTTTACCTCTGTCGGAGAAGGATTTCCACTCCTATAGAGTACTCTCTTTCCTCGCCCGCACACACAAACACATTACTTATACGTATAAATGTAGTACACGTATGTGTAAAAATATACATGTGCATGTATGTGTGTAAGCGTATGTATGTACCTATCTATGTTTTCCCATGTGTGTACTTTGTAAGTGCTTGAAAATAGCAAAAATAGCACACACAGTCCGGCGCTCGAGAAGCCCCGTACCCGGTGCCGAGCACGAAGACCCGCAAGCCTCCGGGATTCTCGGGCCACGCTGATAGGGTCATCTACTAGCATGTACTTTTCTTTTGGGGCAATGTAAACTCTCCCTAGGGTCTATTGTTAATTTAATAAAGATCAACGGAACATTGCGGAAAAATAAGAAAGATCTCATTTATTCAAAAAAGGTATTATGGGCTCCTTGGCCGTACATACAAAAAGAAAAAGAAAAATTACAACAGCGGGGGAAGGGGGTGCAGAGAGCACTGCTCATGATACTCGGTAAAGATCTCCACCAGCCGAGACCTCGCAAGAACCAACCTCTCCCCTCGGTTTCCCCCGCGCGCGTTGACCCCGAGCCTCAACTCGTAGCACTCACGGACGAGCGCCTCCGAACGAGCCAGCCGGTTCGCAGATGTAATACCCAGCAACTTTGGTACGTCTATATCCGTAATTTTCTTTTCAACTATAAGATTTCATTTAAAATTATCTATTACTTTAAATTTTTCCCAATCTATTTTAGTTCTCCCCATTCCCTTACTAAAATCCGAAATCCCCACACAGTAACCCTCAGCCCATTCCGTCAGCCCAACTTTTTCAATTTTCCCAGTTATTTGATTTAAACCCAAATCTATTTTTCCCTTTTATTTTATAAACCCCAAGCCCATTCCTTATCTCATTTTATCCTTTCATTCTTCATTCATAGCCCTGGCCCGTTCACTAATTAATTTCTTTTCCATTCCCTTTACTTATTTATTTTCTGACCCAAGCCCACACTTTTTCCCAAGGAAACTTTCCTTTTTAAATAACCCAACCCCGGCCCGGCCTCTTATCCCATTTCCCCTTAATTCTTTCTTATTTTTCCAGCCCAATTCCAACCTGGCCCGTTCTATTCCCCTTTAATTCTTTGAAAGCCCAGCCCGGCTCCATTCTTCCTTTTGTTTTTTTTATTATTCGATTTTTAATCCCGGCCTAACCCCAACTCAGCCCGGGCCCCTCTCATTTTGTTTAGTTTATTATTTTCTTTTATATACTTGGCCCGGCCTGCCCGTCTCTTTCCCCCCAAATAAATCTCTTTTTATAATTAAATCCTTGTTTTCTAAGCTTGGCCCAGCCCAAACTTCCCAGCACCGCCCGCTCCAACCGCGCCCGCTTCGCCTTCAACCCGACCCGACCCCCACACTGTTCATCTCCTTCAAATCCCAACGGCTCTCTCCGCCATTCTCGCGCGACCCGCTCCCTCCGCCGTCGCCTCCGCTCTGGGGACGTTACGCCACGACGCGCGACCCCGTCTCCACTACCTCTCCTCTCTCCCTTCTCTCGCCTCCACGTTCTCCTTATCTTTCTTTTCCCTCTCGTCCTCCCCTCTCTACCTCTGCTTCCACCCCCTCTCGAAACCACGCCCACGATCGCTCGCCCCTCGCCCTGACGGCAACGACCACGACCTATCACCCACCTCCCTCATCTCCTTCCTCTTCAACCCAAAACCACAGCACCCCGAGCTTCCCATCTCCTCCATTTACCCAGTCCCAACCTCACGTACACGTCGCCGCCGTCACCTCCGGCCACCTCCCTCCATCGCCATAGCTTCGCAGTCGCCACCACCAACCACCGAACTCCTCCTCAAAGTCCATCCCTTACCTCTCGTCGCCGTCGCTGCCCTTGGGTTCACCCCCGGCCGACCATCCCGGCACCCATCTCGACACCCACCGCGCTCTTGCCGGCAAGCCCCACTACGTCTCGTCAACTCCCCGGTGCCGTTATCATCATCGTCGTCGTCGTCGTCGTCATCTTCCCCTGTTCTCCCCCTCTCTCCGAGCCCTCTGGCTCTCTAACTCATTCTCTCTCTAAACCTCTCTTTCTCTCTCTCACCCGGTTTCCCTCTCTCTCTCTCTCTCTCTCTCTCGTTTCCCTCTCTCTCTCTCTCTCTATCAGCCTACTCTCTCTCTCTCAGCCTACTCACTCTCTTTCCCTAACTCTCTTTCAAAAACCACACAAAACACCCTTTCCTTACGAACCCACACTGCGGCCATTGCCGGAGCGACGCCGTTAACCATCGTCAACCCCAGTACACTCGCAGAGGATCATCAAGCACCCCTCAACGCCCAGTGACCGTGCAACGACTCCGGACAACTCCGACGCAAAATCCGCGTCTTGATCCAAGCTCGCGCAAATCCGTTTCACGGCGTACATCACGCGTTCGTGACGCCGCTGCCACCGTGCGACCCTGAGGCATTCCCAGGCAAGTATTCTACTTGCTTACATGCTATTTACCTAAGTTACAATTGTTAAATACATGGCTTATAATGTTACAAGTTTAAAACTATTATGTGCCGTAACTGTTCGATGCTTGTTCCCTTAGGAAAACATTATCAAATTTGACGGAACTCAATGGGGTAGGTTGGCCCGTAGGGCTGTGAACATAGTGTGTGATTTTTGTTGGATGATGTAATCGATAATGACTAAAACAACTACCCCCAAGTTTAATCGTAAAACCGTAATCCTGTTATATCTGAAAATTGTTAAATTCACCATAAATCATATACATAGTAGAATAGTGCGTTCAAGGGCTCAAATCGAAGCCGACTCGATGAACTTTAACCCTATACCAGTTTTCAGACATTTCTGTATTTAAACTGTGATGATATTCGGATCGGAGTACGACTCTGGACTGCAGTCCAGAGCGACTCCAGTCGTGCTTGCTGTTCCGTATTGGATACCATAGGATTTCCTTAACTCGTAGGTTGCGGAACTCTGCTGTTTATTATAGATAAATCTGTTAGCTAGACAACACAATTGATTTCATTCTGTTTCGTTACTATTTGTTATTTAATCTGTAATTTAGTAGATCGGGACACATAACAGTCCCAGCAGAATCAGAATTGACATGTTAATATTAAACAGATTATAACTCCTAACGTACAGATGCGGTTGACGATCCATCTGTTACGTTGAAAACCTTACTGAAAACCATAGATTTCATCCAACTGTAGTGTCGCTAAAATATGATCCCGACTGGGATTAAAATGCGTTGCGAAACGGACATCTGATTCTGAAACCGGATTTCCAGCCGCGAGCGCTTAAAATGAAATGGTTATAACTAACGATCCTGGAACCCGATTGGCTTGAAACAAAATTCTATGGATGGATAACTGAACATATTAATTACTACCTGTTTATCATTTCGCTAAATTATATACATATGTTTCATGATAAATCGTGCAAGTGATAGACGGTTGTTTTTATGACACCTTAGTTGTGCTTCTTATACTGTTCATGCATCATATCATACCCATATCATTGTAGTGATTACTCAGTGATGTCGTGCATTTACCCAGTGTTAGATTTTAGTGGTGATTGTGGCAAGTACGTCTGTGTTCGTGTATCCGTGAATAAGTGAAAGTGATACGTACTTGTACACAATCAGTGACCTCATTGTTCTATTGCATTGTCGACGTCTGTGAGATGCATGTACGTGTGACTATAAGTGGTATGGGACACTTATGGAAGCGCTTGCACGGGTGTCACAGATAAGGCATCCGACACTGCCATTTATCTTAGGTATTAGTCGGGACGTGCTTGATGGAGGTCCTGCCTCCAGTTCTCGCGCAGACTTGTCACGGATCGATTAGTATTTAGGGTGATGGTTAGCGTTTGATGTAGACCACGGGGTGTGGGGTAGTTTAAGTGTGAGTTCAACAGAATCTCGGGAGTCCCATGCCGGCTTATATATTTAGGGAGTTATATGGAGATTTACAGGGTACGTGATATATACACGGTGATATTCTTGTTACATGTTGGGCCCGTGGTCCCTTGCTCTTGGGTTCTACCCTTGGGTGGAGGACACTCACGAGTGGTTGACTCTCACACTTGGACTGACGATAGGCTTAGTGACCTGTACAGTGAGACTTAGAGACTGATAGGGATACTGGCATTTTATTTCCTTATATACTGTGTGGCATACGTGACATATCGTTATACTGATTTACTGTTCCGCTGCATTGATTACTGTACATTCATATTCATGCTGTCATTGTTTTACTGTTATTCATATCCATTACCACTGTTAGAATTGTCACTTGATTTTATATATATTATATTATATTGCTATTGTGTCGCTCTGACGACCTGAGTATGCATGCTCAGTGTGAAGAGTTCAGAAATGAACGAATCCTTCTTGAGGTATTATAGACTAGGTCATATCAATGCGACCCGACTGGCTGAAGTTACATTTAGATACATATTTAAATCAGTTTGAATTTACATCTTGTGAAATTTGACAAGTCTACATGACCGCGGATCCGCGGCCTAGACCCCCCTTTGGCCGCGGATACGCGGCCGTATAGTTGAGTTAGGCTTTCTGGTTTTTTGGGATTCCCTGATGCGAGTCGATTAAGATGATTTATACCCTGCCGGTCCCCTGATATGAGATTATTGCGGATATGACCTGGGACATAGGTATATAGAGATATTTATAGGAGAAGATTTAGCCTGGATCAGAATTAGACGTGCACCACAGACTTCTGGACTTGCCACTCCGAGTTACATTCGTTTGTTCACTTCAGGTCAGTTTATATTATTGTATCTTTCAGTTACTGCATTTCTCATTACCTGCGCATTATTTACTGTTTACCATGATAAACTAGAAGCCGAAGTGTGACTACGGCAGGACATTTCCTTGACCGTAGGAGCATGGCTGGCCTTTTCTACCCCTCGTATTCCGTATTTTGGGAAGCGGGGCGTGACAGCGGAGATCAGGCCGAAGCGCCTTAGGGACCGCAGCTTGCTCACGGCCTCGTCATAGAGCTGCTCGGACAGGGGGTTGTAAAGCCCCGGCGATGCCCTCCAGATGGAGTACATCAGCAGCTGCAGCTGGGAGGAACGTCGGGGGAGCAATCGGCCGAAGTGGTCCTCGATGCACCCATATACCAACTGCACTGTGTCCTCGGTGCAGTTCTGGTGATAAAGGTATACGTCTTCGAAATGGATGATCTCGGGGATGGTAAAGGGGAAGTCCAGAATTTTCGACGATTTGTTTATGAAAGAAGGAAGGACCAGTGCTCCTTCAGCCTTATATAGCCCACTGCGTCCCAACGGAGCTCAACAGTCGCCCGCTTTCACCCAAAAAGTCGCTGCCACGCAGCGGTCATCAAGCCTTCCCTGGCGGAATCGAAACGACGCGACCCTAGCGCTTCGCCTCCCCCCACATTCAATGCGCATGCTGAGCGCCTGCCACGACCGTTCCTGTTCCCCATACCCGCAACTAGATGGGCGGGCGAAACCTCATGAAGATTCGGCCTAGCAGCTGCCCTGCCCGGTTGTCCTTAGCCGGCCTCCTTAGGCCCCCCCCAGCGCTAAGGATCAATTTCCTCCGCAGAGGCAGCCGAGCGGCTCCCCATGCTCGGCTATCCCTGGTGGGTAGCTTCCCTACCGCAACGCCACGGATCAGAAAGCCCTCACTAAGAGGCAACCCAGCAGCTACCCTGCTCGGTTATCCCTGGCGGGTAGCTTCCCTACCACAACGCCAGGGATCAGAAAGTCCTCCCAGAGGCAGTCGAGCCCAACCGTCACTCGGCTATCCCTGGCGGGTAGCTTCCCTACCGCAACGCCAGGGATCAGAAAGCCCTCCCAGAGGCAGTCGAGCCCGAGGATCCCTCGCTCGGCTATCCTTCAGGACAAAAGCCCTCGCTAAGAGGGACAGGGCAGTAACCCTGCCCTGCCAAGGGTCCTTGGTAGGCTTCTACAGCCCCTCCCGCGCCAAGGACCAAAGTCCTCCCGGAGGCAGTCGAGTCCTTGCTCGGCTATCCCCGGCTGGTAGCTTCCTATCACAACCGACAGGGATCAAAGTCCTCGCCAAGAGGCACTGGGCATTAACCCTGCTCGGTCCCCATCCTGAAGGATCAAAACCCTTGCAAGAGGCAACCGGGCAGCTACCCTGCTCGGTCATCTTCGGCTGGTAGCTCCCTACCCATGACGCCAGGGATCGAAGCCCTCGCAAGAGGCATCCGAGCAGCTACCCCGTTCAGTCATCCCCGGCTGGTAGTTGCCTACCCACAGCGCCAGAGATCAAAGCCATCGCCAAGAGGCAACCGCGCAGCTTCACTGCCCGGTCATCCCTGCTCAGTTATCCCCGGCGGGTAGCTTCCCTACGGCAATGCCTGGGATCATAAAGCCCTCCCAGAGGCAGTCGAGCCCGAGGATCCCTCACTCGGCTATCCTTCGGGACAAAAGTCATCGCCAAGAGGCACCGGGCAGTAACCCGCAAGTGGCAACCGAGCGGCTGCCCTGCTCGGTCAACTCCGGCTGGTAGCTCCCCACCCATGATGTCAAGGATCGAAGCCCTCAAAAGAGTCCTCCGAGCGGCTACCCCGCTCGGTCATCCCAGGCTGGTGGCTACCTACCTACGATGCCAGAAATCGGAAGCCCTCGCCAAAGGGCAGCGGAGCAGCTTCCATCTACCCTCAGCACGAATAAGGCGGACAACCCTCTGCCCATCGCATGCAGCGGATCCGAGCCACCAACAAGGGGCATCAGGTCTATCCAAGTCTCGAGTGATCTCCCCTCGACTTCAGGGCCATGGAGACACCTCCTTCTCAGCGGCGCTTGGCGCGCTTGGCAAGTAATCGAAACCAACTCGACGGACGATCGCTAGGTAAGCAGCCGACCTGACATGGACCTGACATGGAAGCACAACAGCGCAAGAAGAGAAATTTTACGGGCATTCTTCAAGAACAAAAGACAAAGTGCAAAGCGATGAAACCAAAGAAAAAGTTTTATTACTAAAAGGCAAAGTCTTTACAAAGGGTATTTTTGGCTCTCCAGCCTTACAAAATGGCCGGAGGCTTACAAAATTCCAATAGCAACAAAAAGAAAGGAGGAGGAAGACGGGGGCTTTAGGCCTTGGGGCTAGGAGCGACCTCGGGGCCCTCGACATCCACCACGAGGCGAGCTAGGTCCTCGGCGACTTCCTCGCTAGGAACCTCCTGCCCTTACTCACCGGCGTCCGTGAGGGAGTATTCGGCCCGGAGCTCTTCGTCGGCGAACCCCGGCACCCGGGCCTTAACGGCGTCGAGGGCCTCATGCCAGATGAGGGTCGTGGCAACGGCCAGGTCATCATAGTAGTCTTTTGACTTCTTGTAGCCCTCCACCGCCTTCGCCGCCGAGAGGTCGGCCAACTTCGCAGCCCTCAGGTCGGCCGACTTCGCCGACTCGGCCGCCGCCCCCAGCTCCTTCCGGAGAGTTTTCACCGTCTTTTTCAGGTTGTCGGCCAGCACCTGAGTGTCCTCGAGCTTGGCCTCGGCAACCGCAACGGCCTCGTGGTGCCGGGCGACCTCCCACTTCCCGGCCTCCACCTCGCCCTCCAGGGCGACGACCCTCGCCTTCATCGCCTCCAGCTCCCGCTTGGAGCTCTCTTCCAGCGAGTCGAGCTGGCCCGCAGCTTTCATCGCCGGGGCTATCACCTCGGCCTCCATGCGCAAGGCGAGGGCAACGTGCTGGAGAACCTGAAAGGCAGGAGAGAGATCAGGAAGACGAGGGAGGCACCGAACCTCAAAAAAATAATAATAATAAAAGACAAGCGCTTACCTGCACGGACTCCTGGGCGATGGACGCCAGCTGAGCCCTGAAGGTCCCCCCGAGGACTCTACCCCCGGCCGGCGCCGCTATCTCGTGCAGTAGGCTATCCGCGACGGATATCCCCGAAGGCACGGCGAACTGGAGACCCCCTTCCTCCACCATGATCGGCAAAGACGGTCCCCGGGAAGATCTCCTCTTGAGCGGCCTTGAGGGAGGGCCGATCTCCTCCTCCGAGGCCGGGTCTTCTAGAATCCGAGCCCGCCTCTAACCCGATGCTCTGCCGAGGCCCGGGGCGAGATCCTCCCCCAAGCGCTCGCGGGGCGCTACCACCGGGGGAGAAGGAGCCGGGGGAGGCTGTGAGCAGGAAGAGCCGGCGCCCCCAGCCTTCGCAGCCGTCCTCGGCTGGCGCATGGAAGCTCGGAGCGAGTCCATATCCATGGGTCCTGCACAAAACCGAGTGTAAAAGGAGTCAGCGACACAGGCAATCTACGAGCCAAAAAAGCAAACCTAAACTTACCGAAAAACTCAACGGGGCTGAGCCCGGCCCAACTCAGGACCCTCTCAGACAACAGCACGTCGAAACGGGGGATGGGCTCTCACGATGCCACTCTCACCGCGGCAGGGTCACTAGACTGGTTCCCCAGCAAGTGCTTCTCCCTCGACCACTCTATAGGCACGGGCCAGTCCTCGCCCTCAGGAGGGGAAACGAAGAAGAACTTCTTCTTCCAGTCATGAATGGAAGAAGGCAGGGCCATAACCCCCGTCCCGGCGCCGCCCCCCGGTCGCTTTCTGAAAGAGAGATAAACCCACCTTGGGTCGCCCACTCGACCACCGGGGTGATTTTTGAAGACGAGCGAAAAATCAAGGAGAGAAAGGCTGAAGAGGATCGCCTATAACTTCAGGCGGATCAGGAACCCGAGGAGAATCCTCCACGAGTTCGGCACCAACTGACCGGGGGCTAACCCGAAGAAGTTCAATGCTTCAACGACCTCAGGAGAGAAGGGCAGACGCGTTCCACCCCAAAATGCTTCCAAATACAGGGCGATCTCCCTGCCCCGTACTTGGTCTGCCCTCTCTCCCTCCTTGACCAGGCGGAGCGTATAGCGTGAGGGGATGTGGAAGAGAGCCCGAGAGTTGGCAAGCTCGTCCTCATGTCTTATCCAACACGAGGCTCCAGGGGCAGCATCTACCGCCTCCTCCCTGGGGGCTGCCCCCGCCGCACGATCCCGGGAAGAGGGGCCGACCCCTGCTCCCCGGGAGGACTCAGACTCGCCTAAAGGGTTTCTAGAACCTACCTCAACGACATCTACTGACTCAACAAGAGAAAACATCTAACCTTGGGAAGAATGATCCTCGGGAAACGAAAATGGAAGGAAGAAAACGAGCGCCGAGCTGCCGAGACTTAGAACGGAAAATATGAAGGAGTAGGGGCCCTGGAGCGGGCCCCACCCCTATTTATCACCATGAGTGACCTCATCCAACGGTGCCCTTCATCTCCCGCCAAAATGCCTCCTCGCGTCCAACGGCTCTGATTGCTCCACTTGTCGTCCCCGCACTGGACCGCACCCTTTCAGGCGTCGCAGGTCTGCACACATCGAGTCAGCCAACCGGCGCTTGACACGTGGGCCGTCACTTCAAAGGCAAGATACACGATCCGGCGCACCCTCCTTAAATGCGGAGATCTCGCCCTGATTCGCTGGCAGAAAAGACAGCTCGCGGCCTGGGGACGCGTCCCGATGAAACCTTAGGAGGGAGCTCACCCCGGGCGGCCCGACAGTCCACTCCTGAACCGACCCGCTAGCCGGACTGGACAAGAGTAGGGGGCTAATGATGATTCTCAATATTGGCGACCCCTAGGATCAGGACACGTGGCGGATGGCAGGTCCTATAACTCGGAAGAAAGGGCCCACAGAGGCCGACCAGGCCTCCCCTGTACCCGACCTGCAATCACAAGCTAGCCCTCCTCGGGGCTCCCTGCAGATTGGCCTCCTCGGCCCCTCAGCTCGCCCTGAGCTGCCACATGACCAAGTCTCCTCGGCCTTCTAGCTCATCTCCGAGCCCCCCGGCCGAGGCCGTCTTCCTCGGTCCTCCGACCAGCTCCACCGCTCACAGGCGTAACCGCCGCTCCGCGAATCTCGCCATGCGCGGATTCTCCGCCAGCAACATCCCACGTTCCACGCCTCCACGATCCCAATTAATGGGCGATCCGCTCTCTACGCGGGCGTGACGTCGGGAGCGTAACTGCCGGCGAGATTCTCGCGCCTGTTGCTGCGTGCCACCACCGCTATATAAACCCCCATCACAGAGGGGTCAAGAGAGCCATTTTTTTGGTCCACTTAGCCATTACGCTGCTCGGATCTAGTACTAACTTGATCGTCGAAGGGTCATCGGTGGTACCAAACCATCCCGGGACTTCCTTGCAAGTACTCGGCGCTAAACTTCTCCAATCACCAATCTCCTCAAAGCACATTGAGACCCACACATAATAGGGGATCCCCACCAGAATCCACCGGGAGATCGACGGAAGACAACATCTGAAGGAGACCCGAAAAGGACCTCCATCACACAGTTACTAATAGCCATTAATGTAACTTGATTTTTTTCCTTAAAAGATTTACACAGCAACTGATATAATGATTCGGCTCGATTAATTCCTAAAAAGGTCATACTTAAAAAGATATATATCAAAAGGATGCATCAAGAATTTAATAAGCAATCAAATGGGAATTACTACGTCAAATTATAAGGATATATAATCATCTTACAAACCACAGGAAAGAAAAAACTCCTATAAGATTGACTATTAATGCGAAGCAATGAATCATTTATGAATGCATGCATTCAAACTCCCAAAATTAAGATTGTATCTAATGCTTTAATCTTATGCTTGTATGATTTACCCTGAACAATTTCACTTTTCCAAGATTATTATAACCTGTGGGATATCTCTTAAACTAATTAAACAAGTTAACTGCGCGCAGACATTCTAATTGATCAAAGAGATGAGAATCTTCAACTTTTCATCATGATCAAAGAATCCAAACTCAATTAAACTTAATAAACCCTAACTTAAGCCACAGTGGGGGATGAAACCAAGAATTCAATCAGCAAGAAAAATGTCTTTCTTTAACCATGAAGTTCATCATCATACAAACCACAAAAAGAGAGAAAAATCTAAATCGAAGATTGGAAAGCAATGCCAAGTTTATCCGGTCGAATTATTGTATACTTGTATGATTGAAAATTAACCGATCAAGTACACGATCGCATGCAGTACCGCATGTTCATTTCCATTCCGTTGAGATCCCCCTTCTCATGATCTTCTTGATATTAATCATGGAAATCGTCGGGAGTTAACGAAGGACAGACATAAGGGAAGCTGTCCGCAATCGAAACAGGCACTTTCGTCCATGTACCCATAGGAAGCAACGCCGAATGGCCACTCAATTCAAATGCACCGATATCCTCATCATGTAAAATCTCCCACATCACTATCTGACTGTCGAACCAAATAGGCACATCCTTGTCAAACCTTAGAAGCTCCGGCTGCTCTCCATCACAACACTTCATATTTCTCACACCATGCGGAACCCAAGAATCCAAATCATAAAACGAAAGAAAAAGCATCATAATGTCCCCGGTCAAAACAATGAGACCGATCGCCACATCGCTCATCCGTCCCAGCTTCAGTCTAGCAAATGCCGGCACGCCCCCCGGCGGCCCAAATATCTCCACAAAACCACGACCCTCCTCGTTTTCAATGGTGTACTTGACTACCGCATGCAGTTGTTTCGTGAGCCAGAACGCCATTTTGAGGCCGTTAGATACGCCTGAGTTTGCGATGATGTGGCGTCCAAGAATCACAGAATCGGTTCGCGTGCTCCATTTAGATGTTTTTGAGGAGAATGCGTCCAAAGAATAGGTTCTGTCGCTTTCAAGAACCGGGCAGACGATGTAGAAAACCGGGTCTCCGACGTCTTTGATATCGACAGAAAGAACCGCAGGAGGAGAATCTCCATGGGGTCTTGAGGGGTTGGGGATCCTTCTGTAGCTGGCGTCGGTGTGAACAAAAGGGTTGAAGATGTGATAGGCCGAGGAGACGAACTCGCAACAGAGGATGAGGCCGTTGGAAGAAGAGCAGAAGGCGAACGGGACCGGAACGGAGAAGAATTTGGGTTGAGGGCGGTTGAGGGCCGGTGGAGGGCGAATGTAGTTGAAGGATGGGTTGCCTTGGGAATCGAAGAAGAAAATGCCTGCCATTGAAGAACCATAGGTGGGGTAATATTTGGATTGTGAATTTGAGGTGCTTGCTTCTCCTGTTGGCATTGGCGGAGTTCTTGAAAGGTCTTGAAGGCCCAAGTTTGCCATTGTTGTTGTTGGTGGTGGTGTTTCAGGGAGGAGATGATCCAAGTTGGGGTTTAATGGCGGTTGATGATCATGAGGATTCAAGTGTGAGGTTAACCATGGAGGTTTCTTTTCTTGAAGAGGAGCCGTGTTTGTTTTCTTCTTTCTTCTCTTTCTTTGTTGAATTTGGTGGTTTTATTCTTTAATTATTTGCAAGGATCAGAAGAAAAATGTTTTGAGTTTTATAGATGAACTGATTTTTTGAATCCGTTGACAGAGTTTTATAGAAAAATCTGACCTCTAATCAGGCGATTGTGGGTTCGAGTTCCACCGGGCGTGCCAAAATCTGTTCCCCGCCGAAACACGGAGACGCGGCCGGGACGTTGGGACGTCCGAGCCTGAATTCCGGGGGCAATGCTAATTGGTGCTATCCGTCCACCTCTCCGAAGATGCCAAGTTGATTTATGACACCATGTGTCGAAGATTTGGACGGATGCAGCCGATGTAGCAGACTTCGTCAGATTACCCCTCGTTTGAAGGGTTTTTGATTGTGGGGACGCTCTTCCCTGCAGGCGCAAGCCCCTGTAGTTAATTACGCTACCGCGTCGCGGTAACCACTTTCTCCTTCTCCAGATGGTCACTTCGTGTCGTGGGTGTTTGTTTTGTTTTTGGTTGCCCGTGATTGTATACGGAGACTAATTTATGTTTTCGCTCGTAGGGCGTGGATTAGTCCAAATCCGTATTTTCTTAGATTTGGGTTTGGGGGTTGAGTTTAAGGATACGTTAGTCTCATTCGAACTAAGATCAACTTAAACATTAGTCTCATTGGAAAAATGTTTGAGTTTTATAGATGAACTGATTTTTTGAATCTGTTGACAGAGGATCAATGCAAAAGGATATGGTTGGTTAACTATGTGTACTACTGCAATTGATCATTTTAAACCCATTACATACATTGAATGTTGATTAAATGTGTATGACATTTAAAATTTAGCAACCAGAACCACAATGGTTAATTGTAATGTAAGAAAGATCATTTCAATCCAATTTAATTTGGATAAATTAAACGTATGAAATTACAACTAATTAATGAACACAATTTTTTCTCTTGCATTCGAGGAGTTTGTCTTTCGTGACTTTATAGTAGATGTGTGATTTATATAGAAGCGCCCGCATTTCATGGGGAAAATTTAATGGTGGGGGTTGTTCTATAGATAGTGATAAAATGAAGGGAAATTCTCCTGGTCTCGGCTTTCAATTGTTGATTAGTTTTGTGATATTGATAAGATTTAATCATGTTTTAATGATATAATGATCTTGTACATGTTACAGGTCTATTTGATATTGTGAAAGTTATATGATGTTAGCTGTGGACTTGTGATCAATTATGGTGTAATTGAGTCTCATGGATTTTGAAAACTATTATAATTAATTATTTTGATATAGCAGGCACTCCAGTGGGCTCTTTAATTTACTGTGTGCTTTTGCCGACGGATGTCCGTAGGTTAAACATAGTAACCGCTTCCCAGGGGCTACCCTGTGGGTACAAAGAAAATGGAATCTGATGGTGTTGTACCCAGAGGGGTGTCCCTAAGTACAAGGTAATAAGCACCAACGGTCATCCATGGGTACAAGAAGCACCCATGTTATTACTACACTGGGACCATATCTTCTGCATTGGCAGAGATAACAGTACCAACAGGGGTAACCCTAGCTACTGATTATATGCGTATACCTGTGCAAAGAAAATATAATTAAATATAGGCTGCTTGTTTACCATACAGCTGTTGGAGCTAAACAAACCTAAAGAATTAATATCTAGAAATAAATAAGCAGTAAGTCTTCGTTGCTCTTTTGCCTAAAATAAAAGGATGCTTAGAATAACCTTTAAGAGTTGCAAATATAATGTTTGAGTAACTGAAGAAGTTTTCTTTTATTTAATTGTATGATGTTAGAGGCATATATGTAACTCCTATCACTACTACAAATAGGGGTTATCCCTACGGATTTATCCATAGGAGCAAGTCACTGCCCCTACGGACATATATCCGTAGGGGTAAGAAATTACCCTGTATGTGCAAACGCCGTAGGTGCAAGTCTTAGCCTTAAACATGCCCCTACGGTTAAATACTTGCCCCTACGGCGTAATGCGTAGGCCTAGATGTCCCTACGGATTAGACTGTAGGGACAAAAAAGTTATTTAATTTATCGGTTTATAAAATAAAATGGTTGTCCCTACGGAGTTGTCCGTAGGGCCAAATGTCTGCCCCTACGGATAAATGCGTAGGTCCAGATGTGTAGAGGCAAAATATCAGGTATCCTGATATTTTGTCCCTACGGATGCCTGTGTAGGGGCATGTTTAAGACCCTACGGTCAAACCCGTAGGGACAAGTATAACCCTCTCTACTGAGATCATATATCCTGATATTTTGCCCCTACGGATAAATCCGTAGGGGCAAAGTAGGACCCTACAGATTAATCCGTAGGGGCAATGTTGGGCCCTACGGATTAATCCGTAGGTACATATTATCAGGGTTTTTTTTAAAAAAAGGGCTGCCTGTTTTTTTCTCGCCATGTGCACAATAATATATATATCATATATAAAATTAATCAACACGCAGAATATATACCGCAGTATTCATAATCACATTTCACGCATAATATACAAAAGAAATCAACAAGCAGAATACAATATCAATATAAACACGCAAACACCACCAATATCTATATCGTCCAAAATATATACAATATGTATCATATAAATAAATACATGTTTAAAATATAAGAATCAAAAAGCTACCCTAGCTCAGTCCAGCTCCACCTCTGATAAACGCCGTAATCTGGCGTGCCTGCTCCTCGGATATACCCTGAGTCAATATCTCGAGCAATGCGGAGTGTGCGGGAGTCTGAGCGGGCTGTGGAGCTGTAGGAGTGGTCTGCGCAACCGCCGCCGAGGTAGTGGCTTGCGGAGCCGCAACTGCGGGAGTCTGAGCGGGCAGTGGAGCTATAGGAGTTGTCTGCGGAACCATAGCCGAGGTAGTGGCTTGCGGAGCCGCAGCCGAAGGAAATGCATGTGGAGGCTCGGCCGATGTACCCTGTCGCGTCCGTTCAATTTTGTGTGTAATAAACGAGTAAGAACTGTGTATTAGTCGAATTCGTATCATTATCAAGTTATTGCGAAACCCCAATCTATATATACTTAGGGACTTGGGCCTCGTTTGGATATCTAGTTTGGAAAACCATTGTTTATTTTAATTAGATATGTATGTATGATTAATCAAAGCTAAATCTACAACCAAATAAGCTCAGGCTACGTGCTAATATTAGATATGTTGCTATCTATAATATGACATAATATTTTACTATTAAGTAGTATACATACCAACATCTCCTTCAACTCCTGAACGGTGGTCTTCAAGGTGTCCAGTTCTTGCTGGAAACGTCGCTCACTGGAGACGGAGGAAGTAACCGCCGGTGTGGAGTCCAACCTCATATGGGCCCTGCTAGGACCCAGTCTCCGGCCTCTCTCCCAACCTCCGTGGTGCCCTCCGTGTGCGGTGTCTGGGACTGGGGTCAGTAGTATCGGATCGTTCTGTCCAGTAAAATCGATCCCCGATGCCTCATCCTGCTCAACCACCTGCTCCTACACCCACATTAACCAGTAAAATATAAGTATATCATTTAAATTTAAACCTTTCAAAACGAAAATTTCAAATAGGGTTGAATAAATATTAACACTTACGCAATACTCCTGGGTAGCGGGGTCGGGATATCGAAGCTCGCCCGTGGCGGGATCTGTCGAGATACCGTGGACGGCAAGATACGCGGACAGCATGCTCGGTGTACCACCCTGCGTCAGGGTCTGAGCTCTCTGCAATATTAGAAAATAACTCTTAATATTAGATATATTAGAAAATAACTCTTAATATTACATTATATAACAAAGGCCGGTCTATTGTAATTTACCGAAATCTCCATGGCACGAGTAATATTTCTCGAGCCACCTGTATAAGTGGGGCGACCCCTCTTCGCCGACTTCCTATTCTCTTTATTTTGATCGGCCTGTTTCTGCACAACACATTCAGATTTAGTTTTCTAATTAAGCAACACAAAAAAATAAATTATATACTAAACAATGAATTACATTTAAAATACATACATGTTTGCGATGAGAGTCGAAATATTGGCACAATAGAGGCCATGTATCTACGTCGACTCTCGCAAAGCCGGAGTAGATAGGAGGGCCGCTCTCTCTGCCTCAGGAGTCGCCATCCATAGGGAATAGCAGTCGATCTTCAGCTCATTCCTGTTGTATCGGATCTTCGTCTGCATGTTCTTCATCAGGCCATTGTACAGAGCGTGAAGATCGAGCACCCTCCCAGGATGATCAGGGTCGGGTACAGGCTGAAAATCGTAATCCAACTGAAAATACAAAAAAAAACATTGTTATTAGATTGCAAGTGTTAATAATAAATATATTGGATAAATCAAATGAAAATATATATTAATACCCGAGCCTGATCCCAAAAGACAACGAATGAGCGCCGGTGCTGGCCGCCCCACTCAACGTGAAGTGGATAGTTCTTCACGAGCCGGCTCTCATCCCCCATATACCGGCCGAACCTCTCGGCATGATCGCCGGTATAGCGATAATCAGGGGTAAAAAAGATGGGGAATGCTGCCTCCCCCTTGCTCTGTCGGGCCTCAGCCTGTGGGACTGATTCGGGCTTCGAGTCCCCCTCTCGGGATGGGGAGGCCCCCCGTCTACAAGAAATATCAAAACAATCAATATTAAGACATAGTGGTATTAAGAAATCGAGGTTTAATGAAAATTGAAGTGTGATATATATCTCCGGCGACTAAAGCACGAGTCTGGGCCCGGGCAGCAGCACGAGCGGGACGATAGTTCCTCCGGTGAGGAACAACCGGTGACCCGGACGTGGACGCATCTCCAACTAGAAAATAAACATCAATAAAATTACATGAAGTTCATGTTTATTCTTAAAGAATATGTAAAATGAATAAATATTTTATATTTATTCATACAAACCTGCAGACTGAGCGGAGGGTATGGAAGTGACGGGAATGGCCCCTGCACCAGACGAGGACGCACCACCTATAATTAGACAATCTAGTATCAGCTATATAAGTAATTGCAAAAAGAATGTGTATATCAATAATATAACATTCTAAATCAACATGTATACACTATAGGATATATAAACATACCCGTAGGTATATGATATATAAACATACCAGGAGGTGCGGGAGTGGCCTCTGTCCCTGATGTAAGTACGTAAGAGCAAAAAGAATGTATGTATATTTATGATATAGCATTCTAAATCAATATACATGCACTATATGATATATAAACATACCTGTAGGTGCGGGAGTGGCCTATGTCCCTGATATGGACCCATCACCAACAGCTAGACAATCAAACATTGACAATATAAGTAATTTTGACATGAACATGCATGTATATCTATAATATTACATTCAAAATGAATATGCGTGCAATATACCTAGAGGTGTGGCAAAGTTCACACGGAAGGAAGCATCCGAAGGGGTCTCCGATCGGGGTGCAAGACCGGCCCTCTGAATCTCCCTATGCAGCTCTCCGGGCGGCAGAACCGCTCTGCCTCTGCCTCTGCTCCTGCCGCCCCTCGCTGCTCCCGTCATCGTCATCAAATCTAGATAAAACAGTTCGTGGACGCATTAGACAATCATTACAAGTATTGACTATATGTGTATAGATCGTAAAATGTGAAGTAATAATATAACATTACTGATAATCTTTTTCGTTTCGTGGGCGCATTAGACATATCTACGTAGATTTCATCATCGATATTAAGAATGTATAGAGCGAACACCCATTCGCTTGTGCCTTCAACCGTTTCGAGTAAATTTCGGCAGCACCTCCCCGCTGTTCTCCGAGTACACTGTAATAGAATAGATAATTATTTTAAAGCTGTGAAATAACGTTGAAATGAATATCTAATCTATTTTTGTATACGGAGAACCAGCGGAAAAGTACCGACGAAATATCTCGAAAAGGATTAAAACACAAGTGAATGAAGGTGTTTTCTTTATACATTCCCAACTTGTCCACACGGGACAAATCTATTGGTTATCATACGGATGAATCTTCTCGTCACATAGACTACACGACGGTTGTTAGTATCGAGCTATACCGTCCGATATTTAACAACCTTCGTATAGTTCAATGTCACGATGAACATCGAACGTATGTTAACCGATAGACGGGGACTAAGTGGCGCTTTGAGTCTCATATATGAGTATCGACGAGAATATGAAAGTTTCATATTATCATCGAGTATCATATATTGGTTTTAACTTGAAAAACGTGCCGTTGAAACAAATTATTGTTCTCCACCTTGCACTCTCTTAACAATGGTACATGCATTAAACAACATGTAAGAGCTATCTATAACAACTCTAAACTTTCACCTGTTGGGTTCAACAAAAAGGTTTTTGATATAACAAACACTACCTTCCTCAATTTTTTTGGAGACATAAATCAAGGATACAATAGATTTCAGATGGTGATATAAATACCAAATTCTTTCATTGTTGGGTTAATGTCAGAAGATGTCAAAACAGAATTACAAAGTTGCAAAATGTAGAAGGCATTTATTTTGAGGAGCATAAACAGATTGTTCATATGGCAGCTTCTCATTTTGAAAAAGCTTTTACTTCACAAAATATAGATGCAGAATTTGATTGCAGACATATCATTTCTAATATGATTTCAGATGTTGAAAATAAAATACTTAATGATATTCCTTTTATTGAAGAGCTACACAGTTGTATTAAGAATATGGATCCAAATAGTGCTCCTGGTCCTGATGGGTTCTCTTGCAAGTTCTATTTGGCTGCATGGCAGATTATTAGTGAAGATCTTTTGGAAGCTGGAAAATATTTTTTCAAACATAAAAAGGTGCCCAAGGCTGTCAATTCTACTCTCGTTTGTCTTATTTCCGAAAAGGCAAACTTTCGCTCTATCATCGATTATAGGCCTATAAACCTTTGTAATTTTCAATACAAAATTTTCACCAAGCTTCGATCAGACAAACTAGCTACTCTATTGCCAAAAATCATTTCTCAGAATCAAGGAGCATTCACAAAAGATAAAAGTACTGCAGAAAATAGAGTTTTAGCACAGGAACTTGCTCAGGATATTAACAGAAAAACAAGAGGTCATAATATCCTCTTCAAATTGGATATGGAAAAAGCTTTTGACAGGTTGGAGTAGGGTTTTATTATCCACAACCCCAGCCCCAGCCCCAACCGAACCCCAACCCCAACCCTAACCCGAACCCCAACCCCAGCCGAACCCCAACCCCAACACCAAACCCCAACCGAACCCTAACCTTAACCTTAACCCCAACCGATGCCTAACCCTAACCCTCATCGGTACCCAAACCCTGAACCCTAGCCCTAAAATCATCAAAATTATGTTTAATTGGAGATTTACTAACCTGTAGGCGGTGGAGGAGACGACGGAGACACTCGATCGGTGGTCGACGACGTGCGCAATCGGCGACGAGAAAGAACGAGGGCGGTGGCGACGACGAGAAAACTGCAGACGCGGGAACGAGATCGCAGGGAATTTTGGGAATTTTAGGAACGAGGGAGATCGAGGCGTAGGGCATTTCTGTGCCCTTTTTTATTAAATTCCCATTTATATGCCCCTACGGACTTATCCGTAGGTCATTGGTTTGCGGTTCCGTAGGGCCAAACAACAAATTACGATTTAATATTTTTAAATTAAAACGTCGGGCACCGTAGGGACAACCATTGGGCCCTACGGATTAGTCCGTAGGGGCAACAAATATCTGCCCCTACGGATTCCATTATCCGTAGGGGCAACCCCATATTGCAGTAGTGTATTTATACAAGACCTATATAAAGGGTCTCATATGAGAATGAAAAATCAAGACTGTTCCCGCCAAAAATTTCTGCGCAGAAGAGTCCAAGGTATCAAATGGCAGCGATACGCTTAAGGAAATGCGAACAAATATCTTCCGGCCTATATTTTGATAAGTTCCCGAAAGAGGAACTATTAAATTCTGATGGTATTGGAGGCATCTCGAAAAACCCTTCGATTTGATATATTATGGGCCTCATAATTCATCTGGGATCAAAAGTTATGATGCATCACGTGTCCACACGTGATTGACCTTTAAGAACCCGCTGGAGGAGTTAAAAGATATAATAAAAACTCAGAAAAGACCCCAATAGGGCATCACGTGCTCACACGTGACCATGGGTTACGTGCAGACACATGATGGGCTTTTAAAGTCTCTAAAATAATGAATAGAATTTAATTCTAAAAGTCAGAAAATACCTCAACGAGGTATCACGTGCTTACACGTGACCAATGGTCACGTGTTGACACGTGATGGTTAAAACAACAACAAAAACAAGCGGCTGTTAAAGGAACCAATTTGGGGGTCACGTGCTCACACGTGACCAAGGGTCACGTGCCAGCACGTGACAGGCTTTGAAAGCCTTACAGTTTAATAGAATTAAAATTTTAAATTTCTCTAAAATCTTTCGAAATAGAATTAAAATTCTAAATTTCTCTAAATCTTTCCAAATGGAAATCCTCCTTGTGCAGCGATCAAAAGTTAAACATATACCATTTTTCATGATAGTTTGCAGTGGCTTCTTCGTCTAAGATATACATAATTACTCGCTATACTAAATTAACGGTTAAAAAGTATTATAATCAAATGAAACTTGTTGTATTTATATCTTAGACGATGAAATTAAAGATGGTGGAAGCCGATTGTCCAAGAAAATTGTGTAGGACTGATTTTGACCTCCGTCGGAGAAGGATTTCCACTCCTATAGAGTACTCTCTTTCCTCACCCGCACACACAGACACATTACTTATACGTGTAAATGTAGTACACGTATGTGTAAAAATATACATGTACATGTATGTGTGTAAGTGTATGTATGTACCTATCTATGTGTATCCATGTGTGTACTTTGTAAGTGCTTGAAAATAGCAAAAATAGCACAGCTACTAATAGCCATTAATGTAACTTGATTTTTTTCCCTTAAAAAATTAACACAGCAACTAATAGAATGCTTCGGCTCGATTAATTCCTAAAAAGGTCATACTTAAAAAAATATATATCAAAAGGGAATTACTACGTCAAATTATAAGGATATATAATCATCTTACAAACCACAGGAAAGAAAAAACTCCTATAAGATTGAATATTAATGCGAAGCAATGAATCATTTATGAATGTATGCATTCAAACTCCCAAAATTAAGAATGTATCTAATGCTTTAATCTTATGCCTGTATGATTTTCCCTGAACAATTTCACTTTTCCAAGATTATTATAACCTGTGGGATATCTCTTAAACTAATTAAACAAGTTAACTGCGTGCAGACATTCTAATTGATTAAGAGATGAGAATCTTCAACTTTTCATCATGATCAAAGAATCCAAACTCAAGTTAGCTCCGGCTGCTCTCCATCACAACACTTCATATTTCTCACACCATGCGGAACCCAAGAATCCAAATCATAAAACGAAAGAAAAAGCATCATAACGTCCATGGTCAAAACAATGAGACCGATCGCCACATCGCTCATCCGTCCCAGCTTCAGTCTAGCAAATGCCGGCACGCCCCTCGGCGGCCCAAATATCTCCACAAAACCACGACCCTCCTCGTTTTCAATGGTGTACTTGACTACCGCATGCGGTTGTTTCGTGAGCCAGAACGCCATTTTGAGGCCGTTAGATACGCCCGAGTTTGCGATGATGTGGCGTCCAAGAATCACAGAATCGGTTCGCGTGCTCCATTTAGATGTTTTTGAGGAGAATGCGTCCAAAGAATAGGTTCCGTCGCTTTCAAGAACCGGGCAGACGATGTAGAAAACCGGGTCTCCGACGTCTTTGATATCGACGACAAGAACCGCAGGAAGAGAATCTCCATGGGGTCTTGAGGGGTTGGGGATCCTTCTGTAGCTGGCATCGGTGTGAACAAAAGGGTTGAAGATGTGATAGGCCGAGGAGACGAACTCGCAACAGAGGATGAGGCCGTTGGAAGAAGAGCAGAAGGCGAAAGGGACCGGAACGGAGAAGAATTTGGGTTGAGGGAGGTTGAGGGCCGGTCGAGGGCGAATGTAATTGAAGGATGGGTTGCCTTGGGCATCGAAGAAGAAAATGCCTGCCATTGAAGAACCATAGGTGGGGTAATATTTGGATTGTGAATTTGAGGTGCTTGCTTCTCCTGTTGGCATTGGCGGAGTTCTTGAAAGGTCTTGAAGGCCCAAGTTTGCCATTGTTGTTGTTGGTGGTGGTGTTTCAGGGAGGAGATGATCCAAGTTGGGGTTTAATGGCGGTTGATGATCATGAGGATTCAAGTGTGAGGTTAACCATGGAGGTTTCTTTTCTTGAAGAGGAGCCGTGTTTGTTTTCTTCTTTCTTCTCTTTCTTTGTTGAATTTGGTGGTTTTATTCTTTAATTATTTGCAAGGATCAGAAGAAAAATGTTTTTGAGTTTTATAGATGAACTGATTTTTTGAATCTGTTGACAGAGGATCAATGCAAAAGGATATGGCTGGTTAACTATGTGTACTACTGCAATTGATCATTTTAAACCCATTACATACATTGAATGTTGATTAAATGTGTGTGACATTTAAAATTTAGCAACAAGAACCACAATGGTTAATTGTAACGTAAGAAAGATCATTTCAATCCAATTTAATTTGGTTAAATTAAACGTATGAAATTACAACTAATTAATGAACGCACTTTTTTCTCTTGGCACCAAAAGTTCACTGCAAGAGGACCAAACTAATTAATGAACACAACTTTACAGACAAGTGAGAGATAGGATGAATTGATTTAGAGACTAGGCAGTACATCCATGACAGATCGGATGAATTGATTTTGAGGAATTTCAGCATCATGTTATAACCGTGTTACTTGATATATTTTGATGAGCCGACGGTCAGTTCCTTATTAAACTGATACATAGTAAATCACTTTCATAATATTTGAACTTATCCCAAGCTAACTTTGTTATCAAGTGTTTCATTCAACCAACTTCGGAAAGCATGAAGAAAAGGTGGTGCGGTTTGGAAATCAGCATTCGAGGAGTTCGCGACTTTATAGTAGATGTGTGATTTATATAGAAGCGCTCGCATTTCATGGGGAAAATTTAATAGTGGGGGTTGTTCTATAGATAGTGATAAAATGAAGGAAAATTCTCCTGGTCTCGAGTTTCAATTGTTGATTGGTTTTGTGATATTGATAAGATTTAATCATGTTTTAATGATATAATGATCTTGTACATGTTACAGGTCTATTTGATATTGTGAAAGTTATATGATGTTAGGTGTGGACTTGTGATCAATTATGGTGTAATTAAGTCTCATGGATTTTGAACTATTATAATTAATTATTTTGATATAGCAGGCACTCCATTTTACTGTGCTCTTTTGCCGACGGATGTCCGTAGGTGAAACATAGTAACCGCTTCCCAGGGGCTACCCTGTGGGTACAAAGAAAATGGAATCTGATGGTGTTGTACCCAGAGGGGTGTCCCTAAGTACAAGGTAATAAGCACCAACGGTCATCCATGGGTACAAGAAGCACCCATGTTATTACTACACTGGGACCATATCTTTTGCATTGGTAGAGATAACAGTACCAACAGGGGTAACCCTAGCTACTGATTATATGTGTATACCTGTGCAAAGAAAATATAATTAAATATAGGCTGCTTGTTTACCATACAGCTGTTGGAGCTAAACAAACCTAAAGAATTAATATCTAGAAATAAATAAGTAGCAAGTCTTCGTTGCTCTTTTGCCTAAAATAGAAGGATGCTTAGAATAACCTTTAAGAGTTGCAAATATAATGTTTGGGTAACTGAAGAAGTTTTCTTTTATTTAATTGTATGATGTTAGAGGCATATATGCAACTCCTATCACTACTACAAATAGGGGTTACCCCTACAGAGTTATCCATAGGAGCAAGTCACTGCCCCTACGGATATATATCCGTAGGGGTAAGAAATTACCCTGTATGTGCAAACGCCGTAGGTGCAAGTCTTAGCCTTAAACATGCCCCTACGGTTAAATACTTGCCCCTACGGCGTAATGCGTAGGTCTAGATGTCCGTACGGATTAGACTGTAGGGACAAAAAAGTTATTTAATTTATCGGTTTATAAAATAAAATAGTTGTCCCTACGGAGTTGTCCGTAGGGCCAAATGTCTGCCCCTACGGATAAATGCGTAGGTCCAGATGTGTAGGGGAAAAATATCAGGTATCCTGATATTTTGTCCCTACGGATACCTGTGTAGGGGCATGTTTAAGACCCTACGGTCAAACCCGTAGGGACAAGTATAACCTCTCTACTGAGATCATATATCCTGATATTTTGCCCCTACGGATAAATCTGTAGGGGCAAAGTAGGACCCTACGGATTAATCCGTAGGGGCAATATTGGGCCCTACGGATTAATCCGTAGGTACATATTATCAGGGTTTTTTTTTTAAAAAGGGCTGCCTGTTTTTTTCTCGCCATGTGCACAATAATATATATATCATATATAAAATTAATCAACACGCAGAATATATACCGCAGTATTCATAATCACATTTCACGCATAATATACAAAAGAAATCAACAAGCAGAATACAATATCAATATAAACACGCAAACACCACCAATATCTATATCGTCCAAAATATATACAATATATATCATATAAATAAATACATGTTTAAAATATAAGAATCAAAAAGCTACCCTAGCTCAGTCCAGCTCCACCTCTGATAAACGCCGTAATCTGGCGCGCCTGCTCCTCGGATATACCCTGAGTCAATATCTCGAGCAATGCGGAGTGTGCGGGAGTCTGAGCGGGCTGTGGAGCTGTAGGAGTGGTCTGCGCAACCGCCGCCGAGGTAGTGGCTTGCGGAGCCGCAGCTGCGGGAGTCTGAGCGGGCAGTGGAGCTATAGGAGTTGTCTGCGGAACCATAGCCGAGGTAGTGGCTTGCGGAGCTGCAGCCGAAGGAAATGCATGTGGAGGCTCGGCCGATGTACCCTGTCGCGTCCGTTCAATTTTGTGTGTAATAAACGAGTAAGAACTGTGTATTAGTCGAATTCGTATCATTATCAAGTTATTGCGAAACCCGAATCTATATATACTTAGGGACTTGGGCCTCGTTTGGATATCTAGTTTGGAAAACCATAGTTTATTTTAATTAGATATGTATGTATGATTAATCAAAGCTAAATCTACAACCAAATAAACTCAGGCTATGTGCTAATATTAGATATGTTGTTATCTATAATATGGCATAATATTTTACTATTAAGTAGTATACATACCAACATCTCCTTCAACTCCTGAACGGTGGCCTTCAAGGTGTCCAGTTCTTGCTGGAAACGTCGCTCACTGGAGACGGAGGAAGTAACCGCCGGAGTGGAGTCCAACCTCATATGGGTCCTGCTAGGACCCAGTCTCCGGCCTCTCTCCCAACCTCCATGGTGCCCTCCGTGTGCGGTGTCTGGGACTGGGGTCAGCAGTATCGGATCGTTCTGTCCAGTAAAATCGATCCCCGATGCTTCCTCCTGCTCAACCACCCGCTCCTACACCCACATTAACCAGTAAAATATAAGTATATCATTTAAATTTGAACCTTTCAAAACGAAAATTTCAAATAGGGGTTGAATAAATATTAACACTTACGCAATACTCCTGGGTAGCGGTGTCGGGATATCGAAGCTCGCCCGTGGCGGGATCTGTCGAGGTACCGTGGATGGCAAGATACGCGGACAGCATGCTCGGTGTACCACCCTGCACCAGGGTCTGAGCTCTCTACAATATTAGAAAATAACTCTTAATATTAGATATATTAGAAAATAACTCTTAATATTACATTATATAACAAAGGCCGGTCTATTGTAATTTACCGAAATCTCCATGGCACGAGTAATATTTCTCGAGCCACCTGTATAAGTGGGGCGACCCCTCTTCGCCGACTTCCTATTCTCTTTATTTTGATCGGCATGTTTCTGCACAACACATTCAGATTTAGTTTTCTAATTAAGCAACACAAAAAAATAAATTATATACTAAACAATGAATTACATTTAAAATACATACATGTTTGCGATGAGAGTCGAAATATTGGCACAATAGAGGCCATGTATCTACGTCGACTCTCGCAAAGGCCGGAGTAGATAGGAGGGCCGCTCTCTCTGCCTCGGGAGTCGCCATCCACAGGGAATAACAGTCGATCTTCAGCTCATTCCTGTTGTATCGGATCTTCGTCTGCATGTTCTTCATCAGGCCATTGTACAGAGCGTGAAGATCGAGCACCCTCCCAGGATGATCAGGGTCGGGTACAGGCTGAAAATCGTAATCCAACTGAAAATACAAAAAAAACATTGTTATTAGATTGCAAGTGTTAATAATAAATATATTGGATAAATCAAATGAAAATATATATTAATACCCGAGCCTGATCCCAAAAGACAACGAATGAGCGCCGGTGCTGGCCGCCCCACTCAACGTGAAGTGGATAGTTCTTCACGAGCCAGCTCTCATCCCCCATATACCGGCCGAACCTCTCGGCATGATCGCCGGTATAGCGATAATCAGGGGTAAAAAAGAGGGGGAATGCTGCCTCCCCCTAGCTCTGTCGGGCCTCAGCCTGTGGGACTGATTCGGGCCTTGAGTCCCCCTCTCGGGATGGGGAGGCCCCGCTCTACAAGAAATATCAAGACAATCAATATTAAGACAGAGTGGTATTAAGAAATCGAGGTTTAACGAAAATTGAAGTGTGATATATATCTCCGACGACTAAAGCACGAGCCTGGGCCCGGGCAGCAGCACGAGCGGGACGATAGTTCCTCCGGTGAGGAACAACCGGTGATCCGGACGTGGACGCATCTCCAACTAGAAAATAAACATCAATAAAATTACATGAAGTTCATGTTTATTCTTAAAGGATATGTAAAATGAATAAATATTTTATATTTATTCATACAAACCTGCAGACTGAGCGGAGGGTATGGAAGTGACGGGAGTGGCCCCTGCACCAGACGAGAACGCACCACCTATAATTAGACAATCTAGTATCGGCTATATAAGTAATTGCAAAAAGAATGCGTATATCAATAATATAACATTCTAAATCAACATGTATACACTATAAGATATATAAACATACCCGCAGGTATATGATATATAAACATACCTGGAGGTGCGGGAGTGGCCTCTGTCCCTGATGTAAGTACGTAAGAGCAAAAAGAATGTATGTATATTTATGATATAGCATTCTAAATCAATATACATGCACTATATGATATATAAACATACCTGTAGGTGCGGGAGTGGCCTATGTCCCTGATGTGGACGCATCACCAACAGCTAGACAATCAAACATTGACAATATAAGTAATTTTGACATGAACATGCATGTATATCTATAATATTACATTCAAAATGAATATGCGTGCAATATACCTAGAGGTGTGGCAAAGTTCACACGGAAGGAAGCATCCGAAGGGGTCTCCGATCGGGGTGCAAGACCGGCCCTCTGAAGCTCCCTATGCAGCTCTCCGGGCGGCAGAACCGCTCTGCCTCTGCCTCTGCTCCTGCCGCCCCTCGCTGCTCCCGTCATCGTCATCAAATCTAGATAAAACGGTTTGTGGACGCATTAGACAATCATTACAAGTATTGACTATATATGTATAGATCGTAAAATGTGAAGTAATAATATAACATTACTGATAACTTTTTTCGTTTCGTGGGCGCATTAGACATATCTACTTAGATTTCATCATCGATATTAAGAATGTATAGAGCGAACACCCATTCGCTTGTGCTTTCAACCGTTTCGAGTAAATTTCGGCAGCACCTCCCCGCTGTTCTCCGAGTACACTGTAATAGAATAGATAATTATTTCAAAGCTGTGAAATAACGTTGAAATGAATATCTAATCTATTTTTGTACACGGTGAACCAGCGGAAAAGTACCGACGAAATATCTCGAAACGGATGAAAATACAAGTGAATGAAGGTGTTTTCTTTATACATTCCCAACTTGTCCACACGGGACAAATCTATTGGTTATCATACGGATGAATTTTCTCGTCACATAGACTACACGACGGTTGTTAGTATCGAGCTATACCGTCCGATATTTAACAACCTTCGTATAGTTCAATGTCACGACGAACATCGAACGTATGTTAACCGATAAATGGGGACTACGTGGCACTTTGAGTCTCATATATGAGTATCGACGAGAATATGAAAGTTTCATATTATCATCGAGTATCATATATTGGTTTTAACTTGAAAAACGTGCCGTTGAAACAAATTATTGTTCTCCACCTTGCACTCTCTTAACAATGGTACATGCATTAAACAACATGTAAGAGCTATCTATAACAACTCTAAACTTTCACTTGTTGGGTTCAACAAAAAGGTTTTTGATATAACAAACACTACCTTCCTCAATTTTTTTGGAGACATAAATCAAGGATACAATAGATTTCAGATGGTGATATAAATACCAAATTCTTTCATTGTTGGGTTAATGTCAGAAGATGTCAAAACAGAATTACAAAGTTGCAAAATGTAGAAGGCATTTATTTTGAGGAGCATAAACAGATTGTTCATATGGCAGCTTATCATTTTGAAAAAGCTTTTACTTCACAAAATATAGATGCAGAATTTGATTGCAGACATATCATTTCTAATATGATTTCAGATGTTGAAAATAAAATACTTAATGATATTCCTTTTATTGAAGAGCTACACAGTTGTATTAAGAATATGGATCCAAATAGTGCTCCTGGTCCCGATGGGTTCTCTTGCAAGTTCTATTTGGCTGCATGGCAGATTATTAGTGAAGATCTTTTGGAAGCTGGAAAATATTTTTTCAAACATAAAGAGGTGCCCAAGGCTGTCAATTCTACTCTAGTTAGTCTTATTTCCAAAAAGGCAAACTTTCGCTCCATCATCGATTATAGGCCTATAAACCTTTGTAATTTTCTATACAAAATTTTCACCAAGCTTCGATCAGACAAACTAGCTACTCTATTGCCAAAAATCATTTCTCAGAATCAAGGAGCATTCACAAAAGATAAAAGTACTGCAGAAAATATAGTTTTAGCACAGGAACTTGCTCAGGATATTAACAGAAAAACAAGAGGTCATAATATCCTCTTCAAATTGGATATGGAAAAAGCTTTTGACAGGTTGGAGTGGGGTTTTATTATCCACAACCTCAGCCCCAACCGAACCCCAACCCCACCCCTAACTCGAACCCCAACCCCAGCCGAACCCCAACCCCAACACCAAACCCCAACCGAACCCTAACCCTAACCCTAACCCCAACCGATGCCTAACCCTAACCCTCATCGGTACCCAAACCCTGAACCCTAGCCCTAAAATCATCAAAATTATGTTTAATTGGAGATTTACTAACCTGTAGGCGGTGGAGGAGACGACAGAGACACTCGATCGGTGGTCGACGACGTGCGCAATCGGCGACGAGAAAGAACGAGGGCGGTGGCGACGACGAGAAAACTGCAGACGCGGGAACGAGATCACAGGGAATTTTGGGAATTTTGGGAACGAGGGAGATCGAGGCGTAGGGCATTTCTGTGTCCTTTTTTTTTATTAAATTCCCATTTATATGCCCCTACGGACTTATCCGTAGGTCATTGGTTTGCGGTTCCGTAGGGCCAAACAACAAATTACGATTGAATATTTTTAAATTAAAACGTCGGGCACCGTAGGGACAACCATTGGGCCCTACGGATTAGTCCGTAGGGGCAACAAATATCTACCCCTACGGATTCCATTATCAGTAGGGGCAACCCCATATTGCAGTAGTGTATTTATACAAGACCTATATAAAGGGTCTCATATAAGAATGAAAAATCAAGACTGTTCCCGCCAAAAATTTCTGCGCAGAAGAGTCCAAGGTATCAAATGGCAGCGATACGCTTAAGGAAATGCGAACAAATATCTTCCGGCTTGTATTTTGATAAGTTCCCGAAGGAGAAACTATTAAATTCTGATGGTATTGGAGGCATCTCGAAAAACCTTTCGATTTGATATATTATGGATCTCATAATTCATCCGGGATCAAAAGTTATGATGTATCACGTGTCCATACGTGATTGACCTTTAAGAACCCGCTGGAGGAGTTAAAAAATATAATAAAAACTCAGAAAAGACCCCAATGGGGCATCACGTGCTCACACGTGACCATGGGTGACGTGCAGACACGTGATGGGCTTTTAAAGCCTCTAAAATAATGAATAGAATTTAATTCTAAAAGTCAGAAAATACCTCAACGAGGTATCACGTGCTTACACGTGACCAATGGTCACGTGTTGACACGTGATGGTTAAAACAACAACATAAACAAGCGGCTGTTAAAGGAACCAATTTGGGGGTCACGTGCTCACACGTGACCAAGGGTCACGTGCCAGCACGTGCCAGGCTTTGAAAGCCTTACAGTTTAATAGAATTAAAATTCTAAATTTCTCTAAAATCTTTCGAAATAGAATTAAAATTCTAAATTTCTCTAAATCTTTCCAAATGGAAAATGATTATGGGGACCGTTGGATTAAAAATCCAATGGTGGTTAAAAACCACCAATTTATGGAAAAATCTTAAATAAGAAAAGATCTCCCCAAATCTCACCGAAATAACAAACATAATATCTTTGGATTTAAAATCCAACGGTGAATAAAGTTCACTGAATGATCTAAAGGATCATATTAATTATGAAATCAAATCAAATCTTTCAATGAGAGATTTGCTAAACAAATTGATTCTCTTCATTCTCCTTTAAATAGGAGCCAAGAAAAGAAGAGAAAGGGGATCTACTTTTGGGAGAGAAAAACAGAGGGAGGAGAATTTAATTCTCAAGAAAAAAAGAAAAGAGAGGAGAATTTAATTCTCTGCAAAAGAAAAACCCTAGGTAAGAAAATGGAGGCTTCAAAAGAGAATTTAATTCTCAAAAGAGTTTAACTCTTATATAAAGAAAAGAACTTAGTTCTTTCTCTGGTTGAGGATCTGCAAAGTGCACATCTCCCCATGAATTGAGAATTTAATTCTCATTGGGTTGAGATCCTGCCATACAGATCTAAAACACAGAGGAGGAATTGAGTTTTGAGAATTTAATTCTCCCAAACTCACAGGAATTTAATTCCTCCTAAAACAAAACTAGGGTTTAACCCTAATCAAGAATTTAATTCTTTTACATATCTGAGAATTTAATTCCTTTAAAAAGAAATCATGGTTTTATCCTAAATAAGAATTTAATTCTTTCACAATAGAAATTTAATTCCTCCAAAATCATAATTAGGGTTTAACCCTACAGAGAATTTAATTCTTAAAATAAAGAGACTTGAAAGATCTCCATGCACATAAAGAATATTAGTCACGTGATGACACGTGACCCCAATCCGCAGTGATCAGAAAAGAAGAAATAAAACCAGGGTCACGTGTCCCCACGTGACCCCTAAAAAGATCCCCAAAAAAAAAAAGGAAGAAACTTTGAGGCAATGCCTCACGTGCTCCCACGTGACTCCCAAAACGCAGAAAGAAAAAACAAAAGAAATGAAGTTTTGGGCGCTCTCACGTGTCCCCACTTGACCCCTCAGCAAGTGCTGTAATTATCGATGCATAAATCCCCATCACGTGCCAACACGTGATGCTCTAAAATAAAGTTGAAAAGTGTTTAACACTTATTTGCAGATTTGAGGATAAAACAAAGGAGATCTGGCTCCACATTTAGGGCGCCCTCACGTGTCACCGCGTGACCCCTAATGAGCATTCTAACAGACCAGAGCGGGGCCCTCCATCACGTGTTCACACGTGATGGCCGTCAGAATTAAAAGAGTTAAACACTGATCTGCAAAATAAAATAAGGGAAATCAGGGCGCTCTCACGTGTCCACACGTGACCCCTCTCTCCTTAGTGTTTAACACTAATCTGAAGACTTTGTTCCCAGTGTTTAACACTGATTTGCTTTAGTGTTTAACACTAATTTGAAATCTCTGATTTCCAGTGTTTAACACTGATTGTTTCTAGTGTTTAACACTAAATTAAAGATTATATTTCCAGTGTTTAACACTGATTTTTTTTTAGTGTTTAACACTAATTTGAGAGTTCTATCTCCAGTGTTTAACACTGTTGTTCTCTAAGTGTTTAACACTACTTTTAGCCAAAGCGGCTAATTTTCCAGAGGCTAAGCCTCATCTTCAATGGACCAACAGAGGGTCAATATTTCAAACATAACTGGACTTAGCCCAAACTGGCCATAAGTCCTCAAATCATCTTGAACTGAGCACATCTGCTCTTTCAACCAACTCATTGGTTCAAGAGTACATCTCTGAACTCCTCTGACACCTATCGTTGTAATCCTTCAACGACGTCAGAGCGGTGACGGGTCCCGACAACCACACGGTAATACGGACTGTGGGATCCTTAAACTCATGGACTAATGCGTCCTTAAACTAACATCCGTCCCCAAAATGGGAATGTTGGACCACCATGTCCCTAAACTGACAATGGACCATTATGTCCCTAAACTGGAACATGGACCACTATGTCCCTAAACTGGAGATGGACCACTATGTTCCTAAACTGGAACAATAGAGCCCAAATGCTCTTTTGTCGGATCTAAACGATCCCGTTTAAGTTGATCTTAGTCTTAAATATGGCTAACGTATCCTTAAACCTTTCAAACAGACTTTAGTCCAAAACTGGACTATAGATCCCCCCAATTAACTCTGGTTCAAAGGTACATCTCTGAACTCCTCTGACATCTGTCGTTGTAATCCTTCAACGTCGTCAGAGAGGTGACGGGTCCCGACGGCCATACATTAAATGGACCACTATGTCCCTAAACTGGAACAATAGAGCCCAAACGCTCTTTTGTCGGATCTAAACGATCCCGTTAAGTTGATCTTAGTCTCAAACTGGACTAACGTATCCTTAACAAACGTTTAAGTTGATCTTAGCCTTAAACAGGGCTAACGTATTCTTAAACCAAAACCCCAAACCCAAATCTAAGAAAATACGGATTTGGACTAACCCACGCCCTACGGGCGACGACATAACTTAGTCTCCGTATACAATCCACGGGCAACCAAACACAAAATAAACACCCACGACACGAAGTGACCAGCTGGAGAAGGAGAAAGTTGTTACCGCGATGCGGTGGCGTAATTAACTGCAGGGGCTTGCGCCTACAGGGAAGAGCATCCCCACAATCAAAAACCCCTCAAACGAGGGGGAATCTGACGAAGTCTGCTACATCGGCCGCATCCGTTTAAACCTCCGATACATGGTGCCATAAATCAACTTGGCATCTTCGGAGAGGTGGACGGATATCACCAATTAGCATCTACCCCGAATCTCAGGCAAGACGTCCCATGTCTTGGCCGCCGTTCGGAGGGGAACAGATTCTGGCACGCCCGGTGGGACCTTTTCCTCTTTCCACTCCACACTTCATGTATCGTGTTCGCGAACGAATCGCAGTTTACTGTGGTTGCCTGTGGATTCGACGTACTAAGATTTGGTGTCTTGCTCCGTGCAGAAAACAGAAGATCAATGGCTTCAAACTGCACTGCCTGCAACTGCAACTCTCACTCGGTCCCTGCTGGAGGAGTGACTTATGGGCCCTAAGCGGCCTCCCTTTTCAAGATGCCAGTGGAGCAGGTAACTCAGGCCACCACTGGATTATTCTTCGGGACCATGCTCCCACCGTTGAGCTTCAATGACACAATGACGTTGCAAGAATCCCCAAAGAAGTCGGTCTTTGATTGGCTTACCACTGTCGCGACCCCTCTCAACGGGTCGCCCAGCTTCAATACCTCAGTTTTCAACAGACTGGGCCAGAACGTCTGCAAACCCGCGATACCCGAAGTTGCCATCCCAAAGCGGATAGCTATCCCGGCTCAAGCGGACGAAATTATTGGAAAGGCTCCTCATTCCAAGAAGTCAGTTTTTACAAGGCTGGCCATTCCGGTTGCTGCTCCAGGCGAGGTCCTCAAAGCTGCTTCCCCTGCTCAAAGGTCTGTCTTTGACAGATTAGACATTGCTTCTCAACGGGCGTCAGTCTTCGATAGGCTAGCACCAATAACAGTCTCTCCTCAAAGCAGGGGGCATGAAGAAGCTTATCCAACAACGGAGGTGATCTCATCCGCACGACATGCTCGACGTCGCCACTGGCGCCGAGTGAGGAAGGCTGGGGGAGACTCCCCCTCTGAGATAACTCCGCCAGCTCCAACGGTGGGGATCGATGCTGCTGTTCCAACCGGAAACAGCTTTGAATTGCTGAACACGGTGCGCAGAAACTCTCCTACCGCCGTACTAAAAAGATCCCCTCCTCCGGTGGGAAATGTTGCGGAAGCCAAGCCAGAACAGTCCTCTCAGCGGCTGTCCTCTAAAATCTACAAGGTCTGGCACCAAGTCCAAGACTCGGTGATTGATCGAAATTTCTCCCGCCAGCAGAAGAAGCTGAAGGTCCGGCAGGAAGAAACCCGTCCTGTTAAGCCACAAAAGATGACGACTACTTGGGTGCTCACGACAGCGGCCCCCTCAACGTCAACCACTCAGAAAAGAAGGAGGCCAGAGAAAGCCCTAGTAAACGTGGCAGACCACAAAGACGCTAAGCCCAAACGCCCTAAGTCTGGGGGCATGGTGGTGCACACCGTATACATGGTTTCTGTAAAGGAGGAAAGCCGTGCTTCGACGGGTCACCGACCGCTCATCCGATCCGTAACGAAAGCCCAGGAGAAGCAACAGAAGCTTCAGGAGATGATGACTGCAATGGCCGCACTTACCGGGCCAAAAAAAAACTCGGAGGCATCATCAGAGCAGCGCCATGTGTAACACCCGAGCCCAATAATATTATTTCTATTACTGGTTGAGTGTTAGACATTGCTCATTTCAATTATCCTGCTTTTTTGGTGCTTATTGCTAAATTTTAACCGGCTAAGTCATTTTCGCCTATAACAAATTTTAACGCCTAAAGTGAAATTAAAATATCCATGTTGGCCTACTCGCCGCCACTAGTCGCGTGGTAGCGTCCGCGTGTCGAGATTTCATCCCGTTCGGCGAAACGGGCAAGTTTGGACGGCTACACGCGCGTGCAAGTGTCCGACTTGGGGGCATGCATTTTAATCATAAAACACCTCATTTCAAAATTTGGAACTCGCTTAAAATCCTATAATTTGAATTTGAAACATTTGGGCGCAACCCGGGCGCGATTTGGAAATGTTTCATTTAGCGCCGAAATACCCATTTAAATTAATAAAATAAAACTATATAATATATTCTGTTATTAAGATTTAACTTTCAAATCCTTTTAATCTTTCAAATTTCATCACGAGATTTTCCTCCCAGCCAATCACGAGGGATTAAATCCCTCGTGGGCCCCATCACCCATCTCTCTCTCTCTCCGTCTCTCTCTATCTCTCTCTAATCTCACTCTCTCTCTATCTCCTAAAATCTCTCTCTCCCTCTCTCCTATAACTCTCTCTCTCTCTCTCTCTATTTTATTTATTTTGGCAACTGTTCCTTCTTCTCCCCATGAGAAAACTCGCAGAACCCACGAACCCTACCCGAGCCCTCTCGTCGCCGTCGCCGCCGCAGTCCCCGCGCCGACACCACCACCACCACCGTCTTCCTCCCTTCACCCTCGTCCCGACCTCCTCATCTTCCTCCTCCTTCCCTCGCCGGCGTTGCAACTGCAACAGAGCCCAACCCTAACACCAACCCTAGTTCGCCGGACAAGCGCCGTCGACCCTCGCCGTCGTTGCCAGAGCCACCACCGACCACCTCCTTCTCCCCCTGAACGCCAGATCAGGCCAGCACCCCCTCTACTCACTGCACCCCGATCCAACCACCTTCAATCCTTTCCGCGCCACTGTTCCTCACCGCCGGCGGCCCCCCTCGCCGTCTAACCCGTCACGGTTGCCACCTTTGCCACCCCTGTAAGCACCTCTTTACCTTCTCCATTCGTGTTAACCCCTCGCTGGTCTTTAGTGTCCGTGTGTCGTATTTTTGCTAATTAGTCGCCATTTTGACATTTCGCCGGATTTCGGCCGTGCCGACGACTTGACCCGACTCTCCAGCGAAGTACTCTGGTCCGTGTGGTCCCGCTGTTCGCTGTTTGGACTCGATCCGTGGCCCGTGCATCCGTCGCGCGTTTTTCGCCGACGTTGCGTTCGTGTTTTTCGGTTTGCGAAACCGTCGAGGCAAGTATCCGAATACTTGCTCTAACATGCTAATATACAAGATCGAGTCTTGTTATGCATTTGATTATTATATTATTTAATATAACAACACAGTGATGGTGATATCGATAGTATAGTATAGCTTAGAATTGATGGTTGCAATTATCATTAACATTGAATCATTATAGTAGCTTCGTGTAATTAATTGGTCTGCTATTAATCCATGCTTTAACTAACTAAACCAATTAGAACGTCCTCGCTTAATTCGTTAGATCATCCATGTGACTATTATCTATGCTTTAGTTTTAATTTCATATAGCTTCATTGCTTTATGTTATTGATATTGCTTTACCCTGTGATTAGTGCACCCCACGGGTGCTCGAACCTGTTAATAAGATAATACAAAGCACCACTGTGATTAAATGAACTATTATTGTTATTTACTGTTTCCTGCTGTTGTTCCTTATTCTCTTCTATGTTGGATATAGTGCCCTCTAAGTCAATTATTGGATCGCAGGTACGTGATTGCAATGATTGAGGTAGGACCTATAACCGATAAAACAGTCTTACTCGAGATGATAGTATGCTATCTGGTTTGTCTTTATCATCATGATAGAGCCCATAGGATTCTTGTTTGACTACCGGCAGTATGATGGCGATCATATATGTGGGAGCTGGGGTCTATAAGCACATCCTTAAAGAGTCCCTAGTCGAGGGAGTTTCGAGACAGGGCATCGATACTCCAGAGTAGACTAGTGTATACAGTCGAGACCCCGATGAGGGGCGGTGGCCGGTCTCACAAGCCACTGGTGTCAGTTGGATCACCTAAGATGTATACAGGTGCTCATTGGGTTATGAGTACACCGGACAGGACTCGCCGGGAACATGCTAGTTGGTATTATACATATCGTCAGATAGCAGTTCCCTGGTGACATGTGTACAGGTTAGTTCATTGACCTGAGGTCGTCATTTGTCTCGTGTGAGTTCCCACTGTGCTTAGATTACTACCCTACCACGCTCAAAGGAGTTGTGCAAACAGGTTTTAGTTGGGTACAGTCCCGAGCCACATTGGAGGCAAGTGAGCGGATCTTCGGGGATTCGTCTCTCCCGGTATTGGGGGTGAGATCGTGCTGTGTTTAGGAGAGCCATTACACGAAATCCCTGGCCAGGGTAATCGAGATATACTGGTAGGTATACCAGTAGTATCTCAGGGTGTTCTGGGCTGCTCTCTGACACGACTTATGCAGCTATTGGGGGTCTGACGTTTACCGACCCTCTATGCCGTATATGTGATACTCATAGACGAATGTTCCGGACTGTACAGATATTGTCACTGTCAGGCTCAGTAGGGTTTATAGATGAGTTCGCTCGTCAGCTTCCCTTCCAATCAATACATAGGCAAAACGTTACGTACAGCTTGTACCTCTGACGTGCTAGGGGTTATACCCAGTGCCAGTGTACTGATGAGTCATTAGAGTCCCCCACAGACACTTTCCCAAGTTCGGGCGAAACGTTGTAGATGCCGTATGGGTTTATGGCAAGGTTCGGAAAAAGCACGTGCGTTTTCGCACGTGTCAGTTTTTGGGCAGATAATACTGGTAGGCTTTGGTTTAAGCCGGAACCCAGTATTATACTGTGTAGATATAATATCTTTGTCTCAGTTGCATTTATATTCGGTCGTAATACAAATGCGGGTATGTTTATACCGATACGGAGTTATCCTGAAATTCGTTTCGGGATGATTTTTGGAAGTTGCCAGTTTCCAGTTTTCTATCAGCCGTATTTTGACATTCGGTTAAATACGGATTTGTCTTTTCGTCTTCCGGGTGAGTCATGCTTCTAGAAGGTTCTAGAAGTGATGACAAGGCTTGTGACTCACTTAGGTCATTAATGGTTCATTAATGATGGAGGATGACTAAGTTAATTGTGATTGGTTTGCATTTATTGATTTCTAGTGATTCATTCTTTGTGATAAGTATGAAGGGATATGGTCACCCTCCTCCTTGCTCCTACACTCACCCTCCTCTTCATAAAAAGTGGCCGGCCCCCTCTTTGTGTGTGTGTGTGATTTTTGATTCATTCTCATTAGAAAAGATTATGACACTAGTGTATGGAAATTTCATATAGTTCAATTTCCATTCACCCGATTTCCAATTGGAAACTTCTGTTAACCGTTCGTCCATAGTCTTGGACGTAACGAGACAAAGTATTCTACCCATTCTCTACTTCATCTTGGTCGTCTCTTTTAGCAAACTTGACGAGCGAGTTGCCTCGGTTCAGAGGCGGGAGCCCGTTTAAAGATCCGTCGACGTGGTGCCACCTGGACGACGAGAGCGGAGATCGAGCGAGTTCGGATCAGTTGTAACATAGCGTGGGATGATGGTTGAAGACCGAAGGACTCGGATCATTCGGTATAACAATTCTACCCTCTTTACAATTTGTTAGTTTAGCTTTAATGGACGATCCGGGATAAAGTACGCGATAGCGCCAGTCATAAAAGTTTTGTTCCGCATATCGGCGTCTGTTAGACGGCCGGGGCGCCGCCGCATACTTAAAGTGGTATCAGAGCCTCACCATTAAGCTATACTAACTTGTGCTAACGCGTTTAAAAGATCGATCGAACGGATTTCGCGAAACTGCATTTTTCTGTACCCACAGTTTCTGTCGATTTTAAAACTGTTCTAAAATTCATTTTGAGCATTTTAGAAAATCATGCAGGGTTTTTGAAGAATACTGTGAAAATTTGGACACGTGATCCCATTAAAGCACCGCGGAACAGCGGTCAAACCTAGGGTTTGACCGCCCTTCCGCGGCGGTTTAGTGGGATTGGTGCACCAAATTTTTCCAGGGGCTTCTTCACAGGGAAATGTGGTTTCTGGTACTGTTAGTTTGGGCCCAGATTTTATTACTGTACACCAGATTCTTGTGGGGCCCACTTCGGCAAATTTAGTCGATCGGAATTTTAAACTTGTTAGTTTTTCAGTACTTTCATTATATCTCCGACCGGGAATGTCATTTGATCGGTAAACCACGTCTGATTGCTATAGTTCTTTTAGACGGGTTTGCGAACGTGACATTCGCGTTGATGTTCTGTGTTGTGCTGTAATGTTGCGGATTTGTCGTGGTGGATAGCAGGGTGCAATGATAGTGTTGTTCAGATTTATTTGTACATTTGATATTGCGGGGCGAGCGTCCAACATGTGGACTGCCGTCACTGCCTGTTGTATAATATTCTTTTGGGGCACGACCAGGTTGCGGTCGATGTACCTGTTGTACTATTTTTATTTCTGTACTAGGTTTATCCCGCGAAGGGGTGCACGAATAGCCGGGTTCTGGAGGGCAACGGGTTCGTATCTCATGGCATTGAGAGGCAAAGGGACCTCACTCTAGAATTGGCAGACTATTCGCCGCACTCGTAAGGGGTACAGGTTGACCCAAGGAGGGGTGCTCAATTTACCGGATTCCGTGAAGTGCCGGGTGTTCCATTCACTAAGTTGTGGGGACCACCTCGCTTCAGGTTTTGGCGGGTAACTTGCCGCACCCGTACGGGTCCAGGTTTCATTGCACAGGCTATCCACACGACCAGGGGAACGTCGAGTTTCAACAGCGGCTCTGTGAAACCCGGGGATCCCAGATTATCTGTATTGTTCTGTGATGCTTATTACATATCTGTAATGTTGCATATTATCACGCCTGGAGCGATTACTGTATATTAGTATATATACTATTAGATGTTGTATATGTTTTACACCCGCGCTAGTCCAGTCCCCGCTCTGTCGTTAGTTAAGTAACCTAACGGGTGATGACGGGACCCAGTGACGAATGCGGATGGCATATACGTACATTTTATTTTCGTTCTTTTCTGGTGTGATTGATTGATGGGACTGCATTGATTCTTATCAATACAAAGATAAAACAAACCTATAATTGATGTTGTTGGAACAAATTTTAAAATTATTATAAAGACGTTTCCTTTTGTTTTGCATAGCGGTATTCAGTTGGAATATCCTGCACCTCATTCCACGAGGAAAGAACCGAGATCCCTTCACCGGGAGTGACTTCTTTAACAAAAGGTTTTCGCTACTATATATTTTTATAAAGCTATCAGGTTCCTTCAAACGAGATCAAGTTCATTACGTTAAAGGTTTTTCGCCAAAAACCAGCCGTAATCCTCCGTCGTTTCTTATGGATGGTCAGTAGTATTCAAGCTATGTTTGTTGGCCTACGTCAAGGCATAGTGTTTGGTAGCTGCTGGGTATTCATTTGTTGCATAGATAGATGCATTAGTTTAAGTCAGACGTACACCTTGTTGGCCTACGTCAAGGGCTTGTACGATGACTTAAGTTGATCAGGACAACGACAGGTAGAACTTGACATGTTGCTTATGACTTGTTGGCCTACGTCAACGTCATAAGAGCATGGGATAAAAATTACATCGGGAGTTTCAAACATACAAGAAACTTGCCAGACTTGCGCATACCTTCTGGAGTGTGTTGACTTGAGTGGCTTCCATCAAGTTATCATGCGATGATAGTTGGATCCCGATTCTCACTGATGAGTTGGTTTACTCTTCGGGTGACCCCGACTAATTCTTCTTTCAGGTTTGGAGGAGAATTTGAGATAACAGTGGGAGGTTTCCTTATTAGATAAAGTGATAACCATTCTGATTTAGGCTAGAGTGCACGCAGAGTGTTTCTTTTCTCTCTCTCTTATGGCAGCAACTTTTGACCGACCCTAGACTATGACTCGGTGACCAAGTTAACCGAACTTTCTTATAATACTGGCTTTTGGATTGTCTATAATTGCATAAGTCATTGCAGCTCCTTCTTTTACCCTTTGTATTTCTCAGAACACCCCGTATCACTACGGACATCCACTTCCATTGGATAGATCCATCGTATGGTTATATACGAACTCGAAGGGAATTCTTCGAGGATGGATCTAGGTTCAGGAGAAATAGAATTGATTTATTTAGTTGTCTTTTATTATCACCTTCTCTCAGTTTGCGAGTACTCCTAGGATTAGGAGAGTACACCTATTACGCTTATTGGATAGTCTTATTCCAAACCATAGGCAGGTGCCAAAAGGTAGGGAATGAAGAAAACCAATTAGCCTAAGTAGGGTGTGCAGAAGGTAATATGAAAAGACAAATAAAGGAATTAGAAAGAGGGCAAAGTAAATTGCGACTATTTACATTCAGACCAAACCACGTATTTCATCGCCACTCCTACTTCACCTTTAATTTCTCCAGAACAACTCGTATCACTACGAATATCCAATTCCATTGGATAAATCCATCGTATGGTTATATACGAACTCGAAGGATATTTTTCGAGGATGGATTCTGGTTCAGGAGAAATAAGAATAAGGTATTATTCAGTTGTCTTTTATCGCCACCTTCTCTCAAGTTGCGAGTACTCCTAGGATTAGGAGGGTACACCTATTATGCTTACTGGATATTCTTCTTCCAAACCATAGGCTGGTGCCGAACGGTAAGGAAGGAAGAAACAACTTAGCCTAATGATGGTGTACAGAAGGTAACGACTAAAGACAAATAAAGGGAATTGGAAAGATGGCAGGGAAATATACGGTTAAAGTCATGATATGGATTATGGAAGAGGCATTACTAAAGAATACCAAGAAACCCCTACGAAACATATTTATGTTTCATATTCACTGTGCATTGTTAATTGAAAACTGATTTCCAGATTAGATACTTACTCCAGGGTATATATTTACCAGGTATGATTCTCACATCTGCATGGTTTTACAGATGTTGAGTGGGAGCGAGTTATTGGGAATTAGGTGATCATCCTCATTATATCGGAATTCGTTGTAATTGGTGATATTTGAGGAAATCGCCTGGGAACAGTTTTCAACCTACGATGCACAGGTTTTGAGTTATTCAACTCAGAGGACTTATACAGAGTATTGTATGTTGTCCAGTGTCCGTCAGGACAAAGGGGTTGGTCCTCGTACTATATTCTGTTTACTTGTAACTTCTCTAGTTTTTAGACAAGTGTTTCGTAGAAATACAATGTCTAAGTTTTGAGAAGTTGTGGGTATAGGAATAAAGTAGAGAACCAAGTGTCACAAGTATCGGGATTCTTCAAAGAAATCGAAGATGTAGAGTCTTGTGATTAGTATTCAATTGATAGTAATGGTTTTTGAGAAACTTGTTTCTCTTTCAGGTTACTCATAATTGGATGGATTCCTAAGTTGAGTAATACTGATCAGCCTCTCTCTATTAAGTTATTATGCACTGGAGACAGCTGCATAATTTGAATTCGGTTCCAATTAAATGAGTGCCAAATTTCTATATTGGATATAGAACGATTCATATCTTAACGATGTTAAGGTAAGGTGAGTTGTCCAGCTTATGCTTAAAACCAGACACTGGATAACTCAAGGCACGTTTCTGTAATGGCAGTTTGCGGGTTGACCCAAGCTTCGACGAGGGTTGATTTTCTACCATCCGGAAGATCAATAGTGATATTGTTCTTGACTCGCCACAGTTTTATTAAAATGGATTTTTTCAGAAAACAGCAGTGGGAGCATGGTAGAACTGGAAGTGATTCCAGAACCGCAAACGATTACGGAAAGTTTAATAGGACCTATATATTCAATCAGGTTTGACATTCCAATAGCCACTCCGCAGACATGGTGGGTAACCTCAGACACCCGAGAGGTACTCCGGTAGCCTCAAGGACGGTGACAGGGAGGTTCTTGCTTACCCAGACTTGACACTACTGTTGTTCCAGGCTATGAGACCCGGTAGGAGATTATGTATACCGTCGTTCTAAACTAGTTTTAGAAGTATACGTATATATTATTCTGCCAGAGGGTTGTCGTAGTCAGTGGGAGCAGCGGAAGCATAGTGGGCAAGTAGCTAGTGTCTATTTATAGACTTGAGCAGATATAGCGGAGATAGATCATCTGATTTTTGATGTAACAGTCATGGGTTTGACTTCATCAGAATAGGGGATGGATCAGTTAAGAAGGTAGTAAGGTGTGATGTCCTGGTATTTGGATGACATACACAGAGTAGGAAGTAAAATTCCTATACTACGAACGGTTGTACTGAGGTCATCACACAGTTGTTTCTCCACAAAGGATATGGATATAATATCAAACATTCTGGTTACTAGATTTGATGGTTTTAGATCTATATTTGGGTAGTTTCCCAATGTGAGTACTTCGACTATATTCTAATAGTATTTTAGAATCAATGACCCCTGGCATGGTGGTGAACCTGCAGGTGATGGAGTCACCCTCTCTAAAGGTGTCTTACAGACTAAAGGGGAGAGGGATGTGCATGATTGGCAGATCACTTGCTTAGGCAATTGAGTCAATCGTGAGATGTCAAGTACCACACCAGATGTTGTTATTGCACTAGATGCAATAAGTTTATATTAATCCAATCCTGGAGAAACATTAGGAAGCAGTTTTAGAACATAAGTACATGTTCTACGGATTTGATGACGGCAGCCTCCTTCGGGAGATAGTTATTATTCCAGGCTTCATAAGTGACATACATGACAGAGTGATTGTCAGAGTTATAGTTTTCCCTCTGACGATGGACAGTATTATGGACAGGTGGTCCAAAAGGATACTGTGGGAGGCATAGTGCTAGACACTGATTAGTTTCAGTGATCGATACAGTCTAAGAAGTTTGGATTTGAAGTTCATTCATGAACTAGGTCCCATCAAATATTCAGACATATTCTAAGACAGGTATTACTCAATTCGGAAGATAGTCTTCTCCGCGAAGTTGAAATATAGAGAGATACAGAAAGAAACACCGAAACGGATCCACTCACTGAGGTTATTTCTCGAACACAACAATTTTGCAAATGAGCTTTGTGAAACTGATTAGTAGAGGAGTTGGATGCTCGGTATCACACGAGCTGTGAGTACACGACATCGCAATAATTAGCCTTAAGTGCAAGTGGGAGATTGTTGGATATAGTGCCCTCAAAGTCAATTATTGGATCGCAGGTACGTGATTGCAATGATTGAGGTAGGACCTATAACCGATAAAACAGTCTTACTCGAGATGATAGTATGCTATCTGGTTTGTCTTTATCATCATGATAGAGCCCATAGGATTCTTGTTTGACTACCGGCAGTATGATGGTGATCATATATGTGGGAGTTGGGGTCTATAAGCATATTCTTAAAGAGTCCCTAGTCGAGGGAGTTTCGAGACAGGGCATCGATACTCCAGAGTAGACTAGTGTATACAGTCGAGACTCCGACGAGGGGCGGTGGCCGGTCTCACAAGCCACTGGTGTCAGTTGGATCACCTAAGATGTATACAGGTGCTCATTGGGTTATGAGTACACCGGACAGGACTCGCCGGGAACATGCTAGTTGGTATTATACATATCGTCAGATAGCAGTTCCCTGGTGACATGTGTACAGGTTAGTTCATTGACCTGAGGTCGTCATTTGTCTCGTGTGAGTTCCCACTGTGCTTAGATTACTACCCTACCACGCTGAAAGGAGTTGTGCAAACAGGTTTTAGTTGGGTACAGTCCCGAGCCACATTGGAGGCAAGTGAGCGGATCTTCGGGGATTCGTCTCTTCCGGTATTGGGGGTGAGATCGTGCTGTGTTTAGGAGAGCCATTACACGAAATCCCTGGCCAGGGTAATCGAGATATACTGGTAGGTATACCAGTAGTATCTCAGGGTGTTCTGGGCTGCTCTCTGACACGACTTATGCAGCTATTGGGGGTCTGACGTTTACCGACCCTCTATGCCGTATATGCGATACTCATAGACGAATGTTCCGGACTGTACAGATATTGTCACTGTCAGGCTCAGTAGGGTTTATAGATGAGTTCGCTCGTCAGCTTCCCTTCCAATCAATACATAGGCAAAACGTTACGTACAGCTTGTACCTCTGACGTGCTAGGGGTTATACCCAGTGCCAGTGTACTGATGAGTCATTAGAGTCCCCCACAGACACTTTCCCAAGTTCGGGCGAAACGTTGTAGATGCCGTATGGGTTTATGGCAAGGTTCGGAAAAAGCACGTGCGTTTTCGCACGTGTCAGTTTTCGGGCAGATAATACTGGTAGGCTTTGGTTTAAGCCGGAACCCAGTATTATACTGTGTAGATATAATATCTTTGTCTCAGTTGCATTTATATTCGGTCGTAATACAAATGCGGGTATGTTTATACCGATACGGAGTTATCCTGAAATTCGTTTCGGGATGATTTTTGGAAGTTGCCAGTTTCCAGTTTTCTATCAGCCGTATTTTGACATTCGGTTAAATACGGATTTGTCTTTTCGTCTTCCGGGTGAGTCATGCTTCTAGAAGGTTCTAGAAGTGATGACAAGGCTTGTGACTCACTTAGGTCATTAATGGTTCATTAATGATGGAGGATGACTAAGTTAATTGTGATTGGTTTGCATTTATTGATTTCTAGTGATTCATTCTTTGTGATAAGTATGAAGGGATATGGTCACCCTCCTCCTTGCTCCTACACTCACCCTCCTCTTCATAAAAAGTGGCCGGCCCCCTCTTTGTGTGTGTGTGTGATTTTTGATTCATTCTCATTAGAAAAGATTATGACACTAGTGTATGGAAATTTCATATAGTTCAATTTCCATTCACCCGATTTCCAATTGGCAACTTCTGTTAACCGTTCGTCCATAGTCTTGGACGTAACGAGACAAAGTATTCTACTCATTCTCTACTTCATCTTGGTCGTCTCTTTTAGCAAACTTGACGAGCGAGGTGCCTCGGTTCAGAGGCGGGAGCCCGTTTAAAGATCCGTCGACGTGGTGCCACCTGGACGACGAGAGCGGAGATCGAGCGAGTTCGGATCAGTTGCAACATAGCGTGGGATGATGGTTGAAGACCGAAGGACTCGGATCATTCGGTATAACAATTCTACCCTCTTTACAATTTGTTAGTTTAGCTTTAATGGACGATCCGGGATAAAGTACGCGATAGCGCCAGTCATAAAAGTTTTGTTCCGCATATCGGCGTCTGTTAGACGGCCGGGGCGCCGCCGCGTACTTACATTCTATACCTGTTATGAGCATACATTCGATTGCACTACAGATTTACCTGACCTTGCTACACATGACATATATTTACATATCGATGCACCGGACATGGTACCCTGTACTTACCGACTCAACCTGTTGTACCATGACCTGACTTGTTACCTGATCTCATGCCTAATGCCAACAAACCTGACTTGGGGTCCTCATGGACCACTCCTGTTGTCTATCCAGACAAACCTGCTTTTACCTGATCCTGTGTTGGCATTAGTTCTTGACTATTGAATACCTGACCTGACATACATAACTTGGGGGTATGGGGAAATCAAAGGTGAAACCGACTTGTAACTCAACAGTTCGATACCTGTTCTGATCAGTCTTACGGGCTTGGCCAGTCCGGGAGTGATGATGCTGACATCACTCGTCCATCCTGCTATCTATTACTGCCTAGCGGCACGTCTCGGATTCAGCCCCGAGGGTCTTGACCGTGGTCCCGGGCATGCACGGGATACTATTGAGTTACATCGACGAGTCACTAATTGATTTCAAAGACTTTAGAGTAGAAACTTGATAGGACAGTTTAGTTACCACTGCACATTACCCTGCACTGTTATTTCATAGTACTGCTTTATTCATGTTCATCCCTGCATTGCTTATTACCATGTTCATATTATATTATCGGTTGACATGACGCGCTGACGTCTGGGTTTTGCATGGCCCAGATTCCTTACCACTGTCGGCGACCGAGCAGGAGTACTCCAGCCAGCAGGCTGATCTGTGAGTTCCATAGTGATTAGTTTATTTATTTCATTTCATTTCCAGATGTGAGCCCGCATTATGGGACGTACTATTTATTTATTGTATTGGATCATTTGCTTCCGCACTTATTGTTTATTGACTCTTGTTATTATGGATTTGGACATGTGTTAGATTAGTTTATTTATCTTGTTCTTGATATCTCTACAACCGTAATGTGACTGTGGATGGATACTTCCTACCCACAGGTAGCATGGTTGGCTATGTCACGTGCCCAATCTTGCGTACTCTGGGAAGCGGGGCGTGACATGGTTCTTTTGGTATCAGAGACATAGGTTAGTTGGGTTGATTCTTTTGTAGTTGGGTATTGTACCCGATACACGAATCAGAATACCCGTGCTTAGGGAACATGTCCTGCCACCTCGACCGTTTTACCATCCTTGAACCATTCTTCAGGATCATGTCGACATGCAAACTTACTTTGCATGGTCAACTCGAAAACCTAATTTCTTGTTATCTCTAGGACTTAGGCGACTTGGGTGGAGTTAAGTAATTGCGGCTATGATACCGCGGCATAGCTACAATGCGGCACTCTATTTAAGTATCTTGGAGTTCTAGCCTTGATTTATATATTGAATCTATTATCATGCTAATGTTGGGTGTTTTGATTTCAGGACTATGGCAGATAAGAATTTCAAGACGTATCAGAGGCGCGTGGATGAAGCCGCCATGTTAGGAGTGATACATGGGATGTTGGAAAATCAGAAGAGGCAAACTGAGCTGATCCAGCAGCAAGCAGATTCATTTCAGGAGGGTTTGCAGGCCATTCGGCAGTCTGTAAACACCGCTGTAGCGAAGCCAGTTGACCGAGTAGGGACCGTGGCAGATTTCAGACGTTTGGGTCCTACTACTTTCACTGGTCTGGAGGAGCCGTTGCCAGCCGAGCAGTGGCTAGTGGACACGGAGAATTTGCTGATTGCGGCACAGATCCCAGAGGACAAGAGAGTTGATGTGGTGCGCATTCAGCTGGTGGATTACGCCCGAGAGTGGTGGCTTGTGGAGGAGAACCGCTTGCCCAAGCCAATCAGTTGGGCGGATTTCTCTAAGAGTTTCCTGGAGAAGTTCTTCCCGCGGACTGCACGGGAGGAAATGGAAGAGAAATTTATTGGGCTGAGGCAAAATGGAGCACCTGTGGACGTACATGCAGCGGAATGGACGAGACTCAGCCGCTTCGCTGGACCCTTAGTCGCCAAGGAGGCAGACAGGGCGCGAAGGTTCTTGCGCAGTTTAGATGTGGACATCCAGAGGCAGATCGTCTCCCTGGGTTTGACCACTTTCTCGCAGGTTCTTACGGCAGCCAGAGAGCAGCAGAGTTTATCGGGAATGAAAGGGAACCTTCAGCAGACAGCAGTTGCGGCCAGGAAGCCCGCATTTGTACCTAACCGAGATCATGGGCGCAGAAGTATTCCAGTGGACCGTCGAGGTGTAGCACCCATGAAGAAACATGTGATAGTTGATCGAAGAAAGAGCATGACTTGTGACTACTGCCATTTACCTGGGCACGTGCATAAGGAGTGTCGAAGGAGACTGGGACTTTGTCTGGTGTGTGGAGCGGCCGATCACGCAGTTGGTGCTTGTCCGTCGAAGCTTCGCACGAGAGATGATATACAGAAGCCTCCGCAGAGACCGTTCCAAGGGCAGAAACAGCTAACTCAAGGACCTAATCAGGCTCGAGCTTTCACGTTGACAGCTGAGGAAGCTAAGGCATCAGGAGAAGTGGTTTCAGGTACTTTACTCGTTCATGGTTTTCCCGCATTGGCATTATTTGATTCCGGAGCATCCCACTGTTTTATGTCATCCAAATTTATAACTACACACTCGATTACCTGCACGACCCTGTCTAGTTTTTGGGACATACACACTGGGAATGGGAAAATCATAGCTAGCAAGGAGTGTAGAGATTGTACAGTTGTTGTGTGCGGACGGGAGCTCTTTGCAGATTTCTTGGTGATAGATACGGGCAGCTATGAAGTTGTCTTGGGAATGGATTTCCTTGGCACTTTCCACGCCCACATTAACTGTAGGGCAAGGAAGGTAATTTTCCAGATTCTCGGACACCCTCAGTTTACCTTCACTGGGGGAAGCAGTTCTGTCGGGCCAGTCGAGTTCAGGGCTAGGCCGACACGCAGTGTTCTTGCAGCAATGGAAGTTGATAGTAATGAAGAGTCGGCAGTTGTTCGCGACTTTATGGATGTATTTGCAGATATATCGGGCTTACCGCCGAAGCGAGACGTGGAGTTCGCAATTGACCTTATTCCTGGTGCAGCACCAGTATCGAAATCTTATTATCCGATGGCACCAGTGGAATTGGAAGAAGTTAAGAAACAAGTTGGTGAATTACTTGAGAAGGGTTGGATTCGAAGCAGCAACTCGCCTTGGGGAGCTCCAGTTCTTTTAGTAAAGAAGAAGGATGGCACGAGAAGGATGTGCATTGATTATCGAGAATTGAACCGGGTGACTATTAAGAACAAGTACCCGATCCCTCGCATTGGAGAACTTTTTGAGCAGCTTAGTGGCGCGAGAGTATTCTCGAAACTGGATTTGCGATCCGGATATCATCAGGTCCGAGTGAAAGCAGAAGACATTTGCAAGACGGCGTTTCGAACTCGATATGGACATTTCGAGTATCTGGTGATGCCCTTCGGAGTGACGAATGCGCCGGCAATATTCATGGATTTGATGAACATGATCTTTTCACCATTCTTGGACCAGTTTATTGTGGTATTCATTGACGATATTCTGGTATACTCGAAGAGTCCGGAAGAACATGCTGAGCATTTAAAGATCGCACTGCAGACGCTGAGACAGGAGAAACTGTATGCGAAGATGAGTAAGTGCGAATTCTGGCTGGAAGAAGTGAAGTTTCTGGGGCATTATGTCGGACGATGGAATCGCCGTCGATCCCGAGAAGATTACAGCAGTTCAAGATTGGCCTATTCCAAGAAATGTGGCTGAGATAAGAAGTTTCCTTGGTTTGGCCGGATACTACAGGAGATTTGTGGAGAACTTCGCTCGTTTGGCAGAGCCGTTAACCAAGCTCACGCGCAAGGAGGTACCGTTTGTTTGGACGGATGGATGTGCATTGGCCTTCGAGACGTTGAAGCAGAAGTTGATAACCGCCCCTATCCTGACCGTACCAGACAATTCGGGAGGACTGGTGATTCACAGCGACGCATCTGGAAAAGGATTGGGATGTGTTTTGATGCAGAATGGGAAGGTCGTAGCTTACGCATCGAGACAACTGAAGACTCATGAGAAGAATTATCCGACTCATGACTTGGAGCTTGCGGCTGTGATCTTCGCCCTGAAGATTTGGAGACACTACCTTTTGGGCGAGAGAGTCGAAGTCTTTACAGATCACAAGAGTTTGAAGTATGTGTTCACTCAGAAGGAGTTGAACATGAGGCAACGCAGATGGTTGGAGCTGATGGCCGACTACGACCTTGATCTTAAGTACCATCCGGGAAAAGTTAACGTCGTGCCGGATGCGCTTAGTCGGTTACCAGCAATTCAGGTATTGACCGCACAGAGGGAGATCATTGCGGATTTTCGGAGATTTGACTTGGAGGTTGTGCTACCACATGCTACGGGACAGTTGATGCAGTTGCAAGTACAGTCGTCCTTAGTTGAGAAGATTAAAGCGGCACAATCGCAGGATCCTAGACTGCAAAAGTTTCGAGAGCAGGTTGAAGCCGGACTACGAACCGATTTACTGATCCACGAAGATGGTTCGTTGAGGTATGGTAGCCGTGTGTGTGTGCCAAAAGGGAATGTGCGTGAAGAGCTTATGAAGGAGGCACACAGTTCAGCTTACTCTGTACATCCAGGAGGGACAAAGATGTACCGAGATATTCGACAGCACTTCTGGTGGGAAGGTATGAAGCGGGAGATCGCTCGCTTCGTGGCTAAGTGCTTGGTGTGTCAGCAAGTCAAGGCTGAACACCAAAGGGTTGCTGGTTTATTGCAACCACTTCCGATTCCTCAGTGGAAGTGGGAACATATAACCATGGATTTCGTGACGGCTTTACCGCGGAGTCCAAAGGGCAACAATGCAGTATGGGTGATCGTCGATCGATTGACCAAGGCAGCTCACTTTATTCCTTTTCGGGTTGGTCAATCGACGGAGACTTTGGCAGAGCGGTACATGCAGGAGATTGTAAGATTGCATGGAGTACCGGTGAGCATCGTGTCCGATCGGGACACTCGGTTCTTGTCGCACTTCTGGAGGAGTTTACAAGAAAGTTTGGGGACTCGATTGAAGTTTAGCACAGCCTATCATCCTCAGACTGATGGACAATCGGAGAGAACGATCCAGACCCTTGAAGATATGTTGAGGGCTTGCATGTTGGACTTCAAAGGTTCTTGGGAGGATCATCTGCACCTGGTGGAGTTTTCGTACAACAATAGCTTCCAAACGACTATTCAGATGGCTCCGTTTGAAGCGTTGTATGGTCGTAAGTGCCGTTCACCTGTTTGTTGGGATGATGTTGGTGAACGAAGGTTACTAGGACCAGATTTGGTGGTACAGACAGTCGAGAAGGTGAATACAATCAGGAAGCATATGAAGGCAGCTCAAGACAGACAGAAAAGTTGGGCTGACACGTCAAGAAGACCTCTAGATTTCGCTGTGGGTGATTTGGTTTTCCTGAAGATATCACCGACTAGAGGGGTGATTCGCTTTAGGAGTCGGGGAAAGCTTAGTCCTCGATTCGTTGGACCCTTCGAGATATTGGAGCGTGTTGGAGAGGTAGCGTACCGTTTGGCGTTACCACAGTCTTTGGCAGGAGTGCACGATGTGTTTCATGTATCTCAACTACGGAGGTATGTTCGAGATGAAACTCACGTCTTGGATCATTCGGAGTTGACCGTACGGGAGGACCTAACTTTTGAGGAGCGACCAGTTGAAATCAAGGATCGAAGAGAAAAAGGTTCTTAAGAACAAGATTATCCCCCTTGTGCTAGTTTCTTGGGGTAATCGATCGCACGGAGAATCCACTTGGGAGCGAGAAGACGAGATCCGGCAGAAGTTTCCTCACCTTTTCCTGTAGTTAGCTATCTTGTACTCTTGGAATTTCGATGACGAAATTCTTTTGTAGTTGGGTATGATGTAACACCCGAGCCCAATAATATTATTTCTATTACTGGTTGAGTGTTAGACATTGCTCATTTCAATTATCCTGCTTGTTTGGTGCTTATTGCTAAATTTTAACCGGCTAAGTCATTTTCGCCTATAACAAATTTTAACGCCTAAAGTGAAATTAAAATATCCATGTTGGCCTACTCGTCGCCACTAGTCGCGTGGTAGCGTCCGCGTGTCGAGATTTCATCCCGTTCGGCGAAACGGGCAAGTTTGGACGGCTACGCGCGCGTGCAAGTGTCCGACTTGGGGGCATGCATTTTAATCATAAAACACCTCATTTCAAAATTTGGAACTCGCTTAAAATCCTATAATTTGAATTTGAAACATTTGGGCGCAACCCGGACGCGATTTGGAAATGTTTCATTTAGCGCCGAAATACCTATTTAAATTAATAAAATAAAACTATATAATATATTCTGTTACTCAGATTTAACCTTCAAATCCTTTTAATCTTTCAAATTTCATCACGAGATTTTCCTCCCAGCCAATCACGAGGGATTAAATCCCTCGTGGGCCCCATCACCCATCACCCATCTCTCTCTCTCTCCGTCTCTCTCTATCTCTCTCTAATCTCACTCTCTCTCTATCTCCTAAAATCTCTCTCTCCCTCTCTCCTATAACTCTCTCTCTCTCTCTCTCTATTTTATTTATTTTGGCAACTGTTCCTTCTTCTCCCCACGAGAAAACTCGCAGAACCCACGAACCCTACCCGAGCCCTCTCGTCGCCGTCGCCGCCGCAGTCCCCGCGCCGACAACACCACCACCACCACCGTCTTCCTCCCTTCACCCTCGTCCCGACCTCCTCATCTTCCTCCTCCTTCCCTCGCTGGCGTTGCAACTGCAACAAAGCCCAACCCTAACACCAACCCTAGTTCGCCGGACAAGCGCCGTCGACCCTCGCCGTCGTTGCCAGAGCCACCGCCGACCACCTCCTTCTCCCTCTGAACACCAGATCAGGCCAGCACCCCCTCTACTCACTGCACCCCGATCCAACCACCTTCAATCCTTGCCGCGCCACTGTTCTTCGCCGCCGGCGGCCCCCCTCGCCGTCGAACCCGTCACGGTTGCCACCTTTGCCACCCCTGTAAGCACCTCTTTACCTTCTCCATTCGTGTTAACCCCTCGCTGGTCTTTAGTGTCCGTGTGTCGTATTTTTGCTAATTAGTCGCCATTTTGACATTTCGCCGGATTCCGGCCGTGCCGACGACTTGACCCGACTCTCCAGCGAAGTACTCTGGTCCGTGTGGTCCCGCTGTTCGCTGTTTGGACTCGATCCGTGGCCCGTGCATCCGTCGCGCGTTTTCCGCCGACGTTGCGTTCGTGTTTTTCGGTTTGCGAAACCGTCGAGGCAAGTATCCGAATACTTGCTCTAACATGCTAATATACAAGATCGAGTCTTGTTATGCATTTGATTATTATATTATTTAATATAACAACACAGTGATGGTGATATCGATAGTATAGTATAGCTTAGAATTGATGGTTGCAATTATCATTAACATTGAATCATTATAGTAGCTTCGTGTAATTAATTGGTCTGCTATTAATCCATGCTTTAACTAACTAAACCAATTAGAACGTCCTCGCTTAATTCGTTAGATCATCCATGTGACTATTATCTATGCTTTAGTTTTAATTTCATATAGCTTCATTGCTTTATGTTATTGATATTGCTTTACCCTGTGATTAGTGCGCCCCACGGGTGCTCGAACCTGTTAATAAGATAATACAAAGCACCACTGTGATTAAATGAACTATTATTGTTATTTACTGTTTCCTGCTGTTGTTCCTTATTCGCTTCTATACCTGTTATGAGCATACATTCGATTGCACTACAGATTTACCTGACCTTGCTACACATGACATATATTTACATACCGATGCACCGGACATGGTACCCTGTACTTACCGACTCAACCTGTTGTACCATGACCTGACTTGTTACCTGATCTCATGCCTAATGCCAACAAACCTGACTTGGGGTCCTCATGGACCACTCCTGTTGTCTATCCAGACAAACCTGCTTTTACCTGATCCTGTGTTGGCATTAGTTCTTGACTATTGAATACCTGACCTGACATACATAACTTGGGGGTATGGGGAAATCAAAGGTGAAACCGACTTGTAACTCAACAGTTCGATACCTGTTCTGATCAGTCTTACGGGCTTGGCCAGTCCGGGAGTGATGATGCTGACATCACTCGTCCATCCTGCTACCTATTACTGCCTAGCGGCACGTCTCGGATTCAGCCCCGAGGGTCTTGACCGTGGTCCCGGGCATACACGGGATACTATTGAGTTACATCGACGAGTCACTAATTGATTTCAAAGACTTTAGAGTAGAAACTTGATAGGACAGCTTAGTTACCACTGCACATTACCCTGCACTGTTATTTCATAGTACTGCTTTATTCATGTTCATCCCTGCATTGCTTATTACCATGTTCATATTATATTATCGGTTGACATGACGCGCTGACGTCTGGGTTTTGCATGGCCCAGATTCCTTACCACTGTCGGCGACCGAGCAGGAGTACTCCAGCCAGCAGGCTGATCTGTGAGTTCCATAGTGATTAGTTTATTTATTTCATTTCATTTCCATATGTGAGCCCGCATTATGGGACGTACTATTTATTTATTGTATTGGATCATTTGCTTCCGCACTTATTGTTTATTGACTCTTGTTATTATGGATTTGGACATGTGTTAGATTAGTTTATTTATCTTGTTCTTGATATCTCTACAACCGTAATGTGACTGTGGATGGATACTTCCTACCCACAGGTAGCATGGTTGGCTATGTCACGTGCCCAATCTTGCGTACTCTGGGAAGCGGGGCGTGACACCATGAACAAGAAACTGACGCTGACTACCTACGCAGAGTCCTTGAAAAGAAGGACAAAGAAGCCGCAGAGCAAGCGGCTAACATAAAACAAATGGCGCTTCTCTTCCAAGATATGGTAGGAATGATGATCCAGCAAGATCCTCCTGCTGAAGATCCTCCGATTGTCCTTGAAGATGACAAAAGAGAGACATCGAATCCTCCTCCGGCTCTTTCAGCAGCCAAGGAAGAAACCATTTCCAAGGCCGCACTGGATGACCATATAGCTCAGCAAATACGAGCTCACCAGGCAAATGAAGCGGCTGGGCAAATTGCTAGAATCGGACGACCCTACCCGGGCTGGTATGACCAAATTAGTTACCCACCGAGATATACGATCCCTAAGTTCCACGTATATAAGGGGACGGGAAATCCGCATCAGCACGTCGCTCAATTTAGAGCCATGTGCGGCAACACTGGAGGTGATGATAAATTGCTGCTCCGCCAGTTTGTTGGCAGCCTGTCGGAAACGGCATTTGAGTGGTACTCTGAACTCCTAAATGACTCTATCAAGACATTTACAGAGATGGAGCTGCTGTTCACACAGAGATTCGCGAGTGCTAGAGGACGCACCCCGATAACAGCACTGATTAATGCCAGGATAAGGCCAGGCGAAACGTGGGTCCAATACGCAACACGATGGCGGAACCTATGGTCGAAATGCGAACAACGCATAGAAGAGGCTCCTGCAGTAGGCATGTTTGTGGGTACCCTTGATCCGCAAGCGACCATCTCAGAGTTCATGATGTTCTTCAAGCCGACCACCTTCCAGGCATTGATTGACAAGCTATCCCAAATGGACCAGATGGGCCATAAGCCTTCCTCTTTAAAGACGGAGCCTTGGAATGAAAAGGGCAAAGGGAAAGCAACCTTCGTCGCCAACGCTCAACAACAACCGAGCAACTTAAAGCCGGTTGTTCGCCAAAACAACGTGCGTCCACGCCTATCCCTCGAGGAGAGACTGGGACGTCCTTACTCGTTTCCCCAGGATAAAACGAGGAAACTGTTCGAACTGGCAGTGCGCAACAGACTCATCAATTTGCCGGATCCAAAACGTCCGTTGCAGCCAAGCGATGTCAACAATCCCAATTATTGCCCTTACCACCAAACGGTAAGCCACCCGATCGAGGATTGCTTCGTTTTTAAGGGATGGATCGAGGATCAGTACCTACAAGGCAAGTTTGCGCTGTCTGAGAAGTGGAAAGTAAACCCACCACAACCGCACACTCCTAAGAAGACAGACACACCGGGGGCAACTTGTTCTTTTGTTGAAGAAGCCCCATGGGAGGTCGTTCTTTCATCCAAAACCAAAAGGATGCTGAGTGATCTTCATACGCGCCCGGTGGTCAGATGGAAGAACCCGCTCGAACCTCAAATCATCGAGGGGATGCTGAAACCACGCCCAATTCCAAAGATCGGTGATGATAGCCAAAGCGCTCACACTCAGCCGTCAAAGTTGTCGAAGAAGAAGACCGAAAAGCCCGTGAAGCTTAGTGACAAGTGCACGGACATGCAAAAGCAGATTGACGCGTTGGAAGAATACAATCAAAAAGCGCGGACTCCAATCACACGCCAAGAATTTCTCAGCCACGTCATTAAGGACGGAGATGATGACAATGGAGAAGACTCGTCGGATGAATCTGAAGATTATGTGGCAAGCTGCCATATGATCTCTCACTCGTTGATAAACGACGAAGGAGCTCCTTACACAGATAAGCTGGGGGCAGATCCTGAGCCAGAACTTCTAGGACCATCGGACGAAATGATTGATGCATTCCTGAACGAAGCCCGTCTTAAAAGCAAAGCCGATCGAGAGCGCGAGATGGCCATATTCGAGAAAGCCAAACGCCGACGACTAGATGAAAGGGCCGAAATACTCCCACCGGATCAAAGTACATCCGCCGCAAATAAAAGCAGATTCAAGATGAGGAAAAGATTCGCCAAAGCCATATCGATGGGAATGAAGCTCCCCTCTTTCAGAGGAAATTCTCCCACCGATATATATCTTGATGAAGCGGACATGCATCTTAACTTCTACTTATATCATCAGAAGATTGCACACCCTACTGAAGAATGCAATGCCTTTAAAAACTGGTGGCAGGAATACGTTGCTCACCGGCAGCACGTTCAGCGATTGAAGCGCGAAGCTCGTCGGAAACAGAGCACGACAAATGAGCATATGAAAACTGCCGGCAATGGTTACATGGTTGACGGCAGAAGATCGCAAGCCCTCACCTTCGGGAGCAATTCTGAAGAAGAAATGACTCTCAGCCCTCTCTTCAAAGAATCCACCTCAGGAAAAGAGGAAGAAAAGAAGAGCTGCGAGAACGTTCAGCTGCGCAATCGCACGCTATCCGAAAAGAATCTCGGACCCGCAAACAAGGGATCGAACAAAAGGGATAAGGGGAATGGAAAAGCGACCTCCGTCGCCAATGCTCAACAACAGCCGAGTGACCCGAAACCGTTTGGTCGTCAAAACAACAAGCCGCGATACCTCAATGAGAAGTTGAAACGTCCTTACTCGTTTCCCAGAGATAAAACAAAGAGACTGTTCGAGCTAGCGGTGCGCAGCGGGCTCATCACTCTGCCGGATCCAAAACGTCCGTTGCAACCAGGTGACGTTGACAATCCTAACTATTGTCCCTACCACAAAGTAATGGGTCACCCACTCGAAAATTGCTATGTCTTCAAAGGCTGGATTGAGGATGAATACCAACAGGGCAAATTCGCGTTGTCTGACAACTGGAAGGTGAACCCACCACAACCACATGCTCCGAAAAAGATGGACATGCCGGGGGCATCGTGTTCTTTCATAGAGAAAGCCCCATGGACCGAAAAGTCCATAAACTAGAAACTCGCCTCAAATATGGCAACGATAGACCGAAACGTCGTTAAACTAACGATGGACCACTATGTCCTAAAACTGGCTGTAGACCGAAAAGTCAGTAAACTAGAGATTCGCCTTAAATACGGTGACGACGGACCGCAATGTCCTAAAACTTGCAAATGACCGAAACGTCGTTAAACTACTATCAACCCGCGGCATCCTCAGGCCGGCGTGGTAAAAAAAAAAGAAAAAAAAGAAAAAAAAACGGTAGGTCCACAAGTAAAATGGGCACGGATGAAAACCCAAAAGGGCTCCGTGAGTAAAAACAGCAGGGCTACCGGCGAGTCTTGTGAAAACCCGAAAGGGCGCAACCTCGTTAGAAAAAAAAAGAATAAAAAAAAACGAAAACGGTATGACCATAAGCAAAATGGGCACGAATGAAAACCCGAAAGGGCTCCGTGAGTAAAAACAGCAGGGCTACCGGCGAGTGTTTGTGAAAACCCGAAAGGGCGCAACCTCGTTAAAAGACACTTATAGGGTCCTCTCGACCTTATAAGGAGAAACCACCCGCGTGAGATCCTTACGACTCACAAGGGAGTAACACACTTAGGGATCCTCACGATTCCTAAGGAGAAAATACACTTGCGAGATCCTCACGACTCGTAAGGAGAACTCTCTTATGAGACTCTCACGGCTCATAAGATTTGAAAGTCTTAAGTTACAGAAACCTTAACCTGTTCTTAAGCAACCCCCACAACCTTCGATATTGCCCTACAAGCGGCTCATATTGACCCTTGTATACAATCCACGGGCACGAATAAATATTTCCCTAACAAAGTCCCATCCGTGACTAGGGATATGCTTGTACAGCAAACAACACTTGTAAGTTCTCTCGACTTATAAGGAGAAAACCCTTTTGTAAGATCCTTACGACTTACAAGAGAACATGCACTTAGGAATCCTCACAATTCCTAAGGAGAAAAAGCACCTACGAGATCCTCATGACTAGTAGAGAGAAACACCTTTATGAGACCCTTACGGCTCATGAAGTTTGTAATACCCAGCTCTTTTATACCAAAATCCGCATTCTGTTGCTTTATAATTTTATTTATTTTATTTTATAATCTTATTTATCGTACTTACAATTTTATTTATTTTTATTTTATAATTTTATTTATTTATAATTTTACTTATCTTATTTATAATTTTACATATCCTAAACCTAACTAAATTTCCCTGTTCCTTCTCAACTCTTTATTTTCTCGGCCCGGCCCTCCTTCCCTTTCCTTCACAATTCTTTATTTTCTCGGCCCGTCCCTCCTCAGCCCACACAAATTAAACGATTTCTTTTTAATCCAAGCCCAGCCCGCTTCACTTCAATTCTCCAACAGCCCGCAGCCCGCTTCAACCTTCGACCCGACCCGACCCGCACCAACAGTGCGTCTTCCCCAACGGCTCTCCCGCCAATCTCGCGCGCGTTTCCTTCGCCGTCTCCCTCGCCCTCGCCCCCGCCCCCGCTCTTGCGCGTTACACCCACGATGCTCACCCCCTCGTCTCCCCATCTCTTTTTCCCCTTGACTCCCATCACTTTCTCATCCTTCTTCCTTTTTCCCGCTGCCACTCCCAACACCGCGACTACCAAAGCCTCACCCTCCTCGTTGTCGTCGGCGACCACCATCACCGAACACCCCACCCCTCTATCCACCTCCTCTCTCGCCGACACCCTCTCCATCACCGGGGCTCGAGCTCGAGCTCGAGACGATTTCACTGCAAACCCGAGCCCCTCTCTACGTCACGTCGACTCCGCCACCACCTACAACTCCAGCAACCACCGCCCCGAGCTCCCCACTACGACTCGTCGACCCGAGCACCACCCTCATCATCACCCTCGCCATCTCTCTGCACCTTTCTCCCTCCTCTGTTCTCGAGTTCTCTGCTCCCTCTCTTCCCTCTTCCTTTAACTCCTCCCATCTATCTCTCCCGCTGCCTACATCTCACTCTCTCTCTCTGCCTACCCTCTCCCCCTGCTTCCCTCTCTCTATTCTCTCTCATCTGTCAGACCTCTGTCACTCTCCCTCTCTCACTCTGTTCTCTCATTCTCTCTCTCTCTTAGTTCACTCACTCTCTCTCTCTCTCTCAGTTCTCTCATTCTCTCTCTCTCTCAGTTCACTCACTCACTCTCTCTCTCTCTCTCAGTTCTCTCATTCTCTCTCTCTCCCTCTGTCTACACTCTCTCTCTCTGCCCACTCTCTCTCTCTCTCTCATTTCTCTCTCCCTCCCTCTCACTTCTCTCTCTCACTAACACTCTCACCATCGTCATCATCACCCATCGTCGAACCCCTTGACGCGTAAGGGCCAAGCTTCACAGCCGAGCCCCGACCACCAAACTGCGAGCCGTCGTTGCCGAGACTCGTGTTCGAGCCAAGTCAGGTGCCGAGCCGCGCGTATGCCGCGATCGTGCCGTTGCCGCTGCCGTACCTTCGTCGACACGTGTCCAGGCAAGTTCTTTACTTGCTTACATGCTATTTTACCTAAGTTACAATCGCTAAGTATATAGATTAAAGGTTACAGTTTAAACTAATTATATGCCATAACCTGCTCGACGAGTGTTCCCAAAGAAAATACTTTTCTAAATTGACGGAACTGGATTAATTACTTGGGCCCTTGCTGTGATGAACACCGTGTGCAAGTTTCGCTGGAAAATATGACCGTTAACGATTAAAACAACTACCCCCAAGTCTAATCGTAAAACTGTACTTTTATTGTACCTGAAAACCGTTAAATTCACCATAAATTATATACATACTAGAATGGTGCGTTCAAGGGCTCAAATCGAAGCCGAATCGACGAACTTTAACTCTATACTGATTTCCTGGCATTCCTGTACTTAAATTGTGATGATATTTGGATCGGAGTGCGACTCTGGACTGCAGTCCAGAGCGACTCCAGTTGTTGCTTGCTGTCCCGTAATGGGTACTACAATATCTCCTTAACTCGTAGATTGCGGAACTCCACTGCTTATTATAGGTAAATCTGTTGGCTAGACAACACAATTGATTTCTTTCTGTTTCGTTACCGTTTGATATTTAATCTGTAATTTAAAAGATCGGGACGCATAACAGTCCCAACAGAACCAGAACTGACATATTGGTATTGATTAGTGTATAACTTCTGACGTACAGACGCGATCGAAGATCCGTCTATTGCGTTGAAAACCTTACTGAAAACCCTAGAATTTATCCAACTGTAGCGTCGCTAAAATCTGATCCCAACTGGGATCAAAATGCGTTGCGAAACGGACCTCTGATTCTGAAATTGGATTTCCAGCCGCGAGCGCTTAAAATGAAGTGGTTATAATTAATGATCCTGGAACCCGATTGGCTTGAAACCAAATTTGATGGATGGACAACTGAACATACTAATTACTAGCTGTTTATCATTTCGCTAAATTATATATGTACGTTTCATGATAAATCGTGCAAGTGATAAAATACTGTTTTTGTGACACCTTAATCGTGCTTATATACTGTTCACGCATCATATCATACCCATATCATTGTAATGATAACCTAGTGATATCGTGCATTTACCCAGTGTTAGATTCTAGTGATGATTGTGGCTAGTACGTCAGTGTTCGTGTATCCGTGATTAAGTGAAAGTGATACGTACTTGTACACAATCAGTGACCCTATTATTCTATTGCATTGTCGACGTCTGTGGGATGCGTGTACGTGTGACTATAAGTGGTATGGGACACTTATGGAAGCGCTTGCACGGGTATCACAGATAAGGCACCAGACACTGCCATTTATCTTAGGTATTAGTCGGGACGTGCTTGATGGAGGTCCTGCCTCCAGTTCTCGCGCAGACTTGTCATGGATCGATTAGTATTTAGGGTTATGGTTAGGGTTTGATGTAGACCACGGGGTGTGGGGTAGTTTAAGTGTGAGTTCAACAGAATCTCGGGAGTCCCATGCCGGCTTATATATTTAGGGAGATATATGGAGATTTACAGGGTATGTGATATACACCGTGATATACATGTTACATGTTGGGCCCGTGGTCCCTTACCCTTGGGTTCTACCCTTGGGTGGAGGACACTCGCGAGTGGTTGACTCTCACACTTGGACTGACGATAGGCTTAGTGACCTGTACAGTGAGACTTAGAGACTGATAGGGATACTGGCATTTGTATACCTTATATACTGTGTTGACATATGTGACATATCGTTCTACTGCTTTACTGCTCCGCTGCATTGATTACTGCACACTCATATTCATGCTGTCATTGATTTACTGTTATTCATATCTATTACCACTGTTAGAACTGTCACTTGATTTATATATATTATATTGCTATTGTGTCGCTCTGACGACCTGAGTATGCATGCTCAGTGTGGGGAGAAGATTTAGCCCGGACCAGTGCATCACAGATTCCTTGACTTGCCATTCCGAGTTACATTCGTTTGTTCCACATCAGGTCAATCTTTACATTGTTCCTTTTAGTTACTGCATTTCTCATTACCTGCGCATCATTTACTGTTTACCACGATAAACTAGAAGCCGAAGTGTGACTACGGCAGGACATTTCCTTGACCGTAGGAGCATGGCTGGCCTTGTCTACCCCTCGTATTCTGTATTTTGGGAAGCGGGGCGTGACATGGTTTAGTTGGTATCAGAGCCAGGTTTTGCTTCGATTGGGATTGCAGTTTTCCGTGTAAAGCTTGACAATCCAAGACATTCCTCAGTCAGGATTGTAAACTTCATATCCTTGGTCCATATTCATGTTGATTGTTCAGCTATCCATTCGCCATGGTTTCGGGTGACTTGACAAGGTTACGTGGTTGCAATTGCACTACCGTACTTTATTCAAGTGACTTAAAGTCATACAGTTGATTCCCCACTTGTAATAAATTTATCACCTCTGATATTCTTGAATCTTTGTCCTATCCATATTATATTTTGATTCGTTTAGCTTGTGACTTATATCATTCGCAAAATTGTTGTTTCAGGATCATGTCTTTCAACGACTCTTCATCCATATCCGCTCCCCAGAATCAGACCGTCGAGATTCTGAGTGTACTGCAAGGTTTGAAAGAAGCCCAGGAGCGAACAAACGACTTGTTGGCTGAAGGACTGAGAAGACAGGTGAATCAGGCACCAGCGGGAGTCTCCAATCATAAAGGGATCCCCGTTAGACGAGGAAAAGAGAAGAAGATGAAGCGCCAATTTGTTTCTCCGCGGCAGAAGCAGCAGAAGATCCCATGTTGTGGATACTGTAAGAGACCAGGACATCTTCAGAGGGATTGTCGCCGCGCCCAAGGGAAATGTCTGATATGCGGGTCCAACAAACATCTCATCAACGGCTGCCCAGAAAGGAAATACTACAGGGAGGAGACTCGTCCACACTCCCCACTTCGGCCAAGTGAGGATTACTGCGTAGTTCGAATTTCGAGGATAAAGCGGACCCAACACATGATTCAACTCACGTAACGATGATGCAGCGGTCTAGCAATCAAAGAAGAATTTTTATGTTTTCCAATTTCAGTATTATGTTGTCATCCTCTTATAAACATTTCTTTCGTTTGAACCTTTGTATCCGTCGAACTTTTAGTTGAAGGAAATAAAATTTGAATCGTAATATATGCATCATTCCCTTGTCATTTCCCTTGTTCATACTATTCATCAGCACAACATTTTAATCTTGATTCTTTTAAAATTCCTGCCACCGCTTATCTTTCTATACTTCGTACCCTTAACTATTTTTTCTTGATGTGTTCCGTTGTTTAATCATGACACTTTCTTTTCAGGCAATGGCCCATTCTGGAGCAGCGCCGCATCTAGACGAGGATACACAGTCATGTGTTTCCTTAGATCGCACGCTGATGAGTTCTGACGATGAGATCAACGGTCCCCAGGTCAACTTCGGAAACAACGATACAGAGGACGAAGGAGTAGCCGCCCCAGAGTTTAACGTGATAGCTGATTCCGACGAAGAAGAAGGAGATCCTGAAGAGAACCCTATAGAGGAAGACCCGATAAAGGAAGACCCGATGGAGGAAGATCCCGGTGAAGACCCGATAGAAGAAAATCCAGTTGAGGAAAATCCCGTGGAAGAAAATCCAGAAGGAGAGAATCACATGGAATCAAACCTCGATGAAGAAGCTCCACCCGAGAAAGAAGGACCAGAAAATCAAGACCCTGCTGTGGAAGAACTTCCAATGACGATGCCCGTCGAAATTTAATTCACCTGAGTGCGCGAGCCTACCGCAACCTACTGAATCTCCACAACCGCGACTGACGAGATTTCTTTTGATGTTGTCTTTCTGGCCAAATAAAATGTGTAGAGTTTAGGGCCACCTTTCGTCTTTGGGAATGTCTTGTTTCAAATTTTCTTGAATGAAATAAATCTTCTGAATTCGTAAACCTTTTGATTATTGGTTCGCTTAATACTTGTTTATTGCCCATATCCATTTATTTTTCTGCTGAGTTCCCTGACTGTCCACCCCTACTCATTGTATAGTTTTCACCCTCGTTTCGATTAGAAAGTACCGCACCCTGATCCTTGGAATGAGCCACCATTCATCCTTCGTCTGTGCCTCGAATGAGATCCTTCTGGGAGGAGAAGTTCATAGTGAAATTCTCAAGTTAGCTAACCCCTCAAATCTTGATTCGTGTGTTGTACCGACTGTTGTTTCCCCCACACTTTTCATTTTTGTATTCCTTTGTTGCTCATCCTTACTTCCTGTACTGACCCGATCCCAGTCTCCTTGATCTTCAGCCTAAAGCAACCATACTTCAACCGTTGGATGATCCACACTTCCTTATAATCCTTACCTTAGCTAGCCCTATACATTTTTTGTGTTTTCCTATTACCCTATATATATATTTAGGGATTTTATCATTCGAAAAATTGGTTTCATTAATTTATATTTATCGAAGAATGTATTTTATCGACTATTCCCGTTTTACGCATTTCAAGTACTCCACTACTAGCTTTCCTATTTTTGGTAGCGCAACCTTACACCGCGCAAATTTTATTCCATGTTTTTTTGATTCACTATACAAGTTTTCTAAATCATTTTAAACCTATTTTTCGATACGTTATCCTAAAATGTTATAACCTACCAACAAAATGTTTCACTACTTTATTGTCAGTATCTTATTTTCGAGTATTGTGCCTTTGGTTACTATTATCAATGTTTGTGCCTTATACTTACTATTTCTGATGTATTACTTTTGATATACCTACATGTGCATATAATTGAGTTTCGATTTTATCGAGTACGTCTCGAATATCACTGTTCATTATTGTTATTATTGATATTCTTATATACATATAGGTTGCTTTTGTAGTTGTTCCTGTCTTATATTTATTTAGACTCATACCTTTGTATATTGTTCTTATATATATAAACTTTCAAATTTCGTTATCTGCCTATTTCTAATAAAGCATTACGTGTTAGCTTACAATATAATTGCTTTGGCCTATGTTTGTATAAATTATTGTTTATTTTAAATTTCGAGGACGAAATTTTTGTAAGGGTGGTATGTTATAATACCCAGCTCTTTTATACCAAAATCCGCATTTTTGTTGCTTTATAATTTTATTTATTTTATTTTATAATCTTATTTATCGTATTTACAATTTTATTTATTTTTATTTTATAATTTTATTTATTTATAATTTTACTTATCTTATTTATAATTTTACATATCCTAAACCTAACTAAATTTCCCTTTTCCTTCTCAACTCTTTATTTTATCGGCCTGGCCCTCCATCCCTTTCCTTCACAATTCTTTATTTTCTCGGCCCGTCCCTCCTCAGCCCACACAAATTAAACGATTTCTTTTTAATCCAAGCCCAGCCCGCTTCACTTCAATTCTCCAACAGCCCGCAGCCCGCTTCAACCTTCGACCCGACCCGACCCGCACCAACAGTGCGTCTTCCCCAACGGCTCTCCCGCCAATCTCGCGCGCGTTTCCTTCGCCGTCTCCCTCGCCCTCGCCCCCGCCCCCGCCCTCGCGCTTGCGCGTTACACCCACGACGCTCACCCCCTCGTCTCCCCATCTCTTTTTCCCCTTGACTCCCATCACTTTCTCATCCTTCTTCCTTTTTCCCGCTGCCACTCCCAACACCGCGACTACCATAGCCTCACCCTCCTCATCGTCGTCGGCGACCACCATCACCGAACACCCCACCCCTCTATCCACCTCCTCTCTCGCCGACACCCTCTCCATCACCGGGGCTCGAGCTCGAGCTCGAGACGATTTCACTGCAAACCCGAGCCCCTCTCTACGTCACGTCGACTCCGCCACCACCTACAACTCCAGCAACCACCGCCCCGAGCTCCCCACTACGACTCGTCGACCCGAGCACCACCCTCATCATCACCCTCGCCATCTCTCTGCACCTTTCTCCCTCCTCTGTTCTCGAGTTCTCTGCTCCCTCTCTTCCCTGTTCCTTTAACTCCTCCCATCTATCTCTCCCGCTGCCTACATCTCACTCTCTCTCTGCCTACCCTCTCCCCCTGCTTCCCTCTCTCTATTCTCTCTCATCTCTCAGACCTCTGTCACTCTCCCTCTCTCTCTCAGTTCACTCACTCTCTCTCTCTCTCAGTTCTCTCATTCTCTCTCTCTCTCAGTTCACTCACTCTCTCTCTCTCTCTCTCAGTTCTCTCATTCTCTCTCTCTCCCTCTGTCTACACACACTCTCTCTCTCTCTCTGCCTACTCTCTCTCTCTCTCATTTCTCTCTCTCTCTCTCTAACACTCTCACCATCGTCATCATTACCCATCGTCGAACCCCTTGATGCGCAAGGGCCAAGCTTCACAGCTGAGCCCCGACCACCAAACTGCGAGCCGTCGTTGCCGAGACTCGTGTTCGAGCCAAGTCAGGTGCCGAGCAGCGCGTGTGTCGCGATCGTGCCGTTGCCGCTGCCGTACCTTCGTCGACACGTGTCCAGGCAAGTTCTTTACTTGCTTACATGCTATTTTACCTAAGTTACAATCGCTAAGTATATAGATTAAAGGTTGCAGTTTAAACTAATTATATGCCATAACCTGCTCGACGCGTGTTCCCAAAGAAAATACTTTTCTAAATTGACGGAACTGGATTAATTACTTAGGCCCTTCCTGTGATGAACACCGTGTGCAAGTTTCGCTGGAAAATATGACCGTTAACGATTAAAACAACTACCCCCAAGTCTAATCGTAAAACTGTACTTTTATTGTACCTGAAAACCGTTAAATTCACCATAAATTATATACATACTAGAATGGTGCGTTCAAGGGCTCAAATCGAAGCCGACTCGACGAACTTTAACTCTATACTGATTTCCTGGCATTCCTGTACTTAAATTGTGATGATATTTGGATCGGAGTGCGACTCTGGACTGCAGTCCAGAGCGACTCCAGTTGTTGCTTGCTGTTCCGTAATGGGTACTACAATATCTCCTTAACTCGTAGATTGCGGAACTCCGCTGCTTATTATAGGTAAATCTGTTGGCTAGAAAACACAATTGATTTCTTTCTGTTTCGTTACCGTTTGATATTTAATCTATAATTTAAAAGATCGGGACGCATAACAGTCCCAACAGAACCAGAACTGACATATTGGTATTGATTAGTGTATAACTTCTGACGTACAGACGCGATCGAAGATCTGTCTATTGCGTTGAAAACCTTACTGAAAACCCTAGAATTTATCCAACTGTAGCATCGCTAAAATCTGGTCCCAACTGGGATCAAAATGCGTTGCGAAACGGACCTCTGATTCTGAAATTGGATTTCCAGCCGCGAGCGCTTAAAATGAAGTGGTTATAATTAATGATCCTGGAACCCGATTGGCTTGAAACCAAATTTGATGGATGGACAACTGAACATACTAATTACTACATGTTTATCGTTTCGCTAAATTATATATGTACGTTTCATGATAAATCGTGCAAGTGATAAAATACTGTTTTTGTGACACCTTAATCGTGCTTATATACTGTTCACGCATCATATCATACCCATATCATTGTAGTGATAACCTAGTGATATCGTGCATTTACCCAGTGTTAGATTCTAGTGATGATTGTGGCAAGTACGTCAGTGTTCGTGTATCCGTGATTAAGTGAAAGTGATACGTACTTGTACACAATCAGTGACCCTATTATTCTATTGCATTGTCGACGTCTGTGGGATGCGTGTACGTGTGACTATAAGTGGTATGAGATACTTATGGAAGCGCTTGCATGGGTATCACAGATAAGGCACCAGACACTGTCATTTATCTTAGGTATTAGTCGGGACGTGCTTGATGGAGGTCCTGCCTCCAGTTCTCGCGCAGACTTGTCACGAATCGATTAGTATTTAGGGTTATGGTTAGCGTTTGATGTAGACCACGGGGTATGGGGTAGTTTAAGTGTGAGTTCAACAGAATCTCGGGAGTCCCATGCCGGCTTATATATTTAGGGAGATATATGGAGATTTACAGGGTATGTGATATACACCGTGATATACATGTTACATGTTGGGCCCGTGGTCCCTTGCCCTTGGGTTCTACCCTTGGGTGGAGGACACTCGCGAGTGGTTGACTCTCACACTTGGACTGACGATAGGCTTAGTGACCTGTACAGTGAGACTTAGAGACTGATAGGGATACTGGCATTTGTATACCTTATATACTGTGTTGACATATGTGACATATCGTTCTACTGCTTTACTGCTCCACTGTATTGATTACTGCACACTCATATTCATGCTGTCATTGATTTACTGTTATTCATATCTATTACCACTGTTAGAACTGTCACTTGATTTATATATATTATATTGCTATTGTGTCGCTCTGACGACCTGAGTATGCATGCTCAGTGTGAGGAGAAGATTTAGCCCGGACCAGTGCATCACAGATTCCTTGACTTGCCATTCCGAGTTACATTCGTTTGTTCCACATCAGGTCAGTCTTTACATTGTTCCTTTCAGTTACTGCATTTCTCATTACCTGCGCATCATTTACTGTTTACCACAATAAACTAGAAGCCGAAGTGTGACTGCGGCAGGACATTTCCTTGACCGTAGGAGCATGGCTGGCCTTGTCTACCCCTCGTATTCCGTATTTTGGGAAGCGGGGCGTGACAAAGTTAAAAGCCTTAGTCGATGGGATCCTAACCCTGTTTGCTAAGCTACCTTTGTTCGACATCGACAGAGGCAAATGATGATTCGCTCCTGGCAATATCCCAGTTGTAGCGATACTGATGCCTAAAACGGTATCGAATTCCAAGTCCTTTTACGGCAAATGATGATTCGCTCCTGGCAATATTCCAGTCGCAGCGATGCTGATGCTAAGATTGGTATCAAATCCCAAATCCCCTACTCGCGAGAGAAAATCAGCGAGCCAAAAAAAATGCATATGAAATAGCCAAAATAATGGGGCAACTTGCAAACAAAATCAGCAAGTAAAAATGTATGCATACAAAGATAGCCGAAATGATTGGGCAACACGCAATAAAAAGCGGCGAGTAAAAAAAAATAGCCGAAATGATTGGGCACCGTGAAAAATAGCCGAAATGATTGGGCAATCGCGATTTTCGCGATATAAAAAGCTGAAATGATAGAGCATCGCGGAAAGAATTAAAAATGAAAGAATGAAACTTTTTGCCCTATAGGTGAAATCACATCGATCCCTGTATACAATCCAGGAGCACAGATAAAGAGGGAACCATACCTTCCCAATAGGCTCCATCAGAAAGCGAAGCCAAATCTCGACGGTTCATAGACAACCTAGAGACAATCTCGACATTTGTCGCAATATTACAGACACGATGTCAACAAATGAAGCAAACGAAGATCCCGAGCTTCAGGGTCTCGACGTCAACATCGACAACTTAGAGATCACCAACGGCGTTTCTCCTCACTCCAACCAGATACAGACATGACGTCAACAATCGACCTCAGAGTCGCAACTAAACGGAACCATGGCAAAGTCCCTAGTTCCAAATCTCAATGGCCACATCTGCAGCCCGAAGACCAACAACGGTGGGCCTCCTCATTCCAGCATGACACAGATGTTACACCATCAAGCGGAGCGACGGCAAAATCCCAGCTCCACCTCAGCATTCGTCTCAATACAGCAGACGAGATGTCAACAATGGCGTTCCTCCGTAGTCCAGCAGGATGCAGATGCAACGTCAACAAAAGACCTCACGGTCGAAACAAAGCGGAGCGATGGCAAAATCCCAGCTCCACCTCAACATTCGTCTCGATACAGTAGACGAGATGTCAACAACGACATTACTTTGCAGTCCAGCGGGATGCAGATGCAACTTCAACGAAAGACCCCATGATCAAACAAGCGGAGTAACGGCAAAATCCCAGCTCCACCTCGGCATTCGTCTCGATACAGCAGACGCGATGCCAGCAAATGAAGCGAAGGCCAAATTCCTAGCTTCAAGGTCTTAACGGCAAGTCATATAAAGCCTGAAAGACAATCGGAGATCATCTTGCACCAGTGCGGAGTGGTCACCACCTCGACGTTCGTCTCGATACAGCAGACGAGATGTCACCCCAGCGTTCTTCCTCCAACAGGACTCGGACGTGACAAAGCAAATGAAGCGAAGGCCAAATTCCTAGCTTCAAGGTCTTAACGACAAGCCATATAAAGCCTGAAAGACAATCGGAGATCATCTTGCACCAGTGCGGAATGGTCACCACCTCGACGATCGTCTCGATACAGCAGATGAAATGTCACCCCAGCGTTCTTCCCCCAGCAGGATTCGGACGCGCCAAAGCAAACGAAGCGAAGGCCAAATTCCTAGCTTCAGAGTCTTGACGGCAAGTCATATAAAGCGTGAAAGACAATTGGAGATCATCTCGCACCAGCGCGGAGTGGTCACCACCTCGACGATCATCTCGATACAGCAGATGAAATGTCACCCCAACGTTCTTCCCCCAGCAGGATTCGGACGCGCCAAAGCAAACGAAGCGAAGGCCAAATTCCTAGCTTCAGGGTCTTGACGGTAACTCGAATAAAACCAAAGAGACAATCAGAGATCATCCCACATGGAGTAGTCACCACCACGACATTCGTCTCGATACAGCAGACGAGATGTCAACAACAACGTTCTTCCTCCAACAGGATTAGGACACACCAAAGCAAATGAAGGGAAGGCCAAATTCCTAGCTTCAACGTCTTGACGGTAACTCATATAAAACCGGAAAGACAATCAGAGACCATCCCAGATGGAGTGGTCACCACCACAACATTCGTCTCGATACAGCGGACGCGATACCAACAAACGAAGCGAAGGCCAAATTCCTAGCTTCATGCGTCTTAACGGCAAGTCATATAAAGCCTGAAAGACAATCGGAGATTATCTCGCACCAGTGCGGAGTGGTCACCACCTCGACGTTCGCCTCGATACTGCAGACGCAACATCACCAAAAGGAGCCACGGCAAAATCCCTAGTTCCAAACCTCGACGGTTCACCAGCAACCTAGAGACAACCATGACATTCGTCTCGATACAGAGGACGCGATGCCAGCAAACGAAGCGAAGGCCAAATTCCTAGCTTCATGCGTCTTAACGGCAAGTCATATAAAGACTGAAAGACAATCGGAGATTATCTCGCACCAATGCGGAGTGGTCACCACCTCGACGTTCGTCTCGATATAGCAGACGCAACATCACCAAAAGGAGCCACGGCAAAATCCCTAGTTCCAAACCTCGATGGTTCACTAGCAACCTAGAGACAACCATGACATTCGTCTCGATACAGAGGACGCGATGCCAGCAAACGAAGCGAAGGCCAAATTCCTAGCTTCAAGGTCTTAACGGCAAGTCATATAAAGCCTGAAAGACCACCGGAGATCATCCCACATGGAGTGGTCACCCCCTCGACGTTCGTCAGACGCAACATCACCAAAAGGAGCCACGGCAAAATCCCTAGTTCCAAACCTCGACGGTTCACCAGCAACCTAGAGACAGCCACGACATTCGTCTCGATACAGAGGACGCAATGCCAGAAAACGAAGCAAAGGCCAAATTCCTAGCTTCAGGGTCTTAACGGCAAGTCATATAAAGCCTGAAAGACTATCGGAGATCATCCCACACCAGCGCGGAGTGGTTATGACTCATCGGGGCTCTCCAAAATGAGCCTAACCTCAAGTAAAAAGCGGCATGGCAAATTCCTAACGCTTGCTCTTCCGACGGTCAAACTGCCAAGGAGGATTGCTTGAAGACGTCTTGTCCAGCCCCCAAAGGGATCAGAGACACGGCAGTCGCAGGGCTGCTCGAACAACACGATTGCCTATCGAGGAATATATCAGCTCATGTGACGGTACGACGACCAAAACCCTAAGTACCACAGACCCTAACGGACTTCTGTCGTAAAGAGCAGAGGTTAATTGTGACGTTAGGATATTCTTGCGAGATCTTCTCGATTCGTTTCGACTCGTGAGGAAATTGATGTCTTTGCGAGAACTTCTCGATTCGTCTCGACTCGTGAGATAAAGCCTTAGGCAGTAGGGATTAAAAAACCTGTTTCCTAAGCACTGGGACCCTGCAAGTCGGCCCAAAACGGTCTCTTGCATACTATCCATGGGTCACACTCTCCAAATTCGAATCTCGACAAGGAGGGAAACAACCACATACGAGTCCTCTCGACTTATAAGCGGGAAAATTCTCTTGTGAGATCCTTACGACTTTCAAGAGAAAACACACTTAGGAGTCCTCACGACCCCTAAGGAGAAAATACACCTGCGGGATCCTCTCGACTCGTAGGGGAGAAAGTCTTTATGAGACCCTCACGGCTCATAAAGTTGAAAAGTCTTAGGTAGCAGATCCTAACCCTGTCTCCTAAGCCATCACCGCCCTGCAAAGAGGTCAAGATGGACCATTTATGAGCCACACTTGCCAAAGCTACATGCCACTGAAATGGAGAAGCTACTCATGAGCATATAAACTACTTCACGCCAGAGTAAGACATAAGAGATAGAAGGGTGCGGCTCATGGAGTTAAGGGTTTGGAACATATCTCTTAAGAGTCGAGATTTGAGTCAATGATAAATGACGACGCTTGTGTCCGCTCGTTATCTTCTCAGATCAAGATTCTGAAAGTAATTTACCAACCCGAAACTGGTCATACGTTATGCATTACTTTGCACTACTTCACCCACGTATATACTTACGTGGGCAAAGTAGTGGGGGGCATTTGTTCCCGCCAAAAATTTCTGCGCAGAAGAGTCCAAGGTATCAAATAGCAGCGATACGCTTAAGGAAATGCGAACAAATATCTTCCGGCCTGTATTTTGATAAGTTCCCGAAGGAGAAACTATTAAATTCTGATGGTATTGGAGGCATCTCAAAAAACCCTTCGATTTGATATATTATGGGCCTCATAATTCATCCGGGATCAAAAGTTATGATGCATCATGTGTCCACACGTGATTGACCTTTAAGAACCCGCTGGAGGAGTTAAAAAATATAATAAAAACTCAGAAAAGACCCCAATGGGGCATCACGTGCTCACACGTGACCATGGGTGACGTGCAGACAAGTGATGGGCTTTTAAAGCCTCTAAAATAATGAATAGAATTTAATTCTAAAAGTCAGAAAATACCTCAACGAGGTATCACGTGCTTACACGTGACCAATGGTCACGTGTTGACACGTGATGGTTAAAACAACAACATAAACAAGCGGCTGTTAAAGGAACCAATTTGGGGGTCACGTGCTCACACGTGACCAAGGGTCACGTGCCAGCACGTGCCAGGCTTTGAAAGCCTTACAGTTTAATAGAATTAAAATTCTAAATTTCTCTAAAATCTTTCGAAATAGAATTAAAATTCTAAATTTCTCTAAATCTTTCCAAATGGAAAATGATTATGGGGACCGTTGGATTAAAAATCCAATGGTGGTTAAAAACCACCAATTTATGGAAAAATCTTAAATAAGGAAAGATCTCCCCAAATCTCACCGAAATAACAAACATAATATCTTTGGATTTAAAATCCAACGGTGAATAAAGTTCACTGAATGATCTAAAGGATCATATTAATTATGAAATCAAATCAAATCTTTCAATGAGAGATTTGCTAAACAAATTGATTCTCTTCCTTCTCCTTTAAATAGAAGCCAAGAAAACAAGAGAAAGGGGATCTACTTTTGGGAGAGAAAAACAGAGGGAGGAGAATTTAATTCTCAAGAAAAAAAAAAGAAAAGATAGGAGAATTTAATTCTCTGCAAAAGAAAAACCCTAGGTAAGAAAAGAGAGGCTTCAAAAGAGAATTTAATTCTCAAAAGAGTTTAACTCTTATATAAAGAAAAGAACTTAGTTCTTTCTCTGGTTGAGGATCTGCAAAGTGCACATCTCCCGATGAATTGAGAATTTAATTCTCATTGGGTTGAGATCCTGCCATCCAGATCTAAAACACAGAGGAGGAATTGAGTTTTGAGAATTTAATTCTCCCAAACTCACAGGAATTTAATTCCTCCTAAAACAAAACTAGGGTTTAACCCTAATCAAGAATTTAATTCTTTTACATATCTGGGAATTTAATTCCTTTAAAAAGAAATCATGGTTTTATCCTAAATAAGAATTTAATTCTTTCACAATAGGAATTTAATTCCTCCAAAATCATAATTAGGGTTTAACCCTACAGAGAATTTAATTCTTAAAATAAAGAGACTTGAAAGATCTCCATGCACATAAAGAATATTGGTCACGTGATGACACGTGACCCCAATCCGCAGTGATCAGAAAAGAAGGAATAAAACCAGGGTCACGTGTCCCCACGTGGCCCCTAAAAAGATCCCCAAAAATAAAAAGGAAGAAACTTTGAGGCAATGCCTCACGTGCTCCCACGTGACTCCCAAAACGCAGAAAGAAAAAACAAAAGAAAAGAAGCTTTGGGCGCTCTCACGTGTCCCCACGTGACCCCTCAGCAAGTGCTGTAATTATCGTTGCATAAATCCCCATCACGTGCCAACACGTGATGCTCTAAAATAAAGTTGAAAAGTGTTTAACACTTATTCGCATATTTGAGGATAAAACAAAGGAGATCTGGCTCCACATTTAGGGCGCCCTCACGTGTTACCACGTGACCCCTAATGAGCATTCTAACAGACCAGAGCGGGGCCCTCCATCACGTGTTCACACGTGATGGCCGTCAGAATTAAAAGAGTTAAACACTGATCTGCAAAATAAAATAAGGGAAATCAGGGCGCTCTCACGTGTCCACACGTGACCCCTCTCTCCTTAGTGTTTAACACTAATCTGAAGACTTTGTTCCCAGTGTTTAACACTGATTTGCTTTAGTGTTTAACACTAATTTGAAATCTCTGATTTCCAGTGTTTAACACTGATTGTTTCTAGTGTTTAACACTAAATTAAAGATTATATTTCCAGTGTTTAACACTGATTGTTTTTTTAGTGTTTAACACTAATTTGAGAGTTCTATCTCCAGTGTTTAACACTGTTGTTCTCTAAGTGTTTAACACTACTTTTAGCCAAAGTGGCTAATTTTCCAGAGGCTAAGCCTCATCTTCAATGGACCAACAGAGGGTCAATATTTCAAACATAACTGGACTTAGCCCAAACTGGCCATAAGTCCTCAAATCATCTTGAACTAAGCACATCTGCTCTTTCAACCAACTCATTGGTTCAAGGGTTCATCCTTGAACTCCTCTGACACCTATCGTTGTAATCCTTCAACGACGTCAGAGAGGTGACGGGTCCCGACAACCACACGGTAATACGGACTGTGGGGTCCTTAAACTCATGGACTAATGTGTCCTTAAACTAACATCCGTCCCCAAAATGGGAATGTTGGACCACCATGTCCCTAAACTGGCAATGGACTATTATGTCCCTAAACTGGAACATGGACCACTATGTCCCTAAACTGGAGATGGACCACTATGTCCCTAAACTGGAGATGGACCACTATGTCCCTAAAATGGAACAATAGAGCCCAAATGCTCTTTTGTCGGATCTAAACGATCCCGTTTAAGTTGATCTTAGCCTTAAATATGGCTAACGTATCCTTAAACCTTTCAAACAGACTTTAGTCCCAAACTGGACTATAGATCCCCCCAATTAACTCTGGTTCAAGGGTACATCTCTGAACTCCTCTGACATCTGTCGTTGTAATCCTTCAACGTCGTCAGAGAGGTGACGGGTCCCGACGGCCATACATTAAATGGACCACTATGTCCCTAAACTGGAACAATAGAGCCCAAACGCTCTTTTGTCGGATCTAAACGATCCCGTTAAGTTGATCTTAGTCTCAAACTGGACTAACGTATCCTTAACAAACATTTAAGTTGATCTTAGCCTTAAACAGGGCTAACGTATCCTTAAACCAAAACCCCAAACCCAAATCTAAGAAAATACGGATTTGGACTAACCCACGCCCTACGGGTGACGACATAACTTAGTCTCCTTATACAATCCACGGGCAACCAAACACAAAACAAACACCCACGACACGAAGTGACCAGCTGGAGACGGAGAAAGTTGTTAGCGCGATGCGGTAGCGTAATTAACTGCAGGGGCTTGCGCCTGCAGGGAAGAGCGTCCCCACAATCAAAAACCCCTCAAACGAGGGGGAATCTGACGAAGTCTGCTACATCGGCCGCATTCGTTTAAACCTCCGATACATGGTGCCATAAATCAACTTGGCATCTTCGGAGAGGTGGACGGATATCACCAATTAGCATCTTCCCTGAATCTCAGGCAAGACGTCCCATGTCTTGGTCGCCGTTCGGAGAGGAACAAAGACATTTGAAACCAATACAAAATCCTCTATTTTATTTAACAATAGCAGCATCTAACTGTTTGTATGATAAAATTATATTTGTGAGAAAGAAATTGGTAAACTTCAAATACCTACAACACCTCATTCCACCAGCAAATTGGTATCGAGCCTAAACGATCCTCCACTCAAATGGCTTCCTCCAGCATATATCAGCCGCAAGTTCCAAAATTATGCAAAGATAATTTTGATAATTGGTGCATCCAGATGAAGGCGCTACTCGCCTCGATGAATGTATGGGATGCTGTACAGAACGGTTACAACGAACCCGAATCCGCAGAAGCGGAAGCTGGCTAGTCAAAGAAATTAAAGGATCAACTCAGAAGTTCACGCAAAAAAGACAACAAAGCCCTTTTCACCATTTATCAAGGCATAGATAAGAACGTATTCGAGATGATCGCAGCAGTGACGGCATCAAAAGATGCGTGGATGATTCTTTTTAAATCATATAAAGGAGTCGAAAAGGTAAGGAAGGTTTCCCTCCAAACTTTACGAGGTGGGTTCGAATCTTTACAAATGAAAGAATCTGAATTTATCCATGACTATTTTTCTCAAATTATGATGGTTGTAAATTAACTTAGAAGAAATGGTGAAAAAATAACTGATGTTTGTGTGATGGAGAAGATAATGTGCTATCTACCTGCAAAATTTGATTACGTGGTTCCAGCAATCGAAGAGTCAAACAACTTCGAGACAATACCGGTATATAAGCTAATGGGCTTTTTACAAAGCTATGAACATCGCACCTAAAAGAATACTCAATCCTCGAGTATAGAGCAAACATGAGAGTCAAGGCTTACTCTAAGAGCTCGAAAAGGCGGTCGCGGGCATCCATCTCAACATCATAACGACCGTGGTAGAGCCGAGGTCAAGGAGGTCGCCAACGCCAATAAAATTGAGGAAAAAACACCGGTGGCAACAGTGGTAGAGGTATTCGAGGAAGATCCGCTCGAGATCAAGGCAATCGAAATGGTGTTCAATGTTACACTTGTAAAAATTCGGGCACTTCAAATCAGAATGTTGGGATAAACAAGAAAATAACAATCAGCAATCTAATTATGCAGATATTGAATACGAAGTACCCACTCTTGATCTGATGCAAGAGAAGGCTTCTGACGATCAAGATTTGTGGTTTCTTGATTCAGGAGCAAGAAATCACATGTGTGGAAAAAAAGATCTCTTTGTGGATCTTGTCGAAAATATTCAAGCAGATGTTAGCTTGGGAGATTCGTCCAAACATCAAGTGCAAGGTAAAGGAAAGATTTAAAAAAATTTAAAAAGATGGCCAGCCAAATTATATCTCTTATGTCTATTACGTGTCCAAAATGAAAAATAATATTTTAAGTCTTGCGAAATTTCTTGAAAAGGGTTATGTAATACATATGGAGAATAATTTGCTTAATTTAAAAGATACAACTGGAAGGCTAGTTGCAAAGGTGAAAATGGCGAAGAATCGCATGTTCCCACTCCACCTCAGTACGCAAGTTCAGAATCGCTTTTATGGACTCGTCAACAATGAGTCATGGAAGTGGCACCTTCGCTTCAGGCATTTAAACTTAAATGGTCTAAATCTCTTGTCCAAAGCAAAGATGGTAGAAGGCTTACTAGCTATTGAGCATCCGAACCATGCGAGGTATGTGTAATCAGAAAGCAACAAAGGCTACCATTTTCCAAAGATGGATCATTGAGAGCGAAAGCGCCATTACAACTGGTAGATACTGATATTTGTGGCCCATTACAATCAACTTCTCTCGGAGTTAATTGGTATTTTATTACATTTATCAATGACTTTAGTAGGATGTTATGGGTGTATTTATTAAAAGAAAAATCAGCTGCATTTAATGTAAAGCTCGTGTAAAAACACAAAGCGGTTGTAAACTACAAGCACTTGGGTCTAACCGAGATGGAGACTACACCTTAAATGTATTTAGAAACTACTGTAAACAGGTTGGTATCTGGCAGTGATGTGGATTTTAATAGTCTCCAAATTTAACCGCAAATATACAGTTTATCGGAGTTGTATTTGAGAATCATTCCCACAGAGAGGTGTATTAACTATTTTTAAACTAACGTAAAGAGTTAGATTTCTTTTAAATGCAAATAAAAGTGGGTTTTTTATGAGAGAGAATTCTAGGGTTTTTGTATTGTTTATCTTTCTATGGTTGGTTTAAAAGATACTACTTCTTTTCTTTATCTGTTTCTAATATATTTCTATTACTTAATATAAAAGCATAGGTTATGAAAACTTAATTAACAATAGCCTATCAATTATAAAAAATCATCTAGATACCATATTAAAAACTTTGTTCTACGTTATTAAGAATAATGACCTAGCTTGAATCTTTTTTTAAAAAACCATATCTTTATCATCCCTAATTAAGATTCTAGTTTGTCATACCTTCATTATCCTAATTAGTTTTTAGGCGTATAATCAATCCCTAGATCTAATTCAAAACGTCAATTATCTCTATAAGATCTAGTTTATATGATGAAAACTCAAAAGAAAGGAATTATATTAAAATAAATTCACCATTAAACACAAGAAAGAGAAGAGATAAAATATCCAACCATAAAAATTATACAAATACAAACCCTAAAAAATAGATTAGTTACTCATATTATAAAAAAAACTTTATTCATAATAAAAGTACTTACAATTATTCTTGATTGATCCCAATCTAAAAGTAAATCCTAATTTTTAAGCATATGAAAGAGATAAGAAACGCTAGGGCTATACATGTGCTTATATGGGGTTAATGAAGTTTGGAGAACAAGCAATAGAAAATACAAGAAAATCAACTTGCTAACAGTTATGAAAATTTAATCTAATTGCTCTGTTGGATACTGTTATGTGCCTTCAGAATTTTCGAAAAATAAAATCCTACATCTCATATTAATCTATATGGAAAAACGATCGTACCCATAAAAAATCTCATCGAACGGCCCAAAATCGACCGCTGATCCACCTCTAATTGATTTAATTTGCCGCTAATTTGCTGCCGAATTTTGGTTTCGTGGCTCCAGATTTTTTCTATGGTTTTATCGTCAATTTAGATGATTTTTTAGCTCATAAAATCTTAAGTATCACGCTGTCTTCTGTAGTCGCGTGGATCTCTGAATTGTTCCCAAATTTAGCATATAATTAGGCAGGTTGATTTATTATTTTTGATTTGATTTGGTTTCTCCAACTGATTTGTTGTTGTGATTATTGATTCACCTTTGTGTATTGCAACATTTGCTGATTTGCAATGATATTCCCAAATTTGTTTCAAATTTGCAAATTATTTTTTTATTTTCTGAATAACTCTTTTAACTCTCCATTGTACGCACGTAATCCTCATTTTAGCACAATTTTTGCCTTTTTGCGTCCAAGCCCTGTTATTTGTAATAATTCACAAAAGATGTCCGGAACAACATAATATGAAAATAAAATGATAAATGGGTTTAAAAATGTGCAATAAATTACACCAATCAAATACCTCTACACTTATGTTTTACTAGTTCTTGAGCAAATATAGGATTTCAAACTCTAAACTAAACTAAACTACAATCTACTAAATCCTACTCCTATAAAAGAAAATAAAGAAAGCAAAAATAAAAAAAATGAAAACTATATACAAAGATAGGAATAAATAAGAAAAATACGAAAACAATAGTTTAAATCTCATTAGATTTTCAGTCGTCGTGAACCATGCCTTAATAGCCTTTTATCTGTACCGAAAATTACTTTCTCATCATTCTTCCAGTCTTTCCTACCTATCTGATTTCCAAACATGATCATATACCTCTATGTGTGTGTAAAATCATCTCTACACTCAAAAAATTAAATTCAAGCTCTCATACTCTTGCCCTTAGCTCCCTATTACTTTTTAATCGATAATCAAATTGTGAATTTGTTCCCACATTGTTCATACGATCGTTAATGTTTAGTAAGGTACTAACCAACCGATTACCAAATGTGATCACTTATTGGGTGTAAATAGCAATATACTAATTTTGCAATACCTAAGACACAACAAATGATCCCAAATCAGTTGGTCTAACTTACTAGGTGATTAAGCACTCTTGCTGAATTTTTTTATGTTATCGTCTCGGAACTCTAGCCCTTGACAAGGTTGATGTTCGTGGTACTTATGGAAGGAATCAGAGTTCAAATGTAGTACGTGTGTGGCCCCTTTTCTTTGGGCTAGGCCAGTTGCCCTTACGGTACAATATTCATTTTTTTTTCTTTTTCATACTAGGCATTACAGACAAGAGCATGGCATGTCTCTTCTTCTATCTCAAGCTTCAAGATATGTGCATGTGCGTATTGCATGTTATCAACGTTCAAATGTTTGAATTCAAAAATAGGCTCCACTTATATCTTCTCAAACCTAATAACTCCTTCATGATACTAGCATTTTGAGGACGGTTCATGAAAACTTATTACTAGATCCATTTAACCATCTATTTTTCTTATTTTTCTTAAAATCATTTTCTCTCTTTTATATATATTTTTCACCTTTTCATTTCTATTTTCAAAATTTTCTAATTTTCAATTTTTTTTATTTTAAGAAAACTAAAAACTATGTACAAAACCAAACCACCCCACACACTTATTTCTAACAATGTTCTCATTGTGTTAGAATACATATCTTATTACACCCGCATAGTTGTACTTACTTTTATTGAAATCTTCCTGCTTTCAAATTCTCAATTCCTATAAAAGAATATGTAGGTGTGCATTTTGGTACCCAAACTAATTTGGGTTTATGGGGGTTAGTTTTGGGAACCCATTTCAAATTGGTATATAAATATTTATTTATTTTTCAACTAATAAGAATATGCAAAGTGATCATGTGCACCACAATGATGACAAGTGTGATTAGATGTACTCATGAAACTAGATTTATATTTAGAATATTGGTTGACAAATTTAGATAAAGAGAATTTTTGAATCTTTGATGTTTTAAAATCAACATATTCTTTATTTAAAAATTTCTTCCCTTTACTCGATAAAGGATCAATCGTTTCCTTTCTTTTTGAAAACTTAATTAAAAAAAACTATTAAATAATTATTTTGTTTCTTGAAGGAAGAAATTTCCTCGATCAATTTTCGTTGAGAAATATAGGACAATTTTAAAAAATCAATTTCGGTTTTAAAAGTTGAAATCAAATTTTCATGATCATTTCTCAAAACATCACATGATAAAATCAAATTTTCATTTTCGGTTTTTAAAGTATCAATAGTTTTTTATTGAATATCAATTTTTGAAAGAAACTCAATTTTCTTCTTCTCGAATTTATCAATTTGGGCTAGAAAATCATTTTTCTCTTTTTCTAATTCTTCAATCAAAATATCATTTCTCAAAAATGCTTTTGAATTACTAGAAGATTTTAAAATATCAATTTCACTGGTAAAAATTTCAATCAAACTATTATTTTCTTCTCTTAAAGAATTGCGAGATAAAATCAAATTCTCATTTTAACTTTTCAAAGATTCAAAATTTTATTTTTAAGGAAACTATTTCGAGACATTGCCATATTAAGTTCAACATAAAGATTAGAAGAATAATCAATAATTTGATCATGTGTACCGTCAAATGAAGAATCACATTTCTTAAAATCAAATAAACACTCATCATCATTGTCACTTGTTTTCTCATTAGACAATTCAAATAAAGCGTTGATGTCACAAGATAAGTCATAAGGAGCACTAGTTTGGCTTCCTAAGTTGAAAATATTTAGATCAACTGTCATGTTCCTAAACGAAAGTTTCATTGAACCATTGCGACAGTTAATCAAAGTATTAGCGGTGGCTAAGAATGTTCGTCTTAAGATTATCGGAATTTGATTTTTAGAGTTAGAAATGGGTTGTGTTTCTAAAACGAACGGGAAATATAAATTCGCCTATTTTGATTAAAACATCTGTAATCTCTCCCTTTGGCTTCTTAATGGAACAATCTGCCAACTGTGAATTGAATATCCCTAGCTGTTCATAGACCGAAAAAGGAAAAAAGTTTACACTAGCGTCTAGGTCAAGTAAAGCTCTATTAATGACCTTACCTTTGATAATGCATAAAATTGTAGGATAATCGGGATCTTTATACTTTATGGGCATGGCATTACTTAAGACGTCACAAATATTTCCTGCTAAAAAGAACTTCTTAGGCACCTTAGTTTGTCTCTTCTTCATGCATAAATCGTTAACATATTTTTCATACGAAGGAACTTGGTCATTCATGTCCAAAAGAGGGACGTTGGCATTCACTTCTTTAAACATTTCCACCATCTTTTCTACCATAGCATCTTACTTCTTGGCCTTTAAACGTTTTGGATATGATGCTCTAGACTCAAAAGAGGTATCTATAGAAGATGGATGGAATGTGGGTGTGGGTGTAGAAATTGATGCCGACTGTGTACATGAATCGAAAGTTTGTTGCTCCTCATCAGCCTGGATCTCAACAGAATTATCGAGCATTCTAATATAGTTATCAGCTTGTTTTCCCGACCTCAAAGTGGTTATAGCATTCATTTGAGCGGGATATGTAACGGATTGACTGGGTAATGTGCCTAGCTCATATCCTCCTAATGCCACAACTAGCTGGCCCATTTTCTTTTAAATATTTTTCAGCTACTTTTCAACCTTACTAAATCTAGTATTCTCGTCCTCATATCCTTATTGTGTGTTGGGTTGGGTTGGGTTGGCAGGGGAAACTTGTCTTTGGAGTTGTTGGCTATTGTTGCCTTGATTCCATAGTAAATTTGGGTGGTTCCTCCATCCTTAATTGTAAGTTTGAGATTACGGATTATTACTATTATTTTGATTTACAGCATTGGCGGTTTCTTGTTCTTGAGGACCGCTTAGAAGGGGACATTCTTCAGAAAGGTGGAAAGAGTCTTGACAGTTTAGGTAAGGAGAGTGTTTGCTAACTTGGTGGACGGGGATGGTTGTATCTATTGATTTTCTTATTACTGCTAGCTCGGCTTGCATTTCTATAGTAGTTTCAGCTGTGTGTAACCCTCCCCTGGATGTGGTCGAATCTCTCTCACTGGTACTCTCTCATTGCATGGTTTTATCAGATAATTCTTCTAGAAAGTTCCATGCGTCATCTTCCATTTTCATCATAAAGTTGCCTTGACACACCGACTTTATCATAAGTTTAGACTCAATTTCATCATACACTATCTGGCATAATTCTCACTTAGTTATATTGTGATGTGGGCATTTAATGAGGTCTTTAAAACGTTCAAAATATTTCCAAAAAGATTCCCCTGGTTTTTGTGAAAATATCCTAATTTCATTTCTGAATTTAGCGATTTTAAAATACGGGTAGAATTTTTTAAGAAAAGTTTTAGTAAACTCCTCCCATGTCTGAATAATGTTGGTCGGCACACTGTAAAGCCAATGCTTAGCTTTATCGGTGAGGGCAAATGATATTAGTCTAAGTTTTACAGCATCTTGATTTAACCGCTTCAATTTAAACAATTGGCATAAGTCCTCAAATTCCCTTATAAAGATATAGGCGTCTTCCGATTCTAGACCATGGAATTTAGGAAGTGAGTTTATGAAAGTAGGTTTAATTTCATAGTCACTGGAAACAATCGGAAATACTATGCAAGATAGGAGCGAAATACGTGCAGGATAGCATCTATCCTACAGCGTAGGTGCAGTACGGACGATCTCAGCCATAGTTTATATAAAATCAAGACGAGTAAAACGGTTTATTTCGTCTCGACCCCACACATGCATACACCGTATGCAAAAGATTTTTATTTTATTTTATATGCAAAAACTAAGATGCAGAAGCTAAACTAGAGATTCTAACAAATCAGAATCGAAGATGCGCAAACAAGCTAGATTTAGGGTTACCTAAGTTAAGTTACTAGACCCATTCCTAACTGCCAAGAGACAAATTGCGAGATATATCCTCTAACAGCTCTTTAACAACCTTGAACCCGAATCAGTGCCAATTAAGTGGGAGGGTTCCGCTATACAAATCACTGAAATATCGGGTTTTAATTAAATAACCACAACTGGTCACACGTCACTATACACCTCAAGATTGAATCGGATAACCGTTAGATTACTTACAACCTTCTTTTATCCTATTGAGCATAATATATCCTTAGGGGCTGAAATCTAGATATTTTTTAAATTAATGTTGATTAATACGGATTCTCAGTTGTGATTTGTGGGGCCTAGAAAAGGTGATGGAATCCCCACCTAATCTGGATTTGGGTTGTTACATCTTAGAATCTTTTTAAATATACAATGCAATCTAAAACAATAAAAAATCTAAAATCTAAACTAATTTTTTTATGGCGCAAAGAATCCTGCAAAAATCTATTAGTTGGAATCAAATCGAGATTTTGGGAAGAACGAGATCTTACCTAGATTTGCTTCCCGTTCGTCTCGATCTTCTCTTCTAGTAAGTTCGTCTCGATTCCTGAAATTTTAAACAGAAATTTTGTAGAATCAAACGCACTAAAAGAAAAGAAATCTAATTTAATCTACGACTAAAATCTAAAACTTAAATTTAAATGTAATTAAACTACACCTCTCCAGCAACAACGCCAAAAACTTGATGTGGATTTAATAGTCTCCAAATTTAACTGCAAATATACAACTTATCGTAGTTGTACTTGAGAATTGTTCCCACAAAAAGGTGTGTTAACTAGTTTTAAACTAAGTTAAAGAGTTGGATTTTTTTTAAATACAAATAAAAGTGGGTTTTTTGTGAGAGAGAAAGTTCTAGGGTTTTTGTATTGCTTATTTTTGTATGGTTGGTTTAAAAGATACTACTTCTTTCCTTTATCTATTTCTAATATATTTATATTACTTAATATATAAGTACATGTTATGAAAACTTAATTAACAATAGCCTATCAATTATAAAAGATCATCTAGATACCATATTAAAAACTTAGTCCTAGATTATTAAGAATAATGACCTAGGTTGAATCTTTTTAATAAAAACCGTATATTTACCATCCCTAATTAGGGTTCTAGTTTGTCAAACGTTCATTATCCTAATTAGTCTTTAGGCGTATCATCAATCCCTAAATCTAATTCAAAGCGTCAATTATCCCTATAAGATCTAGTTTATATGATATAAATTCAAAAGAAAATTTACCATTAAATATAAGAAAGAGATGAGATAAAACATCCTACCATAGAAATTACGCAAATACAAAGTCTAGAAAAATAGATTAGTTGCACATATTATAAAAGAAACTTTATTCATAATAAAATTACTTACAATTATTCTTGATTGATCCCTCTCTAAGAGTAAACCCTAATTTTTAAGCATATGAGAGAGATATGAAACCTTAGGGCTATACATGTGTTTATATAGGGGTAAAGAAGTTTGGAGAACAAGTAATAGAAAATACAAGAAAATCAACTTGCTAACAACTATGAAAATTTAATCTAATTGTTCTGTTGGATGCAGTTGCGTGCTTTCAGAATCTTCGAAAAATAAAACATACATCTCATATTAATCTATGTAAAAAGACGATCGTGCCCATAAAAATCTCATCGAACGGCCCAAAATCGACCGCTGATCCGCCTCTAATTGACTTGATTTGCCACTGATCTGCCACTGAATTTTGGATTCGTGGCTCTAGATTTTTTTCTGTGGTTTTATCGTCAATTTAGATGATTTTTGAGCTCATAAAATCTTGAATATCTCGCTGTCTTTCTGTAGTTCCGTAGATCTTCGAATTGTTCTCAAATTTGGCATATAATTAGACAAGTTGATTTTTTGTTTTTGATTTGATTTGATTTTTCCAACTGATTTGTTGTTGTGATGATTGATTCACCTCAGTTTATTTCAACCTTTGCTGATTTGCAATGATATTCCCAAATTTGTTTCAAATTTGCAAATTGTCTTTTGATTTTCTGAATAACTCTCTTAAGTCTCCATTGTACGTACGTAATCATCATTTTAGCACAATTTTTTGCCTTTTTTGCATCCAAGCCTTGTTATTTGTAATAATTCACAAAAAAATACCCGGAACAGCATAAAAATGAAAATAAAATGATAAATGGGTTAGAAAATTGTGCAATAATTTACACCAATCAGGCAGCAGTTCACAGCCTCCTACACACCGCAACAAAATGGAGTCGCCGAAAGAAAGAACCATACCATTCTCGATATGATGAGGATCATGCTCAAAGAGAAAAACCTGCCGAAGAATTTCTGGGATGAGGCTATCGCATGCACATCCTATTTACTCAACAGATGTCCGACCAAAAACGTGAAGAATATGACTCCTCAAGAAGCATGGAGCGGAGAAAAGACAAACGTGGAGCACCTATGCATTTTTTGGTGTATAGCATACACCCAAGTACCAGAAGCAAAGCGAAAGAAGCTCGATGATTGTGGTGAAAAGTGCATCTTTATCGGCTACAGTGGAGAATCCAAACCTTACAAACTTTATAATCCATATTCTAAAAAAATTGCGGTAAGTAGAGATGTAATATTTAGTGAAGGAGAAGTATGGACGTGGGATGATAATGACAAGGTCAAAGGCCAAATGGCTTTTGGAGATGAACCTAAGAAAGAGCACTAAATTATTCCAGATGGAAGAAACTAGCAGCAGGAAGACACACCTCCAATTGTACAAACATCATCACCTCAGCAAAATTCCTCATCATAAGAAGGTAGCAGCAGCAACGGATCATCTACAAGACGAACCCCAATTAAAATGAGAAGTTTGAGGGAGATTTATGAGCAGACCGAAGATGGAGAGACGAACATCTTTTGTCTCTATGCCGATCATGAACCTCTCACATATCAAGAAGCAGTAGAAGAAGACAGCTGGAGATGCAATTCAGAAGAAAGAAACCTGGGAGCTAGTTCCACTTCCTCCTAGGCAGCATGCAATTGGTGTCAAATGGGTGTACAAGATCAAACGTACAGCCGATGGAAAAGTTGATCGATACAAAGCAAGGTTGGTAGCGAAAGGTTACAAGCAGAAGTTCGGGGTTGACTACGAAGAAGTTTTTCCCCTAGTTGCTCGTCTTGACACGGTAAGAATGCTAATCTCATTTGATGCACATCATAGTTGGAAGATATACCAACTAGATGTCAAGTTGGCTTTCCTTAATGGTGTGCTTGAGGAAGAAATGTATGTCGAACAACCTGATGGCTTCAAGGTTGAATGTAAAGAAGATAAGGCGTACCGTCTGAAAAAGGCACTGTACGGCTTAAAGCAAGCACCATAAATATGAAATGCACACACTGACAACCATCTACATGCCAATGGGCTTACCAAATGCCTATTTGAGCATGCACCTTATATAAAGAAAGGTGATGATGGACGTATCAGTATCATATGCCTTTATGTCGATGGCTTGTTATTTATAGGAAACGACGAGCAGATGTTCCCAGAGTTCAAACAAGCTATGTTTAATGAGTTCAAAATGACAAATTGTGGACTTATGTCCTACTTTCTGGGCATAGAAGTACACCAGCAGCCTGATGGGATTTTTATTTCCTAGAAGAATTACGTGAAGGGGATTCTTGAGAAGTTTGATATGGATAGCTGCAACCCTGTTAACACATCCATCATACCAGGATGCAAACTATTCAAAGAAGAGGATGACAGAGTTGTTGAAGCAACTCGATACAAGAGCTTGGTTGGAAGCCTGAGATACCCTACTATCACAAGGCCAGACATAGTATATTCTGTTGGACTTGTTAGTAGGTACATGGAGACGCCAAAAGAATCACACTGGGTGGCAGCAAAGAGGATCCTAAGATATATTAAAGGCACCATCAATCTTCGTCTTTTTTATGTTTATGGAGAAGATGCAAACCTATTCGGCTATTCTGATAGTGATTGGGGAGGTGATCAAGACGAGATTAAGAATAAACAGGGTATGTCTTTTATCTCGGATCGACAGCTTTTACTTGGATCTCAAGAAGCAGGGAGTTGTCGCGTTATCGACATGCGAGGCTGAGTATGTAGCCGCATCATATACCGTCTGCGAAGTGATATGGCTACGAAATATTTTGCAAGAGTTAGAACATCCAGAAGAAGAGCCAACTGTGATATTTGTAGACAATAAATAAGCTATCAAGCCAGCAATGAATCCGGTGCAACACGAAAGAAGCAAGCACATTGATACGAGGTTCTACTTTCTAAGGGACCACGTAAAGCAGAAGACGAGTACTGCAGTACTACGGAGCAAGCGCAGATATTTTCACCAAGCCGCTACCAACTGATACTTTCAAAAGGTTACGAGATATGCTCAGTACGAAGACGCTTCAGTTTTGAGGGGGCGTGTTGGAGTTACACAAACATGAAGAATTAATATCTAGAAATAAATAAGTAGTAAGTCTACGTTGCTCTCTTGCCTAAAATAAAAGGATGTTTAGAATAACCTTTAAGAGTTACAAATATGATGTTTGAGTAACTCAAGAAGTCTTTTTTAATTTAATTGTATGATGTTAAAGACATATATGTAACTCCTATTTGTACAAGATTTATATAAAGGGTTTCATATGAGAATGAAAAATCAAGCCATTTGAAACCAATACTGATGATGCTCAATATTGGCGATCCTCAAGATCAGGACACGTGGCAGATGGCATATCCCAGAACTCAGAAAAAGGGCCCACAGAGGCCGACCAGGCTACCCCTATACCCGACCTGCAAGCACAAGCTAGCCCTTCTCGGGGCCCCCTGCGAATTGGCTTCCTTGGCCCCTCAGCTCGCCCCGAGCTGCCACAAGACCAAGACTCCTCGGCCTTCTCGCTCGTCCCCGAGCCCCCCGGCCGAGGCCGTCTTCCTCGGTCCTCCGACCAACTCCACCACTCACAGGCGTAACCGCCGCTCCGCAAATCTCACCATACGCGGATTCTCCGCCAGCAACACCCCACGCTTCACGCCTTCACGATCCCCATTAATGGGCGATCCGCTCTCTACGTGGGCGTGACGTCGGGAGTGTAACTGCCGGCGAGATTCTCGCGCCTGCTGCTGCGTGCCGCCACCGCTATATAAACCCTCATCACAGAGGGGTCAAGTAAGCCATTTTTTACTCGACCTAGCCGTTACGCTGTTCGGATCTAGTACTAACTTGATCGTTGGAGGGTCCTCGGTGGTACCAAACCGTCCCGGGACTTCTTTTCAGGTACTCGGCGCTAAACTCCTCAAATCACCAATCTCCTCAAAACCCATTGAGACCCACACGCAACAGGGGATCACCTCTAAAATCCACCGGGAGATCGACGGAAGACAACATCTGAAGAAGACCCAAAAATGACTTCCATTAGTTGGCGCCGTCTGTGGGAACGCAAACTCCACGAAAACAAAGTTGGCCTTCCGATCTCCATCCACATAACAAGTAATCACCCTGAAAATCTAGGTATCAGCCATCACCTTCCCCTCAACGGAGGCGCGAGCGAACCTCAACCGAATGTCATCGGCTCCTCCACCGGTCACCGCCTCGCGGACCCCGCCGGAGGGAACCAAGGCCCATCAAGAACTATGGTCATGAAGACAGGGGGCCAGTCGAGCTCCTGCGAGGCTCGGCACCCCACGCCGGCAACAGACGCCAACAGCCGCCCGAGAAAAAGGGCTAGGGGCCACGAGCCCATCACCTTTGGCGACGGAGACCTCCACGACATATCCGTGCTCCACAACGACCCGCTGGTGATCACGGTCCGAATCCACCGGTACAAGGTCCACCGGATACTTGTCGACTCAGGCAGCTCGGCAGACATCCTCTTCCACGACTGCTTTCTACGCATGAGGCTCACCCCAGCAGATTTGAAACCGACCTCTCACGTCCTTTCGGGGTTCACCAACCACTCCATACCGGCACAAGGGGTGGTCACCCTGCAGTTCAACATCGGGGAGCCTGGTCGCACACGTACGTTGCCTGTGGACTTCATCATAGCAAAAGTCCCATCGGCCTACAACGTCCTCCTCGGCCGTCCAACGCTGAACTCCCTCCAGACCCAGATATCGACCTACCACCTGACGATGAAGTTTCCTCTCAATCAGGGCGGGATAGGTCGGAACTACGGGAACCAGCGGGTTGCGAAGATATGCCTTACCGAAACGTATTCGTCCGAGCAACCGGCCGACGACGCTGAGGTAAATAACGACATCAAGGGTTCCCTGGACACCCGAGATGAGCGGAAGGAGGTCCGGGGGACGCCGGTCGAACCTCTGACCGAGGTGCCCCTGACAGAAGGGGACCAGGAAAAAACCGTCCAGGTCGGATCACTCCTGACAGAGACCCAGCGAGATGACCTGGTCAGATTCCTTAGAAATAACTCCGACGTCTTCGCCTGGGCGCCTGCTGACATGCCTGGGATTGATCCCAAAATCATCTCCCACAAGCTCGGGGTTGATCCTGCGGCCCGACCCGTCAGACAAAAGAAGAGGAGCTTCGCCCCGGTCAAACAGAAGGCTATCGAAGAGGAGGTTGATCGGCTTCTCGCCGCCAACTTCATCAGAAATGTACCTACTCGGAGTGGCTGGCGAACGTAGTTCTGGTCAAGAAGTCAAGCGGAAAATAGCGCATGTGCGTCGACTTCACCGGCCTCAATAAGGTCTGCCCCAAGGACAACTATCCACTCCCTCGGATAGATCAGCTCGTCAACAGCTCAGCCGGCCATGAGCTGTTGAGTTTCATGGATACTTTCTCCGGCTACAACCAAATCCGTATGAATCCGGAAGATGAAGATCTCACCGCATTCACAACGGACCGGGGGGTATATTGTTATAGGGTGATGCCCTTCGGCCTCAAGAACGCCGGGGCCACGTACCAACGGTTGGTCAATCGCATGTTCAAGCCACAGATCGGCATGAATATGGAAGTCTACGTTGACGACATGCTGTCAAATCCGTCTCGTCGGCAGACCATGCCAGGGATCTGGGCGAGGCCTTCGAAGTGCTCCACAAGTTCAAGATGAAGCTAACCCCCGCCAAATACGCATTCGGAGTCACCGGGGGAAAGTTCCTCGGGTTCATGGTCACTCACCGTGGAATCGAACCTAACCCAGAGAAAATCGACGCTATCCTCAACATGGTCGTGCCCAAGACCAACGTCGAGATCATGCGGCTCACAGGACGAGTCGCCGCTCTGAGCCGTTTCATGTCCAGGTCAGGGGAGAAATGTCTCCCGTTCTTTAAGGCTCTGAGGAAGATCCCGAGATTCGAGTGGTCGGAGGAGTGCCAAGCTGCCTTCGACCAATTGAAGAAGCACCTCGCGACGCCAACACTGCTCACCCGACCAGTTGAAGGAGACGAGCTGTCGCTGTATCTGGCGGTATCCGACCAAGCAGCAGGCTCGGTGATCGTCCGGGAGGCCGATGGAGCGCAAAAGCCAGTGTACTATGTGAGCCACGTATTTAAGGACGCAGAAACGAGGTACCCTGCCATAGAGAAGATTGTCTTAGCCCTCGTGGTGGCCTCAAGAAAGCTGCGGCACTACTTCCAAGCACACACCATCATCGTCCTCACCGAGCGCCCGTTGGGGTCTATCCTTGCATCACCAGAATCCTCGGGCCGGTTTGAAAAGTGGAGGTGGGAACTATCTCAGTTTGATATAAAATATCGCCGGAGGCAGGCCATCAAAGCGCAAGCCCTGACCGATTTCATCGTTGAATGCACCATCCCTAGCAAGAAACCGGAGTCCACGCCTCCCCTCGCAACTCAGTGTCCCATAGCGGAAAGGCCTGGCTCGGTTCCTGAGTAGGTCATCTACATCGACGGGTCTTCAACCGAGGAAGGCTGTGGTGTCGGCCTCATTATCCGAGGCCCGAACGAAGCAGAAATGGAGTACTCTCTGAAGCTCGGTTTCAAGGCCTCGAACATCGCGGCAGATTACAAGGCCCTCATGGCCGGACCGCGCATGGCCGCCGGGCTGGGACTGAAGATAATTCGAATCCACAGCGACTCGGCCCTTGTTGTCGGCCAAGTGACCGGCCGCTTTGAAGCTCGGGAGCCTCTGATGATGAAGTACCTGGACGAGGTGAGGAAACTCCGGAGGAACTTTGACGAAGTCCAAGTAGAACAAATACCCAGGCAGCTGAATGCCCAAGCCGACGCCCTGAGCAAGCTGGCTTCGTTATACTCGGCCAACAATAAATGGTCTATCCTCTTCGAAACCTTGCCTCAGCCCAGCGTAGAAGACGGAGCGACAACACTCCACGTATATGCGGCGCAGGAGGGCGACCAAGATTGGAGGAAGCCCCTCGTGGAATTCCTGAAGGACGGTACGTTCCTAGATGATTGGGAGGCCGGCCGCCATCTCCGGGCCAAAGCCCACCACTTCGTATGGAGCAATGGGAACCTCTACAAGAAGGCCTTCACTCAGCCCCTGCACCGGTGCGTTGACCCCCACGAAGCCGACTACGTCCTTCGAGAAATCCATGAGGGGGTTGGCGGTGAGCACCAAGGGGCCCGAACCTTGATCCAAAAGGCGTTGCTCCAGGGGTACTACTGGCCTACTATTCACGAGGACGCTCGGAAGCTAGTCAGGAGATGCAAGAGCTGCCAGCTCCACGGCAGCATCCCTCGCCTCCCCGCTACCGAGCTGACTGCCCTAACATCCCCATGGCCGTTCGACCAGTGGGGATTGGATATGATCGGCCAGTTCCCCACCGGTACAGGAGGGCACAGATACGTCCTCGTCACAGTAGACTACTTCACCAAGTGGATCGAGGCCGTCCCTATCAGGAAACCGGACGTCGCCACAACCATCAAGTTCCTGCAAAACAATCTGATACTCCGGTTCAGCATCCCCAGATGTATCATCATCGACCACGGGACGAACTTCGAGAATGAGAAAACGAAGGACTTCTACAAAGAATACCATATCCTCATGAAGTTCACCGCGGTCGCGCATCCCCAATGCAACGGGCAGGCCGAAGTCGCTAACCGAGACGTCCTCCGAGGTCTCCGGACCCGCCTAGAAAGGCGACAAGGCAGTTGGGTCAAAGAACTACCCCGGGTCTTATGGGCCCTGCGCACGTCAAAGAAGACTCCCACCAGGGAGACCCCCTTCAGCCTCTGCTACGGGATCGAAGCAATGGTCCCAGCGGAGATCGGGCTTCCCAGTCACCGGGTCGAGCACTTCGATGATGATACAAACACCTCGGCGCTACGGACCAACCTGGACATCTTGTTGGAGAAGAGAGACTAGGCTCAGATCAGGGCTGCCGCTTATCAACAACAAACGGCCCGATACTACAACGCTCGAGTCAAGCACCGCTCCTTCAAGACCGGGGATCTGGTCCTACGGCAAAACGAGTTCATTGACCAAGGCAAGCTTCACATGTTCTCTCCGAAGTGGGATGGTCCCTTCCTCGTCTCTGAGGCGCTCCCCGGCGGAGCCTACCGCCTACAAGACACGGACGGACGCAAGCTCCCGCGGCCTTACAACGCCGAGAAGCTTAAGCTATACCAATGGGTCAAGGCCAGCAAGTGTGTACCCCCCTTTTCTTCGCAAAGATGATGTAAATGTTCTCTAAAAATCCTGTCCATTCGAATAAAGAAACGTCGGAACATCTCGAATAGAGTTCTTTCTTACAATCCAAAGCCCTCGCCAAGAGGCACCGGGCGGTGACCCCGCCCGGCCAAGGGTCCTTGGTAAACTTTTTACAGCCCCTCCCGCGCTAAGGACCAAAGTTCTCCCAGAGGCAGTCGGGTCCTTGCTCGGCTATCCCCGGCTGGTAGCTTCCTACTGCAACCGACAGTAACCCTGCTCGGTCCCCGTCCTGAAGGATCAAAGCCCTCGTAAGAGGCAACCGAGCGGCTGCCCTGCTCGGTCATCTCCGGCTGGTAGCTCCCTACCCATGACGCCAGGGATCGAAGCCCTCGCAAGAGGCATCCAGGCGGCTACCCCGCTCGGTCATCCCAGGCTGGTAGTTGCCTACCCACGGCACTAGAGATCAAAGCCCTCGCTAAGAGGCAACCCAGCAGCTATCCTGCTCGGTTATCCCTGGCGGGTAGCTTCCCTACCACAACGCCAGGGATCAAAAAGTCCTCCCAGAGGCAGTCGAGCCCAACCGTCGCTCGGCTATCCCTAGCGGGTAACTTCCCTATCGCAACGCCAGGGATCAGAAAGCCCTCCCAGAGGCAGTCAAGTCTGAGGATCCCTCTCTCGGCTATCCTTCAAGACAAAAGCCCTCGCCAAGAGGCACCGGGCAATAACCCTACCCGGCCAAGGGTCCTTGGTAGGCTTCTACAGCCCCTCCCGCGCCAAGGACCAAAGTCCTCCCAGAGGCAATCGAGTCCTTGCTCGGCTATCCCCGGCTGGTAGCTTCCTACAACAACCGACACGGATCAAAGTCCTCGCCAAGAGGCACTGGGCAGTAACCCTGCTCGGTCCCCGTCCTGAAGGATCAAAGCCCTCGCAAGAGACAACCGTGCAGCGGCCCTGCTCGGTCATCTTCGGCTGGTAGCTCTCTACCCATGACGCCAGGGATCGAAGCCCTCGCAAGAGGCACCCGAGCGGCTACCCTGCTCGGTCATCCCAGGCTGGTAGTTGCCTACCCACGGCACCAAAGATCAAAGCCCTCGCCAAGAGGCAACCGCGCAGCCTCACTGCCCGGTCATCCCTGCTCGGTTATACCCGGCGGGTAGCTTACCTACCGCAACGCCTGGGATCGGAAAGCCCTCCCAGAGGCAGTCGAGCCTAAGAATCCCTCACTCTGCTCTCCTTCAAGAAAAAAGCCCTCGCCAAGAGGCACCGGGCAATAACCCTGCTCGGTCCCCGTCCTGAAGGATCGAAGTCCTCGCAAGAGGCAACCGAGCGGCCGCCCTGCTCGGTCAACTCCGGCTGATAGCTCCCTACCCATGACGCCAGGGATCGAAGCCCTCGAAAGAGGCCTCCGAGCGGCTACCCCGCTCGGTCATCCCAGGCTGGTAGTTGCCTACCCACGACGCCAGAAATCAGAAGCCCTCGCCAAAGGGCAACGGAGCGGCTTCCCATCCATCCTTGGCACAAATAAGGCGGACAACCCTCTGCCCATCACATGCAGAGGATCCGAGCCACCAACAAGGGGCATCAGGTCTATCCAAGTCTCGAGCGATCCCCCCTCGACTTCGGGACCATAGAGACGCCTCCTTCTCGGCAGCGCTTGGCACGCTTGGCAAGTGATCGAAATCAACTCGACGAACGATCACTAGACAGATGGCCGACCTGACATGAAAGCCCAACAGCGCAAGCAGGGACATTTTACAAGCATTCTTCACAAACAGAAGATAAAGTGCGAACCGATGAAACCAAAGAAAAAGTTTTATTATCAAACGCACAGTCTTTACAAAAGGTATTTCGGGCTCCCCAGCCTTACAAACTGCCCGAAGGCATACAAAAGAGGGACGAGGAAATATCAAAAAGGCCTAAGTCGCAAACCCCCCTGCGCCTCGCTTCCCTCATCACTGGGGGCTTCACCACCGGGGGTTTTGCCACCAGGGGCGCGCCTCACTCCCCTCATCGTTGTCAGCCGGAGGCCTTGCCACCAGGAGTGGGACCCGAGCACGGAGCTCGCCATCGGCGAACTCGGGAAGCTGCTCCTTCACGGCATCCAGAGCCTTATTCCACGCGACGACGGAATACTCACCAAGCTCGGCGTAAAACTGCTCTGACACCTTGTAATCGGCCATGGCTTTCTTAGCCCGAACCTCGGTAGTCTGGGTCGCCAGAAGCGCCGCCTCGGCATCCCTCCTGCTGGCATCTCTCTCCTTCTCCATGGCCGCGAAGCGAACGGCCAGGTCCGCCAGCTTCCTCTCGGCAACCCGGTGGGATGCACTTAGGCAACGATGGACGTCCCGATTTGCTGAATTGGCAAGCTCCGCAGCCTCTGCACGGACTGCCAGGACATCGGCCCTAGCCCTCTCCAGACGCAGGTTACGCCGCAGGACCTCGACCTCCGAAGGAAACGCCTCTACTGGCCTCGGTGCGTGGAACGCCCCCTCGGCCTCCATACGAGTAGCGATGGCGCAGTGTTGAAGGACTTGACGGGAAGCGGATGAGAAACTGGGAGGCGCTCGGGCCAATGAAAGGAAGGCCGAAAACAACGCGTGGAGGAGTTCGTACCTGGACCGCCCCTTGGGCTATGGCCTCCATTTAGGCCCTCAGGGTGCCATACGGAAGTCTTCCTCCTGCCGACTCTTCCATCCCGGCGAGCAGGCCGGGAGCGACAGAAAGCCCAGACGGAACCATGAAGACGACATCACCCTCCTGCACGGGGATCCTCTAAGGGACCATCGACGGCGGCGCACGAGAAATTGTCCTTTTCCTCTTAAGGGGGACCCCATCCTCGCCCTCCCCTCCGTCTCCTGTCTGGGGTTCGGATGACCGTGGGCATCTCTGACCGCCGCCGGAACAATCACCATGAGCCGCCAACGAAGCGGACGGCCCTATCGCCGGCAGAACGTTCGACGCAGGAAGGAAAGTTTTATTTTGGATGCCACCTTTGGGAGTCGATCTGCAGTGAGCTCTTTCTTTAGGAAGGAAAGTTTTAGACACTGCGAGTTGGTTGCAATGCAGACAAGTTGCCAATTACCTCTTTAATAGTTTGAATCTCATGCGCGCATTACAATGAATCTGCCCACTCCTAGGGCATGTATACAGGTATAACAAAACAAAAGGGTAAACAATCTATACTCAAAATTGTTTGCATCATAAAAATATGCAAACGCTTAAACCTAGCTTTCATTTAATTTCATTTGTGTTACAAAATTGATTTCTTTGTATAGTGCAGTTCTATAACTTTTTCTAAGAAAATTTTAAAATAAAATAAAATAAAAGAGAAGACCAATTCAGGATGGCTCGGCGTGCTCGGCACTTGCGGTAGCCTCCTCTTCTTCTCTTTTTTCTTCAATCTCAATTGTCATCTGATCTCTCGAACTCCCCTTACTCTCCTCCTCAACCATAATGATATGGCTATCCGCCGCCCCGCCTCCTACGGCCTCTTGAACCGCCAGCACCGCTGCCTCATCCGGCGGGGCCTCCAAATCAGACCTACAAACCGGGCACGTCGTGCGCGACGTGAGCCACGAGTCGATGCATGTCGGATGAAACGCATGGTAACAAACCGTCAAGATCCTCACGACATCTCCCCCGCCAAACTCCGACAGGCAAACCGCGCATTCGACCCCGCATTTCCCTTCTTGAATCCCCCTCACCGCGGAGTAAGGGAGGGTCGGGAACGAGGATAGTATCTTTGGATCGAGACCCGGGTCTTTCTTCCGGTGGGGGCCGGCATTGTTGTTACGTGTGGGCCCGGGGTTCCGGCGGAGCCAGGAGGCGGAGAGGCAGTGGAAAAGGTCCTGGAAGAGGAAGACCGAGAGGAAGCATACGAATAAGAAGAAGATGATGAATATTGGGAGGAGCATCGGGATCGACTGCTTGGTTTGGTGGTGGGAAGACGGAGGCGGCAACGGCGGGGGCCATTGAGAGGTTGACATTGGTGCCGGAGTTTACCTGTTCCGGCGAGCCAAGAGTTGATTAGCATAGAGATTGCATGGGGTACTCTTTTTTTTTTTTCCTGGGTTTTTTTTTCCTTTTTTCTCTTTATTTTCTCGTTTTTTTTTTTATTATTTAAATTTAGAAATATATTTGTATGGAGTCTAGATTTGGTGGGGCCAGAGGAGAAGGCGTAGATGACGGTTATAGGAGGACTTGTTGATCCTCCAAGTGCTTGGAGTGGGATTTGATGGAGCGGTATTTTGCAGAAATTGGGATTTTCATCTTGTGAACGGATGACTCGTGTTAACTAAAATCCCTTTCCCCAAGATCGAACGGTTTGGTGCTGAACTCGAACACAACTTCACGGTTGAAATCATATGACCCATCTAGGGAGTAGATCGTCCCAACTTAACCCACCAACCCCATTTGATTTACCCCTGTTATAATATAAAAATAATATAAAAATAATACGTTCATCATAATTTCGGAGTTTTGATGAAGCGGAAGGGACATTTAACACGGTATCAAGGCAACCAAGGTTCAATTCATATTGAGCATAATCACAATTTTGGACTTTTGCATACAGTAGAAAGAACATTCACGACCGCTATTAGCTGCTGGTCGACCCGTTTAACTCTTATTTATATCCACATATATCAATATAAACCCTTATGAATTTTTGAATTTTTATTAAATTACCAAGCAAAATGTGCGTGTCAACGCATGTAGAGAGTTGATATACAGACAGAATAAACAATAGCACAAATTCTAGAAAAGTTTAGCTCCTTTCATAGTGAACTTGATTACAAACTTTGTCTACTTATGCTTGGGAGTTGTTATTTTGGATGACGAGAGTTTCGAGTGGTTAGTGAGTTTTTGGTTGTAGGATATTTGTTGGCATGTTGACTACTTGTTAAGAAGGATAGGTAATGAACGATGACTAATGTCCGTTCTCCGTTTTTCACCCTCTATCATGTAAAAACCCAACATTTCTTCTTTTTCGATACTTACTCTACCGCTTACATTTTTGTTTACCTTTGTAAATATACTTTTCGAGCTATGATCCATGATCTTGAATTTCGGTTTTCTCGAGCTTTTTTTAATATTTTGCGTAGCCAATGAAAATCATGGGTTTTCAGTTTTCTCAAATTTTTCAATATCTCGTATGCTATAAAGCACAAAAAATCGTGTTTTCTCATGTTTTTCGATATTTTGCATGCAAACTATGAAAATTGAGAATTTTCGGTTTACGTATTTCAATAATTCACATACTATAGCCTATAAAAGTTGCGGAATTTAGTTTTTCAAGTATTTCTCGCTGAGCGCTCATATAATCCGATAGAAGGAGTTCATCGCTCTAACTTCAAGAGGAGAGAAAAAAGGACAAGACAACGCAAGAAAAGAAAGTGTAGAGTGTTTTTCATCACCCAATGAAGATGAATGTGCTTGCGTGTCATGTGTGTACAGATCCCCTGCCCCATTATATGCAAGGGTTTATTGATTGTGAGAATTCTAATCTCCAGCAGCCGCGAACAAAACTGTTGTTAATTGCCCCTTACTTTGACGCGAGGAAACCACCATTAACGGATCATGCTAACTCGCTATGAAACATGTGTATGTGTGTGAAGCTGTGTTTGAAAACGATTTTGAGGATGCTTTGGATATTATGGGGGCCATCACACGGGAATCCCGCTACCCGGTCAGCAGGCTGGGGGCAAGGGGCTAGTAGCCCCGTTTGCGGGGCTCAGGACAGCGTCTTGAAACAAAATTTTTTTAAAGGAGATGACTTGAGTATGTCGGAAAGCTCCGAGAAAGGGAAAAGGAGAGAGAAAGGAAAAGATGAACGGTGGACCCCTTTAAGGGCGTCCTAAGGCAGGGGAGACCCCTTTTGGGGGAGTCTCGAAGGCTGGAACCCCCATTTGGGAGGTCCCGAAACAAGGAACCCCTTTGGGGGGTTCCGAAGCAGAGGAAACCCTTTGAAAGGGATTCCAAAAGCAGGAACCACTTTGGAGGGTTCCGAAACAGAAGAATTCCTTTGAGGGGGTTCCGAAAGGAGGATCCCTTGAAGGGGATCCTGAATCTGAATACAGGTGTATCCCGTATTCATGATTTGGTGAGGAACATGTTCTGTGACCCATGTTCTCATGGATCTCATAGGAGAACTGGTGCCGAGAGGGTTTATGGGGGTGAAAGGTCTATGAAATTCTTGATTTGATATTCTAATGTCATAGTAACAATCTATTTTATTTGATTAATGGATCCAAAAATCAATTTTAATGAATTAACTAGTGATTTTATTCAAAACGCTTCATGATCTTCAACCAATTATGTGCTTCAATATAATTATCTGGAGTAAGCGCTATAGCTTGTTTCTAATATTCAGCAACTTGATCGGACCAAACCTCCGCAATTTCAGAATCACCTGGTAAAATGGCATGTTCTTCCCGATTGGAATAGGTGGGTCAATTCCTCCCCTTAAAATCGTACTTGAGAGTTACCTATATCATAAAGCTCAGTAATCGGTTTTTTTTGCGGTCTCATCTTAATTTATAATATGCTAATTTAATGAGATTTATGATAAATCTATCCCATTTTTATTAAGTTAAACGGCAGAAGTTAATTACATAAGTTTCAAATTCTAATTTTGATCATGATTAGTGTAATTTATTGCACATATTTAAATCCGTATTACCTTATTTTATCCATTTAATATTAGTCGAGATATATTTTATGAATAAATGCAGATTATAGGGTCTCAAATGCAAAAGTACACAGAAGAGGTGTTGGTTATAGTGCCCTTAAGGCAATTATTGTAATTGCAGGCAGGCGATTAATGATGATTGAGAGAGGACCTATACGGGCAGAACGGTCTTACTTGAGATGATAGTATGCTATTTGGTTTGCCTTTATCATTATGTACATGTATTATGTGGTATTACGGATCACTATTACATGTTGATAGAGCCCATAGGATTCATGTTTGACTACCAAGGTTATTATGGCAATCACACTTGTGAGAACTTGTTAGTCTGTAAGTAAATCCTTAAATGTCCCTAGTCGTGGATGTTGGGATTCGGCGCCCACACCGCGGAGGCCGCGGGCGATACGGAAGCGAAAACAAAAACTTTTAGCGGCCACCGGACGCTCACACCCGAGAATTCAAACCAAACACCCTAAACTAGAATACTCAAATATGCAAGGTTGAGAAATACAACCTTTGTCGCGTGTCCACCCAATTGTGGAAGACCCCTCCAAGATCGTAACCGCCGGGAACGCGCTTGAGCATCGATCACCTTTGTCGAAGACAATCCATCTGAGGGAACGCGGAGGAAGCTCAAACTGACGATCCAAAATTGCTGGGCTTGGATGGCCGGTGATGTAGGAATACTTCACTATATTTTTCTCTCTAGAATCATTCTTAAAAATGATAGCAAGAAGAAGAAGGAGATGAGCTAGAGGAAGCAAGAGCCATGTTGGAGGAGATGAAGAAAAAATCTCATCAAGTCATGAAGTAGAAAAGAATGGCTACTAAAAATCAACCATGATCCAATAGTGCTGACAAATGAATAAATCATTTTATATACAAAGTCATGTCTTTCTATAAGTCTACAACCATGCTTCATGTCCTCCACATGCCACCTCATTTCCCATTTAATTTTCCAAAAAGGAAAATCAAATATGAGGTGTCCTTCTTCTAGAAGTATTCCTTTACAAATACGGAATACTTCACCTGGTATATGTATCGCTGCATATACGCATATCCGTATAAAAATACGGATAGCACCAAAGAGAGAAAATGAATAGTGAACAATAATACTAAAATATATGTATCAAAATACATATATAAATTATTAAATCAAAACCTGATTTAATAATCCGGCTTAATCCTAAGCCGGCTAGTATTATCAACCGTCCGATTAAAGTCCGTGTATCGCGTACATGTATTTAATCAGACCTCCTGCACGTACCACCGTATGGCTTCTACATCTGTCGCCTGAACCGGGAAAACCCTCTGTGTGGGACTCTAAAGACTCGACAATACGCTGGCAGTGGGTTTAACCACAAGCACGCCAGCGACACTAGCTGTACGTAATGGCTACCCAGGTACTTGTCGAAAGGGGGGTCGACAATCAAGTGTGTCCTTACCCTACTGAGCCTGAATGTGACAATCTCCGTACAGCCCGGTCTCTTCGTCAAATAGTATCGCATATCGGATAACGTCAGACCCCTACTAATCCGATAAGTCATGTCTGAGTCTAGCTCATCACCAACTGAGATGCTACTGATCAACTATCAGTAAATCTCCGCCACCGTGGCTACGGATTTCTAGTGATAGCTAACTAGAAACAGCGTGACATCGACTCCTAATACCAGGAGAAACGAATCCCTGACAGTCGACCACTGCCTCCATGTAACTCGGGACTGTACCCAACTAAAACCTGTTTGCACGACTTTTCTGAGTTGTGGTAGGGTAGTAATCAAAGTACAGTGGGAACTCACACGAGACAAATGACGACTTTAGGTCAAAGGACTGACCTGTACTCATGCCACCTGAGAACTTCCATCTGACGATAGGTATAATACCATCTAGAAGTTCTCGGTGAGTTCGTCCAGTGTACTCACCTCCAGTGAGCACCTGTATACTAACTTAGGTGACATAACACCAATAGCTTATGAGACCGGCCACTGCTCCCTGTCGGGGTCTCGAAGTGTATACACTAGTCTACTCTGGAATATCGATTCCCAGTCTCGATACTCCCATGACTAGGGACATTTAAAGATGTGCTTATAGACCACCCAGCTCTCACGTATATGATCGCCATCATAATGTTGGTAGTCAAACAAGAATCATATGGGCTCTATCAACATGTAATAGCGATCTGCAATCCACATAATGCATGTACATGATGATAAAGACAAACCAGATAGCATGCTATCATTTCGAGTATGATTGTTCTACCTGTATAGGTCCTCCCTCAATTATCATGATCGCATGCCTGCAATTACAATAATTACCTTGAGAGCACTATCCAACAATCTCTTACTTGCACTTAAGGTTAATTATTGCGGTATCGCATACCCACATCCCGTGTGCTATCGAATACCCAACTTCTCTACTGATCAGTTTCTCAAATCTCATTTGAGGAACATCCGTGTTCGAGAAATAGCCTCAGTGAGTAGATCCGCTATAATGTTCCAACTTTATCTTTCTATATCTCAACTTTGCGGAGATGAACAATCTCCCAATCTTAGCGATACCCTGCCTCAAGAATTTGTCTGGATACCTGATGGGACCAAGTTCATCAATGAACAACTCCTATCCAACAAACTTCTTGAGCTGTATCCTCTGTTGAGTTATAACCGGCATCCTACACCATGATTACCTCAGTATCCTTATTGGAACACTATCCAATATACTGATCCTCGGAAGAGGATAAACTTATAACTCTGACAGCATCTCTATCAACCAGGTCACCTTGGAAGCCATAACCGATAACCGCCTCCCAGAGGAGGCTGTCGTTACCAAATACCAAGAACATCCTCTTATGTTCTTTACTGCTTCCCTTTGTTTCTCAAAAATTGGATTAATATATGCTTGTTACAACTAGTGCAAAAGCAATATTTGGTGTTGTACAAGACTTTGCATGATTGACTCAATTGCGTAAGCAGATATGTCATTCATGCCAGTCCCTCTCTTCATCAGTCTAAAAGAAATCCCTTTTAGAGAGGGTGACTCCATCACCTGGGGGTACACCACCACGCTAGAAGTCATCCATTCTAAAATACTTTTAGAATGTTGTCTAAGTACCTGATTGCGGAACTTCCCAAATCTAGATCTAAAACCATAGATCTAGTCACCAGAACTCCTGATATACTATCCATATCCAACATGGAGAAAACACTGCGTGACAATCAAAATCTGACCGATTGTAATATAGGAATATCACTTCCTATCCGGAGTATGTCATCCAAATCATGGACAGTACTCCCTATATCTTTCTTACTAGGTTCATCTTTTGTTTTGATGAAGTCAATCACCTTGACTGTCACATCAATAACAGATGATCCGTCTCCTCTATCCTCGCTTTAGTCTACGAATAGACATAAGCATCTTGCACACCTTCCGTTCCTCCCACTGGCTACGATAACCCTCTGGCAGAGTCATATACACATGCACTTCCAAAATCCCATTTGGAAAGACGTTATAATCACCCACCTGCCAGATATCATAGCCATGAACTGCATCAGCGCCAAAACATATCCATATGGACTTCAGCATAGACACTGAAGTAAAAGTCACATCACAATCCACAACGGGTATTTGATGAAAACTCTTTACAACAAGTCTAGCTTTATTAGGTAAGCACCTTTCCACCTGCACAGATCTCGAAAGATCTACTTGCTCCTAGTGGGTTTTACCCCTTCAGGAGCACCCAGCAAAATCCAAAATCATGATTTGCTGAAGTGTATGGAGTCCATCTTGGGTATGAAATACCCAGTCACCTGGAAGTTACCACTTTCTATGACCTGCTGATAACAAGTAGAGGAATAGCAGTATCAAGTCATATCCATATGGACATCAACATAGTACCTTTCCACCTGCACAGATCTCGAAAGATCTACCTGCTCCTAATGGGTTTTACCCCTTAAGGAGCACCCAGCAAAATCCAAAATCCATAATTTGCTGAAGTGTGTGGAGTCCATCTTGGATATGAAGCATCTGATCACCTGGAAGATTCCACTTCCCATGACCTACTAATAACTAGTAGGACCATCATCTCCATGATGCTGACCTCCCTGTCACCGTCTACGAGAAAACTGAAGCATCTTTCGGGTGTCTGAGGTTACCTACTAAAATATGCGGAGTGGCTAACAGTTTGTCAAGTCCAATTGAATTCTTAGGTTCTACTAAATTTTCGGTAACCATTTGTGGTCCTGGAATCACTTCCAATTCTACCATACCCCCACTAGTTTCTTTTGCAAAAAGTTCCTTTTATAAAAACGTGGCGAGTCAAGAACAATATAACTATTGATCTTGAAAATGGTAGAAACAAAATCCTAGCGAATGCTTAGGATAATCCACAAATTGCTATTACCGAAGCGTGCCTCGAGTTTGTCTGGATTCTGCTTTTAGACAGAACCGGATAACTCCATATCTTAACAACCTAAAAATATGCAACCATTCTATCTCCATATAGAATCAATGAACTAATTTAGATGGAACCAGATTCAAAAGTCATGCAACTGTTTTCAGTGCATATCATCTAATGGAAAAAGGTCAATACAGCATTACTTATCATCATGGAGCACGTCCACAGATGAGTAACCTGTAAGAGAATCAAGTTCTCGATATTACTATAATGGAATACCTAGCATAAATATCTACATCTTCGATCACCTCGAAAAATCCCGATACTTCCAACGTATGGTTCTCTACTTTATTTTTATACCTACAAACTCCTCAAAATCTTTGGACCTTTGCATTACTACGAATGCGTGTCTAACACCAGAGAACTCATAGGTAATTCTGAATGAAGTAAGAGTACCAACCCCTTGTCCCGAAAGACACTGGACAACATACATCTCCATGTATAAGTCCCAAGAGTATACTAACTCAAATTCTGTGTTTTGTAAACTGAAAACTGTATCTTGGTTAAGAATATTTTATACCGTTATTCAATACACCTTACCTTATCCTCAACTGATAAAGGTAAATGTTTACAGCACAATTTTCAAAATGTATGTCTCACTTTATAAAGATAAAGGTACAGATATTTCATTTTAAAATTTGATGCACAACGGTTATTCGATACCAAATATTTACCGTCAGGCAAAAATCAGGCAATTTAATCCAATATCACCAATTACAACAAATTCCGATATTGAGGATAAAATTGCCCATTTCCTAATATTCTGCTCCTACTTATCATCTGTAACACCGTACAGATGTGAGATCTAAAACTGGTAATTATATACCCTGGAGTCAGAATTGACTGGGAAAACAGTTCTCTATTACATATACACAGAAATATTGAAACATGAAAATGTTTCATAGGGATGGTCAGGTATTCCTAGTAGTGCCTTTTCCATTATCCAGATTCAAGACAGTAGTCGCAATTTCCTTTGCCCTCACTTCAGTCCCTTTATATGTCTCTACTTCTTACCTTCTGCACACCATCCCTGCGCTAACTGGTTTTCTTCCTTCCCTACCTTTCGGCACCAGCCTAAGGTTTGGAAGAAGACTGCCCAATAAGTGTAACAGGTGTACTCTCCTAATAAAAGGAGCTTTCGCAACCTGAGAGAAGGTAACGGGAAGAGACAACCGAATAATCCTATTCAATTTCTTCAGAACCTGTGGCCATCCTCGACTGAAGTAACTTCTTCGAGTTCATATGTAACTATACGATGACCGTTGCAAGCAATATGGATCATCGTAGTGATACAACGTGTTCTGAATCAAGACAAACCAAAGCCAAAGGTGTAAAAAGGTTCAGTCAAATTGGTTCATGAGTTTTTAAGGTAAGTCATGGATCGTTGTACCAGAGAGAGAAAGAGAGAAAAGAAACACTCAGTGTGCACTCTATCAAGATCAGATTGGTTATCACTTTATCTGATCAGGATGGCTCCCACTGTTTCCTCGAATTCTCCTTCAAACCCTAAAAGGAGAACTAGTCGGGATCATTTAAGTGAAAAATATCCCAAGGAGTAATACGTACACATCAGTAGGAATTGGGACCCAACTATCATCATGTGATAACCTGATGGAATCCACTCAAGTCACTACACTCTAGAAGGTATACGCATGCCTGGTAAGTTTCCCGTATGTTCGAAACTCCCGATATGGTTTGCCCCTAACAACTTATGACCTTGACTAGGTCAACATATTATAAGTCGCAAGTCAAGTTCGACCCGTCATTATCCTGGATTAATTAGACCCACCCGTACGAGCCCTTGACTAGGTCAACATGACCGTACGACTGTCATAACCAATCGTATAACCATGTAGCAGAAAAGTACTACAGAGCTACCGAACACTATGCCTTGACTAGGTCAACATACATAGCACGAATACTAAGCAGTACTAATCTGAAATGACAGAAGTCTACGGCTGGTTTTTAGCGAAAAACCTTTAACGTAATGAACTTGATATCGTTGAAGGAACTCAAGTGGCTTTGAAATGGAGTGGTTTAAGCTCCGCATTTTAAAACTAGTAACATAAACTTTTGCTTAAGAGCGAACTCCCGGTGAAGGGATCAAGGCTCTTCCCTCATAGAATGGGGTGTTGGATATTCCTAACCGAATACCTCTATGCAAAGTAAAAGAATACGACCATGAGTTTTGAAGAAAATCGAGTAGTTTTAAAATTGGTTCCGACAACATCATTTAGGTTTATTTTTCCTTGCATTATTTCGATAATGCGTTCCTATCATTTTATGCTTCCAAGCCACAAAAGAAACAACCAAAATAACATGTTTTTTATATGCCATCTGCATTCGCCACGGGGCCCCGTCATGCACCGTTAGGTTACTTAACTAACGGCAGAGCGGGGGCTGGACTAGCGTGGATGCAAAACATATAGAAGTATCTACTAAATATATATCATATATATATCAACATCGCAGGAAGATAATAGTCATCACAGGTATGCGAACAACAATATGGAATAACGGATAATGTAGGAGCCCCGCGTTTCATTTGAGTCATAAATGAAACGCGACGTTCTCCGGACGTATGGATAGCCAGAGCAATGAAGATCCTAGACCCCTACGAGTGCGGCAAGTTACCCACCAATCCCCGAAGTGAGGCAACCCCAATCATCAAAGTGAGTGGGCCACCCAGCACTTTACGGAATCCGGTAACTTGAGCACCCCTCCGTGGGTTAACCTATACCCCCTACGAGTGCGGCGATTAGCCTACCAATTATAGAGTAAGGCCCCCGGTCTCAACGCCATGAGATGCAGGCCCGTTGCCCTATAGAACCCGGCTATTCGAGCACTCCTCCACGGGGTAATCTTAGTACAGAAAATAAAAATATATATACAATGGCGACATCGACCTCAACCCGGTCGTGCCCTAATAAAAAAATATACAAACTGGCAGTGACGGCAGTCCGCATGTTAAACACTCGCTCCGCAAAAATGAATATACAAATGAATCTGAGCTGTACATCTAACATTGCACACATGGCTATCCATCACGACAATCCGCACAAACCATAACCATATATATATATATAACCGCAGAAGCAAGCAACACCAGAATGTGTGCAACCCCGTCTAAATGAACATATAGCAATTAGACAACGTTCAGCAACACATATACACATCACAGATACCGACGATGCAAAAGTTTCAATTTTTTAAAACTCCCGAGTTGTCCCAAAGCAAAGATGACACAAAGTGAAATCTGGGACAAATCAAACAACACCAAAAATACCATTTTACAAAACCTAAAACACATAATGAAAACGAGCTCCATTGGTGAACAGTGAACCGGCGCCGCCGACCAAAAACCCAATCTCGTCGGGCGAATCATGATGGAATCTTCTCGTTTTCATTGTGTGTCTTAGTCTAGTCTAGATGAAGTTTTTGCACTTGTTTAAAAAAATTTAGAGACCATAAAATTTTCGAAAAAAACTGGGTTTTTGAAAATGGTGTTTTCAGTTTTGAAACGTGAAATGTCGTCAAACACTAGTTTATGGTGTTTGGGTGGCTCTGATACCATATTGGGATCCAGCGCCCACACCGATGAGGCCGCAGGCGATACGGAAACAAAAAAAAAAATCTTTTTGCGGGCACCGGACGCTCACACCCGAGGATTCGAACAAAATACCCTAAACTAGAATACTAAAACATGCAAGGTTGAGAAATACAAATTTTGTCGCGTGTCCACCCAATTGTAGAAGACCCCTCTAAGCTCATAGCCTTCGGGAACGCGCTTGAGCATCGATCACCCTTGCCGAAGACGATCCACCTGAGGGAACGCGAAGGAGGCTCAAACCGATGATCTAAAGTTGCTAGGTTTGGATGGACGGTGATGTAGGAATACTTCACTATATTTTTCTCTCTAGAATCTTTCTTAAAAATGATAGCAAGAAAAAGAAGGAGATAAGCTAGAGGAAGCATGAGCCATGGTGGAGGAGATGATGAAAAAATCTCATCAAGTCATGAAGTAGAAAAGAATGGCTACTAAAAATCAACCATGATCCAATAGTGCTCATAAATGAATAAATCATTTTATATACAGAGCCATACCTTTCTTCAAGTCCACAACCATGCTTCATGTCCTCCACATGCCACCTCATTTCCCATTTAATTTTCCAAAAAGAAAAATCAAATATGAGGTGTCCTTCTTCTAGAAGTATTTCCGTACAAATATGGAATACTTCACCTAGTATATGTATCGCTACATATCCATGTATCCGTATAAAAATACGAATAGCACCAAAGAGAGAAAATGAATAGTGGACAATAATACTAAAATACATGTATCAAAATACATATATAAATTATTAAATCAAAACCTGATTTAATAATCCGGCTTAATCCTAAGCTGGCTAGTATTATCAACCGTCCGATTAAAGTCTGTGTATCATGTACACGTATTTAATCGGACCTCCTGCACGTACCACCGTACGGCTCTTACATCTGTCGCCTGAACCGAGAAATCCCTCTGTGTTGGACTCTAAAGACTCGACAATACGCTGGCAGTTGGTTTAACCATAAGCACGTCAGCGGCACTAGCTGTACGTAACGGCTATCCAGGTACTTGTCGAAAGAGGGGTCGACAATCAAGTGTGTCCTTACCCTACTGAGCCTGAATGTGACAATCTCTGTACAGTCCGGTCTCTTCGTCAAAGAGTATCGCATATCGGATCTAGGGGGTGGATAACGTCAGACCCCTTCTAACCCAATAAGTCGTGTCTGAGTCTAGCTCATCACCAACTGAGACACTACTGATCAACTATCAGTAAATATCCCCCACCGTGGTCATGGATTTATAGTGATAGCTAACTAAACACAGCGCGACATCGACTCCTAATACCAGGAGAGACGAATCTCTGACAGTCGACCGCTGCCTCCATGTGGCTCGGGACTGTACCCAACTAAAACCTATTTGCACGACTCCTTTGAGCCATGGTAGGGTAGTAATCAAAGTACAGTGGGAACTCACATGAGACAAATGACGACTTCAGGTCAAAGGACTAACCTGTACTCATGCCACCTGAGAACTACCATCTCACGATAGGTAAGAAGTTCTCAGCGAGTCCGTCCAGTGTACTCACCTCCAGTGAGCACATGTATACTATCTTAGGTGACATAACACCAATGGCTTATGAGACCGGCCACCGCCCCTCATCGGGGTCTCGAAGCGTATACACTAGCCTACTCCAAAATATCGATGCCCCAGTCTCGATACTCTCACGACTAGGGACATTTAAGGATGTGCTTATAGACCACCCAGTTCTCACGTATATGATCGCCATCATAATGCTGGTAGTCAAACAAGAATCATATAGGCTCTATCAACATGTAATAGTGATCTGCAATACCACATAATGCATGTACATGATGATAAAGACAAATCATATAGCATACTATCATTTCGAGTAAGATTGTTCTACATGTATAGGTCCTCCCTCAATTATCATAATCGCATGCCTGCAATTACAATAATTGCTTTGAGGGCACTATATCCAACAGTGGAAATATCGAGACCGAGAATTGATATTCCAGAGTAGACTAGACTATACACTTCTTAACCTCGACGAGGGACGATAGCCGGTCTCACAGCCATTGGTGTTAGTTAGTCACCAAAGATTGTATACATGTGCTCATTGGGTTATGAGTTATTGTTACGCCCCGCTTTCCAAAATACGTAATTACGGTACGTGAAAAAACCAACTATACTAACTATGGCTAGGAAAGATCCTTTCATAGTCACATTATGGCTGTCAATCAGATATCAAGAACAGTAAATAAAATCAAACTAACACATGTCCAACTGCTGCAATAAATAATAATAAAAAAACAGCGGAAACGAATAAAGATCCAATCAAGAAATAATATCCTAATCACATCCCTTATGCGATCACAACGTTAAAACTTTAACTAGGAAATAAAAATAAACTAAACATCTCTAAACTAATCATCAAGCTCCTCACTGCTCAGCTTGCTTGTCAAAATATTCTTGATTTTCCTGTGACAAGGTTAAAGGAACTGGATCATGCAAACCCAGACGTCAGTGAGTCATAAATTGTATAACACTAAACTGAGCAATGTATATATATATAGGATGTGATGTGCAAAATGAAGTATAATTAACAAACAAGCGCAAGTGATATAATAGCAGTCTATAGGTATGTCACATGTATCATAAATTCTGTGTTTCTAGATTATCTATCCTAACGGTATTTGAAACCAATTAACGTAATTCTCATCGTAATTCAACAGTATATATCCCGTTCATTCCCCATGAGACCATGGTATAATAAACAATGGTTATTTCCTTCATGCCCACAATCACGGCAAACAATAATAATATCCTCTTGAGTTACGTTTTGGTTACATTCTTGATATTCTATTTTCCCCAGGTTTCGTGTTCAAGTCAGGTATCAACAGAATATCTACCTAATGCCAACACAGGAACAATCATGAACAGGTCTTATCTAGCAAGACAACAAGTCAGGTCAATCATATAACAAGTCAAGATTGTTGGTATCGGTAAGTATTACAGGTAACAAGTGTAAACAATATAGCAATGACAATGGTAAGGAATGTATCATGCATATATCAGGTATTGTGTATTAAACAGTAGAAATATTCAATGAAATAACAATAACTAGTTTATTTAATCCACTGTACAACTAACTAATGCATACAATTTAAATTGTGAGGTCTGATTAATTTATTTATTATGTAATATATATTTAAACCTATTTATAATAATGTTTTATGTTTGTTTCATAATATAAACTAATTTGTACCTACTAAAATAGTTCAAATAAGTAAATTTGCACGACCTCAACAATTATGACTAAACACATGCTAATATTAGTAATATGGATTATATTTATAAAATTGTATATCGACAATAGTTGTAAATTATAAATACATGTATACTATGATTATATATATGGTTTGGTATATAAAATAACATGTTGCAAGTTAGAAAACTTGGCTCGATCGGTAAAATCACGACAACGAATATGGTTACTCGCACGACGACAACGTTCGCAAACACGATGTACGATCGAAACAAGTCTCGGTCAGGCAAGTACGATGACGGGGTGTCTGCTTGTGCTCTAAACTTCAGAGCCTCGGGTCTGGGTTCAGATCGACGGGAAAGATGGCCGAAGTTGGGTTCTAAGAGATGGTGTTCGGTTCTTGAAGTGAGGGGGTCAAGTCGATGTTGTCGAGGAGAGAGGTGGTGTCAGGATTGAGGTCTGGGATCGTAGTTGAAGGCGGGGGAAATAAGGTGGAGGCGACGATCAGCTCCGACGAAGGGACCAGAGAAGGAGGAGAGCGAGAAGAAGAAGAAGAAAAAGAAGAAGAAATCGGTGACGGGGTGCTCTGTGCTGGAGGCGAAGATGATGGATGTGTAGGCGAGGACAAAGAGGAATGTGACGGCAAGAGGAGGAGATGTCGGCGTTGAGAGGGGAGTTCGTCTCCAGTGAAGAGAAAAGAAGGAAGAAGAAGAAGGTGTCGTTGCTGATGATGATAGTGGGTGGTCGGGGTTCAGTCGAGGATGGTTGCGGTGACGGGGTGACTGGGTTTGGGGATCGGCGACGACGAGGGTGGAGGTACGTGGGTTAGGGCTTGGGGATGGAATCGGGGAAGACGAGGGAGAGAGAGAAAGAGAGTTTTTTTTGTTCTTTTATAATAATAAAAATATATAAACTATATATAGTATATTTAATATATATATTATAGTTTTAGGGTAAATAGATAATATCAAATTACAACCAAACATCACCAGAATCTTATCAAAAATATATTTTGGAGAATAATACATATACGTAAAATTTTAAACTATAATGCAAGAATAGAATTTTAAATACATACCCCCTAAAAAGATTTTAAAAAAAGGATTTAAATAAATATATAAAGAGTTAATAAATATTTGGTATTAGATATCTTGAGATTTGAACGTAATAGATAAAAGCAAAATAAGATATGGGATGCTAATCATATGATGTCAGTTAACAAAATACAATTTAACCTTAATTTGTGGCTACTAATAGATATATGATGATTTAGAAACATGTTATATATATATATATATATTAGTAGATTCACACATAAATACAGTTTACTGATAAATATCAGACATAATCTAGCACCATACTGGGTTCCACACATGCAGGTCGGGTCGGATACCCACTACTACCATTTGAATTACTCGTAACCCAAATGAATAAAATAAAAGAAATATAAAGCAAGATTTAAAATACCATTAATATTGTATAAACGTACTAGGGTGTTACATTATGCCCAAATATAAAAGAATTTCGTCCTCGAAATTCACGAAACAGAAGAAGACAAGAACAATAAAGATACAGATCTAAGGAAAAAGGTATGGAAACTTTTGTTGAATCTTCTCTTCATGTTCCCAAGTAAATTCTCCATGCGAACAATTTTCCCACGAAACAAATAATAAAGGGATTACTTTATTCTTCAAAACCTTTTCTCGTTGATTCACAATAGCGATTGGTTGCTCATTATAAGTTAAATCTTCTCTTACTGTCAGTTTCGAGCGATCAAGGACGTGTGTCTCATCTCGAACGTACTTGCGGAGTTGAGATACATGAAACACATCATGAACACCCGCCAGAGATGGTGGTAAAGCCAAACGATAAGCTACCTCTCCCATACGCTCAATGATATCGAAAGGCCCTATGAATCGAGGACTAAGCTTGCCTCGACTGCCGAATCGGATTACTCACCTAGTCGGCGATATCTTCAAGAATACAAGATCACCAACAGCAAATTCCAAAGGTCTTCTTCCGGTATCAGCCCAACTTTTTTGTCGATCATGTGCCACCTTCATATGATCACGAATCTGGTTAACTTTCTCCATAATTTGCACAATAAGTTCCAGTCCCAACAATCTTCTTTCACAAACATCGTCCCAACAAACATGCGAGCGACACTTATGACCGTAATACGTATCGAATGAAGCCATCTGTATAGTCGCCTGGAAACTGTTATTGTATGAAAACTCCACTAAATGTAAATGATCCTCTTATGAACCCTTGAAATCTAACGTGTAAGCTCTCAACATATCTTCAAGAGTTTGGATCATTCTCTCAAACTGTCCGCCTGTCTGAGGATGATAGGCCATACTAAACTTCAAGCGAGTTCCCAAACTTTCTTATAGACTCCTCCAAAAGTGTGATAGGAACCGAGTATCACGATCAGAAATGATACCCACCGGTACTCCATGCAATCTCACAATCTCCTGCATGTATCGCTCTGCCAAAGCCTCCATCGACTGGCCAACTTGAAACGGTATGAAATGAGCTGCCTTTGTCAGTCAATTGGCAATCACATAAACTGCGTTATTGCCCTTTAGTCTCCATGGTAAGGCTGTCACGAAATCCATGGTTATATATTTCCACATCCATTGTGGAATTGGAAGTGGTTACAACAAACCAACTACCCTTTGATATTCAGCCTTGACTTGCTGACACACTGAGCACCTCGATACGTAGTAAGCAATCTCCCTTTTCATGCCTTCCTACCGAAAGTGTTGTCGCAAATCTCTATATATCTGCATGCCTCCCGGATGTACTGAATATGCGAAACTATGAGTCTCCTTCATGACTTCTTCACGAACGACTCCTTTAGGTACACATAAACGATATCCATATCTTAACGAACCATCTTCATGAACCAACAAATCTGTTAGAAATCCCGCTTCCACTTGTCCTTGAAATTTTTGCAATCTAAGATCGTGCGACTGTGCTGCCTTAATGCTATCGATCAATGATAACTGTACTTTTAACTGTATCAATTGTCCCGAAGAATCTGCTAGTACGATTTCCAACTCGAATATCTGAAAATCTGTTATACTCTCCTCATGTGCAGTCAACATCCGTATCGCTGAGAACTGACTTAGAGCATCCGACACTACATTAACTTTCTCCGGATGGTACTTTAGATCAAGATCATAGCTAGCTATCAGCTCCAACCATATATGCTGCCTCATATTGAGTACTTTCTGTGTGAACACGTACTTTAGGCTCTTGCGATCAGTAAATACTTCTACTCTTTCGCCAATAAGTAGTGTCTCTAAATCTTTAGCTCAAAGATCACTGCTGCTAGCTCTAAATCATGAGTTGGGTAGTTCTTCTCATGAGTCTTCAATTGCCTCGACGCATAAGCTATAATCTTTCCATGCTGCATCAGGACACATCTTAAGCCTTTGGCAAATGCGTCGCTGTGAATAACTAATCCTCCAATACCATCTGGCACCGTTAGGATACGAGCGGTCGTTAATTTTTGTTTCAGCGCTTCAAAAGCCGGCGCACACTTCTTAGTCCATACGAACGGTACCTCCTTTTGTATTAGCTTGGTCAATAGTTCTGCTATTCGAGCGAAGTTCTCCACAAACCTTCTATAGTATCCAGCAAGCTCAAGGAAGCTTCTGATCTCCCTTACATTCTTTAGAGTTGTCCAATCATGAACAGCTGCAATATTTTCGGGGTCAACTGTAATTCCATCTCCAGATACCACGTGACCCAAGAACTTCACTTCTTCGAGACAAAACTCGCACTTGCTCATCTTAGCATACAACTTTTCTTGTCTTAACGTCTGCAGTGTGATTCTCAAGTGTTCTTCATGCTCTTCTTTACTCCTCGAATAGACCAAAATATCGTTAATGAATACTACCATGAACTGATCTAGAAATGGTGAAAAGATTCGGTTCATCATGTCTATAAATATCGCCGGTGCATTAGTAACTCTAAATGGCATCACTAAATACTCGTAATGCCCATATCGAGTTCTGAACGCTGTCTTGCAAATGTCTCCTTCTTTCACCCGAACTTGATGATACCCTGATCATAAATCCAACTTTGAGAATACTCTCACGCCACCGAGTTGATCGAATAATTCACCTATGCGAGGGATTGGGTATTTATTCTTAATAGTCACCCGATTTAACTCTCGATAATCGATGCACATCCTCCACGTGCCATTTTTCTTCTTGACTAGAAGAACTGGAGCTCCCTACAGTGAATCGCTGCTGCGAATCCAACCCTTCTCTAGTAATTAGGAAACTTGTTTCTTTTTCTCTTCCAGTTCCACTGGTGCCATCGGATAATAAGCCTTTGAAATCGGCGCTGCTCCAGGAATAGGATCAATTGCGAACTCCACATCTCGTTTTGGAGGTAAACCCGAAATGTCCTCGAACACATTCATGAAATCCCGAACTACTATTGATGCTTCCTCCTTGATTACTTCCATCAACGAAAAAGAGGCACTTGTCGGCCTAGCCCTAAATTCGACTGGCCCGACAGATCTGCTACCTCCCAAGAATATGAACTCCGGATGTCCGGGAATCTGGAAGATCACTTTCTTCGCTCTACAATCAATGTGAGCGTGGAAAATGCCAAGCAAATCCATTCCCAAGACAACATCATAACTGCCAGTATCAATCATCAAGAAATCCGCGAATAACTCCCATCCACAAATAACAATCGAACAACCCTTGCACTCACTACTAGAAATAATTCTCTCATTCCCGGTGTGTATGTCCCAACAGCTAAACATGGCCGTGTGTGGGATAGAGTGTGCACTAATAAACTTGGATAACATAAAACAATAGGATGCACCAGAATCAAATAATGCCAATGCGGGAAAATTATAAGCAAGTAGGATACCTGAAATAACATCATCTGAACCCTTGGCCTCCTCGGCCGTCAAGGTGAAGGCCCGCCCCTGATTAGGCCTCTGAGTAATCTGCTTCTGCTGTGCTCTCGGAGTATCACCCTTCAACTGAACTCTCGATGGACAAGTATTAATTCGATGATCAGTAGCTCCACAAATCAGACACTGCCCAAGCCTCATCCGGCACTCCTTCCGGAAATGACCCGGTTGTTAGCAGTAATCACAAATCACATCCTTCTTCTACTTTGAAACAAAGATCTTTTTCATAGGTATTGTCCCTTATTTGTTACCGAAATACCTCTATGTACATGAGCTCTGGTTGGTGCATACGGAGTCTTCCGCACTACAACTGCTTACTGTTGAGTACCTTTTACTCTTACTGATTAACTCTGTTGTTTTCTAAGCACCTTGAGAACTTGGGAGAAAGTGGTCAATCCCAACTATATGATATGTCTTTGAATCTCCACATCCAAGTTACACATAAACCGCCTTGCCTTATCTGCCTCGTTGGCAACCAAGGGCCCCGCAGATCGACTGAGTTGGGTCCATTCAGCTGCATGAGTATCAACGGGTCCGCCATTCTGCTTTAAGCTAATGAACTTCTCCTTCATTTCCTCCCTGGAAGATTGCGGAAAGAGCTTCTCCAAAAAACTCCGCGAAAAAGTCGCCCAGCTGATCGGCTTAGCCAGACGGGTCTCATCAGCAAGCCACCACTCGCGAGCATAATCTACCAATTGGATGCGTACTACATCCACCCTTTTCTCATCTGGAATCTGTGCGACAACAAGAAGGTTCTTTGTATCTACTAACCACCGCTCCACTGGCAATGGCTCCTCTAATCATGTAAATATGGACGGACTGAGCTTTCTGAAGTCTTCCACGATGCCCTTATGCTGTGTTGGTCTGGGAGCTGCTGCCTTCTCAGCTGCTGTGATAGCAGTCTGTTAGGATGTTCTCAGGCCCTCTTGGAAATCCTCAACCTGTCGCTAGTTCAGCTCAGTTTGACGCTTTTGGTTTTCCAACATACCACGTACGACCCTAAGTAATGCGACATCGTCTACACATCTCTGGTATGCCCGCAAATCTCTATATGCCATGATTCTGAAGCCAAGAACACTGAAGTTGATTAGCAACGGTAAACATGAGTCAATAAACAAGAAGTCGATAAACTATAAATTCAAGACTAGTAAGATAGTAGTGTGGTAGGACATATTCCTTATTCCGGGTTTTCTGATCAATGTATTGGGTCCAATACCCAACTACAAATTGAACCAAACCCGACTAATCCTAAAACCTATGGTTTTGATACCAATAAAACCTTGTCACGCCCCGCTTCCCAAAATACGTAATTACGGTACATGACAAAACCAACCATGCTACCTATGACTAGGAAAGATTCTTCCATAGTCACATTACGGCTGTCAATCAAATATCAAGAACGGTAAATAAAATCTAACTAACACATGTCTAACTGCCATAATAAATAATAACAAGAAAATAGCGGAAACGAATAAAGATCCAATCAAGAAATAATATCCTAATCGCGTCCCTTATTGGATCACAACGTTAAAACTTTAACTAGGAAATAAAAATAAACTAAATATCTCTAAACTAATCATCAAGCTCCTCACTGCTCGGCTTGCTTGTCAAAATATTCTCGATCTTCCTGCGACAAGGTTAAAGGAACTGGGCCATACAAAACCCAAACGTCAGTGCATCATAAATAGTATACCACTAAACTTAGCAATGTATATATATGGTGTAATGTGCAAAATGAAGTATAATTATAAACAAACAAGCGCAAGTGATATAACAGCAAGCTATAGGTATGTCACGTGTATCCTAAAGTCCGTGTTTCGAGGTTATCTATCCTAGCGGTATTTGAAACCAATTAACGAATTCTCATTGTAACTCAACAATATATATCCCGTTCATTCCCCACGGGACCACGGTAGAATAAACAATGATTATTTCGTTCACGCCCGGAATCACGGCAAATAATAATAATATTCTCTTGAGTTACATTTTGGTTACATTCTTGATTTCCCCCTTTCCCCAGATTTCATGTTCAAGTCAAGTATCAACAGAATATTTAACTAACGCCAACACAGGAACAATCGTGAACAGGTCTTGTCTAGCAAAACAACAAGTCGAGTCAATCAAGATAATAAATCAAGATTGTTGGCATCGGTAGGTATTACAGGTAAAAGGTGTAAACAATATAACAATGGCAATGGCAAAGAACGTATCGGGCATATGTCAGGTATTGTGTATTAAACAATAGAAATATTTAATGAAATAACAGTAACCAATTTATTCAATCCACTGTACAACTAACTAATGCATACTATTTAAGTTGTAAGGTCTGATTAATTTACTTACTATGTAATATATATTTAAACCTATTTATAATAACGTTTTATGTTTGTTTCATAATATAAACTAATTTGTACCTACTAAAATAGTTCAAATAAGTAAATTTGCACGACCTCAACAATTGTGACTAAATACATGCTAATATTAGTAATATGGATTATATTTATAAAATTGTATATCGACAATAGTTGCAAATTATAAATACATGTATACTATGATTATATATATGGTTTGGTATATAAAATAGCATGCTGCAAGTTAGAAAACTTGCATCGATCGGTAAAATCATGACAACGAATACGGTTACCCGCATGACGACAATGTTCGCAAACATGACGTACTCACGACGTACGATCGAAACAAGTATCGGCCAGGCAAGTGCGATGATGGGGTGTCTGCTCGTGCTCTGAACTTCAGAGCCTCGGGTCTGGGTTTAGATCGACGGGAAAGATGGCCGGAGTTGGGTTCCAAGAGATGGTGTTCGGTTCTTAAAGTGAGGGGGTCAAATCGATGCTATCGATGAGAGAGGTGGTGTTGGCATTGAAGTCTGGGATCGTAGTTGAAGACGAGGGAAACAAGGTGGAGGCGGTGGTCGGCTCCGGCAAAGGTACCGAGAAGGAGGAGAGCGAGAAGAAGAAGATCAAGTCGGTGATGGGGTGCTCTGTACTGGAGGCGAAGATGATAGAGGTATAGGCGAGGACAGAAAGGAATGCGGTGGCAAGGGGAGGAAATTTCGGTATTGAGAGGGGAGTTCGGCTTCGGTAAAGAGAAGATAAGGAAGAAAAGAAGGTGTCGCTGCTGATGATGGTAGTGGGTGGTCGGGGTTGAAAGTGTGTCTTAGCACTACCACTAGGTTTAGACAAGCATCAAGTATGCAGTTTTAAAAAATCTAGAGTGCTAAGCTACACTAACCTAGAATCGAACTAGAGAATTAGGGTTTGTAAGCAAGTAAACAAGTTTTACACTAAGTGAAGAGAGTTACAACCTTTGTAGACCAAGTCCTTCACTTCAATAGCTCCAAGTAGTAGTCCCTAAGCTCCAAGTAGTAGTCCCTAGAACACTTCTTAGGCTCCACTTGGTAAAAGGGACGAGCTTGCTTCGTCGTCTTCGAGGCCGAAAATGATCCACCTTGAAGTTTCTCTAACTCAAGCTACCTCTTCACTAATGAAAGAACTAGTGAAGCAAACAACATAATCTAATGAGTTACATGAGATTAAGTTGATGAAGTAGGAATTTTGCTCATTTTAGAATTCTTTTTCTCTTTTTCTTTTTCCACTCAAGAAAAACTAGAAAGGGAAGAAGATGAACTTTGGTGAAATGAGAGTTGTGATGAATGAGAGAGAATGAACCATGGGCTAAAGATATTATTGTGATGAATAAATATCTAAGAAAGAGACAAAATGAGAGGATGAGTCATGATTTCTCAATGCTTCTACAAGCATCCAAGACATGACTCATTTCCCCCTCATTATAATTTCCTTTTAAATATAAATCATCACAAATATCTCCAACTCCTGGTGTGAGTCTCATACACCCATGTTCTATGTATCATCAAGCATGACACAAAAGGATTATATATATATATATATATATATATATATATATATATATATAAATAAATAAATAAATAAATGTATCATATATATATATATACACACACACAATTATATGTAAAATAAGAGAAGAAAAACATTAGTGAGTATTAATATTAGTTAATATATAAATATATCAAATAGAAATATATATCAAATTATTAAATCAACACTTGATTCAATAATCCGGTTATATCATATATAACCGACTAATATCATTTATATGTATATCAAATTATCAAATCAACACTTGATTCAATAACTCAGTCATATCACATATAACCGACAAATATTTAATACTACATTAAATCAACACTTGATTCAATAATCCGGTCATTTCATATATAACCGGCCAGTATCAAATATATATATCTACATATAACATATCATTGAATCAACACTTGATTCAACAATCTGGTTATATCACATATAACCTAACCGATATCAAATATTGCGAGGTTAGAATACGGTATCGCATACTCATATTTAATCAAGTTTCCGCACATATCACCATATGTACCCTACTTCGTTTCGCTTGAGCTAGGAAACCTCTGTGTGGGACTCTAAAGACTCGTCAATACGCCAACAGTAGGTAATGATCATATCAGTCACCTACAAGCCGTCAGCGGTACTAGCTGGATGTAACAGCTACCCAGGTATTGAGCGAATAGAAGATCAAAAAGCAAGCTTGTCCAAACTCCCGCAAAGCCTATAAGCAACACTTACCGTACAGTCCGGTCTTTTCATCTGTTATGTCGCATATCGAGTCTAGGGGTAGAATCGTCAGACTACAGTAACTTGATAAGTCATGCCGATATGTGGCCTATAATCGTTCGAGAAACTACTGATAACACTTATCAGTAAATCTCATCAGCCATGGTCAGGGACTTGCTGTTATATCCAATCGAGCATAACGCAACATCAACTCCCAATACCGGGAGAGACGAAACCCCTCCTATTGCTCACTGCCTCCATGTGACTCGGGACTATACCCAAAATTCACCTATTTGCACGATTCCTTTGAGCCATGGTAGGAAGGAAATCAAAGCACAGTGGGAACCACACAAGACACTATGATGATCTCGGGTCTACAGACTAACCTGTACCAGTGTCACCAGAGAACTGCTATCTGACGATACGTATGGTACCATCTAGGAGTTCTTGGCGAGTCATGTTCGGTGTACCCATTCTCTAATGAGCACCTGTGTACAATCTATGATGTCAAACATGAATGGTTGTGGGATCAACCATCGCCCCCATACAGGGTCAAGAAACGTATACACTAGTCTACTCTGAAATATCGATGCCCTGTCCCGATACTCTCTCGACTAGGAATGGTTAAAGGATGTGCTTGCGGACTACACAAGCCTCACTAATATGATTTGCATCATAGTCCTGGTAGTCAAGCTAACATCTTAAGGGCTTTATCAATATGCATCAGAGAGACAGAATAATATAAGTGTGCATGTTAAGATAAAGTGCAACTAGATAGCACACTATCATGTCGAGCAAGAAAGTCATATATATATATATATGTGTGTGTGTGTGTGTGTGTGTGTGTGTCCAAGCATCCACTATAATATACAATAATGGGCTCTAGGGCATACATATTACTAACATGGGTTCAGTCGAGAATGGTTACGGCGACGAAGTGACTGGATTTAGGGCTTGGCGACGATGAGGGCGGAGGTGCGTGGGTTAGGGCTCGGGGATGGAATCGTGGAAAATGGAGGGGGGGAGAGAAAACCGAGAGGGGGGAGACAAAGTTTATTTAATTTTTTTATAATAATAAAAATATATAAACTGTATATAATATATATAGTATATTTAATATATATATAATATATTTAATATATATATATATATATTATAGTTTTAGGGTAAATAGATAATATCAAATTACAACCAAATATCACCGGAATCTTGTCAAAAATATATTTTGGAGAATAATATATATACGTAAAATTTTAAACCATAATGCAAGAATAAAATTTTAAATACACATACCCCCTAAAAAGATTTTAAAAAAAGATTTAAATAAATATATAAAGATTTAATAAATATTTGGTATTAGATAGCTTGAGATTTGAACGTACTAGATAAAAGCAAAATAAGATATAGAATGCTAACCGTATGATGTCAGTTAGCAAAATATAATTTAACATTAATTTGTGGCTACTAACAGATATATGATTATTTAGATGCATGTTATACATATATTATAGTAGATTCACATAGATACAGTTTACTAATAAATATCAGATATAATCTAGCATCATACTGGGTTCCACACATGCAGGTCGAGTTGGATAACTACTACTACCATTCAAATTACTCGCAACCCAAATGAATAAAATAAAAGAAATATAAAGCAAGCTTTAAAATACCATTAATATTGTATAAACGTACTAGGGTGTTACAGTTATCCTGGACGGACTCACCGGGAACATGCTAGATGATATTATATGTATTGTGAGATAGCAGTTCTCTGGTGACATAAGTACAGCTTAGTCTATCGACCTGAGATCGTTATTTGTCTCATGTGAGTTCCCACCGTGCTTTGATTACTACCCTACAACGTGTAAGTCGATCTCGTGCACCTCACGTGTCCGCGGGGAGGCGGAAATAGCAAAAAATGATTTTTACGAGCTTCGCAACACCGACTCAAACCAAGGATCGAACACAAACCGTAGCTAGCAATCTACTTGAGGTTTAACTACTCGGATTCGAAGTTATACCTCACGTTACTTGTCCTTCGGGTCTTCATCGCTGTCCTCCATACCTCGTAGGCTCTGTGGAATATGGGCACCTCAACGGCCTCCTCGAGTCAAAGACGATCCACCCGAGAGTATATAGTCCGAGCTCCTATCTCGAATCTGAGATAACTACGGCTTCTAGTTTGCTAATCTAGAAGTCTTAGAGGGTGTAGAGTATTTAGATGGATTACTTAATCACTTTAAACTCTAGGATTCTCAACTCAAGAGAGCTATTAGGATTTGAGGAAGAAAATGAAAACTTGAGGAGAGAGAAGTATTTTGTGATCATGAAATGAATAATACTCATGCTAGAATATTATGAAGCATAATAATATCTCTCTTGATAATATCAAGATAATATCTAGAATGCTTCATTTAATTCTAAGGGTGAATCACCTCATGAGTCATTAAGCATTTAATGTAAACATACACCTCATCTTCCACCTCATTTAGTTTAAATCCTAAAAGGAAATAAACACAAATGAATCACCTTCTTCTAGAAGCTTCCCGAGAAATTACGAGACTGCCCCTCCCATCCGTATCTCCGAAAAACACAGATAATCTTTGACTAAATAAATCCATCTGTATAATACTAGAATCTGGCTTAAACCAAAGCCCGCTAGTATTATCTGCCCGATCATAGTACGTGCACAAATGTACGTAAGTGATCGCGGCCCTGCCGTAAAACCATACGACCTCTACACCTTTTGCCCGGTGCAGGGAAACTCTCTGTGTGGGACTCTAAAGACTCGACACTGCGCTGGCAGTGGGTTTAACCACAGACCGTAAGCGGTACTAGCTGTACGTAACGGTCCCCAGGTAGATGTCGATAAGAAGGACGATGAAGAAACCCATCTGAACTCCTACTGAGCCTGATGTGACAATCTCCGTACAGTCCGGTCTGTTCGTCTAGGACTATCACATATCGGGCCTAGGGGGCGGTAAACCGTCAGACCCCTAATAGCGGTATAAGTCGTGTCGGAGTATAGCCCATTACACCTTGAGAAACTACTGGAACCTACCAGTAAATCTCGTTTGCCCTGGCCAGGGACTTTGCGTAATGGCTCTCCATACACAGCGCGATATCAACCCCCAATACCGGGAGAGACGAATCCTGTCTAACCGCCACTGCCTCCAAGTGCTTCGGGACTGCACCTAACTACTACCTATTTGCACGACTCCTTTGAGTCGTGGTAGGGTAGTAATCTAAGTACAGTGGGAACACACCCGAGGCGAACTAGCAATGTCAAGTCGACGGACTAAGTTGTACTCATGTCACCTGGGAACTGCTACCTGACGATGGGTATAGTACCAACCTGCAGTTCCCGGCGAGTCCTATCCGGTGTACCCATAACCTAACGAGCACCTGCATACTATCTCCAGTACGACGTACTGATGGCTGTGGGACAGACCATCTCCCCAACTGGGATGAGAAGCGTACACACCAGTCTACTCCGAAGTATCGATGCCCGGTCTCGATAATCCTACGACCAGGGACCTGTATAGGATGTTGCTTATAGACTACCCAGCCCCCACTAGTGTGATTGCCATCACAACGCTAGTAATCAAGCAAAGATCCTAAGGGCTCTACTAATATGTATAAGCGATATGTTAAAAGAAGCATATGCACATATTAAAATAGAAACAAACCAAGTAGCATACTACCATTTTTAGCAAGACTGTCAATACAACTGTGCATATCCCAAGCTTCCATTAAGTAATATACAATCTAGTATGATACAGTAATAGCCTCTAGGGCATAAACACTAACACAACGGCACTACTGAGTCGTGCAAATAGGTTTTAGTTGGGTACAGTCCAGAGCCACATATAGGCAGTGAGCAGATTGTCAGGGAATCGTCTCTGCCGGTATTAGGCGTAGAAGTCGCGTAGTGCACGGGTGGCCATCACCAGAAATCCTTGGTCAAGGTGGACGAGATTTACTGATTTGGATCGGTATTTTCTCTGGAGGTGATGAGCTTCACGCCGACACGCCTTATCGCATTATTACGCGTCTGACTTTATGCACCATCTAGACCCGATATGCGATACTCTTAGATGAACAGACCGGACTGTACGGAGACTGTCACTTTCAGGTTTTGTAGGAATATGGACGAGTTTACTTGCTGACCTTTATTTTGTTCAATACCTGAGTAGCCGTTACGTATAGCTAGTGCCACTGACGTACTTGTGGTTAAACCCACTGCCAGCGTATTGTCGAATTTTTAGAGTCCCACATAAAGCGTTTTCCAGCTGAGGCGAAACGATATAGTGTACGTATTTTGATACGTATTTAAATTCGATTAAATACGTTTTTTTGAACACGTACTTTTAATCGGACATTTTATTAATACTAGCTAGTTTGAAATATAGCCAGATTATTATATTTGGATAAAATGTGAGCTAATATTATATATCTCTTTTTAGTATCTCTCATTTTGGTATTTGTATTTTGACAGAATATGGTATTTATACAAATACAGATATTTATACAAATACAGGTATTTATATAAATCAGGGTATTGGTGTCTTGATACGAATACAGATGTATATATTTATGTAACCCTTCGAAAATCGTTTAGGCAGTTTTCGATAATCGGCTAATTTTTCGGCTTTTTCTGTAAAAAGTCAAAATAGGTATTTTTCATTGTAGATCTAATTATACAAAATTTAGATAAGATATTACTATAATTTTGTTACTAAAATGTCACTTATAATTTTCTAGTTAAATAAAAAAAATTCGTAATTAATTAATTTTTTTTTATTTTAAGCTTTTAAAAATATATTAAATTAGTGATAAATACAAATTTAATTAGGTAAATTTCATAATTAGGAATCTTTATAAACTAAAATAGAGTGTTAATAAATTGTATCATAAGTTTATAAGATTTTAGTTTTAGGGTTTGAAATTTATGAAAAAAATGATGAAAAATGGGGTTTTTTGTAAAAACTTAATGTGAAAGGCATTAAATGGAAGCATAAAGGGTTTTTTGACCTAGAAACCTCTACACAACCCCCACACCCTCCTCCTCTTCACCTCTGGCCGAAAAATAGCTGCAGCTCCCCCTCTTTTCACCTCAATTCTTGGTTCAAAAATCATGAAAAATCCATAAAAATTCACCATTTTCTTCTCCAATTCAAAACAAAACCCTAATCCACTCTCTCCTCAACCAAATTTAGTTCAAAACTTGAAGAAAGGAGGCTTCTTTGGTGGCTTGAGCAAACTAGGGTTCAACTTGTAAGGTGAAATTTCTAAACTAGTTTGTTAACTTGTAGTTTAAATGTGCTAAAATTGAATTTTGAAGTGTTAATTTTGTAGTAATTGTTGGTTCATGAAAATCAAGAGAGGGATTTGATTTCAAATTAGGGTTTGAAGCATGGTTGTTGGAGTTAAGTTAGGGTTTGGTTATCTAATTGGTTGGAGTGGTTAATTGTGTAATGCTACGCTCGCTAAATCGATATAATTGCAATATTTGCATTGAATCGGTATGAAATTGCTTGCTAGATTTTTATGTAAATTAGGATGCGATCTAATTGCGTTATATTAGCGATATAATTAGCTTCGTATACGACTATTAGAGAGTGCAAACGTGGGGTTTTGTCTAGTCGGGTTTTAGTTTTGTCGATTTCCCCGAAATGACGATTCTAGTTAAAAATTAGCGATTTTCGTGCGTTTTCCCGCGCACCGAGTGCACGTTATGTTTAATTCGAGAGCGTCGATATTTGTATATTGTGACTTGCATCGTTTTAGGTTATGTAATCTTATGCTTGGTGCTGTGCAAATATAGGATCGGTCGGGGAAACATCGGACACGGCGCGTAAAGGCAAGGCGGTGGTCGGATCGGATTAGCGAGGCATTCAGGTGAGTAGATGTATTCATCTATGGGGGAATCGTCTGGATGGCGCGAGGCACCCCCTAGTTAGGATTACCCTACTTCTTGCAAGATTGATATTGTTAGTTAGCTTATCCCTTTATGTACATTGCATACCCTTATAGCTAACCGTATATTAGATTGCATGGACATTCATCTACACTTATGCGATATCACTTCATAGGACACGAACACCATTACCATTGGCATCTGCTGCACGCGCACTATTCATGTGACACACGCCTTTGGTAATTTCCATGCCGCGTGCACTATAGAACCTGTTTAACTTAGTATCGCCACTTGCATTCATACATGATATATGAAATTGCATAGCTTGCATATACCATTATCATCATATTTACATAGATTTCTAGCCAAAATTCACATCGTATGCATTGATATCATAGACATTTATCATATATAATATGTGAACATTATGATTTTCTTGAGGATTTCAGTATTGCTGCGATTTCTGGATTTTTGGGGAAAACCGCAAGAATTTAACAAAAGCTTATATTTATCATTTTTAAAACAAAGTTGCGGTTTTCTCGTGATGTATGTGTCGTCCACCATGAATTTTCATGTTTTCTGTTGGATTTCGAGACCCGATTCGAGGAGTGGATGAACCGTCTCGGGTACATGGTGGGCCCGGTATGGTACCCCCGGGGCAAGAAGATCGAGTTGTAGACGATGAGCCTGACAGGGGAAGACTACCTACCGGTGATGTCTGGCGCGGCGGATATCCGGAGGATACCGACCATTGTCGTGAGATTTGATGATATGGGCCGATCCGGACTGACGGAGCCCGATATTTGAGACATTGATACAGTGAGATATTGAGACAGATATGATTTCATATTTGGTGTCGATGCTTGACACGGATTTTAGATGATTTCTTGATGATATTTAGCTACTTCATAGATATTCTTTTTCTAAAAGTTAAGAATGCAAAACTCTTAGCATTTAAAACACTTAAAGATTTAGTAATGACATTGCATACATGTGTATGCATACTAGAAGTATTATATCACATATGGACATATATGTTGTGACGCATTGCGTGCATTCTTACGATTGCCTTACTAGATATTATATTCTACTCACGAGCTGGCAACTCACCCCCGTTGTGCCACAGTGTCTTGCAGGTCGAACCCGTCACCCTTGTAGCGGCGGGCTATCCTATCATCAGCTCCTTTTGCTCTGACTCGCGACATCGCCCGTAGGTGGGTTGCGAGCACACTTTATTTCTTTTTGCTCTATCATTGTATCTAGTATTCTCCATCTACCACTTTATATTGTATATGCTACCTAGTGATGAGACTGAGAGATTTGTATATTTGTGGTTTCTTTTGGGTCGAGCTCACTTGAGCCGAAGTTGTGTTTTTTTTATAATTGGCATTTCTTTTATGCTCTTTTTCTTGATATTACTTATATATTGCATGTGGTTGTGATCCGCCTTGGGCGAAGAGCTAGCTCCCGCTTGGGGATGCCATTTTATGATTACAGATTATATATATCTTGTTGTACCCATTTTGGGGGATAGAAAATACAGGGGAGACTCTGCCGAAATTTTCGGAAATTTTTGGATGTTTTTAAGAAAAGGGGTTCTATGCAACTTAATTAATTTAAAAACCATTTTCATTAAAGGTTTTCCTTCACTCTCTTTTGCTTTTAGTTTAGATTCTTCTGAGCTTTGGCTGACTTAGGTTACGGTACGTCTTTAGACGTCTCGTAATCTAAGTGCCAGTCACGTTCCGTACCTTTGGGTCGTGACAAAGTTGGTATCAGAGCGTAGGTTTTACCCTTCTGAGTGTAGGACGACCTTGGTAGATGGAGTAGGTGACTTAAGCAGAGTGGCGTAGCGTGGGTATGATCCGCGGCATACTTACGATACGGTACTCTGCCTAAGTGACCTTAGGACATAATTGCTTGTATTTCCTTTCTTGATTCCTTGCATTCCTTGATTCAATTGCAATGTTCTTATCAGTCATGTTTCTTATTCCAGCTTCGATGCCGCTAAAGACTACGAGAGCTCAGCGGGCTGCCGCTAGGGATGAGATTCGGGCTGGCCCGTCTGAGGCGAGGATCGAGCGGGAGGATACGCCTACCCCTCAGGGTCATACTGATCCGTCTTATCCTGACCGTATTGCCAGACTAGAGGCCGGCATGCAAGAGTTGCGACAGATGATGGGATCTTTAGTTGAGTCCAGTCGGACACAGAGATCCGAAGACGTTCCTTCCACCGCACAGACCACGATCGTACCTGCTGCACAGATGGTCGCTCCTGCTACTACGGAGACTATCCCTGTTTCACTACAGGAGTTCATGAGATTGAGACCTCCAGCTTTTACCGGTACAGATGCGACAGAGGACCCACAGGCATTTCTTGATAGGATGGCTCGGATTTGCCGTTCGTTGAGGTGTTCTGATGATAGATTGGTGAAGTTTGCGAGTTTTCGTCTGGAGGGTCTTGCCCAGACATGGTATGATTCAGTAGAGAGAGGCCGAGATGCAGGTCTACCTTCTATGACCTGGGATGAGTTTACATCTGCATTTCTTGCCCGTTTTCTTCCGGAGAGTGTCCGAGATGCTCGAGCCCGTAGTTTTGAGTCTTTGCGCAAGACTCCTGGGATGACAGTGTCAGAGTATGGTATACAGTTTACCCAGTTGTCTCGATATGCTCCGTACCTAGTAGACACAGAAGAGAAGAGAATAAAGAGGTTTGTGTGAGGGCTTGATACACAGCTATTCCTTGCCATCGGCACCCAGCACTTTGATACATACGCAGCCACGATGGATGCAGCCTTACTTTTGGAGGAGCGTATTTCTGAGACTCCGGTCGTTTCTGGGCCGAAGAGGATCCGTACTGATACTCCAGCTCAGCGGCAGATGGGCAGACATCGTGATAGATTATTTCCGGGAGATGGTGGAGGTAGAGGATTGAGATGAGGTTAGTTATTTGGTTCATATCCACAGACCCAGCAGTCGTCTCCAGGATGTTTTCGGTGTGGGAGTCAGTACCACCGTGTCAGAGACTGTACCATGGGACGTCAAGGCGCGGCGACAGTCCCGCATGTGACCTTACCACCCTCACCACCTCCTCAGAAAGCTCTACTTCCTACTCCTGATGACGCTCCACGCCAGCCAGATGCTTCTAGAGTCCATGGGCATGGCGGTCCGGTTCAGAGAGGACGAGGCGACAGAGGCAGAGGCAGAGGACAGCCAGCTATTAGTGGTGGACAGGCCCGAGTGTTCGCGTTGACTCCTCAGGATGCACAGGCATCCAATGCCGTCGTGACAGGTACTCTGCCAGTATGTTCTTTTGATGCACGGGTATTATTTGATCCAGGCTCCACACATTCCTATGTATCCACGTACTTTGCACCGAGGTTGAGAGTCTTCTCCGTTAGATCAGCCGCTTGTCGTTATTATACCGGTAGGCGAGTCTTTTGTTGCCCGTTTTGTGTACCGATCGTGTTCCGTTCGTATTGGGGAGAGAGATTCTTCAGTTGATTTGATTCTCCTCGATATGCTAGACTTTGACGTTTTTCTTGGTATGGACTGGCTAGCCACCTGTTATGCATCCGTGGACTGCCGTGAGAAAGCAGTCAAATTCAGTTTTCCTGGTGAGCCGGTTCTTATTATTCAGGGAGATCGTAGCGCTACCCTTCCCAGCTTGATTTCTTCTCTGCGCGCTGGTCAGCTCTTGAGGAAAGGGTGTCAGGGATTCTTAGCCTATATTTGTGATACTAGCTCCACAGAGGTTCCATTGGACCAGGTCCCTGTTGTGAGAGAGTTTCCTGATGTATTCCCTGACGAGCTACCTGGTCTGCCACCAGAGCGCGAGATTGAGTTCTGTATTGACTTGATCCCCGGCACGGGGCCTATTTCTATACCGCCCTATCGGATGGCCCCGGCGGAGCTGAGAGAGCTAAAGGATCAGTTACAGGACTTGCTGGACAAAGGGCTTATCCGACCGAGTGTGTCACCTTGGGGTGCTCCCGTCCTGTTTGTTAAGAAGAAGGACGGAAGTATGCGTTTATGCATTGATTATCGTCAGCTGAACCGGGTTACTGTGCGGAACAGGTATCCCCTACCCCGCATTGATGACTTATTCGATCAGCTCCAGGGTGCAGGGTTTTTCTCGAAGGTTGATTTACGGTCAGGTTATCACCAGTTGCGGGTTCGGAAGGAGGATATTCCGAAGACCGCTTTCCGTACTCGTTATGGTCATTATGAGTTCTTGGTGATGTCGTTCGGGCTCACCAATGCCCCGGCAGCATTTATGGATTTGATGAACCGTGTATTCAGGCCGTATCTCGATCAGTTCATTATTGTGTTCATTGACGACATCTTGGTTTATTCTCGGAGCCGGGAGGAGCATGAGCAGCACTTACGTATCACATTACAGACTTTGAGGGAGCATCGGCTGTTCGCCAAATTCTCCAAGTGCGCATTCTGGTTAGACAGTGTCGACTTCTTGGGTCATGTGGTGACGAGAGATGGTATTTGTGTAGACCCGAAGAAGATCGAGGCAGTTCAGCGTTGGCCTAGACCGGTATCAGTTACAGAGGTTCGCAGCTTTCTAGGTCTGGCCGGCTATTATCGACGTTTTGTCCAGGATTTCTCCCGCATTGCTGCACCTTTGACCGGGTTGACCCGGAAGGGGGTTCCTTTTGATTGGACCAAGGCATGTGAGGATAGTTTCCAGCAATTAAAGACTCGTCTGACTACTGCACCAGTGTTAGCATTGCCTTCAGGATCAGGCGGGTTCGTGGTATATTGTGATGCTTCTCGAGTGGGGCTGGGCTGTGTATTGATGCAGCACGACAGAGTTATCGCATATGCTTCTCAGCAGCTGAGGAAACACGAACAGAACTACCCTACCTATGATTTAGAGATGGCTGCAGTGGTATTTGCACTTAAGATCTGGAGACATTACCTATACGGTGAGTCGTGCCAGATATTCACTAACCACAAGAGTTTGAAGTATATCTTCCAGCAGCGAGATTTGAACCTGAGACAGCGCCGTTGGATGGAGTTGGTGAAAGATTATGACTGCGAGATTCTATACCATCCGGGCAAGGCGAATGTGCTGGCAGATGCTTTGAGTAGGAGGCCCAGAGGTAGCTTATCTTGTTTAAGCGCGGTGCAGATGCAGTCGACGGCGAATTGGCAGGTGTTATGTGATAGCAGAGTGCAGTTTGAGTTTACTCCTACAGGGGGACAGCTGGCCCATTTCAGAGCACGCCCACAGTTACTTGACCGTATCCGCGAGGCACAGTCCGGCGATGCCCGTATCTTAGAGATTATTGAGCAGATTCAGTAGGGCAGAGTTTCTGAGTTCGTGATTGATGATCAGGGGATACTTCGATTTGGGACTCGACTGTACGTGCCAGATTCAGAGGGACTGAGGCGTGATATTCTTTAGGAGGCACACAGATCAGTATACAGTGTGCATCCAAGTTCCACCAAGATGTACCGTGATTTGAGAGAGGTTTACTGGTGGGACGGGATGAAGAAGGATATTACAGACTTTGTGTCAAGATGCCTGACTTGTCAGCAAGTCAAGGCCGAGCACCAGAGGCCAGCTGGCGAGTTACAGCCTTTGCCCATCCCTGAGTGGAAGTGGGAGCAGGTCTCCATGGACTTCATTGTGGGTCTACCCAGGACCAGTCGAGGGTATGACTCTATTTGGGTGATTGTGGATCGACTGACGAAAGCGGCTCACTTCCTGCCAGTGAAGACCACTTTTGGATTTTCTCAGTACGCCCAGGTTTATATTGATGAGATAGTGCGACTGCATGGTGTTCCGACTTGCATCGTGTCCGACCGGGGCACCCAGTTTACCAGCCGATTGTGGCAGAAACTCCAGGAAGCATTGGGCACCCGATTGAGTTTTAGCACAGCCTTTCATCCTTAGACTGACGGTCAGTCGGAGCGTACTATTCAGACTCTTGAGGACATGCTCAGAGCGTGTGTTTTAGATTTCGGTGGTAGCTGGGATCGTCATTTGCCTTTGATCGAGTTTTCTTACAATAATAGCTTCCAGGAGACGATTCAGATGGCACCTTTTGAGGCTTTATATGGGAGGAGATGTCGATCGCCTGTATGTTGGACAGAGCTCAGGGAGAGCAGTATTTTGGGGCCGCAGATTGTACAGGAGACGACCGAGAAGATACAGCTGATTCGGGACAAGATGAGAGCGGCACAGAGCAGGCAGAAGTCATATGCTGACAGGCGCCGTCGCCGACTCGAGTTCGCTGTTGGCGATCATGTTTTCCTGAAGGTCTCTCCGATGAAAGGTGTGATGAGATTTGGGCGGAAAGGGAAACTGAATCCTAGATATGTTGGTCCTTTCGAGATCCTAGAGCGTGTTGGTCTAGTCGCTTATCGGTTAGCTCTTCTGCCCAGCTTCCCCGATGTTCACCCAGTATTCCATGTCTCGATGCTCCGCAAGTACCTTCATGATCCTTCCCAGGCGATTCAGCACCAAACGATCCAGCTAGAGCGTGATCTTTCTTTCACCGAGCAGCCGGTGGTCATTTTGGATCGGCAGGTGAAGAAATTGAGGTCGAAGGTTATACCGTCTGTCAAGGTCCTTTGGCGTGGCCCGAACTGCGAGGAGGTCACCTGGGAGACCGAGGTCGAGATGAGGAAGAGATATCCCCATCTTTTTGAAGGTAAGCGTAGTTAAATTCTAAATTCGGGGACCGAATTTCTTTAACGGGAGAAGATTGTAACCCTTCGAAAATCGTTTAGGCAGTTTTCGGTAATCGGCTAATTTTTCGGCTTTTTCCATAAAAAGTCAAAATAGGTATTTTTCATTGTAGACCTAATTATACAAAATTTAGATAAGATATTACTATAATTTTGTTACTAAAATGTCACTTATAATTTTCTAGTTAAATAAAAAAAAATTCGTAATTAATTATTTTTTTTTTATTTTAAGCTTTTAAAAATACGTTAAATTAGTGATAAATACAAATTTAATTAGGTAAATTTCATAATTAGGAATCTTTATAAACTAAAATAGAGTGTTAATAAATTGTATCATAAGTTTATAAGATTTTAGTTTTAGGGTTTGAAATTTATGAAAAAAATGATGTAAAATGGGGTTTTTTTGTAAAAACTTGATGTGAAAGGCATTAAATGGAAGCATAAAGGGTTTTTTGACCTAGAAACCTCTACACAACCCGCACACCCTCCTCCTCTTCACCTCTGGCCGAAAAATAGCAGCAGCTCCCCCTCTTTTCACCTCAATTCTTGGTTCAAAAATCATGAAAAATCATGAAAAATCCATAAAAATTCACCATTTTCTTCTCCAATTCAAAACAAAACCCTAATCCACTCTCTCCTCAACCAAATTTAGTTCAAAACTTGAAGAAAGGAGGCTTCTTTGGTGACTTGAGCAAACTAGGGTTCAACTTGTAAGGTGAAATTTCTAAACTAGTTTGTTAACTTGTAGTTTAAATGTGCTAAAATTGAATTTTGAAGTGTTAATTTTGTAGTAATTGTTGGTTCATGAAAATCAAGAGAGGGATTTGATTTCAAATTAGGGTTTGAAGCATGGTTGTTGGAGTTAAGTTAGGGTTTGGTTATCTAATTGGTTGGAGTGGTTAATTGTGTAATGCTACGCTCGCTAAATCGATATAATTGCAATATTTGCATCGAATCGGTATGAAATTGCTTGCTAGATTTTTATGTAAATTAGGATGCGATCTAATTGCGTTATATTAGCAATATAATTAGCTTCGTATACGACTATTAGAGAGCGCAAACGTGGGGTTTTGTCTAGTCGGGTTTTAGTTTTGTCGATTTCCCCGAAATGACGATTCTAGTTAAAGATTAGCGATTTTCGTGCGTTTTCCCGCGCACCGAGTGCATGTTATGTTTAATTCGAGAACGTCGATATTTGTATATTGTGACTTGCATCGTTTTAGGTTATGTAATCTTATGCTTGGTGTTGTGCAAATATAGGATTGGTCGGGGAAACATCGGACACGGCGCGTAAAGGCAAGGCGGTGGTCGGATCGGATTAGCGAGGCATTCAGGTGAGTAGATGTATTCATCTATGGGGGAATCGTCTGGATGGCGCGAGGCGCCCCCTAGTTAGGATTACCCTACTTCTTGCAAGATTGATATTGTTAGTTAGCTTATCCCTTTATGTACATTGCATACCCTTATAGCTAACCGTATATTAGATTGCATGGACATTCATCTACACTTATACGATATCACTTCATAGGACACGAACACCATTACCATTGGCATCTGCTGCACGCGCACTATTCATGTGACACACGTCTTTGGTAATTTCCATGCCGCGTGCACTATAGAACCTGTTTAACTTAGTATCGCCACTTGCATTCATACATGATATATGAAATTGCATAGCTTGCATATACCATTATCATCATATTTACATAGATTTCTAGCCAAAATTCACATCGTATGCATTGATATCATAGACATTTATCATATTTAATATGTGAACATTATGATTTTCTTGAGGATTTCAGTATTGCTGCGATTTCTGGATTTTTGGGGAAAACCGCAAGAATTTAACAAAAGCTTATATCTATCATTTTTAAAACAAAGTTGCGGTTTTCTCGTGATGTATATGTCGTCCACCATGAGTTTTCATGTTTTCTGTTGGATTTCGAGACCCGATTCGAGGAGTGGATGAACCGTCTCGGGTACATGGTGGGCCCGGTATGGTACCCCGGGGCAAGAAGATCGAGTTGTAGACGATGAGCCTGGCAGGGGAAGACTACCTACCGGTGATGTCTGGCGCGGCGGATATCCGGAGGATACCGACCGTTGTCATGAGATTTGATGATATGGGCCGATCCGGACTGACGGAGCCCGATATTTGAGACATTGATACAGTGAGATATTGAGACAAATATGATTTCATATTTGGTGTCGATGCTTGACATGGATTTTAGATGATATTTAGCTACTTCACAGATATTCTTTTTCTAAAAGTTAAGAATGCAGAACTCTTAGCATTTAAAACACTTAAAGATTTAGTAATGACATTGCATACATGTGTATGCATACTAGAAGTATTATATCACATATGGACATATATGTTGTGACGCATTGCGTGCATTCTTACAATTGCCTTACTAGATGTTATATTCTACTCACGAGCTGGCAACTCACCCCCGTTGTGCCACAGTGTCTTGCAGGTCGGACCCGTCACCCTTGTAGCGGCGGGCTATCCTATCATCAGCTCCTTTTGTTCTGACTCGCGACATCGCCCGTAGGTGGGTTGCGAGCACACTTTATTTCTTTTTGCTCTATCATTGTATCTAGTATTCTCCATCTACCATTTTATATTGTATATGCGACCTAGTGATGAGACTGATAGATTTGTATATTTGTGGTTTCTTTTGGGTCGAGCTCACTTGAGCCGAAGTTGTGTTTTTTTTTATAATTGGCATTTCTTTTATGCTCTTTTTTCTTGATATTACTTATATATTGCATGTGGTTGTGATCCGCCTTGGGCGAAGAGCTAGCTCCCGCTTGGGGATGCCATTTTATGATTACAGGTTATATATATCTTATTGTACCCATTTTGGGGGATAGAAAATACAGGGGAGACTCTGCCGAAATTTTCGGAAATTTTTGGATGTTTTTAAGAAAAGGGGTTCTATGCAACTTAATTAATTTAAAAATCATTTTCATTAAAGGTTTTCCTTCACTCTCTTTTGCTTTTAGTTTAGATTCTTCTGGGCTTTGGCTGACTTAGGTTACGGTACGTCTTTAGACATCTCGTAATCTAAGTGTCAGTCACGTTCCGTACTTTCGGGTCGTGACAATTTGTAACATATACTTGTATTAGTATATGCGTGTGAGTGTTTACACATAAGGTGGCTTCTATTCTTTTCTCATCTCTTCATGATCTTTGAAGAATGGTGTGGACTTGTGGCTCGCCATTGTGAGTCACAATTCCACTCACACCATTCTTCAAAAGATATGAAAAGAAAAAGGAAAGAAGTGGATAATGTTTTTAGTCATGCTTGCTTCATATTCACCCTTTGCTTCTTCTTCCTCTTCTCTTGATTTTTTGAAACTTGAGAAAAGAAAAGGAAAAGAGAGAAACATAGAGATTAGCCACTACTATATCCTAGTGATCAATTCTTAGCAAGTCATGTTCACTAGTTGCTTCACTTTGTGTTTTGGTGTAAAGCTAGAGCCTAGGTTAGGGTTCCTTTAGGTGGATCATTTTCGACAAGTATAACCGACTCCCAAGCTCGTTCCTGATGACTTAGAAGCGTAAGAAGTGGATTTGAAGGCGAAGGACACGACTGCAAAGGTTGTAATTAATAACCGAGTAGCTAAACTCTTTCTTGTGTTACTAGTTTAGTATTTGGATTTGATTCTAGGTCGTGGTAGTTCATGCTCTTGTTCTAGAATTTTTTCGTTTTGTATTCCGTCTTGGCTGCAAGTTTGCGGAACGAGCACGAGCGTCTACTAATATGACATCAGAGCCACCCAAACACTTAAACTAGTATTAGACGATATCTACGTTTCGAAACTAAAAAATTTCGTTTTTCGCAACCGAGAAAACCATGTTTCTGTTCGAATTTTTTGATCTCTGAAATATTTTTAAATATATGCAGAGGTCTTATTATGAGATATAAAAACTTGGGAAGAAAAACGGGGACCCAAATCCCAAACAAAACCGCCCAAAACCCTAAATTCCCCGACCTTGTCGGTTTTTCATTGGCTTTTGGTCCCTGATTTTTTCCAGGTGTTTACTCTGATAAAAACTTGGTTTTGGTTATATTTGATTTGGCCCAGATTTCATTTAATATTACCTTTGCATTCGGACAACACGGAAAATTTTTAAATCAAATTTTTTGCATCGTTTATATCTTTGTGTTTGTATATGTGCTTGTATACGTCGTCTAATTGCTATAGGTCGATTATGTTGTGAATTTTCTATATTTGTGATTCTCCAAAAAGTCACAAAACACACCAAGAGTCGCGGCGGAAAAATAATCTATCAAGATCGCGTGCAAACAAACTACTTGAAAAAAATTTACCGGGCAATCTACCAAAATAATACAAACTATCAGAAGCACGCCAAACAACAAACACAAGATTTACCCGACGACAAAATCTTCCACTATTAAAAAAGTATTACACGAGAATAATATATGCCCTCTCCAATCACCCTCCAAATGCAAAGACTATCTCACCGATACAAATCTCTCTCTAATAAGCCAGACCAAAAAAAAACCCTCTGCATACTACTTCTTTGAGGGTCTGGTTGATTTAATACATAAGCCTCAACCCTCAAATTTAAGGCTGCTGCAATATGGCCGCCACCTAGGCTCTGTTGATTTGTAATTTTGGCCTCTGTGGATTTTTATTGATTGGCTGCCTTTCTAGGGAATAATAACTTCACACGCGCGCGAGTCATAGATATAATCTAAGAATCTCAACTAGAGATAACCAAAAATTTGAATCAATCTTTTGGATCAATTCAAATCTTTAACAAATCCATCAGCCGTGCCTCAATTATATATATGAGAATAATGGAGGAAAGATGCAGTAGGAGGGAATTTCCTCCTATGGCGTCGAAAAAATACCCCGCCCTTCATTTCTTCCGACGATCAGCGTCCACCATCTTCATTGTTATCATCTAAGATATGGATATCCCAAATTTCATGTGATTCTACAACTCACTAAATCAACGGTGAAAAAGTTGTAGAATCACATGAAATTTGGTGTACCCGCATCTTAGATGATAACGATAAAGATGATGGGTGCCGATCGTCGGAAAAAATGAAGAAGAGTGTATTTTTTCGACGCCATAGAAGGAAATTCCCTCATAAGGCCTCTTTCCTCCATTATTCTCTCTTTATATATATATATATATATATATATATATATATATATATATATATGAGAGTCGTAGAGATAATCTTGGAATCTAAACTAGAGATAACCAAAAAATTGAATCAATCTTTTGGATCAATTCAAACCTTTAACAAATCCATCAGCCGTGCCTCAATTACGAGATTTGGATCCCCCGTGCACTTCATGTGGTTGGCTTTCATCTTGGGCTAATCTTATTTGGGCCTTGAATTGCTGAATCAATTTCAACAATCTCCACATTGATTCAAATTCATCACAATCTCGACACTTTCTTGAAAAACTTGGAACTTCTGCTCTCGACGTCTCCATTCCTTCATCAATCAACTAGGCAGATCAAGTCCAAGCACTGCTTGAACTTGAAATCCGGAACCATACTCATAAATGCAACTGTCGGTAATCTATGGGTACCAATCTTCGTAAGAAGCACAACCGACTTCTTGTCCTCCAAGAAGAATACTCTTATCTCTTTTGGAACACCCAAAACCAACAATCTCCGCAAATACACGGTCTCCTTAACCGCCTCCAAGACAGTTAACACTCCTGTGTCTCATGTTGATGCCGCGATAACAATCTGAAACGTCGATCTACTTGGCACTGTACCTGTACCTCTATAATCTGTCCTCGACCTCCAACTGTCCCTATCGACAGCTATACCTGATGATGACGTCAATCCAAAGTGCGCCTCTAACTGAAAAGACACGGGTTGAGTCTCTCTCCTATACCAAGCGAGAACCTACTCGATATATCGCTGCAACGGACGCAACTCCTCATCCATGACAATATCCATGCCACGAATCTCGCATGCAGAGTTTCTGTCGAATTCCCGATCCTATATCCTCGGAGCTTCATCCCTAACCTCCCTCGTGCGCCTAAATATCATAGGCCTCCGCATAACTGGATGTACCGGACTCTCCGTCTGAATCGAAGTATCGACCACCTCATCTATAACATGGATTGAAGCCTCGAACACCACCTGGCTCGGTAATCCTGTTCTCTGCTCACCATTCGACTGAGTCTGTTTTCTCCAAGAAATTGCAGATTCATCGATTATCATATTTTGGCTGATTACTCCACCCTTAGTACCAGGACACCGCAACTTGTACCGTTTTGCTTCGCTTCTAGAATTACGAAGTTTTGAGTAATCCCCAACCCCTCCAGTCCATACTTCCTTAGAAATTATCATATCTACTACTGTCGATGGTGATCAATCGATGAGGTACTCGACAGTAGATAGGGCCTCTGCCCGAAACTCCCTTGGAACTGCAGCTATAAGCCGTGAATACCTGTTCTTCCAAAACACCTTTCGAACCATCCACTCTGCTCCGCCAATAGACCTAGGTTCAAAAGTGGTATGCTACTCGATCCTCCTTGACTTGCAGAACTCTCCATCATGATTGGAACGAAGAACCTTCACACGCTTCCCGAACTGCTTCTCCACAAAAGCCTTCCAGAAAATCTGAAAATTCTCCGCCTTTGGCTCAACAACATACACTCACAACTTTCTCGAGAAGTCGTCAATAAAAGAACCATGATGTCTGACTCCACCTTGAGAACAAACCGGTACCAGAACCATCTATGTCTTCTTCCCTTGAATACAGTCCTCTCGAAGATTTCTCCTGCCGATCTCTACACCTCCAAGTGACTGCCTCTTTCGAGACCTCTCGAAACCCACCTCGCTAATATGGTCCGATCATGGATGCACACCTTGACAGAGTCTGAACCAGTAAAAGGTCTAGCAATATCTCCTAAGACCGTCCGTCCCTAAAGAAAATACAGATTTCTCACCCTCTTCGCCTTTATGACAATACAAGTATCTCTAAAAATCATCACGGAATCTCTATCATTCACGCACTTGTAACCAATCCCGTCCAAAGTATCTAATGAAATCAAGTTTCTTCTCAGATCTGGTACGTACCTGACATCTGTCAATGTTCGAACTCTCCCATCATGCATGCGGATCCGAACCACACCAATCCCAACAACTCTGCTGACCATAACGTTCCCCATAAAGACCGAAGCTCTAACAACTGGACGATACATAGCAAACCAACTCCGGTTTGGAGTCGCGTAGAATGAACACCCCGAATCTAACATCCACGATCCATATGCGTCTGAAGTCGCACATGCTGATTGAATCGAACCATCACTGCCCTCATCCGAATCCTCCACCGCAACTGCAGTACCAGAAGAAACATGCTTGCCTTTCCCCTTGTGCTTCGGACAATCCCTATTCCAAATACGGCTCTCCTTACAAATAAAGCACTTGTAATTATCGCGATTTCTCGATTTTCCCTTGGAGCCTCCATCTGAACGGTATCTAACAGACAACATGTCATCTTGACTACTCTTATCACCTACCACCTTTTCCCTCAACACCTCACTGTGCAGATCTGCTTTGACATCTTCTAAAGAAAACTCATCCCGGCCATACACCATCGACTTGACGAACTGCCCATACTCTGAGGTCAACGAATAGAGTAGAATCATCGCCTGATCCTCATCCTCTATCTGCACCTCCATATTCCGCTAGTCCATCACGATTTGGTTGAGTTCGTCTAGATGATCTTTGACGCATGTCTCCTCCTTCATCTTTTACGTGTATAATCGTTGCTTGAGACAGAGACAATTTGTAAGAGATTTCTTCATGTATAGGAACTCCAACTTGCTCCATAAACCTGCTGACATTGTCTCTTACGCAATCTCGCATAGAATCTCGTCAACCAACTGAAGCTGTATCGAACTGAAGGTTTTGCCCTCCATCTCTTCTTTCTTATCATCCGTAGTCGTTCCTGAAATACTGTCATTTGCAAAGACGATCTTGTGAACCCCTTGTAGCTTAAAAATAGCATTCATCTTCAACCTCCAAAGGCCAAAATTGTTTAGCCTATCAAACTTGACCATCTTGTGATGCGTAGATTCCATCTTCCCAAATAATCTGAAAACGCCGAATCTGATACTCTGATACCACTTGTTATGAATTTTCTATATCCGTGATCCTCCAAAAAGTCACAAAACACACCAAGAGTCGCAACGGAAAAATAATATATCAGGATCGCGTGCAAACAAACTACTTGAAAAAAATTTACCGAACAATCTACCAGAACAATACAAATTATCAGAAGCACACCAAACAACAAACACAAGATTTACCCGACAACGAAAACTTTCACTATTAGAAAAATATTACACGAGAATAATATCTGCTCTCTCCGAATATCTCCCAAATAGAAAGACTGTCTCACCGATACAAATCTCTCTCTCTAATAGGCCGCGGACCAAAAAAAAACCCTGTGGATACTACTTCTTTGAGGCTCTGATTGATTTAATACATAAGTCTCAACCCTCAAATTTAAGGCTGCTGCAGTATGGCCGCCAACTAGGCTCTGTTGATTTGGAATTTTGGCCTCTATGGAATTTTATTGATTGGTTTGCCTTTTTAATATATATATATATATATATATATATATAAAAGAGTGCGTTGAGATAATCTAGGAATCAAAACTAGAGATAACCAAAAATTTGAATTAATCTTTTGGATCAATTCAAATCTTTAACAAATCCATCAGCCGTGCCTCAATCACGAGATTTGGATCCCCTGCACTTCCACGTGGTTTGCTTTCATCTTGGGCTAATCTTATTTGGGCCTTGAATTGCTAAATCAATTTCAACAGATTAGACGGGTTTGAAAATACTTGCTTGTGTTGTGGTGTTGTATATCTTATGATGGTTTAGTCGAATAGTCGTTGTGGATAGCACCTCATCGTAGAATGTTTGTATATTCGTTTATTTGGGACGAGCGACCGGATTGGGGCCGTCGTTACCGCTTGTTGTATATTGTTTTATTGGAATATGACCGGGTTGAGGTTGATATTACTATTATATATTCATTCATTCTTGTATTAGGATAACCCATGGATAAGTGCTTGAGTAGCTAGGTTCTAGAGTGTGTTAGGTGGTTGTCTCATGGTGATGAGTTCGAACCGCCTCGCTTTAGAATTGGCGAGCTATTCTCTGCACTTGTAGAAGTTTATGATAGACCCACAGTGGAGTGCTCAAGTTACCGGATTCTATGAAGTGCTGGATGGCCCACTCATGTCACTGAGTGATGGTTGGTTCATTTCTAGAATTGATAGGTAGCTTGTCGCGCTCGTAGGGGTCTTTGTTTTAGGTGATGTTCGAGCTATCCACACGACCGGAGAAAGTTGATTTTCGTTTGCGGCTCAAACAAAATATAGGGCTCCTAGTTTATCCGCTATTTCATTTTGATTATCGCATGCCTGTGATGTTTATTACCTTCCTGTGATGATGATATATATAAATATTGTATATGTTTTACACCTGCGCTAGCCCTGCTCATGCACTGCCGTAAGTTATGTAACCTTACGGTGAGTCTCCGGACCCTGTGATGAATGCGGGTGGTATATATGTACATTATATTTTGGTTGTTTCTGTGATGCATAGGAACTTAATTGATGGGATCACATTATAGATTTAATTCAAGGAAAATAAACTTAAAATGATATTGTTGGAATCAAATTTCAAAACCATTCGGTTCTTTTCAAAACTTCTCGATTTTTCACAAAACCAAAAGTTTTCAAAATTGACCGTGAAGTGCTCATTTCGAAATCACTAGATTCCTTCAATGAAATCAAGTTCATTACGTTAAAGGTTTTCTCCAAAAACCAGCCGTAGCCTTTCGTCATTTCCTACGAGTAGTGCTTAGTATTCGTACTGTGTTTGATAACTCCATCAAGGCGTAGTGTACGGTAGCTAAGTGGTGCTTATTTGTAGCATACGATACGATTGGTTAGGACAATCGTGCGGCCTTGTTGACTCCGTCAAGGGCTCGTGCGGGTGGGTTTAATATAATCAAGATAAAAAAAGGTTGAACTTGATCAGGACCCTTTGATTTGTTGACTCGGTCAAGGTCACTAGGTTTTTAGGGGCAAAAACCACATCGAAAGTTTCAAGCATAAAGGAAATTTTACAGACATGAGCATACCTTCTGGAGTGTGGTGACTTGAGTGCCTTCCATCAGATTATCATGCGATGATAGTTGGGTCCCGATTCCCACTGATGAGTAGGTATTACTCCTCGGGAGATTTTCACTTCACAATTAGCTAAACTATTAGATGTCTAGAAAGTGTTAACGAGATTACATCTCTGTGGAAACGTAGTTATTTAATTATGTCTATGCGAAAGCATGGGGAGGCTTCCTCGGAGTACTAACAATGGCCAGACTAAACGGTTAGCAAACTTGTAAGATATAAACGATCCCGACTAGTTCTCCTTTTAGGGTTTGAAGGAGAATTCGAGAAAACAGTGGGAGCCATCCTAATTAGATAAAGTGATTAACCAATCTAATCTTGATAGAATGCACGCTGAGTGTTTCTTTTCACTCTCTCTTTGGCAGCGACCTATGACCCACCTTAAACTATAACTCAACATCTAGTTGACTGACCTTTTTTACCATCCGGTTTTGGATTGTCACGATTCACGACAAGCTCGTATATATTCATGCCACTCCTGCTTTACCCTTTACTTTCTCCAAAACATTCCGTATCACTATGAAAATCCATATAGAATGGATAAAACCATCTCGTATAGTTACATACGAACTCGCAGAAATTTATTTCAGTTCGAGGATGGATTCTGGTTCTGAGGAAATGGAAATTAAATTATTTGGTTGTCTTTTCTCTTTATCTTCGCTCAGATTGCGAGGGCTCCTAGTATTAGGAGAATACAACTATTACGCTTATTGGATAGCCTTCTTTCAAATCTTAGGCTGGTGTCAAAAGATAGGGAAATAAGAAAACCAATTAGCCAAGTATGGTGTACAAAAGGTAAGAAGTAAAGATATATAAAGGGATTGGAGTAAGGGCATTGAAAATTGTAACTAATATCAGTCTGATATTGGAAGAGGCATTACTTGGAATACCCGACCACCCCTCGAAACATTTTCATGTTTCAGTTTTCTTGTGCGGTATTAATTGAAAACTGCTTTCCTAATTAGATTTTGACTCCAGCTGAGTAGGAGTAGAATATTGGGAATTGGGTGATTAGATCCTCAATATTAGAATTCTTTGTAATTGGTAAATTTTGAGGAAATCACATGGGTTTTGTCTAACGACAAATTTTTGGTTTTGAATATCCGTTGTTTTGCACCAATTTCAAACTAATATATCTGTACGTTTATTTTATAAAGTGAAATATAACTTTTTGAAATTATATTTATAATATTTACTTTTATCAGTTGATAATTAAGTAATGTGTATTCAATAACGGTATAATTTTTCTTAACCATAATACAATTTTCGACTAACGACATACAAGGTTTGAGTTATTAAACTCAGAGAACTTATATAAAGTATCGTATGTTATCCGATGTCCATTAGGACAAGGAGTTGGTACTCGTATTATATTCCATTTACTTATGACTTCTCGGGTTTTAGACACGCATTTCGTTGAAATATAAAGTCCAAATTTTGAGAAGTTATATGTATAAGAATAAAGCAGAGAACCATACGTTCGAAGTATCAGAATTCTTTGAGGTGATCGAAGATGTAGATACTTATGCTAGGTATTCCGTTGTAAGTAATATATTTGAGAACTTGCTTCTCTCTCAGGTTACTCATCCGTGGGTGCACTTCTTGATGAGTTATGTTGTATGGCCTTCTTCCCTTTAGTCGATATGCACTGGAAACAGCTGCATAATTTTTGAATCTGGTTCCAATTAAATTAGTGTCTTTATTTCTATATTGAATATAGAACGGATTCATATCTTAACGATGTTAAGATATATGGAGCTTAAAACCAAAATCCGGATAAACTCAAAGCACGTTTCAGTAATGAAAATTTATGGATTATCCCGGATTTTGACGAGAGTTAACATTCTACCATTTGCAGAATCAATAGTTATATTTGTAGACTGTTTTTCGTCAACCTATTGAGATACGAATGCGCGTTTCTTGTTATTACAGATTCCCCATACTTGGGGTAGGCTGGGGTTTAATGATTGTGGGGATCTAAATCTCCGGCAGCCGCGGACTAAACTGCCGTTAATTATTCCTCGCTTTTGAAGCGAGAGAACCTCTGATTAACAAGTCAAACAGATCATGCGAACTCAATATGCAATATGTGCGTGTTGTGTTTGGGAACATGCTGAGAGTGCTTCGGGCATATCAGGGGCTTCGCAGAGTTTTTCACGGGGGTCTCGCTATCCGGATAGTGGGCTGGGGGTCAAGAGGGCTAGTAGCCCTCTTGCGGGAGTGCGGGGCAGCGCCCTGTCAGAAATTTTTTCTAGCATGAGAGGTGATGAGTGTATATGTGTCACGTGCGCACTTAGTAAAGTGAACACGTGGTAAGGTGAACACGTGATAAGTGCGCACCTGCCGAGACGCGCACCTAGCGAGGTGCGAACTTGGCAAGGCGCACACCTTGCAAGGTATGCACTTAGTAAGACAAGGTGCGCATCTGGTGAGGTGTGAGAGAGTGAAGGGGGCTAAAGGGTCCTGAATGGGGCCAAAAGGTCTAGTAAGGTACACACTTAGGAAAGTGCGCACATAGCATGATGCGCACATAGCATGATGCGCACATATACCGGTGCGCACTCTGCTCGATGTGCACCCAACGGGGTGCGAACCAGGCCAAATGAGCACTTAGCACGGTACACACCTAGTATGGTGCAAGTAGGGTAGAAACCCATTGGAGCAACAGTCCAAAAACACAAAGATTTTGACTTTTGAAAATCAAAAGGGGCACTTTTTCCCTTTTTTTGAGGCCTCCTGATGTGCGCACTTTGGGAAAAAATGAGAAAAGAGAAAGATACTTGCGCAATAAAGAGTGGCTCAAAACTCAAGATTTTGTTATTCGGGGAATCTAGATTAAGATTAGTTATCAAATCATCATGGGGAGCCTTTTATAGATTTACATCTTTTACATTTAGCCCCATGTCTTGTACAAAATTGGCTTTTGCCTATTTTATTTAAAAAACAAAAATTACATTTAATCCTTTTCTTTTCTTCTCCTTTTTTGGCCGGTCCCTCTTCATGCTTGGTCTTGGTCTTGGGCTCGGACCTACTTGGCTTAGGCTCAAGTTTGGGCCCACTTGGTTTTTTGACTTTGATTTTGGTTTTGACTTTGAGCTTGGATTTGATTTCTGATTTTGGCAATTGGGTGTAATTTTTGACCCCAAAAAGTGCCCCCATCAATAAATGCACACCGCGCATATGGGTTGTGTGCATGAAATTGATGGATCTTGTGTTATATGAGGATTGATTTGGTTTGGTTCCCTTTTGACAACGTGAAGGTCGATGCTGCCCTTTTAGCGACGTGAACGGTCCATACTGCCATTTTTGCGACTTAGACGATCGGTGCTGCCATTTTTATGACTAAGACGGTCGGTTGGTGCTGCCATTTTTTGCAACTTGGATGGTCGGTGTAGCTATTTTTATGACTTGGACGGTCGGTGATGCCATTTTTGCGACTTGGACGGTCGATACTTGATTTGACTTACTCCGCTTCTTATAGTATCAGGGTTGAAGTCGACTTGCTCTGCTTCTTGCGGTGTCAGAATTAGATTTGACTTGCTCCGTTTTCTACATTGTCAGGGTGGAGGTTGACTTGCTCCACTTCGTGCTATGTCCGGATTGGATTTGACTTGCTCCGCTTTCTGCGGTGTCAGGGCTAAAGTTGACTTGCTCCGTTTCTTGGGGTGTCGGGATTGAAGTTGGCTTGCTCCGTTTTCTGCGGTGTCGGGATTTGAAGTTGAGTTGCTCCGCTTTCTGCGGTGTCAGAATTAGATTGTTTCCGAGGTGGAGTTTGATTCCACCGAGGAGGTCGTTGGTTGACTTGCTTCCAAGGTGGAGCTTGATTCCGCCGAGGAGGTCACTGGTGTTGAATCGGTTGATCTGATTGGTTTTGGAGTTCTTGTTCGTTCCGCGGGGTCTTTTGAGCTTAAAACCACTGTTGGTAGGACTTTAATTTGATTTATTTAATTTCTGTCTTGTTTGGTGGGACTTTTGAATTTGAGGGGAACATAGAATTTGGATTTTGTTTGGCATCAGCATCGCTACACTAGAATAGCTCCAGGAGCGACTCATCATTTGCCCCAAGAGGATTTGGGGATTTTGGTTTTGGTTTGGTATCAGTATCGCTACATTGGAATATGGTATCATGAGTGAATCATCATTTGCCATACCCGTTGGGGAACGATGGCTTAGGAGACAGGTTTAGGCCCTTGTCACTTAAGACTTTTCAATTTTATAAGCCGTAAAGGTCTCATAAAAGCATTTTCTCCCTATGAGTCAAGAGGATTTCGTAGGTGTATTTTCTCCTTAAGAGTTGTGAGGACCCCCAAGTGTGTTGCTCTTTTATGAGTCATAAGGATCTCACGCGGGAATATTCTCCTCACAAGGTCGAGAGGACTTTGCAAGTGTGAGATTTGGAATTTGGGATTTGGATTTTTGTTCCCAGTTTAACGACTTAGGGGTCTTTTGGACTTGAAAGCTTGGAATTTTGTGGTTGGGGCCAGTATCAGCATTGCCAACACTGGAGCACAGGTGCCAGGAGCAATTCATCATTTCCCTTGGGAAAATTTGGGATTTTGGTTTTGGGTCGGCATCAGCACCGCTAACACTGAAGCGTAATACCAGGAGCGACTCATCATTTGTCGTTCCTCGTTGGGGAGTGATGGCTTGGGAGACATGTTTAGACCCCTGTCACCTAAGGCTTTTCAATTTTATGAGCCATAAGGGTCTCATAAAAGAATTTTCTTCTTACAAGTCGAGAGGATCTTGTAAGTGTAGATTCTCTTTAGGAATCATGGGGATTCCTAAGTGTGTTGCCCTTTGTGAGTCGTAAGGATCTCACGCGGGGATATTCTTCTCACAAGGTCGAGAGGACTTTGCGAGTATATTTTCGTCTCCTTTTTAGGAGTTTGCGCCCTTTCGGGTTTTCACAAACGCGCCGGCAGTCCTGCTGTTTTTACTCACAGCGTATTTTTGGGTTTTCATCTGTGCCCATTTTGCATGTGGACATACCGTTTTTTTTTTTACATTGGTGGAGCTTCATCGTCGGTAGGACTTCAAATGTAGTCTCACCGGTAGGACTTGGGAGAGATAAGGGTCGTTTACGTCCGTGGATTGTATACGGTATTACATGATGTATGATCCAGAGCGTAAGGCCGGTGTGCTCAATTCGTCTACGACTTGGAGTATTCACACGTAGTATTTCTTGAGATATCGGTCATTGATGGGTGGCATATGCCTTTCTCACTCGGCATTTATCAGCTGGTAGGATCCTCCATCAAACACTTTCCCGATGACGTATGGCCCTTCCTAATTTGGCTGGAATTTTCCCTTGGCGTGTCAATTGAGAATGATCGGTCTTTTGATGACCAACACCAATTCGCCTTTCTTAAAAGCGTGGAGACGGGTTATCTTATCATAGGCCCATGACATTTGGGCTCGGTACGGCTCCAGATTTTATTGTACTGCGACGAGCGTGTCAAGTTCTTCAAGCCGAAGGAGAACATTTTCCTCCTCTGTCAAATTGTGCTGGACGGCCATCCTGAGGCTTGGAACTTCGACTTCGAGGGGGAGGATCGCCTTCATTCTGAAAAGTAGTGAGTATGGAGTGGACTGAGTTAAAGTGCGATGTGTGGTACGATATGCCCAATACCTCGTGAAGTTTGAGATTCCAGTCTTTCTTGTTAGCTGAAGCATTTTTCCTTAAGAGCTTGTATAGAGTTTTATTGAAGGTTTCGGCTAGTCCATTAGCTCTTGGATTATAGATATATGAATATCTCTAGTCTATCTTATGCTATGGCAAACCTTGAGACTTTGAAGCTCTTGAAAGAAGGCTCGTTGTCAGAAATGATTCTTCTAGGTGTACCGAAGCGGTATAGAATATTATGCCGGAAGAATGTCAGAATATCTTCTGTCTTGACTTCTTTTAGCGGGACAGTTTCAGCCCATCTAGAGAAGTAGTCAGTTGCAGCCAATATGAACCGGTGGCCTTTGAATGACGGAGGATCAATCAGGCCAACTATGTCGGTTCCCTAAACTTCGAAAGGCCATGACGACGCCGTAGGATGCAACGGATTGAGATACTTGTGAATGAAGTCACCGTGAATTTGGCAGAGATGACATTTCTTCACATGCTCTTCGCAATCCTTTATCATGGTAGGCCAGTAATACCTGAGCCGTTTGATTTGAAGACGCATTTTGGGGCTAGATTGGTGAGCTCCGCAGACACCCGAGTGAACTTCTTTCATGACTTTCTGGGCTTCGGCCGATGACAGACACCTGAGCCAGAGTTGGTCATATGATCTGCGGTATAGCGTATTATTTACAAACACATATCGGAGGGATCTCTTCTTCAACTGAACACTCTCAGATTTTTCTTCGGACAGCTTGTCGTATCGAAGGTACTCTATGAAGGGCTCTCTCCAATCGAGCTCATCTTGAATGACCAGAATTTCTTCAGCAGGATTGCTCTTTTGTTCTGTACTTTCCTTTTCTCGTAAAGAGACTAGAGGCAGAATTTGCTAGCTTCTGACTATGATCAGAATTTCATCCATGTCGGGATCAGCCAGCTCTTTGGCTAGGCAAGCGAGTACGTCAGCTTTTTCGTTCAACGGCCTAGGGACTCTCATTAGTTCAATGTGAGTGAACTGTATCATGTGTTCCACCGCCCGGCTTCTGTATCGAGGTGACTCGGGCTTATATATCTTGTAGTTGCCACTCACTTGGTTGACGATAAGCTGAGAGTCACCGTAAACTCGTAGCCGAAGAACCTCCATTTCCATGGCGAGCTCCAAACCAGCTATCAGAGCTTCATACTCAGTCTCATTGTTTGTGCGAGGCTTGGTAAGAGCGAAGGAACGTCGCAGGGTTTCTCTCGGTGGCATGACGAACACCAATCCTATCTCTGCTTTTATCTCCGGGATGCTTAATTTGTTGAAGGTCCTTATTGATGAGACTCCATTGAAGTAGAGCTCCCAACATGGCTTGCTATCCTCGAAGTGTAGCACTTGTTCGTCGGGTAACTTGCAATTTAGTGGCGACCCTTCCGGTATGGGATGAGCAGCGAGAAAGTCGGCGAGGGTTTGTCCTTTTACTGCTTTTTGAGGAGTGTAGATTATATCAAATTCAAGCAGGATGACAGCCCATCTTTCCATTCTACCGGTTAGGCTTGCTTTGGTCATTAAGTGTTTGAGCGGGTCAACCTTGGAGATTGGCATAAGCCGATGAGTGATCAGATAGTGCCTTAGCTTCCTCACGGCGAATATCAAGGCCAGGCATTGCTTTTCGATCGGGGAATAGTTATGTTTATGACATATGGAGTGGCTAGACATATTTGGGAAAGGTTTGTGAGTACTTCACGGGTCAGGATGTTTTTTCAGTCCTTCGTTGAGCTTTGGAACCAATTGAGACAGGGTTTGGATTTACGATTCCATGGGATTTGGGATATTGTGGGGTCAACGATATGATGGGGTATTTGGATGGAGCGAAAAAAATAGAATTTTTAATAATGCTAAAAGTTCTATTATGCATGTAATTAATGGCAATGAATCAAATATTGCATTTTGGTCAGGTGCAGAACCAGCAAGGGAAAAAGCGAAAACAAACAAGGCAGAAGGGAGATTGAACAATAGTCATCAGGGTCAAAGCTCAACTTCTGCGGTGAAGAACAGGGTGCGTTCAGAGGAGATACTGGGGTGTGGGCGATGATTTGGTAACGTTTCTTTGGGAGAGGAGGCTTTCTTTTCTTTTTAGTGGTGAGAGATTGTTTAGTATAGATGTGGCCCATATTTTTCTTTGTTATGTGCTTATTCTTTTGTTGTTTCTTTTGTCTTCTTCTTTTTTCTTTCGGTGACTCTTATCTGTAACTTTCATTAAAAGTTTCGTTTAATGAAACGCGGGGGCTTTGTCAATTGTTTTGGTAAAAAAAAAATAGACTGAGTTTAGATTGGAATTTGAGGATTTTGAATGGAATTTAGATTAGAAGTTGGAATTATGGAATTGGAGTTTGAATTTGGGTTCAGAATTGAGATTTGAATTGGAGTTGGATTTATAGTCGAGTTTTTTTCTTGTTTGGCGTCAGCATCGCTAACACTGAAGAATGGTACCAGAAGTGACTCATCATTCGTTTTTGGAGGATTTAGATGTGGATTTTTTTTGTTGGCGTCTGCATCGCTAACATTGGAATGGTGTCATAAGCAACTAATCATTAGCCGTTGGAGAATTTGAAGACTTGAATTTTTTTGTTTGGTGTCTGCATCATTTACACTAGAATAATATCAGGCGAGCGACACATCATTTGCCATTGAAAATTTTGGATGTGGATTTTTTGGTCGACGTCTGCAATGTTAACACTAGAATGATGCCTGGGGTGACTCATCATTCGCCGTTGGAGAATTTGGGAAGTTTATTTATTTATTTACATACATATATTCCCAGTTTAACGACTTAGGGGTCAAAAAATTTTTTTTACGAGTTTGCGTCTTTTCGAGTTTTCACAAGCTCGCGGTTAACCTCGCTGTTTTTACTCACAAAACCTTTTCAGGTTTTCATTCGTGGCTCTTTTTTCTTGTGAACTAAACCCTTTTTATTTTTCTTTTCTCCTTTTTTAATTCCTTTTTTAATTCCCAGTTTAACGACTTAGGGGTCAAAGACTTGTTTATTCTTTGCTTGGTTTTGTTCAAGACATCTTGTTACCCCCTTTGAGTTGATAGCTTTTCCCCCATATAAAGAGATAGAAAGCTACTCAAACGCCGATTTGCACTTTGGCTCAGGCACCTTTGTGGTTATGATGTTTGACCTTTTTTTTCCCTTTAGGCCGGTCTGTTGATTTGGCTTATTGGACTCCGCGACAGGAGCGCTAAGGGAGACTGAAAAGAATATGATGGACCCGAATTGGATTAGATGTCATGCCCCCTGCTGCATGTGATTTGGTGGAGAAGTCTCTCTGCCGGTTGTCTTGATTGTGTATGTGGCAGGGGTCACGTCAGAAGGTAAGCTTGTTTCCCATAAATTTGGCATACATTAGTTTAAAGTCATTTTGGACGTAAGCTTATGGAGCAAGTATGTGAAGCGGTTCTTTGTTAGCATCCGAACACAAGGTAGAAGCGAAGAACGGCAAGTGAACCATGGTCATCATCCGTTACTTTCGGCTAACAAGCATTCAAAATGACATCGTTATTGATTATTGTTGAGAGTTGTTTGTTTTTGAAAGTTGATGATCTGCGTGAAGAAGCATGGTTCCATACAGACCACAATGTATGCCTTGGTTGAGTTCACTTGATCTCTTGATCCGAGATATGGGAGGAGAGACTGGTCCCACAGGACGTGCCAGAATCTGTAGAGTGTTTTTTGTCACCCCATAGAGATGGATGCCCTCGCGTGTTAGGCGCCTAGAGATTCCCCCTGCCCAATTATTGACAGGGGTTTATTGATTATGGGGACTCTAATCTCCAACAGCCACGGACAAAACTGATGTTAATTACCCCTCGCTATGACGCGAGGGAACCTTCGATTAACGGGTGGTGCGGATCATGCGAACTCACTATGAAACATGCGTTTGTGTGTGGAGTTGTGTTTGAAAACGATTTTGAGGGTGTTTTGGACATTATGGGGGCCATTACATGGGGGTCCCACTGCTCGGTCAGCTGGATGGGGGTCAAGGGGGCTAGTTGCTCCTTTGCGGAGCTTGAGGTAGCGGCCCGAAACAAAATTTCTTTTTAAGGGAGGTGACTTGAGTGTGTCGGAGAGCTTCGAGAAGAGGAAAAGGAGAGAGAAAGGAAGAGATGAACGGGGGGGCCCTTTGTCACGCCCTGCTTCTTAAACGAGCGGTAACGGGTACATGACGAGGCCCGCGACGTATTTATTCTAAGAAAATCCTTTCTCGAAACAAATACGCTAAGCGGTTTATAAGCAATATAAAATAGAACAAGAATGAAAAGTGAGATAAAATCCAACTTTTATTTATTACATTCAAGATTCTGCAGAGTCTTAAACTGATACAAGATATCTGATCAAGAAAAATAAACATAAAGAATCTAAACAGATGGCATACATAAATGAAAAGCTGACGTAAAGAAACTAGTAATCGGCCTGTGAAGCTAGCTGGGAATACTCCTCTTCCGTTACCTCAATTTCCTCTGACTCTAAGTCACCTGATGAACATTCCAAGAAAAGAAAGAAACAGAATGGAATTCCCGTCAGAAAACTTGTGTTCGTTAAGCCCCCCAAAAGGATGAGAATGGTATGTATGAAATGCGAGGATGATATGTGATATAGCATGAATATAAATCATGAACATGTGAACAAGTATAGTGGTGTGCATGGTGTAGGGTGTTTCTCGTCACCCCGTTGAGATGGGAATATGCGCGCGCTTGTCAGGCGTACTACAGATTCCCCCTGCCTAGAGTAAGCGGGGGCGTATTTTGAGCGTGGGGTAATATGGGAAAAAGTAGGGTGACGGGCGTTTTAATGACGCTATGGAGCTAGGCGCTTAGGCGCTTGAGCGATGGCGTTGGCGCTGGGCGCTTGGGCGTTTGCGCCTCACGTGTCCGGCACGCGGGCGCTGGGCGCTTGGACGCTAGAGCCTCACGTGCCCGGCATGTGGACGCCGGGGGCCAACGCCTCACGTGCCCGGCACGCGGGCGCCGGCGCCTCACGCTCAAGGCACGCGGGCGCCTGCGCCCAAATAGGAAAGGAACTTAGCCCCGGGATTAGGAGTTAAACTCCGAGGGATTTTGAGTGGAGTTAAACTCCAAAAGATTTAGATCTGGAGTTAATCTCCTAAAGGATCTGGATTAGGAGTTAAACTCCTTTGAGGATTTGGGTCTTGGAGTTGAACTCCCCAAAGATCTTCAGAGATGATCAAAGGAGACCCATTTCTTCTCTCTTAAGCCCTGAATCTTCTCTTGAGCCTTGGATCTTTTCCAAAGTGGGATTTTTGGAGATAAGTCCCCTTCTTCTTCTTCTCTTTGGCTGGCTCTTGGGGGGAAAGGGGGGAGAGACTTAAAAATCTCCCATTTTAGGGATTCAATGGCAGATCCGAGCTCCGCTTCAAGGGTTTTATGGTGAAAAACTATTTATTTTTAGAAAAGGAGGAGTTAAACTCTTGACTTAATTCAAAGAGGGGAAGAAGATTTTGGAACCTTGAGGAAGGGGAAGGAGGCACAGAAACCCTATATTTTTTTGGAGAATGAATTCTTTCTTATTTTATTATCATGTTGCCTTTTATAGGCTTACAAATTTACATATAGCCTCTTGGGCTTTACAAAATGACATTTTTGCCCATCCCATGCCTCATGTGCTCATTTCTTTTGCACATGAGCCATGGGCTTTACAAAAATTTGGCTTGATGCCCATTTTTCTTACATAAAAAAAATTTACATCAAACATATTTATTACATAATATTTATGTTGGCATGGGGAGGCTGGCCGCGGGCTCGACCTGGGCATGGGCCCACTTGGCCTGGGCTTGGACCCACCTGGCTTGGGGTTGACTTTAACTTTGACTTGGTCAACCGGGGTGTAATTTTTGACCCCAACACATGGTAATGTGCATGTCAACTATATAAACATAGCATGACAGTAAGTTATAGCATATGTTGGTCAACATTAGCATGTAATAAGTGAAAGTGCTGAACATAAAGTAAATAGCAATGTGTCATAAATTCTTTACAATAGCAGACTAAGTAACGTAAGTTCAAGTGTGAATGTCAACCAATCTCAAGACTATTCTTGAACTCAAGGCTATCGTCCAGGTGTAAGGAATCACGGGCCCAAATCAAGAGAGTGATTTGGGGACCCCAAGCTGTGGAGGAGTCGACCCGATCAAGAGTGTGTCATCGAGATCTCAAGCCGTGGAGGAGTCGACCCGATCCAAGAGTTCATGTACTAGGGGGACTTCTGAGATTTTGTTGGATTCATACTCAAACTAGCCTAACACCCTACGTATATAATTTATAGTTGATGCTACAAGTCTTGCCCGAATCCATAAATACAACAGAGAGAGTACAAGTTCAAGTGTTCAAGTCGAGTTCACATATTTAAGTCAAGTTCAAGTATTCGAGCCAAGTTGTATTCACAGTTCCGGTCAAATCAAGTCTAGCATGTGATAGGGTTAATCAAGTAATTCATGTGATTCAAGCATGCGGTACATGGCATAAGACCAGTATAATAACAAATGTGATTCGAGTTATAAGTCAATTATTAAAACCAATTTACATTTTGAGACGATACGAATTAATTTTGTTTAAATAGTAAGATAGGCAGGTGATAACACTTATTATCTCCGACTCTCAAGACTCAAGAAAGAATAGGTCACTTAAACCCATCTGCTTCCTAAATACTAGACTTAGAAATTCCAATGTATTTATGTGAAAAGATAGCATTTTGAAACTTCATGGTATTTATGTAAAATAAGACATTAAATTCTCGAAAGGTTTTATGTAAAATATTATATTTTAAAATCTCGAGAATATTTTGATAAAAATATTATTTAGAAAGTCGAGAGGGTATTGTTAAAAGTATACTCTTGATAAATTAGGGTATTTTAATGAAAAATCTAACTTTAAGGTATTTTAGTAAAATCTAACCCTTCTCCAGATAAGGGTATTTTCTTGAAAACTCTAATTTGAAACTTTGTTTTCCTTTAAACTATTTATAAATTATACTAAATGGGTACTAAACCAATTAACTTAATTTTATCATCTTTTCTTTCATTTTAATTTTATAGGAATTGTTTTATTTTCTACATCCATTTTTCCTTTCGAAATTGCGCTCCGTGAAAAACTCTGCGGCTCACTCTACTAGACCCAAGATTTGCTATAATCAGTACCATCCGTAATAGGGTTCCCCTAAAGAGGGTTGTAGAGACAAATTATGCAAAGGAAAAGATAATAGTTAAATTCTATTTTTAACATTAGACTATGTGCAAAATTATGCCCTTAAAGATAGGTACTTCTACTTGTTGAATATCATGTATACTATTAATCTACATACCATAATGTATAGCATTGTTCTAACCACTTGATGTTCTGCAACACTTGAACTTACTGCATATTAACTGCATGTTTATCCCACACTACTCATTATTTTATAAATCCTCAATGAGTGTGATGTAAAACTTGACACATATTAGTATTATGTTGACATGTTGATATGATATTGCATTGTGTCTACAGATAACTTAAAATTATATAATACTTATATTTATGTGCACACTATAACTGTGCAGAAATGATTAGTTAATGAAAACTCATACTCATGACCAATGTATATAACGTTCATACTGTAATGAAAGCAATATAATCTGAAATATTCAATGGTAACTAAACCAAATAAATAATTGAATCACAAATGATCTATTATAAAATCAAAATACAAAATGAAACACCTACATTTTAACATTCCATAGGCAACTAAATTCTATACGTATAAAAATATATCTTTTGGGGATTACGACGGGACGGGACAGTGGTTTTGTGAGTCATAACAAGAGGCAAGGAGGGAGAGAGAGACGGAAAGAAAAGGTGGGAAGGGACTTACTCGTGTAGGAAACGGCGGAAATTTCATTGGGGCATTTCATCGAACATTATCTCGCGCAAAATCGAAATATCGACGGAACCGAGAACTGGAGGCATGGAAATGATCGTGGCGCTCACGCGGACTCGGGCCTAGCCTTGGAGCCTCGGCTCTCGGCCCGGAACGCGTAGAATACGCTGTCAAAGATCAAGGGTTTGGTTTGGAGTCTCGGCTTCTACTGTTGTTGTAGTTGAAGATGGTGATGGGGTTGCAGTACTCGGCCCAGGGAATGGCCGGCCAGGGGGCAGCAAGGGTGAAGGAGATACTAGATTAATTTAAATGAAAAAGAAGTGATGAAGGAGGAGGAGAAAGTGAAGGAGAGAGATGCAGGAGGAGAGGGTTTATATTAAGAAGAAGAAGTGAAGGAGAGAGTGGGGGTTGGTTTAATGGAGGAAGGGAAAGAGATAGAGAGACGGGGAACAGGGGAGAGAGCTGCGTTTCTTTTTAAATGCTCGGGCGTTTCAAAACAAAGGAAGTGAATAGTGCTGGTTTTAATTTAGGGAAGGAGAAGGGTCTGTGAAAAAAGAGAAGAAAGAAAAGAGAAGAAAGGAATGGGGTTGATCTGGGCTGTACTGGGAAAAGTAAAAGAAAAAAGAGAATGGAAATTGGTTTGGGTGAGGGAACTTGCGTTTTGCCTTTTGCGCTTTGGGTTTGGTTTTATTTAATGAGAAATTGGGTTAGCTAATTTGGGAAAAGAAATGTGAAAAGTTAGAAAATGGAATTTGAGCTTGTGCCTTGGGAAAAAAATATAGGTATGGGTTTTGGAAAATAATATGATAGGAAAAATAGATGGAGGGATTAAATAAAATAATATATTTAATAAAAAACAAAATATACCAAAAACACCAAAACAAATAAATACAGTGTATTATCAAAGAAAGACAATACGAAGGTATAGGGATTTTGGGGCCGTTACACCTTTTGAGGGGGTCCTGAGACACGGAGACTCCTTTTGGAGGTCCCAAAGGTAATGTACCCCCTCGGGAGGGTCCCGAAGGTTGGAAACCCCATTTGGAGGGGTCCCGACGACGGGAGCCCCATTTGGAGGGGTCCCAAAACAGGGAACCTCTTTGGGGGATTCCGAAAGTATGAACCCCTTAGGGGTGTTTCCGAACAGAGGGACCCCTTTAAGGAGGGTTCCAAAGGTGGGATCCTTTGAAGAAGATCCCGAAATTGAAGACGGGTATATCCCATGTTCCCGATTTGATGAGAAATCTGGTTTGTGACCCATATTTCCATGGATCTCATGGGAGATCCGGTGCCGAAAGAGTTCATGGGTTTCACCATTGTTCTTCATCCATTGTGCTTGCTGGGATGAAATCCATCTCCTTCTTCTTTGTTTCTTAGTTTTGATGAAGAAAGGCAATGTCTTTCTCTTATTTTTCGTAATAGATTAGTTTTATTTGGGGTCTTTGAGAAGATAAGAACTCTCTTTTGTAAGTTTTTAAGAGGGAGAGAATGAAGAAGAAAGTGCCTTACCTCTTTCTTTATGGAGCTCTAAATTTATGGGAGAGGAAAAAATTATCATTTCATCATATTGTTGGGTTTAAACACCATTACATATTTGCATATTAGCCCTTGAGATTTACAAAATTGGCTTTTTGTCTATTTTTCTTCTATATTATATTTACTTATTACATAACAAATTTATTTATTACATTTTCCTTTTCATTTCTTGGCATGGGGCTGGCCCCATGCTTGAGCTTAGACCGGTTTGGGCCGGACTTGGTCCACTTGGCTTGGGTTCGGGCTTAGACCCAGGCCCACTTTTTCGGTGCTGACTTTGATTTTTTGACCTTTTGATCTCGGCCTTATGGAATTTCGAAGATTGTAAGGTTAGAGTTCAAGACATCCAGTCTAGCAACCCATGGTCCTTACCATCTTTGTTTTATTACTCTTAAATACATGTTGAATACATTAATGTCTTGTTTAAACCATCATTGCTGAATAAGAAGATCAAATCTATGATTTTCTATTTGTTCCTCGGAACAAAATCTTACAGAGACATACTAATAGATATATAGTTCAACTAGCAAGTGCCCCCGTGCAATGCACGGACCCGGAGAGTTGCCCCAAAAAATATTTCATCATATAGATGGACGAATCGTAACTAAATTTTATTGCAGGAAAAATTTTCAAGCTTAACCTAAACCCTCTCTCGACAATTTAGAAATTTTTTTCATTTTCAATCTAAACATTCCATAAAAGTATATGTTTTTACATATTTCTACATATTGGATACGGATGACAAATTGCATTCGAAAATTCCTGCAATCATCACCGATGGCAATTGAAATTTGGAAATATTTTCTATGAAATCTTCCTGCAATCATCACTGATTGTTGTCGATCTCTGTTCTTCTTCAAACGACGGTTATCTTCGCATCATCATGTACTCTCTGCTTGCTAATTTTCATATTCTGTAATTCAACTCACTACTTTTAATATATATTTCAGAAGTGTATATAACTTTTAATATATATTTCATAGCCTTATTGGTAGTAGCTATAATACGGATTTTTATTTCTTATAACTATCCATATCCATATTTGCATCCGCCAACGATCGTATGATGCAAATATGGTAACATCTATATCCAATCCGTATCCGATCGATAAGCACGTTTACAAAAGTAATATTGAAAATGTTGATTGCAATTTTTCAAACGACACCTGACCTCATATAGTGGACGGGTGTATCCAATCGATGAGAATGTATACAAGGTAATAGTGAAAGTGTTGATTGCAATATTTCAAAATACATCTAAGCCTCATCTAATTTTCAATGAATGTACATATACAAAGTAACAGGGGACATGTTGATTGTAATTTGCAAAAGATTGCTGGATATAGTGCCCTCAAGGCAATTATTATAATCGCAGGCAAGCGATTATGATGATTGAGGGAGAACCTATATGAATAGAACAGTCTTACTCAAGATGATAATATGTTATCTGGTTCATCTCTATCATCATGTACATGCATTATGTTATATTACAGATCACTGTTACATATTGATAGAGCCCATAGGATTCTTGCTTGACTACTAGGGTTATTGTAGCGATCACACTTGTAAGAACTGGATAGTCTATAGGCAAATCCTTAAATGCCCCTAGTCGTGGGAATATCGAGATTGGGCATCGATATTCCAGAGTAGACTAGTGTATACGTTTCTTGGCCCCGACGAGGGGCGATGGCCAGTCTCATAGCCATTGGTGTTAGTTAGTCACCAAAGATAGTATACATGTGCTCATTGGGTTATGGATTACACTGGACGAACTCGCCGGGAACATACTAGATTGTATTATACCTATTGCCAGATAATAGTTCTCAGATGACATGAGTATTAGTTAGTCTGTCGATCTGAGATCGTCATTTATCTTGTATAAGTTCCCACTTTGCTTTGATTACTACCCTACCATGGCTCAAAGAAGTCGTGCAAACAGGTTTTACTTAGGTATAGTCCCGAGCCACATGGAGGCGGTGAGCGGACCGTCAAGGATTCGTCTCTCCTGGTATTGGGGGTAGATGTCGCGTTGTGCACGGTTGGCCATCACCAGAAATCCTTGACCAAGCTGGACGAGATTTACTGATTTGGATCAGTAGTTTCTCAGTGGGTGATGGGCTTCGCACCGACACGACTTATCGCGTTATTAGGGGTCTGACTTTATCCACCCCTAGACCCGATATGCGATATTCTTAGACGAACAGACCGGACTGTATGGAGATTGTCACAAACAGGCTCAGTAGGGGTACGGATGAGTTTGCTCGTCGGCCTTCCTTTCGCTCAATACCTAATTAGCCATTACGTACAGCTAGTGCCGCTTATGTGCTTGTGCTTATACCCACTGCCAGCGTATTGACGAGTCTTTAGATTTCCATACAGAGGGTTTTCCCGGTTCAGGTAATATGATTTAGATGACGTATGTTGGTACATACAGGTGTCCTATTAAATATGTATACAGGCTACACGGATTTTAATCGGACGGTTGATAATACTAGCGGCTTAGGATTAAGCTGAATTATTAAATCAAGTTTTGATTTAATAATATATATATATATATATATATATATTTAATATATGTATTCTAGTATTATTGTTCACTATTCATTTCTCCTTTGGCTATTCATATTTTTGTACAAATACGTGTATATGTATTTCGATACGTATACCGGGTTGTATTCTGTATTTATACGGAATTTATTTTAGAAGATGGACACCTCATTTGTGAATATTCATTTATGAAAATTTATAAAATGAGATGAAGGGTGAGGTGGCATTGAGCACGGTTGAAGACATGTAGAGAGGAATGGGCTTCATTATTTTATTATAAATTGTTATGAGATTTTTATTTGTATGGTTGCAAAAAGAATAGGAAGTCATTCTTTTCTATTCTTGATTCTATCACTCTTTTATGTTCTTCAACACTTGCTCATGGCTATTTTTTCCTCACCTCCTCTTCCTTCTTCTTTAGTTTCTCTCATGAGTTTTAGATTTGAGAGAAAAGATAGTGGAAAATTCCTACATCCCCACTCTCCATTTCTAACGAGCTTGAAGCTTAGGTTATTCACTAGATGAAGCTGGAGCTTATATCGGTTCCCCAGGATAGATCATCTTTGGCGAAGGACGACTGGTTTGCAAGTGCGATCCGGAGATCTTGAGAGCATGCTAGAGTCCAACCCAATTAAAGCAAATGAAGACTTTACAAAGGTTGTGATTTCTATCATTTTGTGTTTGCTAGTTTATGTGTTTGGTTTGATTCTTGGGGTTAAATTTCTAGTGCCAAGAAAAATTTTGTATTTGAATTCCGTATTGGCCGCGATTTAGAGATGATGGCACTAGGAACTAATAATGATATCAGAGCCACCCAAACACCCTAAGCTGGATAGTTACGACTCCCGAATCCCGCCGGTTTTTGCCACGCAAAAACTACCGCAAATCCAGTGAGAAATTCTTTGCTAACTTGATGTTTTGACTCCCTGCGAGCTCTCGGTTTAGACCGAGATGCCGCGGGGAGGTGCGTGGAGACACCGGTGACATCCCGGGAGGACCTAAGGAGGGCCCATACATATGAGACCACCCAAAGGTAGCCTTGGGGGGTGGGGACCCGAGCCCTGCCCAATTGGGCACGCTCGAGTCTGCCATGCCCCTATGGCCACCTTTGGGTGGCCTACGAGGTGGGTACCCCTTAGGTGCCTCCAGGTCGACTCTAATTTTATGTCGGGGTCCTCTGCAAAGTTTTGAATTAATCCGAGCTCATTTTGGACTTCCAGAGTGGGTTTTAACATGAAATTTTTGCCGGTTTTTTAGCACACTTGATTTTTGGTGTTTTGGAAAATTGAAGTGTTAGCTATTTGTGTACGTTATTCGATTATCGTAGGTTTAGTAATGGTTGCGTATATCATAACGTTTGGTAAAACGTCGTCTAATTGCTATACGTATCAATTAGACGGGGTTACAGAATTGATACTCGCAAGTTTGCATGTTCTGTGATAGATATTGCTTGTTGATTATGGTTGTGTTGGATTTGTCGCTATGGATAGCCCGATGTATGTAGTATTAGATGTAATTCTCTGTGATGTAATGTATATTCATATTGCGTAGAGAGCGTCCGACATGTGGACTACCGTCATCGCAGCTTGTATTATTCTTTGGGCGCGTCCTGGTTGCAGACGTAGTTGCCGTTGTATATTCAAGTTTTCATTACATGCACTAGGATTACCTCACGACGGAGTGCTCGAGTAGCCGGATTCTAGAGAACAACGAGCCTTTATCTCATGGCGTTGAGACCGGGATGCCTTACTATAGAATTGACGGGCTATTCGCTGCACTCGTAAGGGGTATAGGATTGACCCGCGGAGAGGTGTCTAAGTCATCGGATTTCGGAAGTGCTGGGTAGCCCACTCACTTCGTTGATTGGATTTGCCTCGCTTCTGGGATTTGCGGGCGGCTTATCGCATTCGTAGGGGTCTAGGATCTGATACTACGGGCTATCCACATGACCGGAAAAATTGCATTTCATATTTGGTTCTATTGAAATGTAGTTTTCCTAAATTATCCGCATTTCCATACTATGTTTACTTCTGTTGTGATACTTCTGTGATGTTACTTGATATCATGCATGAAACGAATGTTGCTCTGTGTGTGTGTGTGTAGTAGATGATATATATGTTTTGCATCTATGCTAGTTCTGTCCTTGCCCTGCCGTAAGTTAAGTAACCATGTTTCCCCCAATCAGAGCAAAACTCATTTCAAAATTCAAATTTTGAAATGAAGCAGTGCTTCATAGCAGCGCTAAGTGCGCTGCGCCCTAAGCAGTGCATCACGTGCAAAGCACGTGTGCGCTATCGCTAAGTGCGCTGCACTATAACCAGCGCACCACGTGCAAAGCACGTGAGCGCTAGCGCCGAAAGCATCTCATTCTCGCAAAAGCTATCTGCGCCTATTTTATACTAGTTTCAGTTTTAACAAAGCACATGCATACATTAAGAGAAGAATAGGAATTAAAAGGGAGCACTTGGCGGTTAATGACAAAAAGCAGAAAGCATTTAATTAAACATTTATTCTACACGAAATAGATCGCCAAACATAGGATCGAAAGTACAGGGATTTACAAACATATAAATAAAATTATCTAGTTCCCTCTCTGTCTTTTCCACCATGTCAAAGCGACGATCTTCCCGAGGAGTAGTTACCCATCGGTTAGCACCGCATTCACCGGCAAAAGCAGAAATGACGGCCCGATGAGCCCGTATTTGGCTCAGCAACTGAACAGAGCAATCCCTCAGAGCTTTGGTGATCAAATGCGCCTCGTGGAAACACTCGATCTTGTCTTCTGCGGCGCTGAGCATCGCCAAAGTCATCTCCGCCGGAAAGGATATCATCGAGCATGGACCAGAGGATCATCCAGAGCCAGATAGAACCAACGGAGAGAGGAGATCCTATACGAGTCAAGAGCTCGTGCAGCGTTGCATCACATTGGTCATCCGTTAAAATAGGATTCACCAAGCGTGCAGCGAAACGAGAAACAATGTCCTCAATAGGCACCTCCCACGGCTGCCGGCGAGTATGGGGACGTTTACAGGCCATAACTCTTCTTTAACAAGAATGATTCTCTAAAAAAGTAAGAGAGAAGAGAAGCACTGCTTCAGATTTTAAATGAAGAACATTTAAGTTTAGGCACAAAAAATGCTGTGCATGATGGAACTATTTCCAAGATCTGGGAAAGGAAAAGTTTGACTCAGAAGGAAGGTGAAAAAACACCTTCAGCGTGAAGCAATGCTTCATAGCAGCGCCAGCGCTGAGAGTCAAAGACTCTAAAGCAGCGCACCATGTGCAAAGCACGGGTGCGCTAGCGCATGTGCAAAGCACGGGTGCGCTAGCGCTATGTGCGCTGCGCTTTAAGCAGCGCACCACGTGCAAAACATGGGTGCGCTAGCGCTAAATGCGCTACGCTCTAAGCAGGGCACCACGTGCAAAGCACGGGTGCGCTAGCGCTGGAACTAAAAGCTCCTCACCGTCAGATTAGAGATCGAATAAAGATGATAAATCATCAATTAATTAGAATTAAATTCTGTTAAGAAAAGATTCCTCGAAATCTTTCCAAACAAAAAGATTGTGCTCTGTAAATCAGAGCACCGTTGGATCAATGATCGAATGGTGATTAAAAATCACTAAAATACAGAATAAATTCTGTGTGGGGAAAGATTTCCTAATTTTGTTAAAAACAAGAAGACTGCCTTCTGTAAATCAGAAGCCCTTGGATCAAAAATCCAATGGTGGGAAAATCCCCAAATCAATTGGAGAAAAGATCTCCTTAACTGATTGAACTGATCAGCTTGCCCTATATAAAGGCCCCAAGACTTCAAGTCTGAGAGAGACAGAGAAACATACAGAGGAACCCCCTCATATGCTTTGAAAGATCTGAGAAAGAAGAGCCAAGCTCTCAGAAAAAGAAGATTTTCTTCAAGGTAAAAAAAAAATGAATGAACAGAGAGATGAAAGCATCTCATAATTAAAAAGAAGAATCACTTCTTTAAAGATCATAGATGTACAAGACCAAAGTCTTTCACAAAGAGATCAAAAGATCTCATCATAAAACAAAAAGAAGAACATAATTCTTCTCACAGATCATAGATCTATAAAACTAAGGTCTTTTATATAAAGAGATCATAATATCTCATCATAAAAGGAGGGGGAGAATTATTCAATTCTTTTAAGGATCACAGATCCATAAAGGCAAAGAATTTCATCAATACAAGAGATTAAAACATCTCGTACAAAATAAGAACTTTTGTTCTTAGAATCTTGAGACAAAGTCTCTTATAAACGAGAATTTATTTCTTAGATCATAAAATTGATCAGATGCGCTTATGCGCTCTTGGACTGGCGCTCAGCGCCAAGCGCACCACGTGTCCCTCACGTGTGCGCCACTTAACAGTTAGCGTTTTGCGCTCTTGAACTAGCGCTTTGCGCTCATGGACTGGCGCTCAGCGCCAAGGGCACCACGTGCTCCGCACGTGCGCGCCACTGAACTAATAGCGTTTTGTGCTCACAAATTAGCGCAATGCGCTCATAGACTGGCGCAAAGCGCACCACGTGCTCTTCACATGTGCGCTACCCAGCAGAAGCGCAATGCGCTAATAAACTAGCGCTCTGCGCTCTTTGTCTGGCGCAAAGCGCCAAGCACGCTATGTGCTCCCCACGTGCGCGCTAAAAGAACATAAATTGTTCTACAAATAAAGCTCAGAGCTATGATGAATGCTCAACATTCAATAAAAGACTAAAACATTGTCAGAATTCAAATCAATGCTCAGCATTGTTAAATGTTTAACATTTCAACTGAGTGGGCCGAGCCCAAATTGGCTATAAATCCCTCATTCAGATTAACTGATCCCATATGGTCATAAATCTTTTAACAGATCTTAGCCCCAAATTGGACTACAGACCTTTCAATCAAAATTGGTTTAAGGGTACATCTCTTTACTCCTTTGATATTTGTCGTTGTAATCCTTCAACGTTTTCAGAGAGGTGACGGGTCCCGACAACCATACATTCCATAGACTATGATGTCCTTAACCTTGGACTGTGGGGTCCTTAAACCCATGGACTATGATGTCCTTAACCTCGGACTGTGGGGTCCTTAAACCCATGGACTATGATGTTCTTAACCTTGGACCGTAATGTTCTTAAACTAATTATGGACCGCAACGTCCCTAAACTAAAACAATAGGGTCCAAATGGTCTTTTGTTGGATCTAAACGATCCCGTTAAGTTGATCTTAGTCTAAAATTAGACTAACTTATCCTTAACAAACGTTTAAGTTGATCTTAGTTTCAAATGAGACTAACGTATCCTTAAACCCAAACCCCAAACCCAAATCGAAGAAGATACGGATTTGGACTAATCCGCGCCCTACGGGCGACAACATAAATCAGTCTTCGTATACAATCCACGGGCAACCAAAAACAAAATAAACACATACGACATGAAGTGACCATCTGGAGAAGAAGAAAGTGGTTAACGTGACGCGGTAGCGTAATTAACTGCAGGGACTTGCGCCTGCAGGGAAGAGCGTCCCCACAATCAAAAACCCCTCAACGAGGGGGAATCTGACGAAGTCTGCTATATCGGCCGCATCCATCTAAACCTTTGATACATGGTTCCATAAATCAACTTGGCATCCTCGGAGAGGTGGACGGATAGCACCAAATAGCATCTGCCCTCGAAATTCAGGCCGAACGTCCCAACATCCCGGACGCGTCTTTCGGCGGAGAACAGATTCTGGCACGCCTGGTGGGACCTTTTCTTTTTTCCACTCTACACTTCGTGTGTCATGTTTTTCCCGCGATCAGATAATCGCGGTGTGTATGTTTGTGGTTGCCCTTAGGGGAGTGGATACTGAAACCGACATTTCGTCTTTTCCGAGAATGGCGTTTGCTTTTACTCACCTCAACTCAGGCTCTGTCACAACTGGTGGAGTCAATTATGGGCCACTTGCAGCCTCAAATCTCTGCAATCCGGCTCTTCAAGAAATTAACGGGCTTATCTTTAGATCGGTGCTCTCATCTCCCACCCTCGGTGCCTCAACGCCGATGGAGGAAGCCCGGAGGAAGCCCAGAGGAAGTCTGTCTTCCGCAGGCTGGTTCCCCCAGCTGCAACTTTGCTAACGTAGGGGGCAGGATATTTAATCTCTCAAAGGAAACAGGAGGCAGGCTCGGAAAAATCCTGAAGCTAATCAAATCCCGGCCGTAAGAAACGGTCGACGTCGATATCAGTGTCATACAAATGAGCTGGGGGCAGTCCTCCGTATGGTCCTGTTTCAACCCCAGTGATGAATGTTGTTGTTCCAACTGGGAACAACTTCGAATTGTTAAGAAGGGTCAGAAAAAATTCTCCTACCGCAATACCGAAGAAGTCTCCGCAGCCCATGGAGATCCCACGAGAGCAGAAACAAGTTCGCTCCCTGAGACAATTTTCCTCATCTATATATAAGGTGTGGAAGCAGGTGAAGGGGATTCAACCCAAGACGGACCTTGATACAGCGGTTCCTCCCAAAACCAAAGCGGCTTTTCACAAAAAAGAGAGGCCCAATAAAGCTCAAGTGCCCGAAGCAAACTCCAAAAGCCAAAACTCCAAATGCCCCAAACCTGAGTGCATGGTAGTTCACATAGTCTATGTGGTGAATTCTAAAGACAAAGTTCGAGCTTCTACTAGTCACCGACCTCAAACTCGGTCCTTAACAGAAGTTCAACTGCAACGTGAAAAGCTGCAGGAGGTACTTGCTCAGGCGGCAACAAAGGCTAATCCATCGTCTAAGGCAAATTCCGAAGACGCACCTGGAGAAAGAATAGAGAAGGGGTACATGAGGATATGGCTGACCTCCCCTGGTGCTTCGAAAACAATGATAACGAGGTGATCTTAGAATTTCTGCCGGCGCCAAAAGAGCTGGAAGATGGGATACATACTACTGCAGATAACCTCAAGAAAATTGACTTGGGGACGACAAGTGACCCGCGGCCGACATTCGTCAGTGAGCTGTTGTCTGAAGAAAGAGTGGCTACGCTAAAAGATGTGCTCATGCAGTATAAAGACTATTTCGAGATGCCCGGATTGGATCCAGAAATAGCCGTCCACAAATTGGCGATATCTCCAGACGTCAAGCCGATAAAACAAGCACCAAGAAAAATGCGGCTCAAGCTTGAGATGAGCAACAATGCCGAGGTCAAGAAGCTAATCGACTCCGGCGTCATCCAAGAGGTTTAGTATCTTGACTGGATTGCCAACATTGTCCCAGTGATGAAGAAAAATGGGACGGTGCGCATATGCGTGGATTTCCAGAATCTCAACAAAGCTTGCCCAAAGGACGACTTTCCAGTACCGTTCACCGAGCTGATGATAGATAATACGTCCACTCATGAAGTTTTCTCCTTCATGGACGGCTCATCAGGATACAATCAAATAAAAATGCATCCGGAGGACCAGAAGCATACTGCTTTCCGGACCCCTTTGGGTATATTCTGCTACAAGGTGATGCCTTTCGGTCTAAAGAACGCCGGTGCCACCTATCAGAAGGCCATGACGAAGATTTTCGATGACCTCATACATGAAATCGTCGAATGCTATATTGATGACCTCGTAGTTAAAAGAAAATCATACGAGGAACATTTAGAGCATCTGAAGATAGTGTTTTAGCGCCTTCGGAAATACAACTTGAAGATAAACCCTCTCAAATGCGCGTTCGGAGTTTCCTCGGGCAAGTTCCTAGGATTCGTCGTCCGACACCGAGGCATTGAGATAGACTCGTCGAAGATCAAGGCGATCATGGAAATGCCTTCGCCAAGAACTCTCAAAAAACTGCGGTATCTCCAAGGAAAGCTCGCGTATATCCGGCGATTTATAACCAATCTCTCCGGCAAGTGTCGTCCCTACAGTCACCTAATGAAGAAGGGAACCCCATTCGTCTGGGATAGCAAATGCCAAGGCGCACTGGACGAAATCAAGCAATACCTACGGAATCCTCCGGTGCTGACCGCTCTAGTCAAGAGAAAGCCCCTCATTCTGTATACAACCGCCCTTGAAGGTTCCTTAGGCGCGTTATGGGCATAAGAGAATGACCAAGGGAAGGAGAGAGCCCTCTACTATTTGAGTCGAGTTCTCCTGGGGGAAGAAAGCAATTACTCTCCCATTGAAAAATATTTCCTGGCGTTGATCTTCGCGATAACGAAGCTCAGACACTATGCGTTGGCACATGAGGTCCATCTCATATCAAAGGTGGATCCCCTCAAATATTTGATGTCAAAGGCCATATTAACGGGACGTCTCGCTAAATGGGCCCTGCTCTTGATGGAGTTCTCGATAACTTATCGACCTCTCAAGGCAGTGAAAGGCCAAGCCATCGCCGACTTCCTCGCTGAGCATCCGATACCTGCCGATTCTCCTTTGAACTGCGAATTGCCCGACGAGCACGCGTTTGACATGATCGACGGGGAGAGAAGAGAGAATGATACCCGGTGGGAACTCTATTTTGATGGAGCATCTTCCATCAAGAAGCGCAAACAAAACACCCCTATAATCAAATCCGGGGTGGGCCTCATCTTCGTGACTCCACAAGGAGGGATAATGCGTTTTGCCTTCTCCTTAACAGAGCCGAGGACGAACAATGAAGCCGAATACGAAGATTTGATAGCAGGTCTTGAGATCGCTGTCGACATGGGAATCGAGAACCTCCTCATATACGGAGACTCCCAGCTGGTCATTAATCAAGTAAACAGCGACTATCAGACGTGCAAGCCAGAGTTGATGAATACGGAGAGAGAGTACATCAACTGCTGATTCAAATTCCTGCCTACACCCTGGAAAGCATACCGCGTGCGGAAAATAGCAAAGCAGATACGTTATCCAAACTCGCTAATGAACTGGCTGACGAAAACCTCGATGATGTAAGGATCGTGGTACAAAGCCGCCGGGTTCTCGCACCGGCAGAAATATCTCCAGAATCTTCCGAAGAAAAGGGAGCGGCCTATCAAACGGCCCTACATATAGAAGAACAGGAAAAGGATAATGATTGGAGAGAAGTCTTTATAAAATACTTCAAATCCCGTCGAACACCTGAAGATGCGTCGTCAAGACATCAGCTCATGAAATGAGCTCTATCTTTTGCCTTCGTCAATGATACTCTGTATAAGAGATCGTTTGACTCTTTATGGTTAAGATGCCTGGGACCCGAAGAGGCAAGGAGAGTCGTCCAAGAAACTCACGACGGACTCTGCAGTTCTCACCAAGCCGGGCCGAAGATGAAACTGAAGATCAAAAGGATGGGCTACTATTGGCCCACGATGATCCAAGACTGCCTAGAATATGCGAAGCAGTGCCACTCGTGCCAGATTCACGGGGACTTTATCCATCAGTATCCAAATCCGCTACATCCAACGGTGGCTAGCTGGCCATTCGAAATGTAGGGAACTGATATAATCGGGCCAATCGAACAGGCATCATCAAGAGGACATCGGTTCATATTGGCGACAACTGATTATTTCTCTAAGTGGGCAGAAGCAATACCACTAAGAGAAGTGAAGACGGAGAATATCCTCCACTTCTTCAAGACACATGTCATTTATCGGTTCGGCATTCCGCGACGGATTATCTCCGATAACGGGCCAGCCTATAGAAGCCATAAAATCAACCGCTTCGCACAACAACATAATATAAACTGGAGATACTCTTTGGTCTATAATCCCCGAGCTAACGGTCTAGCTGAGGCTTTTAACAAGATCTTGACGAAGATCGTGAAAAAGACGGTGTCTCGAAATAAGAAACACTGGCACGAGAGACTACATGAAACTCTCTGGGCGTATCGAACTACGTTCAAAACGGCCACAAACACAACGCCGTATGCATTGGTATTCGGCACGGAAGCGGTACTCCCCCTTGAGATAGAGTTACCCTCTCTATGAGTGGCAGTTCACTGCGAGCTAACAGACAGAGAAAATGCTCACCTTCGCCTTGAGGAGCTCGACGCCCTTGATGAAACCCGGCTCATGGCGCAACAAAACTTGGCAGCTTATAAAGCGAAGATGACGCGCTCATATGAAATATTGACTAGGCCGAGAACATTCCGCCAAGGCTAACTCGTGCTAGTGGTCAAAAGACCTATGATCCCCAATCGTGCCAAGCGGGGGAAATTCAAGCCAAACTATGAAGGCCCGTATATCATAGAGAAAGTTTACCACGGTGGAGCCTACCTACTCATGGACATGCATGGTGAAAGACCTTTCAGGCCAATAAACGGTCACTTCCTAAAAAAATACTACGCCTGACGAGTTACGGTCTAGGTCAACGATAGATGATGACGTCTATGTCCGCTCGCTATCTTCCTAAGCCCAAACTCTATAAGTAGTAGCCGGCTTTCAGACCGAAACGTCCTTAAACTAACGATGGACCGCTATGTCCTAAAACTGGCTATGGACCGAAACGTCCTTAAACTAACGATAGACCACTATGTCCTAAAACTGGCTGCGGACTGAAACGTCCTTAAACTAACGATGGACCACTATGTCCTAAAACTGGCTGTTAACCGAGACGTCGATAAACTACTACGGACCGTAGCATCCCAAGGCGGACAAAAAAATAATAATAATAAAAAGAGAGAAGGAAACGGTATTTCCATAAGCAAAAAGGGCACGGATGAAAACTCGAAAGGGCTCCTTGAGTAAAAATAGCAGGGCTACCGCGCGAGTTTTGTGAAAACCCGAAAGGGCACAATCTCATTAAAAGACACTTGCAAGGTCCTCTCGGCCTTGTGAGGAGAAACCACCTGCATGAGATCCTTACGACTTACAAGGGGAGCAACACACTTAGGGATCCCCACGATTCCCAAGGAGAAATTACACTTACGAGATCCTCACGACCTGTAAATAGAATTCCCTTATGAGACCCTCACGGCTCATAGGATTCAAAAGCCTTAAGCTACAGGGACCTGAACCTGTTCTTAAGCCATCACAATCTCCAATTTTGCCCTACAAGCGTTTCGATATCGACCCTTGTATACAATCCACGGGCGCGAATAAACAATTCCCTATCAAAGTCCTACCCGCGACTAGGGATATGTTTACACAGTAGACAACCCTTGTAAGTCCTCTCGACTTATAAGGAGAGAACACTCTTGTAAGATCCCTACGACTTACGAGAAGCCATACACTTGGGAATCCTCATGATTCCTAAGGAGAAAATGCACCTACGAGATCCTCACGACTCGTAGGGAGAAATACCTTTATGAGACCCTTACGGCTCATGAAGTCAAAAGCTTTAGTCGACAGGATCTTAACCCTGTTTGCTAAGCCATCTTTATTCGACATCGACAGAGAAAAATGATGATTCGCTCCTGACAATATCCCAGTTGTAGCGATGCTGATGCCGAAATCGGTGTCCAATCCCAAACCTGCAGCGAAAAGCCAGCAAGCTACAAATGCATATGAAATAGCCGAAATGATGGGGCAATTTGCAACAAAATCAGCAAGTAAAAAAAATATGCATACAAAAATAGCCGAAACGATTGGGCAACTCGCAATAAAAAGCAGCGAGTAAATAAAACAAATAGCCGAAATGATTGGGCACCGCAAAAAATAGCCGAAATGATTGGGCAATCGCGACTTTCACGATATAAAAGCAGACATGATAGAGCATCGCGAAAAGAAAAATATATAAAATGAAACTTTTTGCCCTACAGGTGAGATCACATCGATCCCTGTATACAATCCAGGGGCACAAACAAAGAGGGAACCATACCTTCCTACCAGGCTCCATCCGAAGGAGAGCTAAGTCTCGACGGTTCACAGACAGCCTGGAGATCATCTCAACATTCTTCTTATCACAACAGACGCATTATCATCAAAGCGGAACCGCGGCAATTCTCAGTTCCATGACTCGGTGGTGCACAGGCAACCAAGAGTCAACCCCCGACTCCGTGAAATGCGGATAAAGTCAACCTCTCCTGGTCTAGTGGAACATGGCTAATGTCAATCCTGACCCCGTGGGAAGCGGCCAGAGCGGATCCTGGTCCTTGCGGAACACGGCTAATGTCAATCCTGACCCCGTGGGAAGCATCCAGAGCAAATCCTGGTCTTGCGGAACACGGCTAATGTCAATCCTGACCCCGTGGGAAGCATCCAGAGCAAATCCTGGTCTTGCGGAACACGGCTAATGTCAATCCTGACCCCGTGGGAAGCATCCAGAGCAAATCCTGGTCTAGTAGAATACGGCTAATGTCAATCTTGACCCCGTGGGAAGCGTCCAGAGCGGATCCTTGTCCTTGCGGAACACGGCTAATGTCAATCCTGACCTCGTGGGAAGCATCCAGAGCAAATCCTGGTCTAGTGGAACACGACTAATGTCAATCCTGACCCCGTGGGAAGCGTTCAGAGCAGATCCTGGTCCTTGCGGAACATGGCTAATGTCAATCCTGACCCCATGGGAAGCGTCCAGAGCAAATCCTGGTCTAGTGGAACACGGCTAATATCAATCCTGACCCCGTGGGAAGCGTCCAGAGTAGATCCTGGTCCTTGCGGCTAATGTCAATCCTGATCCTGTGGGAAACATCCAGAGTAAATCCTGGTCTAGTGGAACACGGCTAATGTCAATTCTGACCCCGTGGGAAGCGTCCAGAGCGGATCCTGGTCCTTGCGGAACACGGCTAATGTCAATCCTGACCCCGTGGGAAGCATCCAGAGCAAATCCTGGTCTAGTGGAACAGGGCTAATGTCAATCCTGACCCCTTGAGAAGCGGCCAGAGCGGATCCTGGTCCTTACAGAACACGGCTAATGTCAATCCTGACCCCGTGGGAAGCATCCAGAGCAAATCCTAGTCTAGTAGAACACGGCTAATGTCAATCCTGACCCCGTGGGAAGCATCCAGAGCAAATCCTGGTCTAGTGGAACACGGCTAATGTCAATCCTGACCCGTAGGAAGCATCCAGAGCAGATCCTGGTTCTTGCGGAACACGACTAATGTCAATCCTGACCCCGTGGGAAGCGTCCAGAGCGGATCCTGGTCCTTACGGAACACGGCTAATGTCAATCATGACCCCGTAGGAAGCGTCCAGAGCGGATCCTGGTCCTTGCGGAACATGGCTAAGGTCAATCCTGACCCGTGGGAAGTGTCCAAAGAAGATCCCGGTCCTTGCGGGACACGGCTAATGTCAATCTTGACCCGTGGGAAACATCCATAGCAAATCCTGGTCCCGTGGAACACGGCTAAAGTCAATCTTGACCCCGTGGGAAACGCCCAGAGTAACTTCTGACTCCGTGAAATGCGGATAATGTCAATCTCATCAATCACTTACGGGTCCTCTCGACTCGTAAGGAAGAAAACTCTCTTGTGAGATCCTTATGACTCCCAAGAGAAGACACACTTAGAAATCCTCACGATTCCTAAGGAGAAAATACACCTACGAGATCCTTTCGACTCATAGGGAGAAAAGTCTTTATGAGACCCACACAGCTCATAAAGTTGAAAAGCCTTAGGCAGCAGATCTGAACCTGCTTCCTAAGTCATCATTACCTCTCGAAGAGTTCAAGACAGAATGCTCTCTATCATTTATAGGCTACGCTTACTAAGGTAACATGCCGGCAACAAAGAAAAGAGAAGAAAGCAAGAGATAACACAAGATAGTACGAAAAAAATGTATCTTTTATTTTTTTGTGAGTTCAATTGAGTACAAGTTACATCATATGAAAGGATAAAAAAAATGGACACATTTTATTCAAAAATTACAAATGTTAATTGATACAAAAACAACTATTGGGAGGGAGGCATTTTCAATAAACTAGTTAGTTGCTCACACACTCCCTTCAGCCCCTTTTCACGGTCAGCTGTCGCTGCCAACTCTGCTTCAACCTGAGCTCGTTGCTTCAAATAAGATAAAAGTTACTCATCAATGATCCGCTGAGCTGCCCCATGACTTTGCGTGTCTCGGTCGATGAGGTCGAGCTTCTGCCTCAGCGTTAGCCCATCAGAAATACATTATAGAAGGCCCTCAAAGATAGCTTTCAACTGTGCAGCATTTGCATCAACCTGAGCATGCAGTCGGGCAGATTCGCTTAAAGTCTCTTCACACGCCTTATGCTTTAAGGCCGCTTCTTGTTCAAGATGGCAGAAGTAGGGAGTGCTCTGCTCGACCCACGCGGCCCGTTGGGAGTTCACATCCAGGACCTCGGGAGCAGGACGCCCGAGCTCGAGCTCATGCAGACAAGCCTCAATTTTCCTGCAGTGATTAACCCAAGACTCAACGACGCCCTCACTATGAAAGTTCACGAGCGTCACCAGCATAGGATTAATCTCGACAGCAAAATCTGCAGCAAGGGTAGGGATCTCCGCGTCAAGCTCTTCAATGGATTCACTCAACATGCGCAGACTGGTTACGACGCCTTTTGAAGATGGACGTCTGGAAAAGAGGCCTGCTGGCATTATGATTCGAGACTCGAACGGAGATGAAGCCGGTGTCACCTCTGTAAAACAAATCATAGTCAAATGACGGTTCAAGAAATAGAGAAGGTACATGAACAATAGAGTTTACTATACCGGCTGCGGCTGGTGGCAAAGCCGGGAGTACTGGCGGTGCAACTATTCTTTCATCTCCTCCTTCAATCTGTAGTGCTGCAGTCAAAACAAAGAAGAATTAGTAACGACTTGGTTGCCCATAAAAGAAAAGAGAAGATATTAGCTAGAGGCTGTACTCATCAACGCCACTAGATGAAGCAATCTCCGACTGGAAGGAGAAATGTGGGTGCGGCACCTGATACAGATGATAAAAAAGAACTCCTGCAAGGATGTAATAATGCCATGTCAGTACATAAAGTATATCGCTTACAATGAAACCGATAAGTCACAAACCTGTACCTTCTAGCATTTGGGAGGACACGGGAGAAGGCAAAGGAGCGGCCACCATCAAGGCAGCAACTGGTGATGCTTCCTCGGGTGGCACAACCTCAACGCTCACCACACCTGCATTAGAAACGAGAGAAATACTGTCAGAAGAGATTGAAAGGGATTGCAAAATAAAAAGGAAAGCAATGACCCAAAATCTACTTGGTGAGTCGCCGGTCAGAACCGCGACAAGGGCGTCACTGGATGCAGCGACTGTTTCACCCTTCTCCATCGGAATGGTTTCACCACCCGTAACTTCATCCCCCGACTCCACAAGAACCGTCGTGATACTCGCAGCGCCCGGCAACGGCAAGGAACCGGAAGGGGAAAGAGTGGCAATTGGGACAATTCCAGACTCTTAAGAAAGAGTGCCCACTTCAGGCTCAGTGGTTGCTGCCGTCTCGCCTACCACTTCCTCATCAAGACTCGGCCCTGCAGGATAGGATATATGAGAATTTGAAGATTAAAACTTTGACAAAAGGACTCAATATTATGTTACCTTAAGATGGACTTTCAGCTGCCTCCCGAGCCGCGCGTATCGCCTGTCTATGAGCGATAGACAGGGCAACCGGAGTGCCCTCTAAAGGAGCAGGGATAGGAGAAATAGCGCTCGAGCCTGCACCTACGGCCAAGGCGGCGTTACGTTCTCTTGCCGCACGCCTCCTGCGCTTCCTTTCCGCCTGGGCCTTAAGGGCTGATCTTCTCAGGACCTCCGTCAAAGGGACGTCATCGTCCACGCCAGGAGCTACCTCTGGAGCCGTTATGGCATCCGTCATTGGTTGCTTAAGTAAAGCCTCTTTTGGCAGTGCTGAGGAAGCCGGGACTTCGATAGCGGGCCCTGGAAGCATCTTCGCACCACCCTGCGAAGTCGGTACCACACCGGGATAACCTGAGTAGAGTAGTCCCTGTAATAAGATGAAAAAGGGGTCAGATTACCTATAAGAAAGGGGAATGAAGGCACAATGAGCCGAAATATACCAACACCTAGCGAAGCTCGAATCCTCTCCTCCTCTTCAAAAGTCTTGAGGGAAGCCGCGAGAGCCTCTTCAGTGGAGATGCCTGTTAAAGACGAAGTGTTAGTTAAGGCATGATAATAAAAAAACATAACAGTAAAAAGATGCGATTGAAGATTACCTGGCTCAGCAATGATGATTAGTCTTGCTTTGTGGCTAGCTAGATGCTCGGAAGATGAGATGGCAGCCTCCAGATTAGTATCATCTGGCGTCATGAATAGACCCTCTTGGTCCAATTATTTGCTCAGGCCCTCGCTATAAGGAGCATGAGGCTCCTGGCCGAGTACAACGTCTGCAGAAAGAATCGACTTCTTCTTCTTCTTTTGCGAGCGAGTACCGGTCGCCGCTAGCACAAGCTTACGCTTGGTGGGCACCTTGGGATGACGAGTCCCGATATCTGAACCCACGCCAGACTCAGGAGACGCCATAGTCACCATTTCCATGGGAGCACGAGGTATCGGTAGCTCAGGCTTATCATGCGGGACCTCGACAACAGCAACTTCCCTCAAGGGAGGACGAATAATGGTCCGTCGCTTCAGAGGAACATTTGGGTTACCAGCCGGAGCGGTGCCCTTGCGATCAAGCAGCAATCGCTTCTCTTCTAATGATGGCATCCATCGAATGTTGATACCACGCCACATACACATTCAGGGCCTTCGGAACACAACTCGGTTCACTAATGAAGAAGTTAGACCCCGTATTCATGCGCATAAAATTATGCAGCGCGCTTCGTATACCCTCTTCGGTAGTAGCAGGTTCTGCCAAGAAAGCCTCAAGCGGGATGCCCTGATTATAGCTTAGCTGCTGGGCGAAATGATGCGAGTTGTATCTCATGAACAACGCCGCATCATTCTGCCTAAATACGAGAAAGCCCGGTCTGATGGAGTACAGATGAAGAATCTCCCGAGATTTCAACACAGAGGCCCCGTCTTTAAAAATGTCCTGCAATGGCAGCACTGTTTTTGTAGATTCCTGGCCGACGGTCAAAATTTTATCGGTGAAGGACATACCATCTCCAACCGTGCGTGGACAAAGGAGCAAACCCCTAGCTTCCCGCGGTGTCGGATTTATGATGGATGCGTCGACCAGCCGCATTATCCGAGGGAACTTACATCTATCATAAAAAGAAGGCCTTTTATGGATACCGAAGATCCCAAGCACGTGCAACTCGAGCCACGAGGTGAAATAATGCATTGAGAAGTTGGCAGGCTGCACCCCTGGCTCAGTAGTATCCACTTCCAGGCTGACTCCGTAATACAGGTGGGCTAACCCAGTGATCCCGATGGCCACTTGTATCCCGGCAACCATTCGATGTGCTGGGTAGAAGACGGACGGCCTCATATAGCGAGGGTGCATAGGAAGCGCGAACCAGCTTAACCATAAGCCGAGGAACCCTAGAAAGAACACTTCCTCATCGATGCCCGGAGCGGCAATTTCTGAAAAGGGGACGATCGCGACGTTTAGAAGAAATAAATCCTTTTGATCGGCTTCCAATATTGGCCGGCGATCCAGGCCAAAGCCAAAAGGATAATCAAGTTTGGCAAACTTTTCATCTTGTCGCGATAAAACTTCCGTACGGAGAAAACGAGTGATAAAATCCGTAAAAGTAACCCTGCGGCCTCCGGATTCGAGAAAGAGGCTCTCATACATATTCAACACCTTTATCAAACTCGGGAACTGGTGTTGAATGACATTCTCTGGGGTAAGACCCATTACCACTGATTTGGTGGTAAAAATATACTCATCTGGAGGAAGCAGCTCCTTGTAATGCTCTCCCCTAACGGGTAAACCAGAGACCTCGGCAAATTCCTCTAAGGAAATGGAGACTTCTCGATCCAATAAGAGGAAGGTGTGGGTCAGAATGTTCCATTGCTCTAGAAATGTCTTGATCCACCATGTAGGAGGTGCAGAATACTAGAACAAGGAAGCGTAGATCGCATGGTACAATCCGAGCTTCAGCAGCCGTGACTTCTTCACCGATAAGATATATCGGGCCCACTATAAGTATCCGGCCGGGTGACGGGGAGTTAGTCCTATATTGTAGGGCTGTCCCCAAGGGCGTGACTCGTCCTGATATATACGCCGCCCTAGAGTATCCAAAGCCACCGGTGGCTGCATGGGTACTGCGGCAATAGAAGGCCGAAGGAGACCTTCTGAAGTCCAATTCACCTCCTCCACAGTATAACTTATCGGGGGAGCATCTGCATAAGGGATCGCAGAGATAGGCACCGAGGGTGTCGCACAAGAAAAGCTCTGGCGGCCTCTGATAATTTGATCGTACCATCTACCCAATAGATGAAGATTCTTGTGCTCCGGGTCATGGTCTTTGATCAGCGTAAGAATCTCTCGGTCTACGGGAGCTTCGGGGAATCCGCCTTCTGAGTGGGCGAATGGGAAAGAAGCGTCGAAAGACATAGTACCTGCGCGGAAAAGAACAAACTTTCAGCCACCAATGCTACAATTTAAGTTCTGTCACTGGGTACTTTAAATCGGTACCACACTGCAATGCAGTGAAAAGGGACCAAAGGGAACCCACATAATCCAGATGACATTGCATCATTAATAAAACAGCTTCATCATTTGATGGGACTGTCAATTAAGTGAGGAAATCCTCAACTGATTCTCATTCAATGAGAATCTCTCGGGCTAAGGAGTAAATCTCCTCTTGAAGAGCAGTGCTCTGTGACAGAGTGACATCTGTCAACTCTAAAGGAATAAAATTCCTCAAGAAAATTCTAAGAGCCTTGCTCTGAAAAAATGATGGGATAACCCATCAAAGAATTTAAAGTAAAGTTTTAATGGAATAAAATTCCATGATCTTCAAGATCCATGAACAAACCCTTAAGAGTTCTTTATGAGAGATTAATAAATCTATATAGAGCAGAGCTCTGTTAATGGGTTAAGAAACCCTGAAAAGGATCTCTTAAGATCTAAGATCTAACAAGAGCAAGGCTCTGCTGAGAAACCCTACAAAGGTTTTCTTGAAAATCTATGGTTCAAAAAAGAGCAAAGCTCTGTTAGTGGGTTAAGAGAGCAAAGCTCTGTTAATGAAACCTTAAAAGAAGGTTTTCTTTAGATCGAAGATCTATGAAGAGCAAAGCTCTGTTAATGGGTAAAACCCTAGATTATTAAAAGATTCTTTAAAAGATTTAATCTTTACCTTAATTTTGACAGAGTTCTGTCCTTAAGAAAATTCTTAAGATGAAAAGCTTTGCTCTAAAAGGAGAATTAATTCTCAGGAAAAAATAAGGAGGAAGATGAATAGAAATCATCTCAAGGGCCAAAGGTCCTATTTATAGTCACTGAGATGCCGTTTCAACTTGTTTTTTCCAAGGGAACAGATGCTGCCATCGCCGCACTCACGTGTGGGCCACGTGAGCGCAACGGTGGTGGGGGGCATTTGTTTCCCCCAATCAGAGCAAAACTCTGTTCAAAATTCAAATTTTGAAATGAAGCAATGCGCTAGCGCTAAGTGCGCTGCACTATAACCAGCGCACCACGTGCAAAGCACGTGAGCACTAGCGCCGAAAGCATCTCATTCTCGCAAAATCTATCTGCGCCTATTTTATACCAGTTGTTCCCTCATAAAATTTCGGGAAAGAAACCCCAATGGGGCATCACGTGCTCACACGTGACCAAGGGTCACGTGCAGACACGTGATGGTTTCCTGGGGACTCTGTTTTAATAGAATTGAATTCTAATCAACAGGAGTCACGTGCCCACACATGATGGGCCTTTAAACCTACCGAAAGGGATTAAAAGATATAATAAAAACTAAGGAAAAACCCCAATGGGGTATCACGTGCTCACACGTGACTAAGGGTCATGTGCTGACACGTGATGATTCCTTAATTCTTTAAAACAGCAGAATTAAATTCTGGTTAAAATGTTAATCAAGGGGGGTCACGTGTCAACACGTGATGGGTTCCTAAACTCTTTAATTAATATAATTAAATTCTATTTAAATGATCAAACAGTGGGATCACGTGTCAACACGTGATAGGCTCTTAAGCTTTCTAAACTAATAGAATTAAATTCTAATTAAGAGAGAATCGAGAACCCTAACTGGAAAAATATCTCTCTAAATCTTTCCAAAACAAAAAAAAAGATGGTGCTCTGTAAAATGGAGCACCGTTGGATTAAAAATCCAAGGGTGATTAAAAATCACTAATTAATGGAAAGATTTTATACAAGGAACGATTTCCCTAAAATTTGCCAATAATAACAGATAAAATATCTTTTGGATTAAAAATCCAATGGTGAATAAAATTCACTGGATGATCTAAAAGATCATATTGATTACAAAAACAACCAAAATCTTTCAATGAAAGATTGACTAAACAAAACTGATTCTTTTTTTCTCCTAGAAATAGGAGCCAAGAAGAGGAGAGAAGGATCTTTGGATTTTTTGGAGAAAAACAACAACAGAGAGAAAAGGGAGAGGAAAATTTAATTCTCAAGAGAGAAAAGAAGATCTTTTCAGAGAAAAGAAACCCTAGGTGAGAAAGGGGAAAGAGATCTATGCGCCATAAAATAAAAGAGAATTTAATTCTCAAATTAAGGGCTTAACTCTTCTGAATAAGAACTTAGTTCTTCCTTTGGTTGAAGATCTGCAGAAGCAGATCTTCCCATAAGTTGAGAATTTAATTCTCATCGGGAAGATTCTGCCATGCAGATCCAAAACTTAGAGGGAGAATTGAGTTTAAGGAATTTAATTCCCCCAAATTCATAGGAATTTAATTCCTCCAAATGAAACTAGGGTTTAACCCTACTTAAGAATTTAATTCTTCCAAATTCATAGGAATTTAATTCCTCCAAATGTAACTAGGGTTTAACCCTACATAAGAATTTAATTCTTCCAAACACATAGGAATTTAATTCCTCTAAACAGAATTAGGGTTAACCCTACAAAAGAATATAATTCTTAAAACAAGAGACTTCTCCATGTACGTAAAGAAACTTGGTCACGTGGTAACACGTGACCCTCATCCTCAATGAGCAAAAAAGAACGAACAAGACTAGGTCACGTGCCCCCACGTGATCCTTGAACAGATTCTTCAAAATAAGAAAAACAAAGCTTAGAGGCAATGCCTCACGTGCTTACACGTGACCCTAAAAAATGAATCGAATAAAGTCAAAGCCAATACAGATTTCGGGCGCCTCACGTGTCCCCACGTGACCCCTAATAAATACTTTGATAAATCAACGCAGGGGTATCCATCACGTGCTCACACATGATGACCGTGAAGATTTAAGTGTTTAACACTTATTTGAATATTCTGAGAATAAAATAAAGGAAGTTTAGCCCAATCCTAGGACGCCTCACGTATCCTCATGTGAGCGCTTCATCTTTTCAGTGTTTAACACTATTTTGAGTATTCTGTCCCTAGTGTTTAACACTATTTAAGTGCATCACGTGGGAACACATGATCGTCAAATATGTATTAGTGTTTAACATTATTTTCAAACCAGTCTTAGCCTGAATTGGCTACGTCTTTCTGAGTCAAGACCCCCCTTTGGTTGAACCCCAACTGCATTCTTCCAAACTTGATCATTTCATATGACATTCAAAGTAAACCCCAGAGCCATGATGAATGGTCAGTGCCCAATAAAAGACAAAATGTTATCAGATCCTCAAACCCTCGTTTAGAATTGCTAAATAATAGGAGGCTGAACCCAGATAAATGTTCAACAGCCTAAACCAAGGTCTAACATTTTAAACCAAAATTGGACTTAGCCCAAGTTGGCCATAAGTCCTCAATTCAGATTTAACTGAGCCAATGTGCTCATAATCTAATTAATTGATCTTTGTTCCAAATTAGACTACAGATTTCCCAATCAACTTTGGTTCAAGGGTACATCTCTTCACTTCTTTGATACTTGTCGTTGTAATCCTTCAACGTCTTCAGAGAGGTGACGGGTCCCGATAACCAATCATTCCATGGATTGTGGGGTCCTTAAGCCCATGGACTACGATGTCCTTAAACTTTATAGACTATGACGTCTTTAAACTACGGACTTTGGGGTCCTTAAACCTATGGACTATGATGTCCTTAACCTCGGACTGTGGGGTCCTTAAACCCATGGACTAAGGTGTCCTTAACCTTAGACCGAGACGTCCTTAAACTAACGATGGACCACCATGTCCTTAAACTGGTAATCGACCGCAATGTCCCTAAACTAAATAACAGAGGCCAAATATTCTCTTGTTGGATCTAAACGATCCCGTTAAGTTGATCTTAGTCTAAAAACTAGACTAACGTATCCTTAACACATGTTTAAGTTGATCTTAGTCTCAAATGAGACTAACGTATCCTTAACCCCAAACCCCAAACCCAAATCTAAGAAAATACGGATTTGGACTAATCCATGCCCTACGGGCGACAACATAAATTAGTCTCCGTATACAATCCACGGTCAAACAAAAACAAAACAAACACCCACGACACGAAGTGATCACCTGGAGAAGGAGAAAGTGGTTACCGCGATGCGGTAGCGTAATTAGTTGCAGGGGATTGCGCCTACAGGGAAGAGCGTCCCCACAATAAAAAACCCCTCAAATGAGGGGGAATCTGACGAAGTCTGCTACATCGGCCGCATCCGTTTAAACCTTCGATATACGGTGCCATAAACCAACTTGGCATCTTCGGAAAGGTGGACGGATAACACGAATTAGCATCTACCCCGAATTCAAGCAAGACGGAACTACGCGGTCGCGTCTCCGTGTTCGGAGGGGAACAGATTCTGGCACGCCCGGTGAGACCTTTTCCTCTTTCCACTCCACATTTCGTATGTCGTGTTTTCGCGAAAGAATCGCGGTTTGACATGGTTGCCCCTGGATTCGAGGTATTAAGATTTGGTGTCTTGCTCCGTGCAGAAAAAAACAGAAGATCTAATGGCTTTCAACTGCACAAGCTGCAACAATGGCAACAACTCTCACTCCGTCCCCGCAGGAGGAGTGACCTACGGGCCTCAGGCGGCCTCCGTCTTTACAATGCCGGTGGACCAGGTGACTCAGGCCACCACTGGACTATTCTTTGGGACCATGCTCCCACCCATGAACTTCAATGCCCCGCTGTTGTCGCAAGAAGCCCCAAAGAAGTCGGTCTTTGATCGACTTACCACTGCCGCGGCCCCTCTCAACGGATCGCCCAAATCCACTGCCTCAGTTTTCAACAGACTGGGCCAGAACGCCAACAAGCCCGCGATACCTGAAGCAGCCATCCCTAAGCGGATGGCCATCCCGGCTCAAGCGGACGAAATTATTAGAGAAGCTTCTTCTGCCAAGAAGTCAGTCTTCACAAGGCTGGCCGTTCCGGCTTCCGCTCCAGGCGAAGTCATCAAAGCTGCTTCCCCCGCCCAGAGGTCTGTCTTTGACAGATTGGACATCGCTTCAACGGGCATCGGTCTTTAAGAGGCTGACGCCGATGACAACTCTTCGCCAACACAGGGGGCATGAGGAAGTCACCCCACAGCTGAGACAATCCCAACGGCTCGACACGCTCAACGCCGCCATTGGCGCCGAGTAAGGAATGCTGGGGGCAGCTCCCCGTCTGGACTAACTCCACCAGCTCCCATGGTGGAAATCAGTGTTGCTGTTCTAACAAGGAACAGTTTTGAACCGCTTAGGAGGGTTCGCGAGAACTCTCCGACTGCCGTGCTGAAAAGATCTCCTCCACCTATGGAGATTGCTACAGAAAAGAAGCCAGAGTAGCCCCCTCAGCGGCTGTCCTCTAAAATTTACAAAGTTTGGCGACGGGTTCAGGAATCAGTGATTGATCAAGATTACTCTCGTCGACAGAAAAAAGGTGAAAGTTCAGCAAGAAGAGAACCATCCTGTCAAGCCACAAAAGGCAACAGCTGTTTGGGTGCCTGTTGCAACGGTTCCCTCAACTTCAACCGCTCATAAGAGAAGGAGGCCGGAGAAAGCCCCCATGACCGTGGCGAACCGCAAAGATGCTGAATCTAAACGCCCCAAGTCTCGGGGCATGGTGACACATAACATTTATATGGCTTCCGGAAAAGAGGAAAGCCGTGCTTCTACGGGTCATCGACCGCTTACTCGATCGATAACAAAGGGTCAGGAGCAACATCAGCAAAAACTTCAGGAGATGCTGACTGCAATGGCCGCACTCACTGGGCCGAGAGAATCCAGAAATCTCAGATCAGCATCTGGAATAAGAAACTGATGCAGAATTCCTCCGAAGAATGCTCGAGAGGAAATAAAAAGAGGCTGCGGAGCAGGCGGCCTGTAGGGTTCCTAGGCACACCAATGAGGTCTCACAAGTGATCAAACATGGCCAATTCAATTTTTTCATGTGCCAACAAACCCTAATACGGATCGTTAACTAGATAATAAGGCGATGCAAGCAAGTAAACTACTTTATTGCTAAAGGAAAGTGACTACAACCTTTGTAGATCCGGTCCGCCACCTCTCTAGCTCCGTGTTGACGACCCTCCGCTGTACCCTTCGGATCCCGGACTCTCGCGGTGGTTTCATCGAAGAATTGATCGGGCTAGGTCGTCGACTTCGATGCCGAAGATGATCTACGTCGAGGCAACTCAAGATCAAACTCCAACTTCACCAAGTCATGAAACTTGTGAAGAAAACACCCTATACTACTTGGCAAGTGGTAGAGGATGAAGAAATAGAAAGTGGGTTCACTTTAGAATTGGATTTCTCACTCTTTTTCTCAAGTTGCCATTAAAGGTTGCAAGTTTTTTTCTTTGTTGAAGAAGAAGAAGAAGAAGAGAATATGATAAATATTATTCAAAATAAAAAATAAAATGAATACTTATCATATAGCAACCATGGTTAAGTGTAGAGACTAAACTAGGGTTAGGTTGAACGGTTAGGTTAAGGCAAACAAACAAAATGGTCAAAGCTTCAAAGCTTCATGAAGTTTCAAGGAAAAAACAAAACAAGCCACCCTTTTGTTTCTTGCCTTAAAATTAATTAAATAAAAGAAATAGTTAAGAAAATGAAAACCCTAACCATTACATAACCATGGTTTAATCATACACACAAACATTCATGTATCATCAAACATGATACAATCAAGTGCACAAAAATATATCACATATACAATGTGCACATCAAGTGAGAAAATCCTTTTAAAGTGAACAAATACTAGTTAATGCAAAGTAATATATCAAATATATAATCATGCATTAAATCATTAAATCAACACTTGATTTAACGATCCGGTCATATCGCATATGACCGACTAATATTCAATGTATCGGCTTATCGAATCAATCCTTGATTCGATAACTAGGTTATATCGCATACAACCAATCGATACATTCATCGCGAGAATAGAATAAGGTATCACATACATGCATTATTCTCGGTCCCGCACATATCTCATATGCGCTCCTATTTCATTTCACTTGAGCCAGGAAACCTCTGTGTAGGACTCTAAAGACTCGTCAATACGCCGACAGCAGATGATGATCATATCAAGCACCCACAAGCCGCAAGCGGTCTGCTAAACGTAACGGCCACCCTGGTATTGAGCGATCAGAAGATCGACGAGCAAGCCCGCTCACACTCCTGTGAATCCAACCAGTAACACTTACCGTACAGTCCGGTCTGTTCGTCTGATATGTCGCATATCTCGCCTAGGGGTGGTAAACGTCAGACCCCAATAGCTTGATAAGTCATGCCGACGTGAGGTCCATAACATTCGTGAAACTACTGATAACTCTTACCAGTATATCACTGTAACCCTGGCCAGGGATTTCCTGTTATGGCTAGTCGTGCATAGCGCAACATCAACCCCCAATACCGGGAGAGACGAATCCCCTCCTATCGCTCATTGCCTCCATGTGAATCGGGACTGTACCCAAAAACCACCTGTTTGCACGACTCAGTAGAGCCATGGTAGGGTGGAAATCAAAGCACAGTGGGAGACACACAAGACTCTATGACGATCTCGGGGCAACAGACTAAGCTGTACCAGTGTCACCAGAGAACTGCCATCTGACGTGAGGTATAATACTATCTGGGAGTTCTCGGCGAGTCCGTTCAGTGTACCCAGTCTCCACTGAGCACCCGCATACCATCTCCGATGTCAAACACCAATGGATATGGTATCATCCATCGCCCATCACATGGGTCGAGAAGATATACGCTAGTCTACTCTGGAATATCGATGCCCCGTCTCGATATTCCACGACTAGGAATATTGAAGGATGTACTCATGGACTACCCATGCCCCACTAGTATGATCTGCATCATAGTCCTGGAAGTCGAGTACACATCCTAAGGGATTTATCAACAGGTAACAGAGAGACAGAAAGTATACATGTTAAGATAAAGAGTAACCAGATAGCGTACTATCATGTCGAGCAAGAAAGTCCTACCTATATATGTCCCGGCATCCACTACAATATACATCCAATGTACAGTAATGGCCTCTAGGGCATATATATAACTAACAATCCCCCACTTGCACTAGGGCCATCTGTAGCAGTAGTTGTAGTATCTAATACTCAACCATCCCCCATAAGTCTCTCTATGGGAAAAGGCCTTTGTGAGTGGATCCGCCGTGTTGTCCTCTGAGTCTACTCTCCTAACCTCGATCACCCTGGAGATCATCTATCTCCATGATCAGGTGATGCTGCCTCAGAATATGTCTGGGTCACTGATGGGACCAGGGTTCCTGGGCCAAAGCCACACTTTCATTGTCATACAATGATAGGAACCTAGTTCATCTAATGAACCAATATACACCCAAACTTTCTCTTTGGTAGTATCTTTAATAGCGATGTTACCAGCCTTTATCGTCTAGTTTGCCACGGTATTTAGCTTGGAACTCTTGCAACATACCATTCCTCCACTGAGGGTAAAGACAATGCCTGCGACTGACATTCAGTCATCCTTATCACCCTGGAACCTTTCCAGTGATTCTCCCCAGGATCGATTGATACCATCTCACTACATCTAGTGAGAATCCTAGCATCCAATTACATCTATCTCATAGATGAAAACTCAGGATTTATGAGGTATCACTTTGATCCTATTGGAGAATCCTTATGATAAGCGGAGATTGACCGAGCGTAGTATAGGAAACTCTTTTCCTATCAAGAGTATGTTGTCCATGTACAATACGAGGACAACCACCTTACTCTCTACTACCGTTTTGTATATACAAGGTTCATCTATCATTTTGATGAAGTCAAACACTTTGACTATCACATCAAAAACAGACGTTCCAACTCCGCGATGCCTGCTTCATTATGTAAAGCAATTTGTACATGTTTCCGCTGCTCCCACTGTTTACGAAACCCTCTGGCTGTGTTCTTATAGACGTTCTCTTCTAAATCATTATTTAGAAAAGTAGTCATGGCACCCAACCACCAGATATCGTAGTCATGGTATGTAGCAATGACAAGTAGGATCTAGATGGACTTAAGCATAGTCCCTGGAAAAGGTTTCATCATTATCCACGCCTGGTCGATGACGAAAACCTTTAACAAGTCTAGCTTTGAAAGTCTCAACCTTTCCATCCACACTAAGCAATCTTCTCAAGATATACTTACTCCTGATGGGGATTTAACCCTTCAGATATAGCAGCTAAAGTCCATACTTTGCTGGTGTACATGGATTCCATCTCAGATCGCTAAGCATCCAGCCATTCTTACAGAGTCCTTACTCTCGATGGCCTGCTCGAAACTAGTTGGGTTTATCTCATGATGCATTCCTCGCTCCCACTGTCATCGAGAAACGGAAGTATCTCTCAAGCGGATGAGGAACCCTGCTAGTTCGGCGGAGAGGCTGAGGTTCGTCGGGGACTATTGAATCTTTTGGTTCTGTCAAATCATCAGCTGCAGTTTTGTATAGCTGGAACCTTTCCAGTTCTACAGAACTGACCTTGCCTCGATTTTGTCCGGATTTTGCTTTTGACATAGGCCGGACAATCCCAAATCTTAACTTACTTAAGAGATAGGCTCTTCCCATACCATGTCTTATATGGAGTGGTAGGCACTGATTTGATTCGAACCCTATTCAATAGGTATGCAGCTTCTCAAGCGCATAACTCCCAAAAGGAAATAGGTAACTCAGTAATACTTATCATAGAGCACACCATATCTAATATTGTGCGATTGCTCCACCCCGATACACCGTTGTGCTGTGGTGCATTCAGAGGAATAATACTGAGAGAGAATCTCATTTTCTTTTAGAATAGTCCAAGAATTCCATGCACAAGTATTCTCCTCCCTGATCTTATCATAGAACATAATACTTATACCCGTATTTTGGTTCTCTACTTCCAACTTATATTCTGTGAATATCTCAAAAGCTTCGGACTTATGTTTCAACAGGAACATATGACTGAATCTTGAGAGATTATCAGAGAATATAATGAAGTACAAAGAACCGGTCCTGGCATGTGTAGACAGGAGACCTTACATACATCATCATGTATCAGTCCCAAGAGTTTACTAACTCTTTCTCTATTTCCAATAAACAGAGCTATGGTCATCTTATCTTTGTGACATGACTGGCAAGTTTCACAAGATGTAAATTCAAACTGATTTAAATATGCATCTAAATGTAACTTCAGCCAGTCGGGTCGCATTGATATGACCTAGTCTACAATGCCTTAAGAAGGATTCGTTCATTTCTGAACTCTTCTTCTTGTGTGTGTTCTGTATACTAGAAACTGTAGTTTGATTTAGAACATCAATGCTTTTAGATAACGTGCCTGAACCGATCAACTTTTGATATAGGAAATGTTCAAAACATTATCCAACAATACAAAATTTTATCATTTCTTTACTTGTAAAGAGACTGATATGATTTTGTATATCAGGTTCGGTATCTAATAACATTCGTTCAGAATCAATGTATTGGTAATACAGGGTGACAGTGACCAACAAACTTGGCTGCAACACTTGTCCCGTTTTCTGTCTCATGAAACTTATCACCCGTTCTTAGTTTTCTACCTTTTTGTAGCCCTATGTAACAGATTACATATCTAGGATCCTGATCCGATATCAAATACCCAGGATTCAGAGGATACTGAGAAACAGTTCTTTATAATGAACACACCCGAAGGAGATGCATCATATGCACTTTCTTTGTTTGGGCGGCATAGGAATTCTGGTATTTCCCTATTTCCTGCTCTGTCTTATAACAATTATAAGTTGGAGCGGGACCAACGTTCCCCGGCTCAGTATAACAAGCGGGTTCGGTCAACACATCCATATTATTATCTTGATTAAGGCATGATATGGTCGCTACCTGGAGAGAGAGAGAAGAAAACACTCTGCGTGCGCTCTTGCAAGATCAAATTGGTTATTTATTTTATCTAATCAGGATGGCTCCCACTGTTTTTATCAAATCTTCCTTCAAACCCTAAAAGGAAAGACTAGCCGGGATTAATTACACTCTACAAGTTCGCCAATCTTTCAGCCAGGACAGTGTCGGTACTTTGAGGGAGGTTCCCCGTGCTTTCGCACGGACCTAATTACAGTAAACCTCGTTTTCCCAGAGGCGTAACCCCGTTGACACCTTCTTGATCGGCTAATTGTAAAGTGCAAAACTCTCCCAGGAGTAACAATTACTCGCAGTGGGTATCGGGATCCAACTATCACATAGAAGGTATGCAATCTCATTGCAAATTTCAACACTTGAAACTCCCGATAAAGGTTTTTTTACCCCTAGTACTTATGACCTTAACTATGGTCAACAAATCATAAGCACTAGTCAAGTTCTACCCGTCATTTTGTGATTAATTAGACCCACCCACATGACCCTTAACTAAGGTCAACAAAGTCACGCGACTGTCCTAACTAATCGCATCATATGCGGTGTAGGAAGACATCACTTAGCTACCGTACACTGTGCTTTAACTAAGGTCAACAAACACAACACGAATACTAAGTACTCTACTTCGTAAAATGACGGAGTGTTGCGAATGGTTTTTATGAAAACCTTTAACGCTTTGAACTTGATCTCGTTGCGGAATCAAATGGTTTTTAAATGGAATGTTTTTAAAGCTTTTCTAGTTTTGCTAAAGGGGTCACTCCCGGTGAAGGGATCGTCGGCCCTTTCCTCGTCGAATGAGGTGCGGGATATATCATATATATCACTGTGTAAAGCAGAAACTATAGAAGCAATCAAAAGACAAACCGAGTGTGTAGCATCTGCCAGTTATTGCTAAAGGAGTCACTCCCGGTGAAGGGATCTCGGTCCTTTCCTCATCGAATAAGGTGCAGGATGTTCTACAATGACCACCGCGTTGCAAAGCAAGAACTGTAGCTACCTGTTTTATTTAGAAATTTGATTCCACAACATCAATTAGGTTTATTTTCTTTCATTAATCTCATTAATGAATATCCCATCATTTAAGTCCACCTAAACATCACAGATAAATATAACGTACGCTTATGCCATCCGCATTCGCCTCGATGTCCCGTCTGCACCGTTAGGTTAGGTAACTAACGCCAGAACGAGGCAGGGCTAGCGCGGGTGTAAAACATAAGCAATGTCTAGATAATTTATCATATATACTATATACTATATCTATCTGAACAAATCACATGATCACATCACAGATAACGCAGCAGAATATATCATATGAAATATTGGATATACTAGGACGTCCGTGTTTTTAATACGAGCCAGTATAAAACATGGATTCCACGGTCGTGATGAATAGCCAATCCCATACCCCTAGACCCCTACGAGAGCGGCAAGCAACCCTACCAATTCTAGGGTTAGAAGACCCGAACTCGACTCCTCGAGATGGTCTCCCACTGGACCCTAGAACCCGGTTACTTGTGCTCCCCTCCTTGGGTCTATCCTAATGCAGAAAAGTAAATAATATACAAATGGTGACAACATCCGCAACCTGGAAGTGCCCCAATAAAAGAATATTACATACAAGTTTTTACATGAATGAAAATGAAAAACACGCATCTCACATAAAAAAAAACCCGGCTATTCAAACACGACGATCCAATATAACATATTCAGCAACACATAACATCACATGTCATCAACGTAAGTAAATATGCGCATCCCAATTGTCGTTGACATATAGCAACGAAACCGGCGATATCACATATTACACTTACGGTCACAGAAAAGAAAGTGTAAAACTACAACAGTTGGAATCCGCAACCTCTTTTAGACATTGCATGCATAATCAAATGAATTCCTTAGACATCGCATGCCTAACAATTATAAACTCCGCATTTTAGTCTCATTATCGAAAACTCTTTTCAATATCAAGTCGGGCAATTCAACAAGATTCCCGACATCCTGATCGAATGCTCGTCGCAAACTTTAGTAGACGGCTGCACCCCCGACGCCGTCGACGAAGTGCACCAAGGCGGAACACCGCTGCCGCGAGCACCCGAACGGATGCTTTCGGCGACGGGTTTCTCCTACAGTCACTTGGTCGGGACTATGGGGTAAGGCTGTCTATTAAGTTTACCGGCAAGTATCCGCGTACGCTACGTGATTGCGACGGACTTTTGATCACATCAAAATTCCGTAGCAACCGATCAAGTGAGACTAAACTGCTATGTTTATAACATTCATATTAGTTATCTCATAACTATTTGTGAATTCCAATTATTGTATCACATTCCGGATAAGATAGAAAATGTTAAACTTTCCGATCGAACAATCGAACACCCAAGTTTTCCCGAAACAGCTCAACACATGAAATAGGTTCAAAGACATTCACTTCATGCCTCAGTACCAACGGTCCAGCCGTAGAAGGGTCAAGCCAACGCCTCACATGTGGCACGCCGTACTGCCCCAAACCAGAAGGTTCAAAGGGCAGTTCAAGACGGTCACATAATCGAGTTAAGGTTTGTTGTCTTCTAGAGGGACCATCGCGTTACTTGCACTACTCAGAACGTCTTTAAAACACGGATGTTTCCCTCAATCAGAGCAAGGCTTTGTTTGAATTTCAAAAATTCAAATTTTGAAGCAACGCTTCAAATCCCATGCGCTGCGCGCAACGCGCCACGTGTCAGAAGTTGATACGTCAGTGCAACGCCCAAGGCGGAGCGTCCAATCAGAGCAGGGCTCTTTTAAAAAAACTAAAAGTAAAAGAAACAACGTTCAGTTACGCAAGCGCTGCGCTGCGTGACACTTGTCTGCACAGTTGCGCAAGCATAGCTGCGCAAGCGCAGCGCTGCGCGACACGTGTCGCGCAGTTGCGCAAGCACAGCTGCGCAAACGCTGCACCGCGCAACACGTGTCTGCGCAGCACCGCGCGACACGTGTCTGCGCAGCTGCGCAAGCGCTGCGCCGCGCGATACGTGTCACGCGCTAGGGGAGTTGCGCAAAACAGAATAAATCTTTTCTGTTCTTGTTAAAACAAGAAGATTTTCTTCTGTAAAGCAGGGGCCTTTGGATCAAAGATCCAACGGTGGGGAAAATTCCCTAAATCACTCAGAAAAAGATCTCTGTAACAAATTTAACTAATTTATGAGCACTATAAAAAGGACCCCAGACCTCATTTCAAGATCATCAACATCTGGCTAAAAAAGAAAAAAGAGAGAGAAGAAAGAAACTCTCAAGAACTCCTGAAGAACATAAAAAAAGGTAAAAACCTTAAAAAAGAAGAGAGAGGAAATTCTTTTATGAACAGATCGTGATCTAAAAACAAGATCATTGATCTTCAATAAATAAATAAATAAATAAAAAATAAAAAAAATAAAAATAATGCCTTGCACTTGCTATGAACCTTTGGTTCTCTGAAACAAGGAAAAACTTGTTTTTCTTTGATCCAAATTTAGATTAAGGGATCAAAAAGTGCTTTGCACTTCTGGTCTTGAATCTACAAAGATTCTTAGTGCTTTGCACAAATGCAATGCATCACTTAAGAGGCCAGGCCCAAGTCAAAAAGACCTAATAAGTCTAAATAAATTGCAAAGCAATAAAAGGGCAGAGCCCCATTTAAATTGATACTCTGTTTTGAGCAGAGCCCAAAATAAATGAACAGCCCTGGCACAGGTCTAACAGACCAACAAATAAAAGTGTTGAATATTTTCAATTGGACTTAGCCCAATCGTGGCCATAAGTCCTTAAATCAAATTGACTGAGCAAAATTGCTCTCCTAAATCAATCTACATCCGGTTCGAGGGTACATCTCCGAACTCCTTTGACATCCATCGTTGTAATTCCTCAACGACGTCAAAGAGGTGACGGGTCCCAATGACCACACATCAATATGGACTGCGGGGTCCTTAAACCCGTGGACCGAAACGTCCTTAAACTAATATCGGACCGAAACGTCCTTAAACTAATGTCGGACCACCACGTCCTTAAACTAATGTCGGACCACCACGTCCCTAAACTGGAATATGAACCACCACGTCCCTAAACTGGAATATGGACCACCATGTCCCTAAACTGGAGCATGGACCGCAACATCCCTAAACTATCTACGGACCACTACGTCCCTAAACTGGAATATGGATTCCTTAAACTAATGTCGGACCACCACGTCCCTAAACTGGAATATGGACCACCACGTCCCTAAGCTGGAGCATGGACCGCAACGTCCCTAAACTACCTATGGACCACTACGTCCCTAAACTGGAACAATAGAGCCTCCAAATGCTCTTTTGCCGGATCTAAACGATCCCGTTTAAGTTGATCTTAGCCCCCCCAAACATGGCTAATGTATCCTTAGACATTAAAACGGACTATAAAACCCTAAATCAACCTTGGTTCAAGGGTACATCTCTGAACTGCTCTGACATCTGCCGTTGTAATCCTTCAACGACGTTAGAGAGGTGACGAGTCCCGATGGCCAGATATTAAATAGATTATCACGTTAAGTTGATCTTAGTCTCAAACAGGACTATCGTATCCTTAACGAACGTTTAAGTTGATCTTAGCCGCAACGCGACTAATGCATCCTTAAACTAAAAACACCAAACCCAAATCTAAGTAAATACGGATTTGGACTAATCCACGTCCTACGGGCGACGGCATTACTCAGTCTCCGTATACAATCCATAGGCAACCACAAACAGAACAAACACACACGACACGAAGTGAAATTCTGGAGAAGGAGAAAGTTGTTACCGCGATGCGGTAGCGTAATTAACTGCAGGGGCTTGCGCCTGCAGGGAAGAGCGTCCCCACAATCAAAAACCCCTCAAGCGAGGGGGATCTGACGAAGTCTGCTACATCGGCCGCATCCGTCTAAACCTCCGATACACGGTGCCATAAATCAACTTGGCATCTTCGGAGATGTGGACGGATAAAACCAAATAGCATCTGCCCCGAATCGCCAGCGTCAGGACATCGTAGTCTTGTGCGCCGCCTTTCGGAGGGGAACGGATTCTGGCACGCTCGGTGGGACATTTTCCTCTTTCCACTGCACACTTCGTGTGTCGTCCTCGTGAACCAATCGCGGTTTGTTAAATGGTTGCCTTCGGATTTCAAGTTACTAAGATTTGGTCTTTTGCCTGGCGCAGAACTCAAGATTCAATGGCCTTTAACTGCACCAACTGCTCGAAATGCCACTGCAACAGACGCTCCACCTCACCGGGAGGTGTAGCATATGGACCCCAAGCGGCTTCCTTCCTCGCTCTGCCGGTAGAACAGGTGACCCAGGCCACCATCGGCCTGTTTTTCGGGACCATGATCCCACCTACAAGCTTCTCTGCGCCAATACTTGCACCGGAAATGAACAAGAAGTCGGTCTTTGACCGGCTCACTGCTACGACGACCCCTGTCAACGGGTCGCCCACTACCAAACCGACAGCCTCTGTTTTCACCAAGCTAAATCAGAACTCTAAATTGGCTGTCCCAAGGAAGGCAATAGCCGCTGCTCCAGAAGTCGTTAAGGCGGCTTCCCCTGTCAAAGAGTCAGTCTTTTCAAGACTGACAATTCCTGCTCCTGCCCCTGCTCAAGGATCCGTCTTCGACAGGTTGAATATCACCCCTCAAAAGATAACCTCAGTCTTTAAGAGGTTAACAACGGCGGCGCCTCATTCAGACAGGGGGCAAAAAGAAACTATCTCTATCTCTGAGCCAGTCCCAATGGCTCGTCGTGCTCGACGTCGCCATTGGCGACGAGTGAGGAAGGAAGGGGGCAACTCCCCCTCGGGGCTAATTCCACCGGCTCCAGTGGTGGAATTCAACGCTGCTGTTCCAACCGGGAACAGCTTTGAATTGCTGAGGAGGGTACGGAAAAACTCTCCAACCGCTACACTGAAGAGATCTCCTCCACCTATGGAGAGAGTTCCAGAAACGAAGCAAGAACAGCCCCCTCAACGGCTATCCTCAAGAATTTATAAAGTTTGGCGGAGGGTTCAAGACTCCGTGATTGACCCAGGTCACTCTCGTCACCAGAAAAAGGCGAAGGTGGAAAAAGACAAGGACCGTCCCATTAAACAGCAGGGGACAGCAGCTGTTAGGATGCCCACTTCAACGGTTCCTTCAACCTCAACGGCCCACAAAAAAGGAGGCCATAGAAAACTCCCGCATCAGCGGTAGAAGTTAAAAATGGTGAACCTAAACGCCTCAAGTCGGGGGGCATAACAGTTCATACGGTTTACATGGCATCGGGAAAAGAAGACATCCGTGCATCCACGGGTCATAGACCGCTTACACGGTCAGTGACCAAGGCTCAGGAGCAGCAACAGAAGCTCCAGGAGATGATGAACGCTATGGCTGCACTTACAGGGCCAAAAGAGAACCCTGAAACGTCCTCAGATGAACGCCAGGAGGAAGAAACCGATGCCGAATTCCTTCGCCGGATATTGGAGAAGAAGGACAAAGAGGCTGCCGAACAAGCAGCCAATATACAGCGTATGAGCCTCCTCTTCCAAGACATGATAGGGATGATGATACAACAAGATCCTCCGGCTGAAGAGCCCCCGATCGTCCTTGGAGACGATAGGGGAGAGACATCAAACCCTCAGCCCGCTCTATCAACGGCTAAAGAGGATACAATCTCTAAAACTGATCTGGACGAGTACATAGCCCGGCAAATACGGGTTCATCATGGGGCTGAGGCAGCCGGCCAGGTCGTAAAAATGGGGCGGCCATATCCAAGCTGGTACGACCAAATCAAGTACCCGCCGGGTTACCAAATTCCCAAGTTCCATGTCTACAAGGGGACGGGCAATCCACACCAGCATGTTGCCCAGTTCAGGGCACTCTGCGGCAATACCGGTGGTGATGACAAGCTTTTACTTCGCCAGTTTGTTGGAAGTTTATCGGATACGGCGTTCGAGTGGTATTCTGAACTCCCGAACGACTCTATCAAAACCTTCGCGGAGATGGAGCTACTGTTTACTCAGCGTTTTGCAAGCGCCAGTGAACGTACCCCGATGACAGCACAGATTAACGCCAGGGTAAAACCCGGCGAGACGTGGGTTCAGTACGCTATACGATGGCGGAATTTATGGTCGAAGTGCAAGCAACGCATTGAAGAAGCTCCCGCAGTGGGTATGTTTGTGGGAACCCTCGATCCACAAGCAACCATCTCGCAGTTTATGATGTTCTTCAAGCCGACTACCTTCCAGGCTTTGATTGACAAACTAGCGCAGATGGACCAGATGGGCCACAAACCCCCTCTCCCAAAGCCGGACTCCCGAAATGACAAAGGGAAGGGAAAAGCGATCGTTGTCGCTAATGCCCAACAACAGCCGAACAATGCGAAGCCGGTGGTGCGTCAAAGTAATACGCGTCCGTACGTAGACCTTGGGGAGAGATTAGGGCGTCCTTACTCGTTTTCCCGCGATAAAACGAGGAGGTTATTCGAACTGGCGTTACGCAACAGACTCATAAACCTGCCAGATCCAAAACGTCCGTTGCAACCAAGTGATGTCAACGAGCCTAACTACTGTCCTTATCATCGAGTACTGGGCCATCCGATCGAAGATTGCTACGTTTTCAAAAATTGGCTTGAAAACCAGTACCGACAAGGCAAATTTGCGTTATCTGACAAATGGAAGGTGAATCCCCCGCAGCCCCACACCTCTAAAGGGATGAACACGCTGGGGGCAACATGCTCCGTCGTTGAAGAAGCTCCTTGGGAGGTTGTATTATCAGCTAAAACGAAGAGGATGCTAAATGATCTTCAGACATGTCCAGCAATCAAGTGGAAGAACCCATTGGAGTCGCAAATTATTGAAGGAATGCTAAAGCCTCGTCCGACTCAAAAGATTGGTGGAAGTGGCCCAAACACTCATAACCAGCCGTCGAAATCTTCGAAAAAGAAGAAGAAATCTAAGAAGCCCGTGAAGCCTGGCGACAAACGCACGGACTTGCAAAAGCAAATTGACGCGCTGGATGAATACAACCAAAAGGCACGGACTCCCATTACGCTCCAAGAGTTCCTCAATCACGTCTTTCAAGAAGAAGATGAGGGAGAAAGTTCATCGGATGAACCCGAGGAATATGTGGCGAGCTGTCATATGATTTCCCATTCGATCACGAACAATGAGGAGGCTCCTGGCACAAAAACGCTGGGGGCAGATGCCGAATGAAAAATTCCGGAGCTATCAGTTGAAATGATTGACGCATTCCTTAACGAAGCTCGATTGAAAAGTAAATCTGATCGAGAACGCGAGACGGCTATATTTGAAAGGGCCAAGCGCCAGCGACTTGATGAAAGAGCTGAGATGATCCCGCGGGAGCAAAATGCCTCCACCGCTGACAAAAGCCAATTCAAGATGAGGAAAAAGTTTGCTAAGGCCATATCAATGGGCATGAAGCTACCATCCTCTAAAGGAAACATCGACGGTGAAGTGGAAACGCACCCCTCCTATTGCTTATATCATCAAAAGATTTTGCACCCCACTCAAAAGTGCAAAGCTTTCGATAGATGGTGGCAAGGATATGTTGCTCATCGACAACGCTTTAAGCGGGAAAAGCGTAAAACTCGTCGAGAGCAAAGAAATACGACCGAAGGGCTTGAAAGAACTACCGGCGATTGTCGCATGGTTAACACTGGCGGGCCACAAGTGCCTACATTCGGGAGCGATTCTGATGAGGAGCTGGAACTCGCCCCTCTCTTTAAAGAGTCAACTTCGGGAAAAGAAGAAGAGCTGAAGGTCTGCGAAAATATCCGGCTGCGGAATCGGACGCTACCTGAAAAGAACCTCGGACCCTTCAACAGAAAAGATAAAGGGAAAGAAAAGGTCTCTGAAGATATCGTCTTAGATGACCAAGTGGTGGAGGAGCTAAGCGCCAAGAACCCGCCAAAGGAAAATAAGGTGGATTACAACGTTCTAGCGCATCTGAGGAAACTACCCTCGCAGCTCAGCATTCTTGACGCCCTTTTACTATCAAAGGAGGCGAGAGATTCGTTGATTAAGGCACTACAAGATCCAGAACAATTCCAAGCTTTCCTGGCCGAGGAAAAGATGAAGGATGAATTGGAGGAAGTGCACATGGCCGATGTCACTTTCGGCGACGAGGACCTTCTCCTTGGGACGTGCGAACACAATCGCCCTCTCTATGTCTCGGGATACTGCCATGATATAAAGATAGGCAAAATCTTGATCGATAACGGGTCGTCTGTTAACCTACTCAACGTCCGGGTGTTGAAGGAAATCTGCATGAGCATCCAGCACCTTGCTCGGGACAAGATCACCATCTTCGGGTTCGACTCCCAATCGTCAAAGACTCTTGGATCTGTGATACTGACGCTACGCTTCGGGCTACTCGTCACGGACATTAAATTCCATGTCATAGACGCCAAGACATGCTACAATGCTTTGCTCGGCCGACCATGGTTACACGAGTACAACATCATCCTTTCTACACAACATCAGTGTATGAAGTATTTTAAGGATGGTTTCGAGTATACCGTGACGGGAGAACTGAACCCTTTCTCTGTGAACGAGGTCCGCAAATATGAAGACGCCAAATACTTCTTACCAGATTTCGAAGACACAGAGAAGTGTCACAAGCCAGAGAACAAAGCTAACGCCACCATCCCTGTCTTCGGCAGTGATACTGAGGAGGAAGAGGAAATAGTTTATTCGGATCCGCCCCAACACAACAAGCTGGGACCATCGACTCCTACATTGATCTTTGGTAGCGACTTGGAAGTTGAGATCCGTGTTGTATTCTCTGCTCGACCTTCAATACGAACGTCCGCTGACGAAGAGCAAAGTCTACAAGTCGCCATAGTGCCACTTAAACACCAGAAAGAACTGGATGCACTTAATATTTACAATGTAGAAGAGCTGCAAACATTCTATATCCCTCCCAGGCGAGAAAGCGAGAAAGCAATTCTGTTCTACCTCTCTGAAGAAACCAAGGTGGAAAAAGAAATCTGGCATGGCGCGGACCCTACGCTCGACAGGCTTCAGCCTATTCGTCTTCCCAGATATTATACAGAGGGTTTGAAGAAGCTGCTGAAACGCCAGGGGATATCCTTCAAACAGACCGTTAGAAAGGCCAAATTTTATGACAGGGTCTGGAACGTTCCCGGGACTCAACGCAAGCTGCCTAACGGGAGAATGGAAACAAAAGGGCTTGGATACATCCGGTCAAAGAAACGAGAGTTACTACCCGGCTGTTACGCCGTGTATGACCTTGATGAAGAAGCGGATGCTCAATGGGAGGACGCTAATCCTAAGCCAGTGAAAGTTCCAGATGCAAAGGAGCCCAGTCCGTCGTTCGAAGAACAAATGGACAAGCTTATAAGGAAAGCTGGTCAAAAAGTACGGGATGATCACAACCGTGAGACGGCCATCTACGAGAAAGCCAAGACACAACGCCTTCTCTAACAGGCCGTGAAGGATGAAAATGCCGCTCCTTGTCAACCTGTTATAAAAAAGGCTCGGCGCAAAAGTAGAAATAAGTCGAAAGGCCAAAAAGACGCTCAACAACAACAAAGCAGGGCTAAGAAGCCACGCAAACGGGAGTCGAGCGTTATTGATCTATCCCTTATGAAGAAAATGGGTCGAGCGTACTCGTTTCCTCGGGACAAGACGAAGAAGATACTTGACCTCGCTCTAAAACATCATATGCTTATACTGCCGGAGTCTAAGCACCCCGAACAAGCGGGCAAAGTCTCACACCCGGACTATTGCTTTTATCACCAAGTGATACGGTACCCTCTCGAGGACTGCTTCACCTTCAAGAATTGGGTCGAAGATCAGTATCAGCTTGGCAAGTTCGCTCTGTCCGACAACTGGAGGGTAGCGCCGCCACAGAAGCACGAGCCCAAGGCCACGGAAGAAGAACCAGTTCCACATTGGGATTGGAAGCGAATTCGCACCTGTCATATGATTACAATATTAAAAGAAGAACCCGAGGACATAGATGAACTCCCTTGGTGCTTCGAAAACAGCAGCGACGAGATAATCTCAGAATTCCTACCAGCGCCAAAAGAGCTAGAAGATGGAATCCATACCACTGCAGATAATCTCAAGAAAATTGAGTTGGGGACGGCAAATGACCCGCGACCGACATTCATCAGCGAGCTGCTATCTGAAGAAAGGGTGGCTGCGTTAAAGGATGTGCTTCTACAGCATAAAGATTGCTTCGCATGGAACTATTCCGAAATGCCGGGACTAGATCCAGAAATTGCTGTGCACAGATTGGCGATATCTCCGAACGTCAAACCAGTCAAACAGGCGCCGAGAAGAATGCGGCTCGAGCTTGAGATGAGTATCAATGCCGAGGTCAAGAAGCTGATCGACTCTGGTTTCATCCAGGAAGTTCAATACCCTGAATGGATCGCCAACATCGTCCCGGTGATGAAGAAAAATGGGACAGTGCGCATATGCGTGGACTTCCGGGATCTCAATAAAGCTTGCCCGAAAGACGATTTCCCAGTGCCAGTCACCGAACTGATGATAGACAATACGTCTACTCATGAAGTTTTCTCCTTCATGGACGGCTCATCAGGGTATAACCAGATAAAGATGCATCCAGAAGACCAGAAGCACACAGCCTTCAGGACCCCTTTGGGAATATTTTGTTACAAGGTGATGCCCTTCGGTTTAAAGAACGCCGGTGCCACCTATCAGAGGGCCATGACGAAGATCTTTGATGACCTTATACACGAAATCGTCGAATGCTATATCGACGATCTCGTGGTTAAAAGCAAATCATACGAGGAACATCTCGAGCATTTGAAGATTGTATTTCAACGCCTTCGGCAATTCAACCTGAAAATGAACCCGCTCAAGTGTGCATTCGGAGTTTCCTCAGGAAAATTCCTGGGATTCATTGTTCGACACCGAGGTATTGAAATAGATCCGTCAAAGATCAAAGCGATCATGGAAATGCCTTCGCCGAGAACTCTCAAACAGTTGCGATCTCTCCAAGGGAAGCTCGCATACATACGGCGATTTATAGCCAACCTTTCAGGCAAATTCCGTCCCTATAGCCACCTGATGAAGAAGGGAGCCCCTTTTGTCTGGGATCACAAATGCCAAGGCGCACTGGACGAGATCAAGCAATACCTGCAGAACCTGCCGGTGTTGGCTGCTCCGGTCAAGGGAAAACCCCTCATTCTTTATACAACCGCCCTCGAAGGTTCTTTAGGCGCATTATGGGCACAAGAGAACGATCAAGGGAAAGAAAGAGCACTCTACTACTTAAGTCGAGTTCTGCTGGAGGCAGAAAGCAACTACTCTCCCATTGAAAAACATTGCCTGGCGTTGATTTTTGCGATAACAAAGCTTAGACACTATGCGTTGGCGCATGAAGTCCGTCTCATTTCAAAGGTGGACCCCCTTAAATACTTAATGTCGAAAGCCATATTGACGGGACGACTCGCTAAATGGGCCCTGCTCTTGATGGAGTTCTCGATAACATATCAACCTCTCAAGGCAGTGAAAGGCCAGGCCATCGCCGACTTCCTCGCTGAGCATCCGATACCGGCCGACTCTCCTCTGAATTGCGATCTTCCAGACGAACATGCGTTTGATGTGATCGACGGTGATGATACCCGATGGGAGCTTTATTTCGACGGAGCATCTTCCGTGAAGAAGCACAAACAAAGTACCCCTATAATCAAATCGGGGGTAGGACTCATCTTTATAACTCTACAAGGAGGGATAATGCGCTATGCGTTCTCCCTGACGGAGCTGAGGACAAACAACGAAGCCGAATACGAAGCTCTGATAGCAGGCCTTGAGATCGCCATTGACATGGGAATTGAAGACCTCCTCATATACGGGGATTCTCAACTGGTCGTTAGTCAAGTAAATGGCGACTACCAAACGTGCAAACCGGAGTTAGTGAAATACGGTGAAAAGGTACAACAACTGTTGACCCAAATTCCCTCCTATACTTTGGAGAACATACCGCGCGCGGAAAATAGCAAAGCAGACGCGTTAGCCAAACTTGCTAAAGAACTGGCTGATGAGAACCTCGATGACGTTAGAATCGTGGTATAAAGCCATCGAGTGCTTGCCCCAGCAGAAATATCTCCGGAATTATCCGAAGAAAAAGGAGCGAACGAGCAGACAACCCTGCAAGTAAAAGATTGGGAAAATACCGAAGATTGGAGGGAAGTCTTCATAGATTACTTCAAGTCCCACCGAATGCCTGAAGAAGCATCCACAAGACATCAGCTCATGAAACGAGCTCTGTCTTTCGCTTTCGTCAACGACACTTTGTACAAGAGGTCGTTTAATTCTCTATGGCTAAGGTGTCTCAGACCTATGTTGGAGATAGTGCCCTCAGAGTCAATTATTTGATCACAGGCACGTGATTGCAATGATTGAGGGAGGACCTATCCAAGGAGGACAGTCTTACTCGAGATGATAGTATGCTATCTGGTTTACCTTTATCATCGTGTACTGCTTTAGGTGACCTGATAGGTCGCTATTGCACGTTGATAGAGCCCGTAGGATTCTTGCTTGACTGCCAGTAGTATGAGGGCGATCATATACGTGGGAGCTGGTAGTCTATAAGCACATCCTTAAAAGGTCCCTAGTCGTGGGAGTTTCGAGACAGGGCATCGATTCTCCAGAGTAGACTAGTGTATACAGTCGAGACCCCGACGAGGGGCGGTGGCCGGTCTCACAAGCCACTGGTGTCAGTTGGTTCACCTAAGATGTATACAGGTGCTCATTGGGTTATGAGTACACCGGACATGACTCACCGGGAACATACTAGTTGGTCTTATACCTGACGTCAGATAGCAGTTCCCTGGTGACATGTGTACAGGTTAGTTCATTGACCTGGGGATCGTCATTTGTCTCGTGTGAGTTCCCACTGTACTTTGATTACTACCCTACCACGCTCAAAGGAGACGTGCAAAAAGGTTTTAGTTGGATACAGTCCCGAGCCACATGGAGGCAGTGAGCGGATCTTCAGGGGTTCGTCTCTCCCGGTATTGGGGGTGAGGTCGCGCTGTGTCTAGGAGAGCCATTACACGAAGTCCTTGGCCAAGGCAGGAGATTTACTGGTAGGTATTCCAGTAGTAACTCAGGGTGTTCTGGGCTACACTCCGACACGACTTGTACCACTTTTGGGGGTCTGACTTTTACCAACCCCCTAGGCCCGCCATGCGATGCTCATAGACGAACGGACCGGACTGTACGGATATTGTCACTGACAGGCTCAGTAGGGTGTCAGGATGAGTTCGCTCATCGACGTCCCTTTTGGTCAATACCTGGTAGCCCGTTACGTATTGGCTTATACCTCTGACGTGCTAGTGGTTAAATCCACAACCAAGGTGTTGACGAGTCTTTAGAGTCCCCCACATTCAGTTACTCAAGTTTTCGGGCGAAAAGCTGTAGAGGCCGTATGGAGATATGGCAAAGTCCGATCAGATACGTGCGGTATTGCACGGATCAGGATCGGACAGTTTGTACTACTGGCCATATGGTTATATGGCAGGGTTCGATCAGATACGTGCGGTATTGCACGGATCAGGATCGAATGGATATTACTAGCCGGCTTTGGTTTAAGCCGGATCCTAGTATAGTACAGTGTAGATTTTGTCTCATTGCATTTGTATTTCCGTCGGAATACAGATGCGGGTGTGTATGCACAGTATCGGGGTTTTTCCTGTAATTTATTACGGGACCAGTTTTCTGGAGTTGCCAGTTTGTTTTCAGTTTCGGCCATTTTCATTTGTATCTTTCAATGGCCGAAGATTGGTGGAGGAGGGCTTATTTGCATTTGTGCAAATAAGCAATTTGGAATGGGGTCTTTGCATATTGGTTGGATCATGATGGCTCACCATCACTTGACTTTCTTTGTGTCATGATGGCTTGACCATTTGACTTCTTCTTCTTTCATCATGGCTTGACTTTGGAGCAATCATGGTTGTTGTTGATTAGTTGGTGGAGTGTGGATTTGTTAGTGATCATTGCTTGACTTTCTTTGTCATCATGCTTTTGATGATGGTTGAATATGATAACCATTTTCTTTTCACTTGCTTATTCTTGTGGCTATCCTTTTTTTTCACTCATTCCCCTCACTCCATTCTCACCACCACAATAGCCATGGCCGGCCACTTCCCATGGGGGCTGTCCAAAATTTGTAGTGTGGGATTTTGGTTCTTTTCATGTTAGAAAAAATCCCCAAGTTCTTCTACAAAGTTCATATATCATTTCCTCCACCAAAAGGCAACCTCCATGAACCCCATGAGACACATAGTTCTCTACACGATTCTACAGCAAACCTTGGGCACGTCGACTAGCCAGCTTCGTGCCCGAGTTGCCTCGGCATTGAGGTGGGAGCCCGTAAAAGATGTAGGCGATGTGGTGCACTTCCGGCGATAAGGTGGAGACGGAACATTCCGCGAGAGATCGGGACGATGACGAGAAGACCGTAGGACTCGGATCAGTCGGTATATCTCTATTCCCTATCTTGTAGTTAGCTAGGACTAGTTAATGGTTCGATCCGGGTTTTAGTGCGCGGTGGTGCCGGTTTGCTAAGTTCGCAAAATTAAAGTTTATCACCGCTTCCGCATTCCGGCATCGGATTGACGGCCGGGGCGCCGCTGTGCACTTACAGTGGTATCAGAGCCTCACCATTAACATAGTCTAGCTTTGTTTAATGTGTTTACATTTCCGATCGGCCAAAATTCCAAAAACCCGCGTTTTCACATACATCAGTTTTCTGTCGATTTTTTTATGGCTCGAAATTTTTTTCAGGTTGTAGAAAAGTGATGTACTGAAAGTCGTAAGAACACTGGAAAAATTTGGTGCCCTGATCCTTCCGTACGACCGCGGAACCGCGGCTATAACCCCTCTTTGGCCGCGGTTCCGCCGCAGGAATGTGGATTCATGTCATCACTGTTTTGCAGTGGGCTTGTGGGCTGAAAATAGGGGTTTTGGTATACTTTGTTTGGGCCCAGAATTTCTGTGAGTGCTACAGTATTGCTTGGGGGCCCACTTGGAAAATTCAATCGATCAGATATTTTAAACACATTATTTCACAGTATTTACATTATATCTGCGACCGTGAATGTCACTCGATCGGTAAATCCTGTCTAACTGCTATAGCCCGGTTAGACGGATTTGCGAACGTGACTTTCACATTGATGTTCTGTGTTATGCTGTGATGTTGCGGATTGGTCGTGGGGGATAGCCTGGATGCAATGCTAGTACAGTTGTGGTTGTATTATGTACATTTGATATTGCGGGGCGAGCGTCCGACATGTGGACTGCCGTCACTGCCTGATTGTATTATTATTTTGGGGCACGACCAGGTTGCGGTCAATGTACCCGTTGTATGTATATTTTACTTTTTGTACTAGGATTACCCCGCGGAGGGGTGCACGGATAGCCGGGTTCTAGAGGGCAATAAGCCCGCATCTCATGGCATTGAGACGGAGGGGGCTTTACTCTAGGATTGGCGGGCTATTCGCCGCACTCATAGGGGGTACAGGTTGACCCAGGCGGGGTGCCCAAGTTACCGGATTCCGTGAAGTGCTGGGTGGTCCATTCACGGTACTGAAGGGGGCTGCCTCGCTTCAGGTTTTGGCGGGTGACTTGCCGCGCCCGTAGGGGTCTAGGATTTCATTGCACAGGCTATCCACACGACCAGGGGAACGTCGGGTTTCAGTAGTGGCTCTGTGAAACCCGGGGATCCCAAATATCTGTATTGTTCTGTGATGCTGTACATTTCTGTGATGTTACATCTTTTATCACGCCATGAGCGAAATATAATATATTTGTATATATATTAGTAGATGTTGTATATGTTTTACATCCGCGCTAGTCCAGTCCCCGCTCTGTCGTTAGTTAGCTAACCTAACGGGTAATGACGGGACCCAGTGGCGAATGCGGATGGCATATACGTACGTCATATTATTTTCGTTCTTTGTGGTGTGATCAATTGATGGGACTGCGTTGATTCGGATCAATGCAAGTTAAAAACAAACCTAATCTGATGTTGTTGGAACACTTTTCAAAAAGCTGTTATTGCAAGGACGTTCACTTTTGTTTTGCATCGTGGTATTCAGTTGGAATATCCTGCTCCTCAGTCGACGAGGCAAGGGCCGAGATCCCTTCACCGGGAGTGACCCCTTGGACAGAAGTTTGCGTCAGGGCAATAACTTCACTATAGCCGATTACTTTTACTTTGCACCGTGGTATTCAGTTGGAATATCCTGCACCTCATTCTACGGGGAAAGAGCCGAGATCCCTTCACCGGGAGTGACCTCTTTAGCAAAGGTTTTCGTCACTATATTTCAAAAAGCTATCCAGTTCCTTCAACGATATCAAGTTCTTTACGTTAAAGGTTTTCGCCAGAAACCATTCGTAGCCCTCCATCATTTCAGTTAAATATTCGGTAGTATTCAAGCCATGTATTTTGACCTCACGCCAAGGCATAGTGATTGGTAGCTGCCGGGTATTTATCTGTTGCATAGATAGATGCGTTGGTTTGGGACAGTCGTACTACTATTTTGGCCTACGTCAAGGGTATGTACGGGTGGATTCAAATTAACCTGGATAATGATGGGTAGAACTTGACATGTGACTTATGATATTTTGACCTCACGCCAAGGTCATAAGAGCATGGGGTAAAAATCCACATCGGGAGTTTCAAAAGAACTGAAACTTGCCAAATATGCGCATACCTTCTGGAGTGTGATAGCGTGAGCGGATTCCGTCACGTTATCATGCTATGATAGTTGGATCCCGATTCCCACTGATGAGTTGGTATACTCCTCGGGTGATCCTGACTAATTCTTCTTTCAGGTTTGGAGGAGAATTTGACGGTACAGTGGGAGGTTTCCAGATTAGATAAATTGGTAACCATTCTGATCTAGGTTAGAGTGCACGCTGAGTGTTTCTTTTCTCTCTCTCTTTGGCAGCGACCATTGACCCGACCCTAAGACTATGACTCAGTGACAAAATTGACCGAACCTTCTTAACACTGGCTTTTGGATTGTCAGAGTTGCGAACCTCATTGCCACTCCTACTTTTACCCTTTTCTCCAGGACACCCCGTACTACTACGAACGTCCACTTCCATTGGACAAAACCATCGTATGGTTAGATACGAACTCGAAGGGATTTATTCGAGGATGGTTTCCGGTTCTGGAGAAAACGGATAGGACTATTCAGTTGTCTTTTCCTTTTACCTTCTCTCAGGTTGCGAGTACTCCTTGGTTTAGGAGTAGTACACCTATTACGCAAATTGGATAGTCTTCTTCCAAACCTTAGGCCGGTGCCGACCGGTGGGGAATGAAGAAAACCAATTAGCATAACGATGGTGTGCAGAAGGTATTAAGTTAAGACAAAGCAAGGGATTAGTAAAAGGGCAAAGTAAACTGCGACTGCTATTCACGACCAAACCAAGTATTCCTTCGCCAATCCTAAATCACCTTTGTATTTCTCCAGGACACTCCGTATCACTACGAAGATCCACAGTTTATTGGATACTCCATCGTATGGTTATATACGAACTCGAAAGGAACTTGTTCCAGTTCGGGGATGGATTCTGGTTCAGGAGGAATAGGAATAAGGTTTATTCGCTTGTCTTTTATCTTCACCTTCTCTCGCATTGCGAGTGTTCCTAGGATTAGGACAGTACACCCATTATGCTTATTGGATAGTCTTCTTCCAAACCATAGGCTGGTGCCGAACGGTAGGGAAGGAAGAAAACCAATTGGCCTAAAGGGGTGTGCATATGGTAATGACTAAAGATATATAAAGAGATTTGGAGAGGTGGCAAAGAATTACACGGTTACAGTTGTGGATCTGGATAATGGAAGAGGCATTACTAGGAATACCGGGATACCCCATCGAAACATTTCAATGTTTCAGTTTCACTGTGTACTGTTAAAGGAAAACTGATTTCCCAATTAGACACTTGCTCCAGGGTATGTATTTACCAGGTATGAGTCTCACATCTGTATGGTCTTACAGATGATGAGTGGGAGTAAGTTATTGGGAATTAGGTGATCGTCCTCATTATATCGGGATTCGTTAAATCAGTGATATTTGAGGAAATCACCTGGGATGTTTGCCGGTCGGCAAATATTTGGTTTTGAATATCCGCTGTTATGCACCAATTTCAAATCGATATATCTGTACGTCTATTTTCATAGAGTGAGATATACCTTTTGTAATTATGTCAGTGACATTTACCTATATCAGTGGATGGTTAGGTAAGGAGCATTAAATAGCGGTGTAATTCTTCTTAACCATAAGTACAGTTTTCAACCTACGACACACAGTGAATGAGTTATCAGACTCAAGGGACTTATACAGAGTATTGTATGTTGTCCAGGGTCCATCAGGACAGAGGGGATGGTCCTCGTACTATATTCGGTTTACTTATGACTTCTCTAGTTTTTAGACAGGTGTTTCGTGGAAACACAGGGTCCTAATTTTGAGAAGTTATAGGTATTTGAATAAAGTAGAGAACCAGGTATCGCAAGTATCGGGATTCTTCAAAGTGATCGAAGATGTAGATACTTGTGTATGGTATTCAGTTGATAGTAATGATTAAGAGAACTTGCTTCTCTTACAGGTTACTCATAATTGGAAGCATTCCTAAGTTGAGTAACGCTGATCGGCCTCTTTCCATTTAGTTGACATGCACTGGAGACAGCTGCATGATTTGAATCTGGTTCAATTAAATCAGTGCCTCTGGTTCTATATTGGATATAGAACAGTTCATATCTTAACGTTGTTAAGGTACGGGGAGTTGTCCGGCTTATGATTAAAACCAGACTCTGGATAACTCAAGGCACGTTTCTGTAATGGCTGTTTGTGGGTTGACCCAGGCTATGACGAGGGTTGACTTTCTACCATCTGGAAGATCAATAGTAATATTGTTCTAGACTCGCCACAGTTTTAAATAAAATGGATTTTTTCAGAAAAACAGTAGTGGGAGTATGGTAGAACTGGAAGTGATTCCAGAACCACAAACGATTACTAAAGATTTCATAGGAACCTAAAGATTCAATCTGGTTTGACATTCCATTGGCCACTCCGCAGATAAGGTGGGTAACCTCAGGCACCCGAGAGGTACTACGGTAGCCTCAAGGACGGTGACAGGGAGGTTCTTGTTTACCCACACTTGCCATTGCTGTTGTTACAGACTGCGAGACCCGGCAGGAGGATGAGTATAGCGTTGTTCTGAACTGGCTTCAGAAGTGTACGTGTATATGACTCTGCCAGAGGGTTGTCGTAGTCAGTGGGAGCAGCGGAAGCATTGGTGGACAGTTGGCTTATGTCTATTTATAGACTAAAGCAGATATAACGGAGATAGATCATCTATTTCTGACGTGACAGTCATAGATTTGACTTCATCAGAATAGGGGATGGATCTGTTGAGAAGGTAGTAGGGTGTGATGTCATCGTATTTGGATGACATACACAGAGTAGGAAAAGAAATTCCTATACTAAGATCGGTTATACTTTGGTCGTCACACAGTGGTTTCTCCACATGGGACTTGGATATTATTTCAAACATACTGGTTACTAGATCTATGGATTTAGATCTAGATTTAGGTGGTTTCCCAATCTGGGTACTTAGACAGCATTCTAAGAGTATTTAGAATGGACGACTCCTGGCACTGTAGTGTACCTGCAGGTGATGGAGTCACCCTCTCTAAAGGTGTCTTACAGACTAAATTGGAGAGGGATGTGCATGATTGGCAGATCACTTGCTCAGGCAATTGAGTCAATCATGAGATGTCAAGTACCACACCAGACATTGTTCTTGCACTAGATGCAATAAGTTGACATTGATCCAATCCTGGAGAAACAGTCGGAAGCAGTATTAGAACATAAGTGGATGTTCTAGGGATATGATAACGACAGCCTCATTCGGGAAATAGTTATCATTCCAGGCTTCCAAGGTGACCTGGACGACAGGGAGGTTGTCAGAGCTATAGTTTTTCCTTCTGACAAGGGGCAGTATTTTGGACAGGTGGTCCAAGGCAATACTGAGGGAGGTATGGCGCAGGATACTGATTAAGTTCAGTTAACGATACAGTCTAAGAAGTTTGGATTTGGAGTTCATTTATGAGCTAAGTCCCATCAGACATCCAGACACATTCTAAGACAGGTATTGCTCATTTCGGGCGATGGCTTTCTCCGCTAACTTGAGATATAGAGAGACATAGAAAGAGACATCAAGGCGGATCCACTCACTGAGGCTATTCCTCGAACGCAATAGTTTCGCAAAACGGGTTTTGTGAGACTGACTAGTAGAGGAGTTGGGTGTTCGGTATCACACGGGCTGTGAGTATGCGACATCGCAATAATTAGCCTTGAGTGCAAGTGGGAGATTGTTGGAGATAGTGCCCTCAGAGTCAATTATTTGATCACAGGCACGTGATTGCAATGATTGAGGGAGGACCTATCCCAGGAGGACAGTCTTACTCGAGATGATAGTATGCTATCTAGTTTACCTTTATCATCGTGTACTGCTTTAGGTGACCTGACAGGTCGCTATTGCACGTTGATAGAGCCCCTAGGATTCTTGCTTGACTGCCAGCAGTATGAGGGCGATCATATACGTGGGAGCTGGTAGTCTATAAGCACATCCTTAAAAGGTCCCTAGTCGTAGGAGTTTCGAGACAGGGCATCGATTCTCCAGAGTAGACTAGTGTATACAGTCGAGACCCCGACGAGGGGCGGTGGCCGGTCTCACAAGCCACTGGTGTCAGTTGGTTCACCTAAGATGTATACAGGTGCTCATTGGGTTATGAGTACACCGGACATGACTCACCGGGAACATACTAGTTGGTCTTATACCTGACGTCAGATAGCAGTTCCCTGGTGACATGTGTACAGGTTAGTTCATTGACCTGGGGATCGTCATTTGTCTCGTGTGAGTTCCCACTGTACTTTGATTACTACCCTACCACGCTCAAAGGAGACGTGCAAAAAGGTTTTAGTTGGGTACAGTCCCGAGCCACATGGAGGCAGTGAGCGGATCTTCAGGGGTTCGTCTCTCCCGGTATTGGGGGTGAGGTCGCGCTGTGTCTAGGAGAGCCATTACACGAAGTCCTTGGCCAAGGCAGGAGATTTACTGGTAGGTATTCCAGTAGTATCTCAGGGTGTTCTGGGCTACACTCCGACACGACTTGTACCGCTTTTGGGGGTCTGACTTTTACCAACCCCCTAGGCCCGCCATGCGATGCTCATAGACGAACGGACCGGACTGTACGGATATTGTCACTGACAGGCTCAGTAGGGTGTCAGGATGAGTTCGCTCATCGACGTCCCTTTTGGTCAATACCTGGTAGCCCGTTACGTATTGGCTTATACCTCTGACGTGCTAGTGGTTAAATCCACAACCAAGGTTTTGACGAGTCTTTAGAGTCCTCCACATTCAGTTACTCAAGCTTTCGGGCGAAAAGCTGTAGAGGCCGTATGGAGATATGGCAAAGTCCGATCAGATACGTGCGGTATTGCACGGATCAGGATCGGACAGTTTGTACTACTGGCCGTATGGTTATATGGCAGGGTTCGATCAGATACGTGCGGTATTGCACGGATCAGGATCGAACGGATATTACTAGCCGGCTTTGGTTTAAGCCGGATCCTAGTATAGTACAGTGTAGATTTTGTCTCATTGCATTTGTATTTCCGTCGGAATACAGATGCGGGTGTGTATGCACAGTATCGGGGTTTTTCCTGTAATTTATTATGGGACCAGTTTTCTGGAGTTGCCAGTTTGTTTTCAGTTTCGGCCATTTTCATTTGTATCTTTCAATGGCCGAAGATTGGTGGAGGAGGGCTTATTTGCATTTGTGCAAATAAGCAATTTGGAAGGGGGTCTTTGCATATTGGTTGGATCATGATGGCTCACCATCACTTGACTTTCTTTGTGTCATGATGGCTTGACCATTTGACTTCTTCTTCTTTCATCATGGCTTGACTTTGGAGCAATCATGGTTGTTGTCGATTAGTTGGTGGAGTGTGGATTTGTTAGTGATCATTGCTTGACTTTCTTTGTCATCATGCTTTTGATGATGGTTGAATATGATAACCATTTTCTTTTCACTTTCTTATTCTTGTGGCTATCCTTTTTTTTCACTCATTCCCTCACTCCATTCTCACCACCACAATAGCCATGGCCGGCCACTTCCCATGGGGGCTGTCCAAAATTTTTAGTGTGGGATTTTGGTTCTTTTCATGTTAGAAAAAATCCCCAAGTTCTTCTACAAAGTTCATATATCATTTCCTCCACCAAAAGGCAACCTCCATGAACCCCATGAGACATATAGTTCTCTACACGATTCTACAGCAAACCTTGGGCACGTCGACTAGCCAGCTTCGTGCCCGAGTTGCCTCGGCATTGAGGTGGGAGCCCGTAAAAGATGTAGGCGATGTGGTGCACTTCCGGCGATAAGGTGGAGACGGAACATTCCGCGAGAGATCGGGACGATGACGAGAAGACCGTAGGACTCGGATCAGTCGGTATATCTCTATTCCCTATCTTGTAGTTAGCTAGGACTAGTTAATGGTTCGATCCGGGTTTTAGTGCGCGGTGGTGCCGGTTTGCTAAGTTCGCAAAATTAAAGTTTATCACCGGTTCCGCATTCCGGCATCGGATTGACGGCCGGGGCGCCGCCGTGCACTTACAACCTAACGAAGCGAAAAGAGTCGTTCAGGAAGTTCACGACGGACTCTGCGGTTCTCACCAAGCGGGCCCAAAGATGAAGTTGAAGATAAAACGGATGGGCTACTACTGGCCCACGATGATTCAAGAATGCCTCGAATATGCGAAGCAGTGTCACTCATGCCAAATTCATGGGGATTTCATCCATCAGCATCCAAATCCATTACATCCAACGGTGGCTAGCTGGCCGTTCGAAATGTGGGAACTGACATAGTTGGCCCCATCGAACCAGCATCGTCTAGGGGACATCGTTTCATCCTGGCGACGACTGACTACTTCTCCAAATGGGCAGAAGCAATACCGTTGAGAGAGGTGAAGACAGAGAATATCCTCCATTTCTTCAAAACGCATGTCATATATCGGTTTGGAACTCCGAGACGGATCATCTCCGATAACGGGCAAGCCTACTGAAGCCACAAGATCAGTCGTTTCACACAGCAGCACAATATAGACTGGAGATATTCCTCAGTCTATAATCCGCAAGCCAACGGTCTCGCCGAGGCCTTCAACAAGACTTTAACGAAGATTATAAAGAAAACGGTGTCCCGAAGTAAGAAAGACTGGCATGAGAGGCTACAAGAGGCCCTTTGGGCGTATCGAACTACATTCAAGACAACCACGAACACAACGCCATATGCATTGGTGTTCGGTACGGAAGCAGTACTCCCCCTTGAGATAGAGTTACCCTCTCTGCGAGTGGCAGTTCACTACGAGCTGGCGGATGAAGAAAATGCTCACCTTCGGCTTGAGGAGCTCGATGCCCTTGATGAAACTCGGCTCATAGCACAGCAAAATCTGGAAGCTTATAAAGCAAAGATGACGCGCTCATATGAGAGATTGATCCGGCCGAGGACATTTTGCTAAGGCGAACTCGTGCTAGTAGTCAAAAGGCCTATGATCCCTAATCGCGCCAAGCGGGGAAAATTCGAGCCAAACTATGAAGGCCCGTACATCATAGATAAGGTCTACCAGGGTGGGGCCTACCTGCTTATGGATATGCATGGTGAAAGGCCTTTCAGGCCGATAAACGGTCGCTTCCTGAAGAAATACTACGCCTAATGAGTTACGGCCTAGGTCAATGATAGATGACGACGACTATGCCCTCTCTCTGTCTTCCCAAGCCCAAAGCTCTATAAGTAGTAGCTGGCCAACGGACCGAAACGTCCTTAAACTAACGACGGACCGAAATGTCCTTAAACTGATAGCAGACCGAAACGTCTTTAAACTACTACCGTAGCATCTTTTAGGCTGACGAGATAAAAAAAACATATAAAAATAAAATAAAAAAAACGGTATGTCCATAAGCAAAAAGGGCACGGATGAAAACCGGAAAGGGCTCCGTGAGTAAAAACAGCAGGGCTATCGGCGAGTGTTCGTGAAAACCCGAAAAGGGCGCAACCTCATAAAAAAAAAAGAAGAAGAAAATAAATATAAAAAATATATATAAAATAAAAACGGTATGTCCATAAGCAAAATGGGCACGGATGAAAACCCGAAAGGGCTCCGTGAGTAAAAACAGCAGGACTGCCGGCGAGTGTTTGTGAAAACCCGAAAGGGCGCAACCTCGTTAAAGGACACTTATAGGGTCCTCTCGACCTTATAAGGAGAAACCACCCACGTGAGATCCTTACGACTCACAAGGGAGCAACACACTTAGGGATCCCCACGATTCCTAAGGAGAAAATACACTTGCGAGATCCTCACGACTCGTAAGGAGAACTCTCTTATGGGACCCTCACGGCTCATAAGAGTTGAAAGTCTTAAGTTACAGAGACCTAAACCAGTGCTTAAGCAACCCCCACAACTTTCGATATTGCCCTACAAGTGGCTCAATATTGACCCTTGTATACAATCCGCGGGCGCGAATAAACATTTCCCTAACCAAGTCTCATCCGTGACTGGGGATATGTTCGTATGACCCTTGTAGGTCCTCTCGACTTACAAGGAGAAAACCCAACTGTAGGATCCTTACGACTTACAGAGGAACATACACTTAGGAATCCTCACGATTCTTAAGGAGAAAATACACCTACAAGATCCTCACGACTTATAGGGAGAAATAACTTCGTGAGACCCTTACGGCTCATGAAGTCAAAAGCCTTAGTCGACAGGACCCTAACCCTGGTCGCTAAGCCACCTTTGTTCGACATTGACAGAGGCAGATGATGATTCGCTCCTGGTAATATCCAAGTTGTAGCGGTGCTGATGCCGAAATTGGTCTACAGCAAAAAGCCAATAGGCCGCATATGCATACGAAATAGCCGAAATGATAGGGCAACTTGCAATAAAAAAACAGCAAGTAAAGAAAATGTATGCATGGAAAATAGCCGAAATGATTGGGCAACTCGCAATAAAAAGCAGCGAGTAAAAATAAAATAAATAGCCGAAATGATTGGGAACCGCGAAAAATAGCCGAAATGATTGGGCAATCGCGACCTTCGCGATATAAAAGCTGAAATGATAGAGCATCACGGAAATAAAAAAAAGAGGAAGAAGAAATGATAAAACTTTGGCCCTACAGTTAAGATCACATCGATCCCTGTATACAATCCATGGGCGTAAACAAAGAGGGAACCATAATTTCCTAACAGGCTCCGCCAGAAGACGAAGCCAAATCTCGACGGTTCAGTCCAACTCTGAAGAAACTAGTGTCTTCAACAGATACCTCGACTCACGGATACAAACACTCCTTGACGAGAGCCTCCTGATTCGCGTAGACTCGCAGAGCCACCAGTGCCTCCGTGGGAAATCCTTGACTCGTTTCAAACCCCAAGGAAACAAATAATCCTTGGCGCTTGGGAAACAAATAATCCCTAGCAAACTCCTCGACTCACGGATACAAACATTCCTTGACGAGAGCCTCCTGATCCGCGTCGACTCGCAGAGCCACCAGTGCCTCCGTGGGAAATCCTCGACTCGTTTAAAACACCAATGAAACAAATAATCCTTGGCGCTAGGGAAACAAATAATCCTTAGCAAATTCCTCGACTCACGGATACAAACACTCCTTGACGAGAGCCCCCTGATCCGCGTCGACTCGCAGAGCAACCAGTGCCTCCGTGGGAAATTCTCGACTCGTTTCAAACCCCAAGGAAACAAATAATCCTTGGCACTAGGGAAACAAATAATCCTTAGCAAATTCCTCGACTCACGGATACAAACACTCCTTGACGAGAGCCTCCTAATCCGCGTCGACTAGCCGAGCAACCAGTGCCCCCGTGGGAAATTCTCGACTCGTTTCAAACCCCAAGGAAACAAATGATCCTTGGCGCTAGGGAAACAAATAATCCTTAGCAAACACCTCAACTCACGGATACAAACACTCATTGACGAGAGCCTCCTGATCCGCGTCGACTCGCAGAGCAACCAGTGCCTCCATGGGAAATTCTCGACTCGTTTCAACTCCAAGAAAACAAATAATCCTTGGCGCTAGGGAAACAAATAATCCCTAGCAAACACCTCAACTCAAGGAAACAAACACTCCTTGACGAGAGCCTCCTGATTCGCGTCGACTCGTAGAGCAACCAGTGCCTCCATGGGAAATTCTCGATCCGTTTCAACACCAAGGAAATAAATAATCCTTGGCGCTTGGGAAACAAATAATCCCTCGCAAACTCCTCGACTCACGGATACAAACACTCCTTGACGAGAGCCTCCTGATCCGCGTCGACTCGCAGAGCCACCAGTGCCTCCGTGGGAAATCCTCGACTCGTTTCAAACCCCAAGGAAACAAATAATCCTTGGCGCTTGGGAAACAAATAATCCCTAGCAAACTCCTCGACTCACGGATACAAACACTCCTTGACGAGAGCCCCCTGATCCGCGTCGACTCGCAGAGCCACCAGTGCCTCCGTGGGAAATCCTCGACTCGTTTCAAACCCCAAGGAAACAAATAATCCTTGGCGCTCGGGAAACAAATAATCCCTAGCAAACTCCTCAACTCACGGATACAAACACTCCTTAACGAGAGCCTCCTGATCCGCGTCGACTCGCAGAGCCACCAGTGCCTCCGTGGAAATCCTCGACTCGTTTCAAACCCCAATGTTTCCCCCAATCAGAGCAAAGCTCTGTTGGAAATTCAAAATTCAAATTTTGAAGCAACGCTTCAAATCCCGGACGCAACGCGCCACGTGTCCGGCGCTGATACGTCAGCGCAGCGCCCAAGAAGGCGCGCCCAATCAGAGCAAAGCTCTATTTTAATGAAGCAACGCTTCAGCTGCGCAAGCACTGCGCTGTGCGACACGTGTCAGCGCAGATGCGCTAGCGCAGTTGCGCTGCGCTCTGCGCTGCGCGATACGTGTCAGCGCAGATGCGCTAACGCAGTTGCGCTGCGCTCTGCGCTGCGCGACACGTGTCACGCGCTGGGGCATCTGCGCCAAACAGAATTAAATTTCTAAGAAATCTTTTCTGTTCTTATTAAAACAAGAAGATTTTCTTCTGCAAAGCAGAATCCCTTGGATCAAAGATCCAACGGTGGGGAAAATTCCCCAAATCACTCAGAGAAAGTTCTCTTTAACAAATTTAACTAATTTATGGGCACTATAAAAAGGACCCTAGACCTCAATTCAAAAAAAAAGATTTTCTAAAAAAAAAAGGTCAAGAGCTTCAAACAGAGAGAACTCTGAGAAAATTCCAAGGAAAAGGTAAAGAGCCTTCATAAAATAGAAGAAATTTCTTCTAATAGATCATGGATCTAAAAACAAGATCAATGATCTTTACATAAAGAAAAACAGTGCTTTGCACTTTTATGAACCTCTGCTTCTTTAAAACAAGAAGAAACAAAATAAAGAAAAATAGTGCTTTGCACTTTTATGAACCTCTGGTTTTTGAAACAAAAAAGAAGAAAAATTTATTATTTTTCTTTGATCTAAATTTAGATCAAGAAATTAAACAGTGCTTTGCACTTCTGTTCTTGAATCTAAAAGATTCTTAGTGCTCTGCACTTACAAACTGCGCCGTTGCGCTCTTAAGAGAGCGCCACGTGTCAGCTATAGAACCACTTGCGCTAAGCGCTCTTGAAATAGAGCTTTGCTCTCTGGAATTGGCGCAACTCACCAGAACGTGCCACGTGTCAGCAGCGCAACAGCGCAGCGCACTGCGCTAGTGCGCTCACCGGAACGTGCTACGTGTCAGCAGCGCAACAGCGCAGCGCACTGCGCTAGTGCGCTTGCGCTCACCGGAACGTACCACGTGTCAGCAGCGCAACAGCGCAGCGCACTCGCGCAGCGCACTGCGCTAGTGCGCTTGCGCTCACCAGAACGTACCACGTGTCACTCGCGCAGCGCACTGCGCTAGTGCGCTTGCGCTCACCAGAACGTGCCACGTGTCCTCACCACAAGCGCTTGCGCTCAATGGTCGGCGCAAAGCGCCTGATAAATGCAAGGCATTTCACTTCCTGAAGGGCCAGGCCCAATTAAAAGGCTTAACAAGCCTAATAAATAAAATGCTGTGCATTGTTTGAAAGGGCAGAGCACAATTGAAAGGTCCAATGGACCAAAACAAATGATCTGCATCACAATAAAAAGGGCAGAGCTCAGTCGAAATAGGCATAAATGGCCTGAAGTAATGCAATGCATTATTTAAGTGGGGGGAAAAGCCCTAGCACAGGTCTAATAGACCAAAAATAAATAAGGGTGTTGAACATTTTCAACTGGTCTTAGCCCAATTTTGGTGTTAAGTCCTTAAATTAAATCGGTTGAGCAAAGATTGCTCTCTTAAATCAATCTATATCTGGTTCAAGGGTACATCTCTGAACTCCTCTGACACCTATCGTTGTAATCCTTCAACGACGTCGGAGAGGTGACGGGTCCCGACGACCACATACATGAATATTGGACCGAAACGTCCTTAAACTAATGTCGGACCGAAACGTCCTTAAACCAATGTCGGACCGAGACGTCCTTAAACTAATGTCGGACCGAAACGTCCATAAACTAATGTCGGACCGAAATGTCCCTAAACTAATATCGGACCGAAACGTCCCTAAACTAATATTGGACCGAAACGTCCTTAAACTAATGTCGGACCGAGACGTCCCTAAACTAATGTCGGACCGAGACGTCCCTAAACTAATGTCGGACCGAGACGTCCTTAAACTAATATCGGACCACCACGTCCCTAAACTGGAATATGGACTACCACGTCCCTAAACTGGCGATGGACCATCACGTCCCTAAAATGGAAAATGGACCACTACGTCCCTAAACTGGAACAATAGAGCCTCCACATGCTCTTTTGCCGGATCTAAACGGTCCCGTTTAAGTTGATCTTAGCCCCAGATACGGCTAACGCATCCTTAGACATTTAAATGAATGATAAACCCCAAATCAACTTTGGTTCAAGGGTACATCTCTGAACTCCTCTGACACCTGTCGTTGTAATCCTTTAACGATGTCAGAGAGGTGACAAGTCCCGACGGCCAGATATTAAATCGATCATCACGTCAAGTTGATCTTAGTCCAAAACAGGACTAACGTATCCTTGACGAACGTTTAAGTTGATCTTAGCCGCAACGCGACTAATGCATCCTTAAACTAAAAACACCAAACCCAAATCTACATAAATACGGATTTGGACTAATCCACGTCCTACGGGCGACGGCATTACTCAGTCTCCGTATACAATCCACGGGCAACCACAAACAAAACAAACACACACGACACGAAGTGAAATTCTGGAGAAGGAGAAAGTTATTACCGCGATGCGGTAGCCTAATTAACTGCAGGGGCTTGCGCCTGCAGGGAAGAGCGTCCCCACAATCAAAAACCCCTCAAGCGAGGGGGAATCTGACGAAGTCTGCTACATCGGCCGCATCCGTCTAAACCACCGATACACGGTGCCATAAATCAATTTGGCATCTTCGGAGAGGTGGACGGATAAAACCAAATAGCATCTGCCCCGAATCTCAGCGTCAGGACATCGCAGTCTGGTGCGCCGCCTTTCGGAGGGGAACAGATTCTGGCACGCCCGGTGGGACCTTTTCCTCTTTCCACTCCACACTTCGTGTGTCGTCTTCGCGAACCAATCGCGGTTTGTTAACGGTTGCCTTTGGATTTCCAAGTTACTAAGATTTGGTCTTTTGTCTGGCGCAGAACTAAAGATTCAATGGCCTTCAACTGCACCAACTGCTCGAAGTGCCACTGCAACGGACGCTCCACCTCCCCCGGAGGTGTAGCATATGGGCCCCAAGCGGCTTCCTTCCTCACTCTGCCGGTAGACCAGGTGACCCAAGCCACCACTAGCTTATTCTTCGGGACCATGATCCCACCTACAAGCTGCTCTATGCCAATACTTGCACCGGAGGTGAACAAGAAGTCGGTCTTCGACCGGCTCACTGCCACGACGGCCCCTGTCAACGGGTCGCCCATTGCCGAACCAACAGCCTCTGTTTTCACCAGGCTAAATCAGAACTCTAAAATGGCTATCCCAAAGAGGGCAACGGCTGCTGTTCTGGAAGTCGTTAAGGCGGCTTCTCCCGCCAAAGAGTTAGTCTTTTCAAGACTGACGATTCCTGCTCCTACCCCTGCTCGAGGATCCATCTTCGACATGTTGAATATCATCCCTCAAAGGACAACCTCAGTCTTTGAGAGGTTAACACCAGCGGCGCCCTATTCAGAAAGGGGGCAAAAAGAAGCTATCTCTATCTCTGAGCCAGTCCCAACGGCTCGTCGTGCTCGACGTCGCCATTGGCGACGAGTGAGGAAGGCATGGGGCAACTCCCCCTTAGGGATAACTCCACCGGCTCCAGTGGTGGAGGTCAACGCTGCTGTTCCAACTGGGAACAGCTTTGAATTGCTGAGGAAGGTGAGAAAGAACTCTCCAATTGCTACATTGAAAAGATCTCCACCTATGGAGAAAGCTCCGGAGACAAAGCAGGAACAGCCCCCTCAACGGCTGTCGTCAAAAATTTATAAAGTTTGGCGGAGGGTTCAAGACTCCGTGATTGACCCAGACCATTTTCATCGCCAGAAAAAGGCAAAGGTGGAAAAGGACAAAACCCGCCCCATTAAACAGCAGGGGGCAACAATTGCTAGGATGCCCACTTCAACGGCTCCTTCAACCTCAATGGTCCACAAAAGAAGAAGGCCAGAGAATGCTCCCGTGACAGTGGAAAAGTTTAAAAGCGGTGAACCTAAACGCCCCAAGTCAGGGGGCATAACAGTTCATACGGTTTATATGGCTTCTGGAAAGGAGGAAAGCCGCACTTCTACGGGTCACCGACCGCTCACCCGGTCAGTGACCAAGGCTCAGGAACAGCAACAAAAGCTCCAGGAGATGATGAATGCCATGGACGCACTTACAGAGCCAAAAGAAAACCCTGAAGCGTCCTTAGATGAGCGCCAAGAGGAAGAGACTGACACCGAGTTCCTTCGCCGAATATTGGAAAAGAAGGACAAAGAGGCTGCTGAACAAGCGGCCAACATACAACGTATGGGCCTCCTCTTCCAGGACATGATAGGGATGATGATACAACAAGATCCCCTGACTGAAGAACCCCCGATCGTCCTTGGAGATGATAGGGAAGAGACATCAAATCCTCAGCCCGTTCTATCAACGGCTAAAGAGGATACAATCTCTAAAACTGATCTGGACGAATACATAGCCCAGCAAATAAGGGTTCATCATGCGGCCGAGGCAGCCGGCCATGTCGTAAAAACGGGGCGGCCATATCCGGGCTGGTATGACCAAATCAAGTACCCGCCGGGTTACACAATTCCCAAGTTCCATGTCTACAAGGGGACTGGCAATCCCCATCAGCATGTTGCCCAGTTCAGGGCGCTTTGCGGTAACACCGGCGGTGATGACAAGCTTTTGCTCCGCCAGTTCGTTGGAAGTCTATCAGATACGGCGTTCGAATGGTACTCTGAGCTCCCGAACGACTCTATTAAAACCTTCGCGGAGATGGAGCTGCTGTTTACTCAGCGTTTTGCAAGCGCCAGTGAACGTACCCCAATGACGGCACTGATTAACGCCAGGATAAAACCCGGCGAGACGTGGGTTCAGTACGCTATACGATGGCGGAACTTATGGTCAAAGTGTGAGCAGCGCATTGAAGAAGCTCCCGCGGTGGGTATGTTTGTAGGAACCCTTGATCCGCAAGCGACCATCTCACAATTTATGATGTTTTTCAAGCCGACTACCTTCCAGGCCTTGATTGACAAACTAGCTCAAATGGATCAAATGGGCCATAAACACCCTCTTCCAAGGCCGGACTCCCGAAATGATAAAAGGAAGGGAAAAGCGATCGTCGTCGCTAATGCTCAACAACAACCGAGCGACTCGAAGCCGGTTGCTCGTCAAAATAATATGCGCCCGTACGTACCCCTTGAGGACAGGATGGGACGTCCTTATTCCTTTCCCCGCGATAAAACGAGGAGGTTATTCGAGCTGGCGTTACGCAACAGACTCATAAACCTGCCAGATCCAAAACGTCCGTTGCAACCAAGTGATGTCAACGAGCCCAACTACTGTCCTTATCATCGAGTACTAGGCCATCCGATCGAAGATTGCTACGTTTTCAAAAATTGGCTTGAAAACCAGTACCGACAGGGCAAATTTGCGTTATCTGACAAATGGAAGGTGAATCCCCCACAGCCCCACGCCTCTAAAGGGACGAACACGCCGGGGGCAACATGCTCCGTCGTTGAAGAAGCTCCTTGGGAGGTTGTATTATCAGCTAAAACGAAGAGGATGCTAAATGATCTTCAGACATGTCCAGCAATCAAATGGAAGAACCCATTGGAGCCGCAAATTATTGAAGGAATGCTAAAGCCTCGTCCGACTCAAAAGATTGGTGGAAGTGGCCCAAACACTCATAACCAGCCGTCGAAGTCTTCAAAAAAGAAGAAGAAGTCGAAGAAGCCCGTGAAGCCTAACGACAAACGCACGGACTTGCAAAAACAAATTGACGCGCTGAAGGAATACAACCAGAAGGCACGGACTCCCATTACACTCCAAGAGTTTCTCAGCCACGTCTTTCAAGAGGAAGGTGAGGGAGAAAGTTCGTCAGATGAATCTGAAGAATGCGTGGCAAGCTGTCGTGTGGTTTCCCATTCGTTCATGGACGATAAGGAAACTACTTGTACCGAAGCACTGGGGGCAGATCTTGAGCCAAAATTCCCGGAGCTATCAGATGAAATGATTAACGCGTTCCTTAACGAAGCTCGATTGAAAAGTAAAGCGGATCGAGAACGCGGGACGACTATATTTGAAAGGGCCAAGCGTCAGTGACTTGATGAAAGAGCTGAGACGATCCTGCTGGAGCAAAATGCCTCCACCGTTGACAAAATCCAATTCAAGATGAGGAAAAAGTTTGCTAAGGCCATATCAATGGGCATGAAGCTACCATCCTCTGAAGGAAACATTATTGGTGAAATGGAAACGCACCCCTCCTATTGCTTATATCATCAAAAGATTTCGCACCCCACTCAAGAGTGTAAAGCTTTCGATAAATGGTGGCAAGGATACGTTGCTCATCGACAATGCTTTAAACGGGAAAAGCGTAAAACTCGTCGAGAGCAAAGAAATACGAACGAAGGGATTAAAAGAACTATCGGTAATTGTCGCATGGTTAACACCGGCGGGCCACAAATGCCTACATTCGGGAGTGATTCTGATGAAGAGCTAGAACTTGCCCCTCTCTTTAAGGAGTCCGCTTCGAGAAAAGAAGAAGAACCGAAGGTCTGCGAAAATATTCGGCTGCAGAATCGGACGCTGCCTGAAAAGAACCTCGGACCCTCAAGCAGAAAAGATAAAGGGAAAGAAAAGGTCTCTGAAGATATCGTCTTAGATGACCAAGTTCTGGAAGAGCTAAACGCCAACAACCCGTCGAAGAAGAATAAGGTGGATTACAACGTCTTAGCACATCTGAGAAAGCTGCCCTCACAACTCAGCATTTTTGACGCCCTTTTGCTATCAAAAGAGGGGAGAGATTCGTTGATTAAGGCGCTCCAAGACCCAGAACAATTCCAAGCATGCCTGGCCGAGGAAAAGATGAAGGATGAATTGGAGGAAGTGCACACGGCCGATGTTACTTTTGGCGATGAAGACCTTCTACTTCGGACGTGCGAACACAATCGCCCTCTCTATGTCTCGGGATACTGCCATGATATAAAGATAGGCAAAATCCTGATCGATAACGGGTCCTCCGTTAATCTCCTCAACGTGCGGGTGTTAAAAGAAATTTGCATGAGCGTCCAGCACCTTGCTCGTGACAAGATCACCATCTCCGGGTTTGACTCTCAGTCATCAAGAACTCTTGGGTCTGTGATACTGACGTTACGCTTCGGGCTACTCGTCACGGACATTAAGTTCCACGTCATAGACGCCAAGACATACTACAACGCTTTGCTCGGCCGGCCATGGTTACACGAGTACAACATCATCCCTTCTACACAACATCAGTGTATGAAGTATTTTAAGGATGGTTTCGAGTATACCGTGACGGGAGAACTGAACCCGTTCTCCGTGAACGAGGTCCGCAAATACGAAGATGCCAAATATTTCTTACCGGATTTCGAAGATACGGAGAAGTGTCACAAACCGGAGAATAAAGCTAACGCTACCATCCCTGTCTTCGGCAGTGATACTGAGGAGGAAGAGGAGATAGTTTATTCGGGTCCGCCCCAACACAACAAGCCGGGACCGTCGGCTCCTACATTGATCTTTGGCAGCGACTCGGAAGATGAAGTCCATGCTGTATTTTCTGCTCGACCTTCAATACAAACGTCCGCTGACGAAGAGCAAAGTCTACAAGTCGCCATAGTGCCGCTTAAACACCATAAAGAACTGGATGCACTTAATATTTACAATGTAGAAGAGCTGCAAACGTTCTATATCCCTCCCGGGCGAGAAAGCGAGAAAGCAATTCTGTTCTACCGCTCTGAAGAAACCAAGGTAGAAAAAGAAATCTGGCATGGCGCGGATCCTACGCTCGACAGGCTTCAGCCTATCCGTCTTCCCAGATATTATACAGAGGGTTTGAAAAAGCTGCTGAAACGCCAGGGGATATCCTTCAAGCAGACCGTTCAGAAAGCCAAGTTCTATGACAAAGTATGGAACGTTCCCGGGACTCAACGCAAACTGCCTAATGGGAGAATGGAAACAATTGGGCTTGGATACGTCCGGTCAAAGAAACGGGAGCTACTAAACAGCTGCTATGTCGTGTATGACTTCGATGAAGAAGCGAATGCTCAATGGGAGGACGCTAATCCTGAGACAATGAAAGTTCCGGATGCAAAAGTGCCCAGTCCGTCGTTCGAAGAACAAATGGACAAGCTTATAAGGGAAGCGAGTCAAAAAGTCCGAGACGATCATAACCGCGAAATGGTCATCTATGAGAAAGCCAAGACGCAACGCCTTCTCCAACAGGCCGTGAAAGATGAAAAGGCCGTTCCATGTCAACCTGTTATAAAGAAGACTCGGCGCAAAAGCAGAAATAAGTCGAAAGGCCAAGAAGGCGCTCAACAACAACAATGCAGGGCTAAGAAGCCACGCAAACGGGAGTCGAGCGTCATTGATCTATCCCTCATGAAGAAAATGGGTCGAGCGTACTCATTTCCTCGGGATAAGACGAAGAAGATACTTGACCTTGCTCTAAAACATCAAATGCTTACATTGCCGGAGTCTAAACACCCCGAACAAGCAGGCGAGGTCTCACACCCGGACTATTGCTTTTATCACCGAGTGATAGGGCATCCTCTCGAGGACTGCTTCACCTTCAAGAATTGGGTCGAAGATCAGTATCAGCTTGGCAAGTTCGCTCTGTCCGACAACTGGAGGGTAGCACCACCACAAAAGCACGAGCCCAAGGCCACGAAAGAAGAACCAGTTCCGCATTGGGATTGGAAGCGAATTCGTACTTGTCACGTGATAATGATATCAAGGGAAGAGCCCGAGAACATGGATGACCTTCCCTGGTGCTTTGAAAACAGCAACGACGAGATAATCTCAGAATTCCCACCAGTGCCAAAAGAGCTGGAAGACGGAATCCATACCACTGCAGATAACCTCAAGAAAATTGAGTTGGGGACGACAAACGATCCACGACCGACATTCATCAGCGAGCTACTATTTGAAGAAAGGGTATCTGCGTTAAAGGACGTGCTCCTACAGCATAAAGATTGTTTCGCATGGAACTACTCCGAAATGCCGGGATTAAATCCAGAGATTGCTGTGCACAGATTGGCGATATCTCCGGACGTCAAGCCAGTCAAACAGGCACCGAGAAGAATGCGGCTCGAGCTTGAAATGAGTATCAATGCCGAGGTCAAGAAGCTGATCGACTCTGACTTCATCCAGGAAGTTCAATACCCTGAATGGATCGCCAACATCGTCCCGGTGATGAAGAAAAATGGGACAGTGCGCATATGCGTAGACTTCCGGGATCTCAATAAAGCTTGCCCGAAGGACGATTTCCCAGTGCCAGTCACCGAACTGATGATAGACAATACGTGCACTCATGAGATTTTCTCCTTCATGGACGGCTCGTCAGGATATAATCAGATAAAAATGCATCCAGAAGACCAGAAGCACACAGCCTTCAGGACCCCTCTAGGAATATTTTGTTACAAGGTGATGCCATTCGGTTTAAAGAACGCCGGTGCCACCTACCAAAGGGCCATGATGAAGATCTTCGATGACCTTATACACGAAATCGTCAAATGCTATATCGACGATCTCGTGGTTAAAAGCAAATCATACGAAGAACATCTCGAGCATTTGAAGACCGTATTTCAACGCCTTCGGCAATACAACTTGAAGATGAACCCGCTCAAGTGTTCATTCGGAGTTTCCTCAGGCAAATTCCTGGGATTCATCGTCCGACACCGGGGTATCGAAATAGATCCGTCAAAGATCAAGGCGATCATGGAAATGCCTCCGCCAAGGACTCTCAAACAGCTGCGGTCTCTCCAAGGGAAGCTCGCATATATACGGCGATTTATAGCCAACCTTTCAGGAAAGTGCCGTCCTTACAGCCACCTGATGAAGAAGGGAACCCTGTTCGTCTGGGACCAAAAATGCCAAAGCGCACTAGACGAGATCAAGCAATACCTGCAGAACCCGCCGGTGTTGGCTGCTCCGGTCAAGGAAAAACCCCTCATTCTTTATACAACCGCCCTCGAAGGTTCCTTAGGCGCATTATGGGCACAAGAGAACGATCAAGGGAAAGAAAGAGCACTCTACTACTTAAGTCGAGTTCTGCTGGGGGCAGAAAGCAACTACTCCCCCATTGAAAAACACTGCCTGGCGTTGATCTTTGCGATAACAAAGCTCAGGAACTATGCGTTGGCGCATGAAGTCCATCTCATTTCAAAGATGGACCCCCTTAAATACTTGATGTCAAAGGCCATATTGACGGGACGACTCGCTAAATGGGCCCTGCTCTTAATGGAGTTCTCGATAACGTATCGACCCCTCAAGGCAGTGAAGGGTCAGGCCATAGCCGACTTCCTTGCTGAGCACCCGATACCTGCCGATTCTCCCCTGAATTGCGATTTGCCAGACAAGCATGCGTTTGACGCAATCGACGGTGGTGATACCCGTTGGGAGCTTTATTTCGATAGAGCATCTTCCATGAAAAAGCACAAACAAAGTACGTCAATGATCAAATCGGGAGTAGGCCTTATCTTCGTGACCCCACAAGGAGGAATAATGCGCTTCGCCTTCTCCTTAACAGAGCCGAGAACGAATAATGAAGCTGAATATGAAGCTTTGATAGCAGGCCTCGAGATCGCCATTGACATGGGAATTGAAAGCCTCCTCATATATGGGGACTCCCAGCTAGTCGTCAGTCAAGTGAACGGCGATTACCAAACATGCAAACCGGAATTGGTAAAATACGGTGAAAAAGTGCAACAACTGCTAACCCAAATTCCCTCCTATACTTTGGAGAGCATACCGCGCGCGGAAAACAGCAAAGAGGACGCACTGGCAAAACTTGCTAAAGAATTGGCTGACGAGAACCTCGATGACGTTAGAATCATGGTACAAAGCCGTCGAGTACTTGCCCCAGCAGAAATATCTCTGGAATCATCCGAAGAAAAAGGAGCGAACGAGCAGACAACCCTGCAAGTAAAAGATTGGGGAAATACCAAGGATTGGAGAGAAATCTTCATAGATTACTTCAAGTCCCATCGAATGCCTGAAGAAGCGTCCACAAGACATCAGCTCGTGAAACGAGCCCTGTCTTTCGCCTTCGTCAACGATACTCTGTACAAGAGGTCATTTGATTCTTTGTGGCTGAGATGCTTAGGACCTGACGAAGCGAAAAGAGTCGTCCAGGAAGTTCACGACGGACTCTGCGGTTCTCATCAAGCAGGCCCTAAGATGAAGTTGAAGATAAAACGGATGGGCTACTACTGGCCCACGATGATGCAGGATTGCATCGAATATGCGAAGCAATGCCACTCATGTCAAATTCATGGGGACTTCATCCACCAGCACCCAAATCCACTACATCCAACGGTGGCTAGCTGGCCATTCGAAATGTGGGGGACTGACATAGTTGGCCCTATCGAACCAGCATCTTCTAGGGGACATCGTTTCATCTTGGCGACGACTGACTACTTCTCTAAATGGGCAGAAGCAGTACCGTTAAGAGAGGTGAAGACGGAAAATATCCTCAACTTCTTCAAGACGCATGTCATATATCGATTTGGAACTCCGCGACGGATCATCTCCGATAACGGGCCAGCTTACAGAAGCCACAAGATCAGTCGCTTTGCGCAATAGCATAATTTAGACTGGAGATATTCCTCGGTTTATAACCCGCGAGCGAATGGACTAGCTGAAGCCTTCAACAAGACATTGACAAAAATCATAAAGAAAACGGTGTCCCGAAATAAGAAAGACTGGCACGAAAGACTGCAAGAAGCTCTTTGGGCATATCGAACTACATTCAAGACGGCCACGAACACAACGCCATACGCGTTGGTGTTCGGTACAGAAGCAGTACTCCCCCTCGAGATAGAGTTACCCTCTCTACTAGTGGCAGTCCACTACGAGCTGACGGACGAAGAAAATGCTCACCTTCGGCTTGAGGAGCTTGACGCCCTTGATGAAACCCGGCTCATAGCGCAGCAAAATATAGAAGCCTACAAAACAAAGATGACATGCTCGTATGAAAGACTGACCCGACCGAGGACATTTCTCCAAGGCGAACTCGTGCTGGTAGTCAAAAGGCCTATGATCCCCAATCGCGCCAAGCGGGGAAAATTCGAGCCGAACTATGAAGGCCCGTACATCATAGATAAAGTTTACCAGGGTGGGGCCTATCTACTCATGGACATGTACGGTGAAAGGCCTTTCAGGCCGATAAACGGTCGCTTCCTAAAGAAATACTATGCTTAATGAGCTACAGCCTAAGTCAATGATAGATGACGACGACTATGTCCGCTCGCTATCTTCCTAAGCTCAAGCTTTATAAAATGTAGCCGGCCTTCTCCATGACGGACCGAAATGTCCTTAAACTAACGACGGACCGAAATGTCCTTAAACTAATAGCAGACCGAAACGTCTTTAAACTACTACCGCAGCATCTTTAGGCTGACGAGATATTAAAAAAAACATATAAAAATAAAATTAAAAAGAACGGTATGTCCATAAGCAAAAAGGGCACGGATGAAAACCCGAAAGGGCTCCGTGAGTAAAAACAGCAGGGCTACCGGCGAGTGTTCGTGAAAACCCGAAAGGGCGTGACCTCGTAAAAAAAAAGAGGAAAAAAATATATAAAAATAAAAAGAATAAAAAAACGGTATGTCCATAAGCAAAATAGGCGCGGATGAAAACCCGAAAGGGCTCCGTGAGTAAAAACAGCAGGGCTACCGGCGAGTGTTTGTGAAAACCTGAAAGGACGCAACCTCGTTAAAGGACACTTATAGGGTCCTCTCGACCTTATAAGGAGAAACCACCCACGTGAGATCCTTACGACTCACAAGGGAGCAGCACACTTAGGGATCCCCACGATTCCTAAGGAGAAAATACACTTGCGAGATCCTCACGGCTCATAAGAGTTGAAAGTCTTAAGTTACAGAGACCTAAACCTGTGCTTAAGCAACCCCCACAACTTCCGATATTGCCCTACAAGTGGCTCAATACTGACCCTTGTATACAATCCACGGGCGCGAATAAACATTTCCCTAACCAAGTCTCATCCGTGACTGGGGATATGTTCGCATGGTAAACAACCCTTGTAAATCCTCTCGATTTATGAGGAGAAAACCCTCCTGTAGGATCCTTACGACTTACAGAGGAAACGAACACTTAGGAATCCTCACGAGTCCTAAGGAGAAAATACACCTACAAGATCCTCACGACTTGTAGGGAGAAATAACTTCGTGAAACCCTTACGGCTCATGAAGTCAAAAGCCTTAGCTGACAGGACCCTAACCCTGGTCGCTAAGCCACCTTTGTTCAACATCGACAGAGGCAGATGATGATTCGCTCCTGGTAATATCCCAGTTGTAGCGGTGCTGATGCCGAAATCGGTTTACAGCGAAAAGCCAATAGGCCGCACATGCATACAAAATAGCCGAAATAATAGGGCAACTTGCAATAAAAAGCAGCAAGTAAAAATGTATGCATGCAAAATAGCCGAAATGATTGGGCAACTCGCAATAAAAAGCAGCGAGTAAAAATAAATAAATAGTCGAAATGATTGGGCACCGCGAAAAATAGCCGAAATGATTGGGCAATCGCGACCTTCGCGATATAAAAGCTGAAATGATAGAGCATCGAGGAGATAAAACAAAAAAAATGATGATAAAACTTTGGCCCTACAGTTAAGATCACATCGATCCCTGTATACAATCCAAGGGCGTAAACAAAGAGGGAACCATACTTTCCCAACAGGCTCTGCCAGAAGACGAAGCCAAATCTCGACGGTTCAGTCCAACTCCGAAGAAACCAGTGTCTTCAGCAGATACCTCGACTCACGGATACAAACACTCCTTGACGAGAGCCTCCTGATCCGCGTCGACTCGCAGAGCCACCAGTGCCTCCGTGGGAAATTCTCGACTCGTTTCAAACCCCAAGGAAACAAATAATCCTTGGCGCTAGGGAAACAAATAATCCTTAGCAAATTCCTCGACTCACGGATACAAACACTCCTTGACGAGAGCCTCCTGATCCGCGTCGACTCGCAGAGCAACCAGTGCTTCCGTGGGAAATTCTCGACTCGTTTCAAACCCTAAGGAAACAAATAATCCTTGGTGCTAGGGAAACAAATAATCCTTAGCAAATTCCTCGACTCACGGATACAAACACTCCTTGACGAGAGCCCCCTGATCCGCGTCGACTCGCAGAGCAACCAGTGCCTCCGTGGGAAATTCTCGACTCGTTTCAAGCCCCAAGGAAACAAATAATCCTTGGCGCTAGGGAAACAAATAATCCTTAGCAAACTCCTCGACTCACGGATACAAACACTCCTTGACGAGAGCCTTCTGATCCGCGTCGACTCGCAGAGCCACCAGTGCCTCCGTGGGAAATCCTCGACTCGTTTCAAACCCCAAGGAAACAAATAATCCTTGGCGCCTGGGAAACAAATAATCCCTAGCAAACTCCTCGACTCACGGATACAAACACTCCTTGACGAGAGCCTCCTGATCCGCGTCGACTCGCAGTGCCACAAGTGCCTCCGTGGGAATCCTCGACTCGTTTCAAACCCCAAGGAAACAAATAATCCTTGGCGCTTAGGAAACAAATAATCCCTAGCAAACTCCTCGACTCACGGATACAAACACTCCTTGACGAGAGCCTCCTGATCCGCGTCGACCCGCAGAGCCACCAGCGCCCCCGTGGGAATCCTCGACTCGTTTCAAACCCCAAGGAAACAAATAATCCTTGGCGCTTGGGAAACAAATAATCCCTAGCAAACTCCTCGACTCACGGATACAAACACTCCTTGACGAGAGCCTCCTGATCCGCGTCGACCCGCAGAGCCACCAGTGCCTCCGTGGAAATCCTCAACTCGTTTCAAACCCCAAGGAAACAAATAATCCTTGGTGCTTGGGAAACAAATAATCCCTAGCAAACGCCTCGACTCACGGATACAAACACTCCTTGACGAGAGCCTCCTGATCCGCGTCGACCCGCAGAGCCACCAGCGCCCCCGTGGGAATCCTCGACTCGTTTCAAACCCCAAGGAAACAAATAATCCTTGGCGCTTGGGAAACAAATAATCCCTAGCAAACTCCTCGACTCACGGATACAAACACTCCTTGACGAGAGCCTCCTGATCCGCGTCGACCCGCAGAGCCACCAGTGCCTCCGTGGGAATCCTCGACTCGTTTCAAACCCCAAGGAAACAAATAATCCTTGGCGCTTGGGAAACAAATAATCCCTAGCAAATTCCTCGACTCACGGATACAAACACTCCTTGACGAGAGCCTCCCGATTCGTCTCAACATGCAAATGAAGCCTCAGGCAGCAGGGACTAAAAAACTTGCTTCCTGAACAATGGGACCCTGCAAGTCAATCCAAAATGGTCTCTTGCATACTATTCATGGGTCTCACTCTCCAAAGTCGAATTTCGACGAGGAGGGAAACAACCGCTTGTGGGTCCTCTCGATTCGTAAGAAGGAAAAATTCTCTTATAGGATCCTTACGACTTATAAGAGAAAACCACACTTAGGAATCCTCACGATTCCTAAGGAGAAAACCCACCTACGAGATCCTCTCGATCCGTAGGGAGAAAAGTCTCTATGAGACCCTCACGGCTTATGGAGTTGAAAAGTCTTAGGCGGCAGATCTGAACCTGCGGCCTAAGCCATCGCTGATTCTTAGGAAAGTCAAGATGCGTGCCCTACTATCCGTCAACCATGTTCGCTAAGGTGGTATGCTGATAATAAAAGAAGGAAAAGACAAAAAAATGACACATTACAAAAAAGGTGTATCTTTTATTGATAAACTTGATTGGATACAGTATACATTATGTCAAAGAATAAAAAAATATATATATACATTCTTTTATCTATAAGTACAAACGATACAAAAATGGATAGCTACTGAAGAGGAAGTGTCTTTAGTAAGTTCACAAGCTGCTCTCGCACTTCCTTCAGCGCTTCCTCTCGAGTGACAGCCGCGGCCACCTCCGCCTCCACCTGGGCCCACTGCTGCAAGAAGGATGAAAGCTGCTCCTCCACCGCCTTCTGGGCTGCTTCCTGGTTGGGTGCGGCTCGCTCGACAACGTTAAGTTTTTGCCTCAATGATAACCCTTCGGAGAGACATTGCAGAAGGCCCTCAAAGATAACCTTCAGCCGTGCGGCGTTGGCCTCCACCCGAGCATGCAGTTGAGCAGACTTGCTCGAAGTCTCACCACGCTCCTTACGCCTTGAAATGACTTCTTGTTCAAGATGGCGGAGGTAAGGAGCGCTCTGCTCAATCCACACTGTCCTTTGATTACTGGCAGCCACGGTCTCGGGAGCGGGACGCAGCGACTCCAACTGATATAGGCGACCCTCGATCTCCTTACAATGGTTAACCCAGGATGCAATGATGCCCTCATCATGAAAGTTCACGAGTATTGCTAGCATCGGGTTAACCACCATAGCGAAGTCTGCGGCAGATGTAGGAGTTTCAACGTCAAGTTTCTCGACGTAATCACTCAACATGCGCAGACTATTCGCGGCGCCTTTTGAAGACAGACTCCTTAGATAAGGACCCGCAGGCATTGTGATGCGAGGTTCGAAGGACGCCGAAGCCAGAACGACAGCTGAAAGAAACAGGATGCGATCAGATAACAGTACGGAAAATAAAGAGAGGAAAGTTACCAATATGACGGTCATTGTACCAGTTGAGACAGGTGGTAAGGTCGGAAGGGCTGGTGGCGCAGCTGATCTTTTATCCCCTCCTTCAATCTGTAGCACTGCAGTTGAGATGAGAAAAAGAGGTTAGAGGTAATTCCATCAATAAGAAAAAAGAGAGGAAGGATGTCAACGGAAATCATACTCACCAACGCCACCAGAGGAAGAAGCAAGCTCAGATGGGAAGGAAAAGTGTGGGAGCAACATCTGATATATATGATCAAAAAGCACTCCTGAAAACACAATGGTGTGACTTTAGTACACGAATTATATGTCTGGAAAACAAGATTAATAGATCGTAAACACATACCCTCCAACATCTTCGAGGGTATGAGAGAGGGTTGAGAGGTGACCACAGCCAAGGCAGTCGTTGAAGGCGCTCCCTCGAGCAGTGGGGCATCGGCACTGGCTGCACCTGCATTACGAAAAGGTGAACTTGTCAGAAAAGATTGTAAAGTAAAGAAAAGCAGCCACTTGGGGTTTACCTGAAGAGCTCCCGGCTGAAACGGAGGCGACTCCCTCCTCTATCGACATGAGACCACCGCCCGTGGCCTCGTCACCCGACTCGATGGGGACCGTCGTCGTGCTCGCAAGACCTGGAGACGGCGGAGGGCCATAGACAGGAAGGGCTATGATTGGAGTATTGCCAGATTCCAGAGAAGGAGCGGTTGGCTCGTCCTCGGGAATCATGGCCACCTCACCCACTACTCTCTCAGGTTCAGTAGTTGCGGTTGTATCGTCCACCGTCGCCGGGGGATCGTCGGCCTCGAGCACCTCATCCGCCACCACCCTGGACTCAGTTATAATGATCATATCATCTGCCACCACTTCAGGTTCGGCATCAATGACCTTCTCGGCGGTAGGCCCCTCGACCTCCACCTCAGGCTCCAAAGCCACAACGACGTTGCCCACCGTCGGCTCGAGTTCGGCAGGTACCGCCTCCTCTGTTTCTTTGGGATCAACGGTTTCCGTCTCCCCCTCGATCGGGCTTGGCCCTGCAAGATAAGAGATGTAAGGACCAATGACATTAAAATCCTTATAACAAAAACTCTGAGAGAAATATTACCTGAAGAGAATTTACCGTTTGCGCTCCGAACTGCGCGCGCCACCTCTCTGCGGGCAGTGGATAGGGCGACAGGGGCCTCTTCAGATGGAGTATTAGCACGAGGGGCAGTGCTGGGACCCGCTCCCATAGCCAAGGCAGCCCTGCGTGCCTTCGCCTCACGCCTCAGCCTCTTCCTTTCCTCCCGGGCTGTCGTGATAGACCTTTGTGACGCCTCCTTCAAGGCGTCGTCATCCTCGTTCAGGGATGCCTCCAGAGCCTTTAAGGCATCTCTCATCGGCTCTTCAAGATGAACCTCCTGCGGTGGCCCAGAGGAAGCAGGAATATCGGCGGCTGGCGGAACATTTGTGTCGCTTGGTGGGAACGGCATTGAGGTTTCTGCAATAAAAAGAGAGAGGTTAGATCGACCATAACACAAGGGAGATGGAGAGTTGATGAATTAAAACTTACTAAGGCCCATAGACGCTCTAAGACGTTCCTCCTCTTGGAAAGTCTTCAAAGAAGCGGCAATGGCTTCTTCGTCAGTGATGCCTGTTGAAAGAAAGGAGAAAAGCGTTAATCAAGGGCGATAAGGGGGATATGTTGTAATAAGGAAAATGTGACCAGTAGTTACCTGACTGCGCAAGCTTAGCTAACCACGCGTCGCGCCTCGCCAACCATGCCGAAGCTTTGAGAGCAGCCTCCAAGTCTGTATCGTCCGGCGGCGGCATCACTAATCCTGCGTTAGTCCCATATTCGAGCAAACCTTCAGCATAGGGAGCATGGGGTTCCTGGCCGAACACGACATCCGCAGCAAAGAGCGACTTCTTTTTCTTTTGCCCTCCGACCCTAGGCTCGCGGGGGATCGACTTCCGCTTAGCAGCCACTTTGGGACGACGGGTCCCGATGTCCGCACCCACGCCAGACTCCGGCGAGGATACAACCACTGTCTCCACTGGAGCACAGGGTGCGGGAGGTGCATCTGCGATATCAGGGAGCGGCAGCTCACGTGGAGGACTTTGCGCATGTGATGGTCTGCCCCCGGCATCTTTTAGAGGAGGAGTCACCAGGATCCTTGGCGCTAAGGGAGCGTTACGATTAGTGCCGGGGGGTACTTCTTTTCGGTCGATCAATACTCTCCTCTCTTCCTTTATAACAGCCCCGTCGCATGATTGTACCACTCTTTATATACATTAAGGAGTCGTGGAGCACAGGCCGGCGTGCTGATGAAAAAACGAGAACCTGTGTTCAAGCGCATGAAGTGATGTAACGCGTTCTCCATCCCTTCTTCATCGACAGCGGGTTCCAGTAAGAAAGCTTCCAAGGGTACCCCTTGATCGTAACCTAGTTGTCGGGCAAAACGATGCGGGTTATATCTCATAAAGACTGCAGCACCGCCCTGCCTGAAGACTAGGAAACCCGGTCTAATAGAATACAAATGGAGGATCTCCCGGGCCATTAACACTGAAGCTCCATCCTTGAAGGCGTCCTGTAATGGTCGCACCGCAGTGGTGGACGCTTTTCCAATGGTTAATACCTTATCAATAAAGGACATTCCGACTCCAACGGTGTGAGGGCGAAGCAGTAAACCCCTGGCGTCCCGTGGTGAAGGGGTCACGATTGATGAGCCAATCAACTGTATAATGCGAGGAAAACCGCACTTGTCAAAAAATGAAGGCCTTTTATGCATGCCGAAGACACCCGCCGTGTGTAGCTCGAGCCACGATGCAAAGTAGTGCATCGGGAAGACCACGTGCAGTACCCCGGGCTCATTGGCATCTGCTGCTCGGCTGAGGCCATGATATAGGTGCGCCAAGCCAGCGATCCCCACAGCCACCTTTATCCCTATGACCATTCGGTGGGCTGGATAAAAAACAGAAGGCCGCATGCGATGAGAGTGCATTGGGATCGCGAACCAACTCAGCCACAGTCTAAGAAATCCTAAGAAAAAAGCCTCCTCATCCATTCCGGAAGCCGCAATTTCTGCAAAGGACATGGTTGGGGAGTTAGGAAGGAAAAAGTCCTTTTGGTCTTTGTCTCTCGCTGGCAGATTATCCAAACCTAGACCGAAAGGGTCCTCAAGGGTGGCAAACTTGGCAGTTTCTGCAGAGAGGACGTTTGGATGAAGGAACTGAGCAATGAAATCCTCAAAATTAACTCCGCGGCTCCCGCGTTCAATAAAGAGAGATTCATAAATGTTCAACACCTTAATCAAGCTCGGGAATTGGTGTTGAACGGCATTCTCCGGCGTGACCCCCCTTACCACTGGCCTGGCGCCAAAGACATACACATCTGTCGGGAGCAGCTCCTCATAATGTTCTCCCATGACCGGTAGGCCGGATACCTCCGCGAATTCCTCCAAAGAGATAGACACTTCCCGATCCATGGCAAGGAAAGTGTGGGTGGGAATATTCCATTGCTCCAAGAAAGCCTTGAACCACCAGGTGGGAAGCGTAGGATATTGAAAGAGAGAGACGTTGACCGCGGTGTACAGTCCTAGTCTTATCAACTGCGACTTCTTCGTCGACAGGATGTACCGGGCCCACGGCAGATAGCCAATCGGGTGACGGGGAATCAAACCAAGGTTATATGATTGCCCCCAGGGCCGTGCTTCCCCCTGACAGATACGGCGTCCTAGGATATCCAAAACCATAGGACGCTGAACTGGAACCGCATCCATAGCGGGATGAAGAAAGCTGTTCGCGGTCCAGTCTATCATCTCCACGGCATACTGCACTGAAGGCGGGGTAGCGTAGTGAATTGCCGTGATGGGCTCAGACGGCACTGCGCATGTGAAGCTGCGTCGACCCATAATAATCTGGTTATACCAAGACCCCCAAAGGTGGAGTTTCTTGTACTCCGGGTCGTACTCTCTAATCATGGTTAAGGCTTCACGGTTCAAGGGCGCCTCGGGAAATCCCTCCTCCGAGTGGACGAACGGGAATGAAGTGTCTTCAGACATGATCGCTGCAAAAGAACAAATTTAGCCGTTAGTGTTGCAATTCCAACGTTTGGCGTCTAAAAAAAATGCATTAATTAAATTAGATTAAATGTAACTTAATTAATTACACCACACAGCAATGCAGTGAGTAGGGGACCAAAGGGGGACCCTCAAAATCTGGATGACAATACGTCAGTTAACAAGACAACCTCATCATTGGATGAAATTGTCAGTTGGTCCCCAGGAAAACATTCCCATTAACAAAAAAAAAATCCCTAGAGACAAGGAGAAAATCTTCTCTTTCAGAGCAAAGCTCTGTCATAGAGTGACACTTGTCAAACTCTGGTCTCAGGGGAATAAGATTCCTTAAAAGAGCCTAGCTCTGTGATGATGATGAGAATTTTTTTTTAAAACTCTTAAAGAAATTAAAATCTTTTGAAGGCTTTTAGAAGTTCTTCGTTTTTAGATCAAAAAAATCTATTTTTGGATCCATGAGCAAAGCTCTGCTCATGGGTTAAAACCCATGAACAAGATCTCTATAGATCTATGGATTCATGAGAGCAAAGCTCTGTTGGTGAAACCCCAAAGGGAATTTCTTCAGATCAAAAGATCTATAAGAGCAAAGCTCTTTTGATTAAGATTGATTTAAATTAATTTTACCTAAAAAGTGTTTTAACTGTGGAAACGAGCAAAGCTCTGAAGTTCTAAGCAAGAGCAAAGCTCTGAAATCAAAATCTAGAAAATGGTGAAGTTTTCTAAAGGGCCATAGGTCCTATTTATAAGGCGCTTGCGCCCCTTCAGCTCACCCCTTGATCCAACGGTGGATCTAAAAACAAGATCAATGATCTTTACATAAAGAAAAACAGTGCTTTGCACTTTTCTGAACCTCTGGTTCTTTAAAACAAGAAGAAACAAAATAAAAAAAAATAGTGCTTTGCACTTTTATGAACCTCAGGTTCTTGAAACAAAAAAGAAGAAAAATTTATTATTTTTCTTTGATCTAAATTTAGATCAAGAAATTAAACAGTGCTTTGCACTTCTGTTCTTGAATCTAAAGGATTCTTAGTGCTCTGCACTTACAAACTGCGCCGTTGCGCTCTTAAGAGAGCGCCACGTGTCAGCTATAGAACCACTTGCGCTAAGCGCTCTTGAAATAGAGCTTTGCTCTCTGGAATTGGCGCAACCTCACCACAAGCGCTTGCGCTCAATGATCGGCGCAAAGCGCCTGATAAATGCAAGGCATTTCACTTCCTGAAGGGCCAGGCCCAATTAAAAGGCTTAACAGGCCTAATAAATAAAATGTTGTGCATTGTTTGAAAGGGCAGAGCACAATTGAAAGGTCCAATGGACCAAAACAAATGATCTGCATCACAATAAAAAGGGCAGAGCTCAGTCGAAATAGGCATAAATGGCCTGAAGTAATGCAATGCATTATTTAAGTGGGGGGAAAAGCCCTAGCACAGGTCTAATAGACCAAAAATAAATAAGGGTGTTGAACATTTTCAACTGGACTTAGCCCAATTTTGGCCGTAAGTCCTTAAATTAAATCGGTTGAGCAAAGATTGCTCTCTTAAATCAATCTATATCTGGTTCAAGGGTACATCTCTGAACTCCTCTGACACCTATCGTTGTAATCCTTCAACGACGTCGGAGAGGTGACGGGTCCCGACGACCACATACATGAATATTGGACCGAAACGTCCTTAAACTAATGTCGGACCGAAACGTCCTTAAACTAATGTCGGATCGAGACATCCTTAAACTAATATCGGACCGAAACGTCCTTAAACTAATGTCGGACCGAAACGTCCCTAAACTAATATCGGACCGAAATGTCCCTAAACTAATATCGGACCGAAACGTTCCTAAACTAATGTTGGACCGAGACGTCCTTAAACTAATGTCGGACCGAAACGTCCCTAAACTAATGTCCCTAAACTAATATCGGACCGAAACGTCCCTAAACTAATATTAGACCGAAACGTCCCTAAACTAATGTCGGACCGAAACGTCCCTAAATTAATATCGGACCGAAACGTCCCTAAACTAATGTCGGACCGAAACGTCCCTAAACTAATGTCGGACCGAAACGTCCCTAAACTAATATCGAACCACCACGTCCCTAAACTGGAATATGGACTATCACGTCCCTAAACTGGAATATGGACTACCACGTCCCTAAACTGGCGATGGACCATCACGTCCCTAAAATGGAAAATGGACCACTACGTCCCTAAACTGGAACAATAGAGCCTCCAAATGCTCTTTTGCCGGATCTAAACGGTCCCGTTTAAGTTGATCTTAGCCCCAGATACGGCTAACGCATCCTTAGACATTTAAATGAATGATAAAACCCCAAATCAACTTTGGTTCAAGGGTACATCTCTGAACTCCTCTGACACCTGTCGTTGTAATCCTTCAACGACGTCAGAGAGGTGACGAGTCCCGACGGCCAGATATTAAATCGATCATCACGTCAAGTTGATCTTAGTCCAAAACAGGACTAACGTATCCTTGACGAACGTTTAAGTTGATCTTAGCCGCAACGCGACTAATGCATCCTTAAACTAAAAACACCAAACCCAAATCTAAATAAATACGGATTTGGACTAATCCACGTCCTACGGGCGACGGCATTACTCAGTCTCCGTATACAATCCACGGGCAACCACAAACAAAACAAACACACACGACACGAAGTGAAATTCTGGAGAAGGAGAAAGTTATTACCGCGATGCGGTAGCGTAATTAACTGCAGGGGCTTGCGCCTGCAGGGAAGAGCGTCCCCACAATCAAAAACCCCTCAAGCGAGGGGGAATCTGACGAAGTCTGCTACATCGGCCGCATCCGTCTAAACCACCGATACACGGTGCCATAAATCAATTTGGCATCTTCGGAGAGGTGGACGGATAAAACCAAATAGCATCTGTCCCGAATCTCAGCGTCAGGACATCGCAGTCTGGTGCACCGCCTTTCGGAGGGGAACACCCAAGGAAACAAATAATCCTTGGCGCTTGGGAAACAAATAATCCCTAGCAAATTCCTCGACTCACGGATACAAACACTCCTTGACGAGAGCCTCCTGATTCGCGTCGGCCCGTAGAGAAACCAGTGCCTCATCGGGAAATTCCCGATTCGTCTCAACTTGCAAATGAAGCCTCAGGCAGCAGGGACTAAAAAACTTGCTTCCTGAACAATGGGACCCTGCAAGTCAATCCAAAATGGTCTCTTGCATACTATTCACGGGTCTCACTCTCCAAGGTCGAGTTTCGACAAGGAGTGAAACAACCGCTTACGAGTCCTCTCGACTCGTAAGAGGGAAAATTCTTTTATAGGATCCTTACGACTTATAAGAGAAAACCACACTTAGAAATCCTCATGATTCCTAAGGAGAAAAACCCACCTACGAGATCCTCTCGATCCGTAGGGAGAAAAGTCTCTATGAGACCCTCACGGCGGCATCAAGCTTCCGCTTCAGGGCTAGCCCATTAGAAATACGCTCCAGAAGGCCTTCAAAGACAGCTTTCACCTCGGCAGCATTCGTCCTAACTTCAGCGCGCAGGCGAGCAGTTGCGTTTGAAGATTCCTGACGTCCTTCAACCGTAAAGCTGCTTCTTGCTCCAAATGGCGGAAGTAAGAAGTGCTTTGCTCGAGCCAAGCTGTCCGTTGGGTGCTTATGGCCAAAACTTCTGGAGAAGGACGCGTCGACTCCAGCCGATATAGGCAGGCCTCGATCTCCCTGCAGTGGTTAACCCAAGATTCAACGACGCCTTCGTTGTGAAAGTTTACGAGCGCCGCCAACATTGGATTAACCTCCACGGCGAAATTTGCAGCAGAAGGGAGAGCGTCCGCGTTAAGCTCTTCGATATACCCGCTCAGCATGCCCAAACTCATCACGACACCCTTTGAAGATGGACGTTTCAAGAAAGGGCCTGTCGGTGAAAGGACACGAGACTCAAGAGGGACCGGAGCCGGAACGATAGCTGCAAAACAAAACATAGTTAAACGATGGTTCAAGAGGTGTTGAAGAGTCATCAAAAAGGAAATTTACTATACCAGCTGCAACAGATGGCAAAGCCGGAAGGGCCGGTGGCGTGGCAGGTCTTGCGTCCCCTCCTTCGATTTGTGGCACTACAATAGGGAAGAGGAAAAGTCAGAAATCATCCCATTGCTAAAAAAAGGAGAAAATAAAGACATCGAAGTGAAAGTATACTCACCGGCACCACTAGAGGGAGAAGCGAGTTCGGATGGGAAGGAGAAGTGTGGGAGCAACACTTGATATAGATGATTAAAGAGCACTCCTGAAAAGACACAGTGGTACGGCGTTAGTACGTAAGTTATGCGGTTAAAAAAATAAACTAGTGGGTCGCAAATCCATACCTTCCAACATCCGCGATGGCACAAGGGAAGGCTGGGAGGTGACCACCGCCAAGGCAGTAATTGACGGTGCTCCTTCGAGCAATGGAGCATCGGCGTTGGCCGCACCTGCGTTAAAAATAAAGACAAACTTGTTAGAAAAGATCGCAAGATATAAAAAGAGAATGATAATAACTCGAAATTTACCCGATGAGCTGCCGGCCGAAACTGAGGTAATTCCCTCCTCCATCGACATGAGGCCACCGCCCGTAACCTCATCACCCGACTCGATAGGGACCGTCGTCGTGCTCGCGCGATCGGGAGACGGCAGAAGATCGTAGGCGGGGAGGGCAATGATTGGAGCGTTGCCGGACTCTTGGAAGGAAGCGGCTGACTCTTCCCCAAGAGTCATACCCATCTCACCCGCTACATCTTCGGGCTCCGCTGTATCCATCGGCTCATCTACCGTCACCACGAGGTCTCCAGCCTCAAGTGTAATGATCATTTCATCTGCCGCCACTTCAGGCTCGGCATCAACGACCTTCTCGGCTATAGGCCCCTCAACTTCCGCATCAGGCTCCATCGCCTCAACGATGTTGCCCACTGTCGGCTCGAGTTCGGCAGGCACTGCCTCCTCTGTTCCCCTGGGTTCAACGGTCTCCGCCTCACCCTCGGTTAGACTTGGCCCTGCAAAATAATAGATATAAAAACCGTCGGCATTATAACTCTCACAATAAAAATTCTGAAAGAAATGTTACCTGAAGTGGACTTATCATTTGCGCTTTGAACGGCGTGCACCACTTGTCTGCGAGCAGTGGATAGGGCGACAGGGGCCTCTCCGGAAGGAGTATCTGCCCGAGGGACGGTGCTTGGGCCCACTCCCATAGCCAAAGCAGTCCGGCGCGCCTTCGCCTCGCGCCTCAGCCGCTTCCTCTCCTCCTGGGCCGTTGAGACGGACCTCACCAGAGCCTCTCTCATTGAGGCGTCCTCGTCCGTAAATAGGGATGCCTCCAAATTTTTCAAGGCATCCCTCGTCGTTTTGTCAAGTCGGGGCTCTTGCAGCAGCCCCGACGAGACCGGAACTTCAGTAACAGGCTTGGGAAGGATCCCCGCATCAACTGATATAGCCCCTGCAAAGAAACAAAGGAAGAAGGTTAGGTTGACCATCAGAAAAGATAACAAATTTTTTTATGAAAGAAAAGTGGGTGGGACGTACCAACGCCTGCTAGAGCACGTTTCTCCTCCTCCTCTTGGAAGGTTTTCAAAGAGGCAGCAATAGCTTCTTCGGTACAGACACCTGTTGAAAATAGGGAAAAGTATTAGTTGAAAATAATGATAAAAAGTGCGATAAAGTGACGAAGAAAGCAGCTAATGGTTACCTGACTCGGCGAGTTTGATTAACATCGCTTCGAGCCTTGCTGATCGCTCAGAAGCTGCAATAGCGGCTGCCAAATTAGTGTCCGCGGGGTCTACCAAGAAGCCCTTATTGCTGCCATATTCACTTATTCCTTCGGTGAGAGGGGCCTCTGGCTCTAAATTGAGGATCGCGTCGAGGGAAAGGATCGACTTCTTCTTCTTTTGCCCGCCAGCTCTAGATGCACCTGGAATTGATTTACGTTTGGCAGTCACCTTGGGGAGACGGGTCCCGATATCCGCTCCTGCGCCGGACTCTGGCGATATTACATTAACCGTCTTCATGGGAGCACGTGGCGCCGGTGGTGCATTCACCGTAGCAGGCAGCGGCAATCCACGCGGGGGACTCAACACGCGTGGTCGATCGACTCCGGCATCTTTTAACGGAGGAATGACCGGAATCCTTGGCTTCAAGGAGGGCCTTGCGATCACCGCCAGAAGGCGCACCCCTACGGTCAACCAGCATGCGCTTCTCCGTTAAGATAACTGGGCCCATCGCATGCGCATACCAAGCTACGTATGTATTGAGCATCTTGGGGGCACAGCTGGGTTCGTTGATAAAGAAATAGGAACCTGTATTAAGCCGTGTGAAATGGTGCATTGCATTCTTCATCCCCTCTCGGCTGACCACGGGCTTTTCCAAGAAAGCTTCCATCGGGATCCTTTGGTTGTAGCTCGATTGCTGAGCAAACCGGTGCGGGTTGTACCTCATAAAAAGTACTGTCTCATTCTGTCTAAACACTAGATAGCCCGGCCGAATGGAGTAGAGGTGGAGGATTTCCCGAGCCTTCAATACGGAAGCCCCGTCCTTGAAATCATCGCGCAGTGGCACTACTGACTTAGTAGTTTCTGAGCCTATGGTTATAACCTTATCCACAAAGGAAACCTTCGCTCCGACCAGATGTGGACGAAGGAGCAGCCCCCTAGACTCCCGTGGGGGTGCAACCACAATTGAAGCGCCGACCAACCGCATGACTCTCGGGAGTCTGCATTTCTCAAAGAACGGAGGAATCTTATGGACACCGAACACCCCTTGCACGTGCATCTCCATCCAGGAGGTGAAATAGTGCGTCGGGAAGTTAGCAGGCTGCACCCCAGGCTCACTAGCGTCCGCCGCTACGCTAAGTCCTTTATAAAGGTAGGCCAGCCCGGCGATTCCTACAGATAACTGCAAACCATCCACCATCCGATGCGCTGGGTAAAAGACGGAGGGCCGCATGTGACGCGGGTGCATGGGGAGCGCAAAGCTGCATAGCCATAAGCCCAAGAACCCAATAAAAAAGGTCTCCTCATCCATGCCCGGGACGGCGATTTCTGAGAAAGGGACGATGGCAGCGCCGGGGAGATAAAAATCCCTTTGATCATTCTCCGATACGGGTCGGCGGTCTAAGCCGAAACCGAAAGGGTCATCGAACTGGGCGAACTTCTCACTCCGCTCTGATAGGAACTCTGGGCGAATGAAGTGGGCAATAAAATCTGCGAAACTGACGCCCCGGTCGCCCGATTCCAGATGGATTCCTTCATAGATCTCCAACATCTTCACCATGCCCGGATACTGATGCTGAACGGCATTCTCCGGAGTCAGGTCAAACACCAGCGGCTTGGTGGCAAAAACGTATTCGTCAGGAGGTAGCAACTCCTCGTAATGCTCCCCCCTCATCGGCAAACCCGAGAGCTCGGCAAACTCCTCCAAAGAAATTGAGACCTCCCTATCCGCCATCAAGAAAGTGTGGGTGGGGATATTCCATTGTTCGATGAAGGCCTTGATCCACCACGTTGGAGGAGAGGGATACTCGAAGAGCGAGACGTAGACGGCCGAATACAATCCAATCTTCATTAGATGAGTCCTTTTCGCCGATAAGATGTATCGGGCCCACTGCAAGTATCCGGCGGGCGGTCGCGGCACCAATCCAATATTATAGGCCTATCCCCAAGGGCGTGCTTCACCCTGACAGATTCGCCTTCCTAAAATATCTATTGCCGGCGGCGGCTGCACGGGAATAGCACCAATTGCGGGTTGGAGGAGGTCATTCGAGTTCCAATTTTTAACCTCCACGGCATACATCACCGGGGGTTCGTCCGCATAAGGGATTGAAGTTATGGGCTCAGACGGCGTAGCGGAACTGAAACTGCGACGACCTTGGATGATTTCATTGTACCACTTTCCCCACAAGTGAAGGTTTTTGTGCTCGGGGTCGTGATCCTTAATAAGAGCGAGCGCCACCCGGTCCACTGGTGCATGGGGAAACCCTCCCTCCGAGCGAACAAATGGGAAAGACAAGTTGGCAGACATGTTTCCTGTAGAAAGACAAAAATAACCGTTAGTGTTCTAACGCTTGGCATTTTAAAATCTTACTCCATACTGTGATGCAATGGGTAGGGGACCCACAAAATCTGGATGACGGTGCATCATTTAATAAGACGATCCCATCATTAGATGAGACTGTCAATTCATGAAAAAGATCCACAAGAGAATATCCTCATTGATGGGAAATCCCTAGAGACAAGGAGAAAATCTCCTCTTTTAGAGCAAAGCTCTGTCACAGAGTGACATTTGTCAAACTCTGGTCTCAGGGGAACCAGATTCCTCAAACGAGCATAGCTCTGTGGTAATAATGGAAAGATCCATCAATTTTTTTTTAACACTTAAAAGAATTAAAATTTTGAAATCTTGGAAAAATCCATGAAAACTTATAAAAAAAATTTCTTCATTTTTCAGATCTAAAAAGATCTACATTTGATCCAAGAGCAAAGCTCTGTTCATGGGTTAAAACCCATGGACCAGATCTCTGTAAATCTGTGAATTCTTGAGAGCAAGGCTCTGTTGAAGAAACCCCAAAGGGGTTTTCTTTAGATCAAAGATCTATAAAGAGCAAGGCTCTGTGAATTAAAATTTAATTTAAATTAATTTAATTTTCTTACCTAGAGTGATTCTAAGTTCTGAACTTTAAAGTTCTTGGGAAGAAGAAAGAGCAAGGCTCTGAGAGTTCTTAAGCAAGAGCAAGGCTCTGAGTCAAAGTTCTTGAAGTGGTAAAGAAATTAAAAGACCAAGGGTCCTATTTGTAGGCGCCTGCGCCCCTTCAACTTATCCCGTTTGATCCAACGGCCAGGATCTTGCCACCGCTGCACTCACGTGCGCGCCACGTGAGTGCAACGGTGGGGGGGCATTTGTTTCCCTCAATCAGAGCAAGGCTCTGTTTGAATTTCAAAAATTCAAATTTTGAAGCAACGCTTCAAATCCCGTGCGCTGCGCGCAACGCGCCACGTGTCAGAAATTGATACGTCAGCGCAACGCCCAAGGCGGTGCGTCCAATCAGAGCAGAGCTCTTTTAAAAAACTAAAAGTAAAAGAAACAACGTTCAGTTGCGCAAGCGCTGCGCTGCGTGACACGTGTCTGCGCAGTTGCGCAAGCGCAGCTGCGCAAACGCTGCACCGCGCGACACGTGTCTGCACAGCTGCGCAAGCGCTGCACCGCACGACACGTGTCTGCGCAGATTGCGCAAGCGCAGCTGCGCAAGCGCTGCACCGCGCGACACGTGTCTGCGCAGGTGCGCAAGCGCAGCTGCGCAAGCGCTGCACCGCGCGACACGTGTCACGCGCTAGGAGAGTTGCGCAAAACCGAATAAATCTTTTCTGTTCTTGTTAAAACAAGAAGATTTTCTTCTGTAAAGCAGGGGACTTTGGATCAAAGATCCAACGGTGGGGAAAATTCCCCAAATCACTCAGAAAAAGATCTCTGTAACAAATTTAACTAATTTATGAGCACTATAAAAAGGACCCCAGACCTCATTTCAAGATCATCAACATCTGGCTAAAAAAGAAAAAAAGAGAGAGAAGAAAGGAACTCTCAAGAACTCTTGAAGAACATAAAAAAAAGGTAAAAACCTTAAAAAAGAAGAGAGGAAATTCTTTTATGAACAGATCGTGATCTAAGAACAAGATCATTGATCTTCAATAAATAAATAAAGAAATAAAAAATATAAAAAAAATAAAAATAGTGCCTTGCACTTGCTATGAACCTTTGGTTCTCTGAAACAAGGAAAAACTTGTTTTTCTTTGATCCAAATTTAGATTAAGGGATCAAAAAATGCTTTGCACTTCTGTTCTTGAATCTACAAAGATTCTTAGTGCTTTGCACAAATGCAATGCATCACTTAAGAGGCCAGGCCCAAGTCAAAAAGACCTAATAAGTCTAAATAAATTGCAAAGAAATAAAAGGGCAGAGCCCCATTTAAATTGATACTCTGTTTTGAGCAGAGCCCAAAATAAATGAACAGCCCTGGCACAGGTCTAACAGACCAACAAATAAAAGTGTTGAATATTTTCAATTGGACTTAGCCCAATTGTGGCCATAAGTCCTTAAATCAAATTGACTGAGCAAAATTGCTCTCCTAAATCAATCTACATCCGGTTCGAGGGTACATCTCCGAACTCCTTTGACATCCATCGTTGTAATTCCTCAACGACGTCAAAGAGGCAACGGGTCCCAACGACCACACATCAATATGGACTGCGGGGTCCTTAAACCCGTGGACCGAAACGTCCTTAAACTAATATCGGACCGAAACGTCCTTAAACTAATATCGGACCGGAACGTCCTTAAACTAATGTTGGACCGGAACGTCCTTAAACTAATGTCGGACCACCACGTCCCTAAACTGGAATATGGACCACCACGTCCCTAAACTGGAGCATGGACCGCAACGTCCCTAAACTATCTACGGACCACTACGTCCCTAAACTGGAATATGGATTCCTTAAACTAATGTCGGACCACCACGTCCCTAAACTGGAATATGGACCACAACGTCCCTAAACTGGAGCATGGACCGCAACGTCCCTAAACTACCTATGGACCACTACGTCCCTAAACTGGAACAATAGAGCCTCTAAATGCTCTTTTGCCGGATCTAAACGATCCCGTTTAAGTTGATCTTAGCCCCCCCAAACATGGCTAACATATCCTTAGACATTCAAACGGACTATAAAACCCTAAATCAACCTTGGTTCAAGGGTACATCTCTGAACTCCTCTGACATCTGCCGTTGTAATCCTTCAACGACGTTAGAGAGGTGACGAGTCCCGATGGCCAGATATTAAATGGATTATCACGTTAAGTTGATCTTAGTCTCAAACAGGACTATCGTATCCTTAACGAACGTTTAAGTTGATCTTAGCCGCAACGCGACTAATGCATCCTTAAACTAAAAACACCAAACCCAAATCTAAGTAAATACGGATTTGGACTAATCCACGTCCTACGGGCGACGACATTACTCAGTCTCCGTATACAATCCACGGGTAACCACAAATAAAACAAACACACACGACACGAAGTGAAATTCTGGAGGAGGAGAAAGTTGTTACCGCGATGCGGTAGCGTAATTAACTGCAGGGGCTTGCGCCTGCAGGGAAGAGCGTCCCCACAATCAAAAACCCCTCAAGCGAGGGGAATCTGATGAAGTCTGCTACATCGGCTGCATCCGTCTAAACCTCTGATACACGGTGCCATAAATCAACTTGGCATCTTCGGAGATGTGGACTGATAAAACCAAATAGCATCTGTCCCGAATCGCCAGCGTCAGGACATCATAGTCTTGTGCGCCGTCTTTCAGAGGGGAACAACGGAAAAATCCAACACTTGGAAATTTCCCGGCAGGGGAAAAAGTGGGTATTTATATCCGGTCGAACTTTTTAATATATTCTAAAATTACCCGGAAAAACACACAGACAAAATTAGACAATCCGATCGAAACACCGAGTCCCCAATACAACCCAGAAAACTCAACTCTTGAGTGAAAATTAAAAAATCCCAGAAAACTCAGCACCTCAAGAAACAAATTACTGTGCAAAAATTGAAGGCTGACGTCATCAGATGGCCGCGGAACCGCCGCAGAAGCCAGGCTTCTGCCGCGGTTCCGCCGCGGTTTGGACGTATCTTTTGGTCATTTTTCACCGTAATTCTTAGAACTTCCTGCTGAATTTTTTAAGAATTTTTAATCTGGAAAAAACCCAGTTTTTAAAAAATGTCCAGAGAGCATTTTGGAGTTTGGGTTTCGGTTCGATCGGACTTCTAACTCCGTCTACGCATCGCCTAAGGCTCTAGCTAGGCTCCGATACCGTTGTAGGTCAGGCAGCCACCCCATCCAATGGGGTCGCTGTGGCACCAACGGGTCCCTCAGTAGCTACTTTTTACGCATGCCCCCTCGCGAGGACTACAACCCGCCGGAACACCTTCCAGTCTCGGGACACCCTGGGGGTAAGAGCCTATGCTTCGCCACACTGTCACAAGTGAGAACCCCCATAGGTCGACATCCAATGCCTAGTAGCTCTGATACCACTTTAGGGTTCCTAGGCACACTAATGAGGTCTCACAAGTGATCAAACATGGCCAATTCAATTTTTTCATGTGCCTACAAACCCTAATACGGATCGTTAACTAGATAATAAGGCGATGCAAGCAAGTAAACTACTTTATTGCTAAAGGAAAGTGACTACAACCTTTGTAGATCCGGTCCGCCACCTCTCTAGCTCCGTGTTGACGACCCTCCGCTGTACCCTTCGGATCCCGGACTCTCGCGGTGGTTTCATCGAAGAATTGATCGGGCTAGGTCGTCGACTTCGATGCCGAAGATGATCTACGTCGAGGAAACTCAAGATCAAACTCCAACTTCACCAAGTCATGAAACTTGTGAAGAAAACACCCTATACTACTTGGCAAGTGGTAGAGGATGAAGAAATAGGAAGTGGGTTCACTTTAGAATTGGATTTCTCACTCTTTTTCTCAAGTTGCCATTAAAGGTTGCAAGTTTTTTTCTTTGTTGAAGAAGAAGAAGAAGAAAAAGAAGAGAATATGATAAGTATTATTCAAAATAGAAAATAAAATGAATACTTATCATATAGCAACCATGGTTAAGTGTAGAGACTAAACTAGGGTTAGATTGAATGGTTAGGTTAAGGAAAACAAACAAAATGGTCAAAGCTTCAAAGCTTCATGAAGTTTCAAGGAAAAAACAAAACAAGCCACCCTTTTGTTTCTTGCCTTAAAATTAAATAAATAAAAGAAATAGTTAAGAAAATGAAAACCCTAACCATTACATAACCATGGTTTAATCATACACACAAACATTCATGTATCATCAAACATGATATAATCAAGTGCACAAAAATATATCACATATACAATGTGCACATCAAGTGAGAACATCCTTTTAAAGTGAACAAATACTAGTTAATGCAAAGTAATATATCAAATATATAATTATGCATTAAATCATTAAATCAACACTTGATTTAACGATCCGGTCATATCGCATATGACCGACTAGTATTCAATGTATCGGCTTATCGAATCAATCCTTGATTCGATAACTAGTTTATATCGCATACAACCAATCGATACATTCATCGTGAGAATAGAATACGGTATCACATATATGCATTATTCTCGGTCCCGCACACATCTCATATGCGCTCCTATTTCGTTTCGCTTGAGCCAGGAAACCTCTGTGTAGGACTCTAAAAACTCGTCAATACGCCGGCAGTAGATGATGATCATATCAAGCACCCACAAGCCGCAAGCGGTCTGCTAAACGTAACGGCCACCCGGGTATTGAGCGATCAGAAGATCGACGAGCAAGCCCGCTCATACTCCTGTGAATCCAACCAGTAACACTTACCGTACAGTCCGGTCTGTTCGTCTGATATGTCGCATATCTCTCCTAGGGGTGGTAAACGTCAGACCCCAATAGCTTGATAAGTCATGCCGACGTGAGGTCCATAACATTCGTGAAACTACTGATAACTCTTACCAGTATATCACTGTAACCCTGGCCAAGGATTTCCTGTTATGGCCAGTCGTGCATAGCGCAACATCAACCCCCAATACCGGGAGAGACGAATCCCTTCCTATCGCTCATTGCCTCCATGTGAATCGGGACTGTACCCAAAAACCACCTGTTTGCACGACTCAGTAGAGCCATGGTAGGGTGGAAATCAAAGCACAGTGGGAGACACATAAGACTCTATGACGATCTTAGGTCAACGGACTAAGCTGTACCAGTGTCACCAGAGAACTGCCATCGGACATGAGGTATAATACCATCTGGGAGTTCTCGGCGAGTCCGTTCAGTGTACCCAGTCTCCACTGAGCACCCGCATACCATCTCTGATGTCAAACACCAATGGATATGGGATCATCCATCGCCCATCACATGGGTCGAGAAGATATACGCTAGTCTACTCTGGAATATTGATGCCCCGTCTCGATATTCCCACGACTAGGAACATTGAAGGATGTACTCATGGACTACCCAGGCCCCACTATTATGATCTGCATCATAGTCCTGGAAGTCGAGTACACATCCTAAGGGCTTTATCAACAAGTAACAGAGAGACAGAAAGTATACATGTTAAGATAAAGAGTAACCAGATAGCGTACTATCATGTCGAGCAAGAAAGTCCTACCTATATATGTCCCAGCATCCACTACAATATACATCCAATGTACAGTAATGGCCTCTAGGGCATACATATAACTAACACGGCCAACATAAAACGAATGGCTCTTTTGTTCCAAGACATGGCCGGGATGATGTTACAGCTGGAACTTCCAGTTAAAGACCCCCCGATTATCGTTGAAGACGACAGAGGGGAGACATCGAACCCTCCACCGGCTCTTTCAGCAGCTAAGGAGGAGACCATCTCCAAGGCCGCTCTGGATGATTACATTGCTCAGCAAATACGAGTTCACCAGGAAAATGAAGCGGCCGGGCAGATCATTAAGACCGGACGACCCTATCCGGGCTGGTATGACCAAATAAGATACCCGCCGGGATATACGATCCCCAAATTCCACGTATATAAAGGGACGGGAAATCCGCATCAGCACATCGCTCAATTTAGAGCCTTGTGCGGCAACACTGGAGGTGATGGTAAACTTTTGCTTCGCCAGTTTGTTGGCAGCTTGTCGGAGACGGCGTTCGAGTGGTATTCTGAACTTCCAAATGACTCTATCAAGACATTTACGGAAATGGAGCTGTTGTTCACACAAACATTCGCAAGCGCTAGCGAGCGTACCCTGATTACCGTACTAATTAACGCCACGGTAAAGCCAAGCGAGACATGGGTTCAATACGCGATACGATGGCGGAATTTATGGTCGAAATGCGAGCAACGCATCGAAAAAGCACCTACAGTAGGCATGTTTGTGGGCACTCTTGACCCCCAGGCGACCATTTCCCAATTCATGATGTTCTTCAAGCCGACCACATGCTAGGCCTTGATTGACAAACTGGACCAAATGGACCAGATAGGTCATAGGTCGTCTCCTTCAAAGCTGGAGCCACGGAATGAAAAGGCCAAAGGGAAAGCGACCTTCGTCGCAAATGCTCAACAGCAGCCCAGTGGCCCAAAACTAACTGATCGCCTGGACGGGAGATGGCAATTCTATAATGAGAAAATAAAACGCCCTTATTCGTTTTCCCATGACAAAATGTGGAGATTGTTTGAGCTGGCAATGCGCAACAGGCTCGTTAATTTGCCAAATCCAAAATGCCCATTGCAACCCAGTGAGGTTAATAATCCCAATTATTGCCCCTATCACCAAGCGATAGGCCATCCGATTGAAAATTGCTTCGTCTTTAAAGGCTGGATTGAAGACCAGTATCAACAGGGCAAATTCGCACTGTCCGAGAAGTGGAAAGTAAGCCCGCCTCAACCGCATGCTCTTAAAAGGGGGACACACCGGGGACATCATGCTTTTTTGTCGAAGAAGTTCCATGGGTGGTCGCTCTTTCAACCAAAACAAAAAGAATGCTAAACGATCTCCAGACATGCCCGGCAATCAGATGGAAAAATCCATCGGAACCCAAATCATCGAGGGAATGCTGAAACCGCGCCCAACTCCAAAAATTGGTGATGATAGTCAAAGCACCCATACCCAGCCGTCAAAATCTTCGAAGAAGAAGAAGAAAACCAAAAAGCCCATGAAGCATGGTGACAAGCGCACGGACCTGCAAAAGCAGATTGACGCGCTGGAAGAGTATAGCCAGAAGGCGCGAACTCCGGTCACACTCCAAGAATTTCTCAACCACGTCCTTAAGGATGGAGATGACGACAATGGAGAAGACTCGTCGGATGAATCTGAAAATTATGTGGCAAGTTGCCATGTGATCTCTCACTCGTCGATAAATGATGAAGAAGCTCCTTACGCAGAGAAACTGGGGGTAGATCCCGAGCCGGAACTTCTAGGGCCATCAGAAGAAATGATCGATGTATTTCTGAACGAAGCTCTTCTTAAAAGCAAAGCTGAACGAGAGCGCGATATGGCCGTATTTGAAAAGGCCAAACGCCGACGACTGGACGAAAGGGTTAAAACACTCCCACCAGATCAAGGTACATCCACCGCAAATAAAAGAGGTTCAAGACGAGGAAAAGGTTCGCCAAAGCCATATCGATGGGAATGAAGCTGCCACCCTCCGAAGGAAACACTCCTGATGAAGCAGATATACATCCTAACTACTGTCTATATCATCGAAGGATTGCGCACCCTACTGAAGAGTGCATAGCCTTTAAAAACTGGTGGCAGGGATATGTCTCTCACAGGCAACACTTCAAAAGGATGAAGCGTGAAGCTCGTCGACAGCGGAAAAGCACGAAAAATGAGTACAAAATAACTGCCGGCAACTGCCATATGGTTGACTATGGGGGATCGCAAGTCCTCACTTTCGGGAGCGACTCCGACGAAGAAATGACTCTCGGCCCTCTCTTCAAGGAATCCACCTCAGGAAAAGAGGAAGAACTGAAGAGCTGTGAGAACATTCAGCTGCACAATCGCACATTACCTGAAAAGAATCTCGGACCCATGAACAAGGGGTCAAACAAAAAGGATAAGGGAAAAGAAAAGGTCCATGAGGATATCATCCTCGATGACCAAGCCGTCGAAGAGCTGACAGTCAAGGACCTGCCAAAGGAAAGTAAGGTGGACTATATGTTAGTGATATGTATGCCATAGAGGCCATTACTGTACATACGATGTATATTGTAGTGGATGCTTCGACATATATAGGGAGGACTTTCTTGCTCGACATGATAGTATGCTATCTGGTTGCTTTTTATCTTAACATATACTCTGATTGTCTCTATGTTACATGTTGATAAAGCCCTTAGGATGAGTACTTGACTACCAGGACTATGATGCAGATCATACTAGTGGAGACAGTGTAGTCACTAAGTACATCCTTCAAATGTTCCTAGTCGTGGGAGTACCGAGACAGGGCATCGATACTCCAGAGTAGACTAGCGTATGCGCTTCTTGACCCATATGAAGGGCGATGGATGATCACATATCCAATTGTGTTTGACATCAAAGAAGGTATACGGGTGCTCAGTGGAGACTGGGTACACTGGACAGACTCGCCGAGAACTCCTAGATGGTATTATACCTCACGTCAGATGGCAGTTCTCTGGTGACACTGGTACATGTTAGTCTGTAGACCCGAGATCGTCATAGAGTCTTGTGTGATTCCTACTGTTCTTTGATTTCCACCTCACAACGTCCAAGGGGGCGTGCAAAACGGTGGCTTTTGGGTACAGTCCCGAATCACATAGAGGCAATGAGCGATAGGAGGGGTTTCGTCTCTCCCGGTATAGGGAGTTGATGTTGCACCGTGTTCGATTGGCTATAACTGGAAATCCCTGGCCAGGGTTGCTGAGATTTACTGGTAAGTGTTATCAGCAGTTTCTCAAACTGTTATGGACCTCATATCGACATGACTTATCGGTTACTGAGGTCTGACGTTTACCACCCCTAGACTTGATATAAGACATATCAGATGAAGAGACCGGACTGTACGGGAGTGTTACTGATTGGATTCGCAGAAGAATGTACAGGCTTGCTTGTTGATCTTCTGATCGCTCAATACCTGGGTAGCTGTTACGTTTAGCTGACCGCTTGCAGCTTGTGGGTGTTTGATATGATCATCACCTACTGCCGGCGTATTGACGATTCTTTAGAGTCCTACACAGAGGTTTCCTGGCTCAGGCAAAACGGAGTAGGAGCACATATGTGATATGTGCGAGACCGAGAATAATACGTGTATGCGATACCGTATTAGATTCTCGCGATATGTGATATTGGCTGGGTATATGTGATATAGCCGGGTCATCGGATCAAGTGTTGATTCGATGAACTGATACAGATTATATTAGTCGGTTATTTGTGAAATAGCCGGATTATCGGATCAAGTGTTGATTTGATAATTTAATGTATAATTATATTTGATATATTATATTACATTAACTAATATAAGCTCATTTAAAGATTCTTTTTCTCACTTGGATAATACATTGATATATATGTGATATATGTTAATTGTATTATTTTATTTTGTTACAAAATATATTATATATGTGATATATAATATTGTAACAAGTTAAGTTTACAAATGCAACATGATTTGTGGAGTTTAAACAACTTAGGGTTTGATTTGGGTTAGCTTTTTCATGAAGCTTCATGAAGCTTTCTTTTGTTTTTAGCTTAGATATTTTGTGTTGATATTTATTAACCCAACCCAAACCCTTTACCCTAGTTTACTCTCTACATGGGTTAAGCCTTCATTCTTAACCCATGGTTGATTTGTAACCATAACAATGATTTCATTATTCATCACAAATAGATTTCTTCTTCTTCTTCCTCTTGAAAAAGCTTTCTAGCTTTTTGCATGTGATGATTTAAAAGTGAGAAATTGAAAATAAAAGAGAGCAAAATTCCTATTTAATCATCCTCATCTATTCTAGCCACTTAGATTAGGGTGTTCACTTCACTAATACTTGATTAGAAAAGTGAGAGCTTGAGTTTGAGATTCTTCAAGGTAGATCATCTTCGAAAAAGAAGACTTCAAGCAAGCATGGATCATTCGGCTTGTGGAGCCTCTCCAGAGTCCGAAAGTTCATGGATAGCGGCGAAGGGATCTCAACATGGAGCTTTAGAAGTGAAAGAACGGACTATAAAGGTTGTGATCCCTAACTCTTAGATGTAAAGTTGTTTACATGCTAGTTAATCCCAATCCTCTAGTTAAGATCTTGGTTAGGGTTTGTTTAGCACCCCAAAAATTTTAAAGTAGCATGGTTGATTCTTGCCAAAACCTTCTCAAGGTGCTATGTTAACCCTACAGTGGTATCAGAGTCAAGCTAGAGCATTAGGCGTCGTGTAGACGAAGTTTGAAGTCCGATCGAACTCCGAAACCCCGATAAATCCCACTTTCTGGAAAAAATTTCAAAAGTTGAAATTTTTCATATTAAAAATACACCGAAAATCATGCAGGGAGTTCTAAGAATTACTGTGAAGTACGAAACCATAACTCACTCAAGCGACCGCGGAACCGCAGCCAAACCATGTGTTTGGCGGCGGTTCCGCGTCCAACTTTAGGAGTTGGGGGCTAATACTTCAGGGGTTTATTCTTGGGTACTTTTTCATACTTCTCGGAATTTTTAATTCTACTCAAGTGTTGAGCTTTCTGGGATATATGTCATGACCCGAAAGTATGGAACGTGACTGGCACTTAGATTACGAGACGTCTAAAGGCATAACGTAACCTAAGTCAGCCAAAGCCCAGAAAAATCTAAACCAAAACCAAAAGAGTGAAGGAAACCTTACATGAAAACGATTTTTAAATCAATTAAGTTGCATTGAACCCCTTTTTAAAAACATAAAAAATTTCCGAAAATTTCGGCAGAGTCTCCTTTGTAAATTCTATCCCCCAAAATGGGTACAATAAGATATATAACCTGTAATCACAAAATAGCATCCCCAAGCGGGAGCTAGCTCTTCACCCAAGGCGGATCACAACCACATGCAATATATATATGTAATCTCAAGAAAAGAGCATAAAGAAATGCAAAATACAAGAAAACTCAACGTCGGCTCAAGTGAGCTCGACCCAAAGAAATCACATATACACAAATCTCTCAGTCTCATCACTAGGTCGCATATACACATAAGAAGTGGTAGATGGAGAATACTAGATACAAAAAGAGATAATAGGGCTCTCGCAACCCACCTACGAGCAATGTCGTGAGTCTGAGCAAAAGAAGTCACTAACAAGATAAGCCGCCGCAACTAGGCTGATGAGTTCGACCTGCAAGACACTGTGGCACAACGGGGGTGAGTTGCCAGCTCGTGAGTAGAATATAACATCTAGTAAGGCAATCGTAAGAATGCACGCAAATGGGTCACAGCATGTATGTCCAGATGTGATATAGTACCTCTAGTATGCATGCACATGTATGCAATGTCAATACTAAATCTTTAAGTGTTTTAAATGCTATGATTCTGCATTCTTAACTTTGGAAAAAGAATATCTGTATAATAGTTAAATACCATCAAGAAATCATCTGAAACCCGTGTCAAGCATCGGCACCAAATATGAAAACACGTCTATCTCAATGTCTCACTGTATCAATGTCTCAATATATCGGGCTTCGTCAGTCCAGATCGGCCCATATCATCAAATCTCACGACAACGGTCGGTATCCTCCGGATATCCGCCGCGCCAGACATCACCGGTAGGTAGTCTTTCCCTGCCAGGCTCATCGTCTACAACTCGATCTTCTTGCCCCGGGGTACCATACCGGGCCCACCATGTACCCGAGACGGTTCATCCACTCCTCGAATCGGGTCTCGAAATCCAACAGAAAACATGAAAACTCATGGTGGACGATGTTCCCCTCCGAACGGCGGCCAAAACATGGTCGTCTTGCTTATGATTCGGGGCAGATGCTAATAGGTGCTATCCGTCCACCTCTCCGAAGATGCCAAGTTGATTTATGGCACCGTGTATCGGAGGTTCAGACGGATGCGGCCGATGTAGCAGACTTCGTCAGATTCCCCCTCGTCTGAAGGGTTTTTGATTGTGGGGACGCTCTTCCCTGCAGGCGCAAGCCCCTGCAGTTAATTACGCTACTGCATCGCGGTAACAACTTTCTTCTTCTCCAGCTGGTCACTTCGTGTCGTGGGTGTTTGTTTTGTTTGTGGTTGCCCGTGGATTGTATACGGAGACTAATTTATGTCGTCGCCCGTAGGACGTGGATTAGTCCAAATCCGTGTTTTCTTAGATTTGGGTTTGGGGTTTTTGTTTGAGGATACGTTAGCCATATTTAAGGCTAAGATCAACTCAAACGTTTGTTAAGGATACGTTAGTCCAGTTTGAGACTAAGATCAACTTAACGGGATCGTTTAGATCCGACAAAAGAGCGTTTGGGGGCTCGATTGTTCCAGTTTAGGGACATGATGGTCCATTAAATGTATGGCCGTCGGGACCCATCACCTCTCTGACGACGTTGAAGGATTACAACGACAAATGTCAGAGGAGTTCAGAGATGTACCCTTGGACCAAAGTTGGTTGGGTGATCCATAGTCCAATTTGGGACTAAAGTCTGTTTGAAGGTTTAAGGATACGTTAGCCATATTTGAGGCTAAGATCAACTTAAACGGTTGTTAAGGATACGTTAGTCCAGTTTGGGACTAAAATCGACTTAACGGGATCGTTTAGATCCGACAAAAAAGCGTTTGGGCTCTATTGTTCCAGTTTAAGGACATGGGGGTCCATCTCCAGTTTAAGGACATGGGAGTCCATTGGTAGTTTAAGGACGCATAAGTCCATGGGTTTAAGGACCCCACAGTCCATATGGGTGTGTTTAAGGACGCATTAGTCCGTTAGTTTAAGGACGCATAAGTCCGTGGGTTTGAGGACCCCACAGTCCGTGTTGATGTGTGGTTGTCGGGACCCGTCACCTCTCTGAAGACGTTGAAAGATTACAACGACAAATATCAGAGGAGTTCAGAGATGTACCCTTGAACCAATGAGTTGGTTGAAAGAGCAGATGTGCTCAGTTCAAGATGATTTGAGGACTTATGGCCAGTTTGGGCTAAGTCCAATTATGTTTGAAATATTGGCCCTCTGTTGGCCCATTGAAGGAGAGGCTTTGCCTCTAGAAACTTAGCCAATTGGGCTAAAGCTAGTGTTAAACACTAAAGACCAACAGTGTTGAACACTGGGTATAAGATTAGCAGGTTAGTGTTAAACACTAAAAGATAATCAGTGTTAAACACTGGGAACAGAGTTTTCAAATTAGTGTTAAACATTAAGCAAATCAGTGTTAAACACTGCAAATAGAGTTTTCCAAACTAGTGTTAAACACTAAGAAAATCAGTGTTAAACACTGAGGACAAAGTCTTCATATTAGTGTTAAACACTAAGGAGAGAGGGGTCACGTGTGGACACGTGAGAGCGTCCTGATTCCCCTTATTTTATTCTGCAGGTAAGTGTTTAACACTTTAGTTCTGACGGCCATCACGTGCGAGCACGTGATGAAAGCCCATGCTCTGTGCGTTATACTGCTCATTAGGGGTCACGTGGTGACACGTGAGGGCGCCCCAGAGCTCTTTTCTATTCTTTGTGCTTCAGAGGTCACGTGGGGCACGTGAGGTGCCTGAGATTGGGCCGAAACTCCTTTCTTCGTTCTGCTATTAAGTGTTAAACACTTTCATTTTTATTTTAGAGCATCACGTGTTGGCACGTGATGGGGATCTATGCGCCAATTGTTAAAGCATTTGCTGAGGGGTCACGTGATAACACGTGAGAGCGCCCAAAGCTTTCATTCCCTTTGCTTTTTCTTTCTGCGTTTTGGGAGTCACGTGGGAGCACGTGAGGTGATGCTTCAAAGTTCTTTGCAGGGGATCTTTTTAAGGGTCACGTGGGGGCACGTGACCCTAGCTCTTTTCATGAACAGAGATCTTTTAAGAATTGAATTCTTTGTAGGGTTAAACCCTAATTATGATTTTGGAGGAATTAAATTCCTATCGTGAAAGAATTAAATTCTTATTTATGATGAAACCCTGATTTCTTTTTTAAAGGAATTAAATTCCCAGATCTGTAAAAGAATTAAATTCTTGATTAGGGTTAAACCCTAGTTTTGTTTTAGGAGGAATTAAATTCCTGAAAGTTTAGGAGAATTAAATTCTCAAAACTCAATTCCTCCTCTGTGTTTTAGATCTGCATGGCAGGATCTCAACCCAATGAGAATTAAATTCTCAGTTCATGGGGAGATGTGTACTTTGCAGATCCTCAACCAGAGAAAGAACTAAGTTCTTTTCTTTATGTAAGAGTTAAACTCTTTTGAGAATTAAATTCTCTTTTGAAGCCTCTTTTTTCTTACCTAGGGTTTTTCTTTTGCAGAGAATTAAATTCTCCTCTCTCCGTTTTTCTCTCCAAAAAAGTAGATCCCCTCTCTTCTCTTCTTGGCTCCTATTTATAGGAGAAGGAAAAGAATCAATTTGTTTAGGAAATCTCTCATTGAAAGATTTGATTTGATTGTTGAGAAATTTGATTTATATTTATCATTAATTCTGGGCCTTTAGATCATTCAGTAAATTTTATTCACCGTGGATTTTAAATCCAAAAGATATTCTATTTGTTATCTCGGTTAGATTTAGGGTGAATCTTTCCTTATTTGGGATTCTTCCATGAATTGGTGATTTTTAATCACCCTTGGATTTTTAATCCAACGGTTCCCCATGACCCTTTTCCATTTGGAAAGATTCAGAAACTTTTAGAATTCAATTCTATTAAATTATAAGGGTTTTAAAGCCAGTCACGTGCTGGCACGTGACCTTTGGTCACGTGTGAGCACGTGACCCCCAATTGGGTTCCTTTCTCAGCCGCTTATTTATGTTTCAGTTTTAACCATCACGTTTCAACACGTGACCATTGGTCACGTGTAAGCACGTGATACCTCGTTGAGGTATTTTCTGACTTTTAGAATTAAATTCCATTCATTATTTTAGAGGCTTTAAAAGCCCATCACGTGTCTGCACGTGACCCATGGTTACGTGTGAGCACGTGATGCCCCATTGGGGTCTTTTCTGAGTTTTTATTATATCTTTTGACTCCTCCAGTGGGTTCTTAAAGGCCCATCACGTGTGGACACGTGATGCCTCATAAGTTTTGATCCCGGATGAATTATGGGGCCCATAATATATCAAATCGAAGGGTTTTTCGAGATGCTTCCAATACTATCAGAATTTATCTGTTTCTCATTCGGGAGTTTGTCAAAAAACAGCCCGGAAGATACTGGTTCGCATTTCCTTAAGCATATCGCTGCCATTTGATACCTTGGACTCTTTGCGCAGAAATTTTTGGCGGGAACAAATGCCCCCCACTACTTTGCCCACGTAAGTATGTACGTGGGTGAAGTAGTGCAGAGTTATGCATAGCGTATGACCAGTTTTGGGTTGGTATATAACTTTCAGAATCTTGATCTGAGAAGATAACGAGCGGACACAAGCGTCGTCATTTATCATTAACTCAAATCTCGACTCTTAAGAGATATAGTTCCAAACTCTCAACTCCATGAGTCGCACCCTTGTATTTCTTTATTTCTTGCTCTGGCGTGGAGTAGTTTATACGTTCATGAGTAACTTCTTCACTTCAGTGGCATGTAGCTTTGGCAAGTGTGGCTCATAGATGGTCCATCTTAACCTTTTTGTAGGGCAGTGATGGCTTAGGAGACAGGGTTAGGATCTGCCACCTAAGACTTTTCAACTTTATGAGCCGTGAGGGTCTCATAAAGACTTTTCTCCCTACGGATCGAGAGGATCTCGTAGGTGTATTTTCTCCTTAAGGGTCGTGAGGACTCCTAAGTGTGTTTTCTCTCATAAGTCGTAAGGATCCTATAAGAGAATTTTCCCTCTTACGAGTCGAGAGGACCCGTAAGCGGTTGTTTCCCTCCTTGTCGAGATTCGACTTTGGAGAGTGAGACCTGTGGATGGTATGCAAGAGACCGTTTTGGGCCGACTTGCAGGGTCCCAGTGCTTAGGAAACAGGTTTTTTAATCCCTACTGCCTAAGGCTTTATCTCACGAGTCGAGACGAATCGAGAAGTTCTCGCAAAGACATCAATTTCCTCACGAGTCGAAACGGATCGAGCAGATCTCGCAAGAATATCCTAACGTCACAATTAACCTCTGCTCTTTACGACAGAAGTCCGTTAGGGTCTGTGGTACTTAGGGTTTTGGCCGTCGTACCGTCGCATGAGCTGATATATTCCTCGATAGGCACTCGTGCTGTTCGAGTAGCCCTGCGACTGCCGTGTCTCTGATCCCTTCGGGGGCTGGACAAGACGTCTTCAAGCAATCCTCCTTGGCAGTTTGACCGTCGGAAGAGCAAGCGCTAGGAATTTGCCATGCCACTTTTTACTTGAGGTTAGGCTCATTTTGGAGAGCCCCGATGAGTCATAACCACTCCGCGCTGGTGTGGGATGATCTCCGATAGTCTTTCAGGCTTTATATGACTTGCCGTTAAGACCCTGAAGCTAGGAATTTGGCATTTGCTTCGTTTTGTTGGCATTGCGTCCTCTGTATCGAGACGAATGTCGCGGTTGTCTCTAGGTTGCTGGTGAACCGTCGAGATTTGGAACTAGGGATTTTGTCGTGGCTCCTTTTGGTGATGTTGCGTCTGCTGTATCGAGACGAACGTCGAGGTGGTGACTACTACGCATTGGTTCGAGATGATCTCCGATTGCCTTTCGGGCTTTATATGACTTGCCGTTAAGACATTGAAGCTAGGAATTTGGCCTTCGCTTCATTTGCTTTGTCATGTGCGAATCCTGTTGGAGGAAGAACGCGGTCGTGACATATCGTCTGCTGTATCGAGACGAACGTCGAGGTGGTGACCACTCCACGCTGGTGTGGGATGATCTCTGATGGTCTTTCAGGCTTTATATGACTTGCCGTGAAGACGTTGAAGCTAGGAATTTGGCCTTCGCTTCGTTTGCTGGCATTGTGTCCTCTGTATCGAGACGAATGTCGCGGTTGTCTCTAGGTTGCTGGTGAACCGTCGAGGTCTAGAACCAGGGATTTTGCCGTGACTCCTTTCGGTGATGTTGCGTCTGCTGTGTCAAGACGAACGTCGAGGTGGTGACCACTCCATGTGGGATGATCTCCGGTGGTCTTTCAGGCTTTATATGACTTGCCGTTAAGACCCTGAAGCTAGGAATTTGGCCTTCGCTTCGTTTGCTGGCATCGCGTCTGCTGTATCGAGACGAATGTCGCGGTGGTGATCACTCCATGTTGGAGTGAGATGATCTCTGATTGTCTTTCCAGTTTTATATGACTTACCGTCAAGACCCTGAAGCTAGGAATTTGGCCTTTGCTTCGTTTGCTATGGCGCGTCCGAATCCTACTGTATCGAGACGAATGCCGCGGTGGTGATCACTCCATGTTGGTGTGAGATGATCTCTGATTGTCTTTCCGGTTTTATATGACTTACCGTCAAGACCCTGAAGCTAGGAATTTGGCCTTCGCTTCGTTTTCTTTGATGTGTCTGGATCCTGTTGGAGGAAGGACGCTGTAGTGACATTTCGTCTGCTGTATCGAGACGAATGTCATGGTGGTGACCACTCCATGTGGGATGATCTATGTTTGTCTTTCCGGTTTTATATGACTTACCGTCAAGACGTTGAAGCTAGGAATTTAGCCTTCGCTTCGTTTGCTTTGTCGCTTCCGAATCCTGCTGGGGGAAGAATGCTGGGGTGACATTTCATCTTCAAGACGTTGAAGCTAGGAATTTGGCTTTCGCTTCGTTTGCTGGTATCGCGTCTGCTGTATCGAGATGAATGTCGCGGTGGTGATCACTCCATGTTGGTGTGAGGACAAGGATCCGCTCTGGACATTTCCCACGGGGTCGAAGAGTGACGTTATCCGTGTTCCACGTGACCAGGAATTTTTCTCTAGATGCTTCACACGGGTTCACTGCCGCGTTAGGCGAGGACTAGGCTCCGCTCTGGATGCTTCGCACGGGTTCACTGCCGTGCTCTGCGAGGACCAGGATCCGCTCTGGACGTTTTCCACGGGGTCAAAGAGTGACGTTATCCGCGTTCCACGTAACCAGGAATTTTGCTGATTATATCCGCATTTCACGGAGTGGAGATTTGACTCTCGGTGATCTGTGTATCGCTGAGCCATAGAACTGGGAGTTGCCGCTGTTCCGCTTCGCTTGAAGTTGTGTCCGTTGTAATGAGACGAGTGTTGAGACGATCTCTAGGTTATTTGTGGCCCGTCGAGATTCGGCTTCTTCTTCTGATGAAACCTGGGGAGGAGGAGTATGATCCTTTTTTCGTTTGCGCCCCTGGATTGTATACAGGGATTGATGTAGCATCACCTGTAGGACAGAAATTTTATTTTTATTTTATTTCTTTTTCCGCGATGCTCTCTCATTTCAGCTTTTATATCGCGAAGGTCGCGATTGCCCTATCATTTCGGCTATTTTTCGCGGTGCCCAATCATTTCGGCTATATTTTTTATTTTTACTCGCTGCTTTTTATTGCGAGTTGCCCAATCATTTCGGCTGTTTTTGTATGCATACATTTTTACTTGCTAATTTTGTTGCAAGTTGCCCCATCATTTCGGCTATTTCATATGCATTTTTTTTTGGCTTGCTGATTTTTTTTTCGCGAGTAGGGGATTTGGGATCTGATACCAATCTTGGCATCAGCATCGCTGCGACTGGAATATTGCCAGGAGCGAATCATCATTTGCCGTAAAAGGACTTGGAATTTGATATCGGTTTAGGCATCAGCATCGCTACAACTGGGATATTGCCAGGAGCGAATCATCATTTGCCGTAAAAGGACTTGGAATTTGATACTAATTTAGGCATCAGCATCGCTACAACTGGGATATTGCCAGGAGCGAATCATCATTTGCCGTGAAAGGACTTGGAATTTGATACCGGTTTAGGCATCAGCATCGCTGCAACTGGGATATTGCCAGGAGCGAATCATCATTTGCCTCTGTCGATGTTGAACAAAGGTGGCTTAGTAAACAGGGTTAGGATCCTGTCGACTAAGGCTTTTGACTTCATGAGCCGTAAGGGTCTCATAAAGTGTTTCTCCCTACGAGTCGTGAGGATCTCGTAGGTGCGTTTTCTCCTTAGGAATCGTGAGGATTTCTAAGTGTGTGTTCTCTTATAAGTCGTAAGGATCTTACAAGAGTGTTTTCTCCATAGGGATCGTGAGGATTCCTAAGTGTATGTTCCCCTGTAAGTCGTAAGGATCTTACAAAAGGGTTTTCTCCTTATAAGTCGAGAGGACTTACAAGGGTTGTTCACCGTATGGACATATCCCCAGTCACGGGTGGGACTTGGTTAGGGAAATGTTTATTCGCGCCCGTGGATTGTATACAAGGGTCAGCATTGAGCCGCTTGTAGGGCCATATCGGAGGTTGTGGGGTTGCTTAAGAACAGGTTAAGGTTTCTGTAACTTAAGACTTTCAAATCTTATGAGCCGTGAGGGTCCCATAAGAGAGTTCTCCTTACGAGTCGTGAGGATCTCGCAAGTGTATTTTCTCGTTAGGAATCGTGAGGATCCCTAAGTGTGTTGCTCCCTTGTGAGTCGTAAGGATCTCACGCAGGTGGTTTCTCCTTACAAGGTCGAGAGGATCCTGTAAGCGTCTTTTAACGAGGTTGCGCCCTTTCGGGTTTTCACAAACACTCGCCGGTAGCCCTGCTGTTTTTACTCACGGAGCCCTTTCGGGTTTTCATCCGTGCCCATTTTGCTTGTAGGCATACCGTTTTTTTTATTCTTTTTTTTTATTCCTTTTTTTCTCTTTTTTTTTTCTTTTTTAAAACGAGGTCGCGCCCTTTCGGGTTTTCACGAACACTCGCCGGTAGCCCTACTGTTTTTACTCACGGAGCCCTTTCGGGTTTTCATCCGTGCCCATTTTGCTTGTGGACGTACCGTTTTTTTTACCACGTCAGCTTGAAGATGCTGCGGGTTGGGAGTAGTTTAGCGACGTTTCGGTCATTTGCAAGTTTTAGGACATTGCGGTCCGCCGTTAGTTTAAGGACGTTTCGGTCCGCCGTCGCCGTATTTGAGATGCGTCTCTAGTTTACTGACTTTTCGGTCTATGGGGATTTCCCTATGAATGAGCATGATGCCCCCGGCATATTCACCTTTTTCGGAGCATGTTGTTGTGGCGGGTTTACTTTCCACTTTTCGGGCAGCGCGAACTTGCCCTGTTGGTATTGGTCTTCAACCCAGTTTTTGAAGACGTAGCAATTTTCGAGTGGGTGACACATTACTCTATGGTAGGGACAATAGTTAGAATTGTTAACGTCACCTGGTTGCAATGGACGTTTCGGATCTGGCAGAGTGATGAGCCCGCTGCGCACTGCTAGCTCGAACAATCTCTTTATTTTATCTTTGGGAAACGAGTAAGGACGTTTCAACTTCTCATTGAGGTATCGCGGCTTGTTGTTTTGACGACAAAATGGTCTCGGGTTACTCGGCCGTTGTTGAGTGTCGGCAACAAAGGCCGTTTTTTCCTTTTCCTTTCTCATTTCGTTTGCTCCGTCGTTTGCGGGTCCGAGATTCTTTCCGGGTAGCGTGAGATTGTACGGCCGAACATTCTCATAACTCTCCAATTCTTTTGTTTTAGAAATGAATTCCTTGAAGAGAGGGTTGAGGGCGGCTTCTTCGTCAGAATCGCTTCCAAAGGTGAGAACTCGTGATCCCCCGGGCTCGTCCCTATGACAGTTGCCGGCAACTCTTTTATGCTCATTTGTCGTATTTTTTCGCTGTCTACGAGCTTCCCGCTTTATTCTATTGACGTGTTGTCTATGAGCGACATATCCTTGTCACCAACACTTAAAGAAGTTGCAGTCTTCAGTAGGATGTGCGATCCTTTAATGATATAAGCAGAAGTTAGGGTGTACGTCCGTTTCATCAAAATGTATACCACCAGGAGAATTTTCTCTGAAAGAGGGCGGCCTCATTCCCATTGATATGGCTTTGGCGAATCGTTTCCTTGTCTTGATCCTGCTTTCATTTGCGGCGGATGTACTTTGATCTGGTGGGAGTGTTTCGACCCTTCTGTCCAGTCGCCGGCGTTTGGCTTTCTCGAATATGGCCATCTCGCGTTCTCGATCAGCTTTGCTCTTAAGACGGGCTTCGTTCAGGAATGCGTCAATCATTTCGTCTGATGGTCCTAGAAGTTCTGGCTTAGGATCTGCCCCTAGTTTCTCTGTGTAAGGAGCGTCTTCGTCATCTATCAATGAGTGAGAGATCACATGACAACTTGCTACGTAGTCCTCAGATTCATCTGATGAGTCTTCTCCATCATTTTCGTCCTCGAGGACGTGGCTGAGGAACTCTTGGAGCGTGATTGGAATCCGCGCCTTCTGGTTATACTCTTTCAGCACGTCAATCTGTTTCTGCAAATCCGTGCGCTTGTCGCCGGGCTTCACGGGCTTCTTGGATTTCTTCTTGTTTTTCTTTGAAGATTTTGACGGCTGGGTGTGAGTGCTAGGGCCTTCACCATCGATCTTTAGAGTTGGGCACGGCTTCAGCATCCCTTCGACGATCTGGGGTTCCAGTGGATTTTTCCACCTGATTGCCGGGCACATTTGGAGATCCTTCAGCATTCTTTTAGTTTTGGTTGAAAGAGCAACCTCCCACGGAGCTTCTTCAATGAAAGAACAAGTTTCCCCCGGTGTGTCCGTCTTCTTTGGAGTGTGCGGCTGTGGTGGATTTACTTTCCACTTTTCAGATAGCGCGAACTTTCCTCGTAGGTACTGATCCTCGATCCACCCCTTAAAGACGAAACAATCCTCGATCGGGTGACTTACCGTTTGGTGGTAAGAGCAATAATTGGGATCGTTGACATCGCCTGGTTGCAACGGACGTTTTGGACTCGGCAGATTGATGAGTCTGTTATGCACTGCCAGCTCGAACAGTTTTCTCGTTTTATCCTGAGGAAACAAGTAAGGACGTCCCAGTCTCTCCTCGAGGGATGGTCGTTGTTCATATCAGAATATTGCATTTTATACCGCCCATTCTTACGCTCGTGTGTTTATAGGTAGGTGCTTTTAATCCGTGTTTGTTACATGTTTACAGATTACAGGTTTCCAGTCCAAATATTGTAAATCAAGACAAAATCTCCACAGTTACGTCAAAATACAGAACATCTGTCACAACAGATAAAAGCCGGGTTCCGGTCATCCATATCCGTCCAGTGCCGAGTACCGGTTCCAGATACAAGACATGTGACAGTGGTCATTCATGTCTGGGACAAGCACAGAGCACGAGGGAGGCTGCACAAGAATCAATGGGTGCGCGGAGCTCGAGGGAGAGAGAAGTCAAAAGTGAAAAAGATAATGCAATCTTGAACTAGGAATCTGAAGATATTCTGGAAGCAATTATCAGAAAATATGTGTACCAGACAACAGGGGACAGAAGACCAGGGATGTACACAGAAGACCACACCCTAACACCATTATAGGAGCGCGGATCCGCGGCCATAGGGGGGCATAGGCGGCGGATCCGCGGCTAGGTGGGGCCCTCTCTGCATCAACTTTTGGGGGTATTTTGGGTGTTTCATTTTATGTCTGCTGGTTGCCCTAGAACTCCATTCTTCTGCCTATAAATACAGCAGATCTGAGCCAAACCAAGGGAGCTTTTCTTTAGCCTCTTTTTTGTGTAGTTTTCTTCTTCTTTCTTCTTCTTCTTCATTCTTCCTCCATGAAATTGTAGTGAGAGCTTTTGAGTGGATGTTAATGAAGATGAGGGATTTTTATCTTTCTTGTTAGTTTGCTCCCCCTTGAGATTCTTGCTTTCTCTTGCTCATTCAACCTCTTCATTGAGCTTGAATGGTTAAGGGTTAGTTATTGATCTCAAGGGTCGTTTTTTCTCACGGGACTAGCACTTCATTTCACATGCGTTCTCTACCCTTCCCTTGATCTTGCAACCTCTTCATTGAGCTTGCAAGTTTAAGGGTTGGCTATTGATCACATGCTTGTCTTGAGTCCTAGTTTTGTATTCTTTTTATCGCTTTTTATTACTTGCAATTTATTTCCATGCACTTTAATTACTTGCAATTTATATTCATGCACTTAATTACTTGTATTCTTTTCTTTGTTCTTTTCTTTTTGTTCTCTTTTGTTCATTTTGTGAATGTTGTAATTATTGTTGTTGTTAAGAATCCATATGATATTGTAAGTTAACATTTCTTTGCTCTTTTCCTTTTCCCGTTATTTTCCATTGAACTCCGTCCAAACCATACGCAAGCGCTCCGTTAGGCACCCTACCCTGACAAGGTAACGGTGATTCCTAACTGCGACCGGTTGCGTTCGGTTTGGCCGGAGGCAAAAGCAAGAGACAAGAACAGAAGGACAAGGGTAAATAAGCCGGATTCCATGAATACCGCGCTTAAATCCCCTAATCCATGTTGTTGCCGATTGCTCGAGCTTCAATTGGTCAAGACTCGGCTCAAAGGTTTCGAGTACGGATTTCTTTAGCTTACAATCTCGTATTTTCTTCTTAACAACTTTATACTTGCAAATAAACACATAGGTTAGATCAAACAAACATACAGATTCTTTATTGACTCGTCTAAGACAAGAAGGTAAGATACCACCATCTCCCTGTGGACCGACCCGTGCTCAACCGGCTAGCTGCATAGCGACACCGTCCTGATCGCGGTAAACTTTAATTTTTTGAACATCCGACACGCCAAAAGCGTGCGATCAAATGGCGCCGTTGCCGGGGAGACGGTAGCGTATTTTCTTTCTTGTTATTCGGGTTAATATTCTTTTTGTATATATATATAAAAAAAAATTCTTTTTGTTTTTTTTTTGATAATTTTTGTGGGCAAGTGTGCAGATTTTTGCGTATTTGCAAACTGCAATTGTGGGGAGCAAAGTGTACATTCAAAGTTAAGGTGCTTACGAAGTACAGTGCCAAAGATCCGGGTAGTTTTACCCGCGCAAGCGAACCTTTCAAGCTTACCGGATTTGAATCAACGGGGGTTTCCTAACCCAAAACTTAACGGTACGTACTTTACTAACACCTTCTTCTCAAATCCGACGCATCCAATATACTATTCTTTGCAGGATTCTTTGCAAGTTCGCTAGCAAACGCTAAAAATTGACTAACCCGTATTTGTTGCAGCGCCGCGCTTAAACTAAAAAACGATTGTTTGATTCTTTATAAGAATTTTTGAATTGCGCATTGCATACATTAATACGGACTTAAGGGCAAGCGAACCCCACAACATACGGTAAAGGATTTCATCACCTTTTCCGTGGCCCACAAATCACGAACTTGAGCATAATGTTTACCCACACAAATTTTAAAAGAAACTAGACTTTAAGCCTTAAGGACTTCGCGCTCACTAGGAGAAGTTAACTGTGTTTAGAACCTCGCTTAACGGTATATTATTTACGGGGTGTCTAGGAAAGTGTTAACGGCGAAACCGCCAAAAGAGAAAGGGTTATTTAATTAAGGAACTTCGCGAAAGCGTTGGAAAACCTCCCCTTATCTCTGCACTTACCTGGCCTCGTGATCAGTGTATCTTGAGCCCGTTTCTCGACACAGTTTTACTTCGACAATCAAGTTCTGGAGCAGGTCTAGTTGACTTAGGTTAACCCTAGAACGATTAGGTGTGTGGTATTTTTGTGTCGTGATTATTTTTGTCCATATTCTTTTTGTGTATATTTCATTCTTTTGTCTATATAAAAAAAAATCACATTCTTTTTCCCCTCCTTTTCTCTATCTTTCTTTCTCTCTCTTCATATCATGGGTACTCCACCTCGCAAAACTCTTGCCGAACTTTGGTACCCACAACCAGACATTACTTCATACGGTTCTTGCTTTGGCCGAACATCGAACGACCCATCCATGCCCAAAATTTCGTTGAGAGATCGGATAGACGCGTCTAGGACGAACAACTGGACCCCGCAATCCACTTCGTATCAACCGTTTCAAACATTCACCCCTTCTTGTGTTGATACCCCTTTTGAAAGTCCAGTTGTAGCCACATGACCTATGTCTCTTGCTGAACGTATTGAACAATCTCGTAGCCGATCTTTCACTCCTTTCACCACTTCAAATTCTTGGGATCAACAATTCCATTCACCTTCCTATCCAGATGTTGATCCTGCTCCTGTCCAGCCATTCAATTCCTACCAACCCTACCCTACTTTTACACCTTCCCTAGACATTGTATCAGAACCGCCATTTGAGAGTTTTCAGTATCCAAACAACTTTGAATCTTTTACTGAAACCCCTTCACAACCAATGTCTAGTCTAGAACAGTCCTTGGAAGACTTTAGGGTAGCGTCAAGCCAACAGATGATGGAATTGAATGCGTCCATGGCCGCTCTCATACAACCAACTGACCCGATAGCTAGTTTCCAACTAGCTCCAACTTTTTCAATGTATGATGAGGCGGCAGGACAGGCTGTGAATTTGAGTGGAGTGAGTGAGATGTACCCCCTTCCAAATCAAACCTACCCGTCCCAAATTGAATCCCACAACTCCTGTTTTGAAAATCTATCGAGTGTCCCAAATGAATTATCAGTTGAAGATAGAATGTTTAATGAGTTGTGCGACTTCGTAGTGTTTGATTTGCCCGATTGTGAAGGGTCTCTTCCAAGTGAAACCGATCCCAAACCTTCTGACCTCTACACCTCCACTCTAGAACCTGAATTGATTGAAATCCATGCTTTTGATGAGGTGTCTGAGAATATTGATTTTCACTTGATCGAGAATATTGACGCTGGGAACATTTTGGATGATGAACCAGTAGATTTGGCTAAGGTTGTCTCTTCAAATCATCATCCCGAGTCTTTAACTGTTTTTCCCGAACTTCATATGCGTCTTGATATTAATGATAAAGGCATGGATGAGATAAATTTTGAGGAGAATATTGAGGATAGTTTTGAGGATGAAACAGTTTTAATTGATGAGTCGGATTTTCCAATTCATCCTGTTCCTTTCATTGACTGTGTGCACCCTCCCGAAACCCTAACCGATGCCCCTCCTCGATCACTTCCCTCCATCCTTTCCATCGTTCCGACCTTGCTAGAACCCGTCTCACTTACATTTCATATGTCTGGTTTACCAAGTTCGGCGTACCCATGGTTTCTTACGAATCTTGAGGGATTCGACCCAATTTCTCGACGAGTAAATATATTAGCACTATCACTTTTCACACATCGCTCATCATAAATTGTGCTAATCTATTTACTCCATTTGCACCCTCAAGTTCGTATTCCACTTCTTTTTCCCTTCCGCCATTCTTCTTCCTCTCATATACCGAGACCATATCCCGCTTCTCTCCGCATATGGTCTTGCGTATTCTCCATCTCTTTTCTCTACGCCTTCTTCCACCAACCGGTACATTATAGCGATAAAATCTTTGAATGGTTGGTGTTAACTTTTAGCCTGTGTAAGGCCTTGTATAGATGGATACTGTTCTCTTTCCCCCCTAATCCTGAATTTCAACGCTTAACAGTGGAAACACTGTTTTACTTAAGTTTGGGGGGGACACCTTTTTTGTATATATTTTTTGTTTTCTTTGTTGTATATAATTTGTTTTTAGGGAGCGCCGGCAATTTTGACCCTCTTGGTATAGCCTGACAGTGAGGGCACTGTCAAGTTTAAGTTTGGGGGTGTGCTCGGTAAGCTTTCTTCCTTCGCATTCATTTGTATATTTTGCATTTGCATACCTTATTAAAAACCCACAAAAATCGAAAAATTTCCAAAAATTATAAAAACTTTTTGTCAAGTTAGATTGTGGAAGAACTCTGATTCAACATTCGACGGTTTTTGTTTGAAAAAATAGGAATAACTAAATCTTATGTTTAGATTTTGAAAACCTGAAAGATAACTCTCCTTTGAAGTTAACTATGGCTGATATACGTCTTTACATCACACTACACGTGTCGTGAATTTTGGGAATTAGATGACAAGTCTTTCATGTTTAAACTTTTAAACAGATAAATGATTTTCTGAGGATCAAATAGGTTTGTTCTGAAATAAGTAATGTCAAGAATAGTTTATGAAGTAAAGCGAATATGAAGGAATGTTATTGATGCCGTAATTGGAGCTAAGTCTGAAAAATAACCCATCGGAAACTTGATTGGAATGATTACACACCATACCCACTAAACACGTCTTTTATCCAAAAAAAAATATTTGAACTGCCGGTTATATCTCCGTTCGTATTAAATCATCTGATTTTCACGACAAACTGTCTTTTGTTTTTGGACCTAGGTAACTTGAGAAATTAAGTCCGCTGGGGTGTTTTCTACACCTAATGCCCTAAAACCAACTGGTTTGGGTGCATTGGCCCAAAGCTCGCTAAGAAGCCTAGAAAGTCCAGTTTTAAAACAAAGTCAAGCAAGTGTTCTCTCCGAGTTAAAATTCCTAACGGTTCTTTGTGTGAGAATAATCTTGATAAAAGACAGGCTTTTATAAAAATTTTAACGGAAATATGAAGGTTTTATTCTATGATAAAGACTATTGCACGTTCACAGAGGTGTGTATGAAATGAAAACAAGAAAAAGGTGGAGTGAAAAATACGACTTAGTTTCCGTTAAGGAAGATAGAAATTCTGAAGTTGAAACCTTACTGGAAAACGAAACTTGAAAAATGCTTAACTCTTTATAAAACTTATGTGATCCTTTTAAAATTGTTATCTGGGCTTTATTGTGCGACATGATGACTTTAATCGACCTTTCTGGAACTTAACGGCACTATTTGCACTACACGTAAAGACATATAAAACCTGTAGTTAAATAAGAAGCGAGGTGTGAAAACTAAAGGTTCGATAGTCTAGACTTAGGATAATAGATTTGTTATTTTCTGAAACAAAACTTTAGGGTTTGAATCATAGTTATTTTGCAAAACTAGCTTGACCGGATTTTGTGGGTGTAATCCGCTGAAAACCCTCAGGAGACAACACTCCTCCTACTAGGGACACCTAGAGGTTTAACGGCTTGTTGCACACGCTCAGTGCAATCGCGTTCCCTGCGAAAGTGCGGTTATCATTTTATTTTTGTGAATAATTGGTTTTGCTCGGGACGAGCAAAGGTTAAGTTTGGGGGTATTTGTTCATATCAGAATATTGCATTTTATACCGCCCATCAAGGCCTGGAAGGTGGTCGGCTTGAAGAACATCATGAATTGGGAGATAGTTGCTTGAGGGTCGAGAGTACCGACGAACATGCCCATGGCAGGAGCTTCTTCTATGCGTTGTTCGCATCTCGACCATAGGTTCCGCCACCGGATGGCATATTGCACCCACGTCTCTCCCGGCTTCACTCTGGCGTTGATCAATGCCGTGATCGGGGTGAGCTCGCTAGCACTTGCAAATCTCTGTGTAAACAGCAGCTCCATCTCTGCAAATGTTTTGACAGAGTCGTTGGGAAGCTCCGAGTACCATTCAAAGGCCGTTTCTGCTAAGCTGCCGACGAATTGGCGAAGCAACAGTTTGTTGTCGCCTCCAGTGTTGCCGCATAAGGCTGTGAATTGAGCGACGTACTGATGCGAATTTCCCGTCCCCTTGTATACATGGAACTTAGGGATTGTATATCCCGGCGGGTAACTGATTTGGTCATACCAGCTCGGATAGGGCCGTCCGGTTCTGAAGACTTGGTTGGCCGCTTCATTCGCCTGGTGAGCTCGTATTTGCTGAGCTATATAGTCGTCCATTGCGGCCTTGGAAATTGTCTCCTTCTTGGCTGCTGAAAGAGCCGGCGGAGGATTAGATGTCTCCTCTTTATCGTCTTCAATAATGATCGGAGGTTCTTCAGCTGGAGGGTCCGGCTGTAACATCATCCCTACCATATCTTGGAAGAGGAGCGCCATTAGTTTTATGTCCGCCGCTTGCTCCGCGGCTTCTTTGTCTTTCTTTTCGAGGACTCTGCGTAAGAAGTCAGAGTCGGTTTCTTGTTCGTGACGCTGTTCTGATGATGCCTCCGGGCTTTCTTTTGTCCCGGTGAGTGCGGCCATTGTAGTCATCATCTCCTAAAGCTTCTGTTGCTGCTCCTGGGCTTTCGTCACTGATTGGGTGAGCGGTCGGTGACCCGTCGAAGCACGGCTTTCCTCCTTTCCAGAAGCCATATAAACAGTGTGCACCACCATTCCCCCAGACTTGGGGTGTTTGTGCTCAGCGCATTTACGGCTCGCCATGTTCACAGGGGTTTTCTGCGGCCTCCCTTTCTTTTGAGTGGTTGAAATTGTGGGGGCCGTTGTAGTGGGCACCCAAGTAGCCGTTGTTTTTTGCGGCTTGACGGAGTAATCCTTCTCCCGCCGAACCTTCATCTTTTTCTGTCGGCGGAGATAGTTTTCAGCAATCATCAAGTCTTGGACCCGTCGCCAGACCTTATAAATCTTGGAGGATAGCCATTGAGAGGGCTACTCCGGCTTTGCATCTGTAATACCCCCCGCAGGTGGAGGAGATCTTTTTAGCATGGCAGTCGGAGAGTTCTTGCGTACCCCCCTTAGCGGTTCAAAGCTGTTTCCAGTTGGAACAGCGGCATTGATTTCCACCATCGGAGCTGGCGGAGTTATCCCAGAGGGGGAGTTGCCCCCAGCCTTCCTTACCCGGCACCAGTAACGACGGCGAGCATGTCGAGCGGACGGCGTTGGTTCAGCAATAGGGATGGCTTTGTCTTGCCCCCTGTCCATTTGAAGCGCTGCTGGTGTCAGTCTCTTAAAGACTGACGTCTTTTGAGTAGCGGTATCCAATCTGTCAAAGACAGACCTTCGAGCAGGAACGGGAGCCGGAATAGTCAGTCTTGTGAAGATCGACCCATTGGCAGGAGAAGCCGCCTTGACGACTTCAGGAGCAGGGATGGCTATCCTTTTCGGAACAACCTTTTCTGGTATTGCAGGCTTCTTCATGGGCTCACATGAGTTTTGGCCCAGTTTGCTGAAAGCTGAGGCATTGGGCTTGGGCGACCCGTTGAGAGAGGCCGCAATAGTTGTAAGCCGATCGAAGACCGACTTCTTCGGAGCTTATTGCGATGGTAATGGGGCATTGAAGCTCATTGGTGGGATCATGGTTCCGAAGAATAGTCCATCGGTTGGGTGATCCATAGTCCAATTTGGGACTAAAGTCTGTTTGAAGGTTTAAGGATACGTTAGCCATATTTGAGGCTAAGATCAACTTAAACGGTTGTTAAGGATACGTTAGTCCAGTTTGGGACTAAGATCGACTTAACGGGATCGTTTAGATACGACAAAAGAGCGTTTGGGCTCTATTGTTCCAGTTTAGGGACATGGGGGTCCATCTCCAGTTTAAGGACATGGGGGTCCATTGGTAGTTTAAGGACGCATAAGTCCATGGGTTTAAGGACCCCACAGTCCATATGGGTGTGTTTAAGGACGCATTAGTCCGTTAGTTTAAGGACGCATAAGTCCGTGGGTTTGAGGACCCCACAGTCCGTGTTGATGTGTGGTTGTCGGGACCCGTCACCTCTCTGAAGACGTTGAAAGATTACAACGACAAATATCAGAGGAGTTCAGAGATGTACCCTTGAACCAATGAGTTGGTTGAAAGAGCAGATGTGCTCAGTTCAAGATGATTTGAGGACTTATGGCCAGTTTGGGCTAAGTCCAATTATGTTTGAAATATTGGCCCTCTGTTGGCCCATTGAAGGAAAGGCTTTGCCTCTAGAAACTTAGCCAATTGGGCTAAAGCTAGTGTTAAACACTAAAGACCAACAGTGTTGAACACTGGGTAAAAGATTAGCAGGTTAGTGTTAAACACTAAAAGATAATCAGTGTTAAACACTGGGAACAGAGTTTTCAAATTAGTGTTAAACATTAAGCAAATCAGTGTTAAACATTAAGCAAATCAGTGTTAAACACTGCAAATAGAGTTTTCCAAACTAGTGTTAAACACTAAGAAAATCAGTGTTAAACACTGAGGACAAAGTCTTCAGATTAGTGTTAAACACTAAGGAGAGAGGGGTCACGTGTAGACACGTGAGAGCGCCCTGATTCCCCTTATTTTATTCTGCAGGTAAGTGTTTAACACTTTAGTTCTGACGGCCATCACGTGCGAGCACGTGATGAAAGCCCATGCTCTGTGCGTTATACTGCTCATTAGGGGTCACGTGGTGACACGTGAGGGCGCCCCAGAGCTCTTTTCTATTCTTTGTGCTTCAGAGGTCACGTGGGGCACGTGAGGTGCCTGAGATTGGGCCGAAACTCCTTTCTTCGTTCTGCTATTAAGTGTTAAACACTTTCATTTTTATTTTAGAGCATCACGTGTTGGCACGTGATGGGGATCTATGCGCCAATTGTTAAAGCATTTGCTGAGGGGTCACGTGATAACACGTGAGAGCGCCCAAAGCTTTCATTCCCTTTGCTTTTTCTTTCTGCGTTTTGGGAGTCACGTGGGAGCACGTGAGGTGATGCTTCAAAGTTCTTTGCAGGGGATCTTTTCAAGGGTCACGTGGAGGCACGTGACCCTAGCTCTTTTCATGAACAGAGATCTTTTAAGAATTGAATTCTTTGTAGGGTTAAACCCTAATTATGATTTTGGAGGAATTAAATTCCTATCGTGAAAGAATTAAATTCTTATTTATGATGAAACCCTGATTTCTTTTTTAAAGGAATTAAATTCCCAGATCTGTAAAAGAATTAAATTCTTGATTAGGGTTAAACCCTAGTTTTGTTTTAGGAGGAATTAAATTCCTGAAAGTTTGGGAGAATTAAATTCTCAAAACTCAATTCCTCCTCTGTGTTTTAGATCTGCATGGCAGGATCTCAACCCAATGAGAATTAAATTCTCAGTTCATGGGGAGATGTATACTTTGCAGATCCTCAACCAGAGAAAGAACTAAGTTTTTTCTTTATGTAAGAGTTAAACTCTTTTGAGAATTAAATTCTCTTTTGAAGCCTCTTTTTTCTTACCTAGGGTTTTTCTTTTGCAGAGAATTAAATTCTCTTCTCTCTGTTTTTCTCTCCAAAAAAGTAGATCCCCTCTCTTCTCTTCTTGGCTCCTATTTATAGGAGAAGGAAAAGAATCAATTTGTTTAGCAAATCTCTCATTGAAAGATTTGATTTGATTGTTGAGAAATTTGATTTATATTTATCATTAATTCTGGGCCTTTAGATCATTCAGTAAATTTTATTCACCGTGGATTTTAAATCCAAAAGATATTCTATTTGTTATCTCGGTTAGATTTAGGGGGAATCTTTCCTTATTTGGGATTCTTCCATGAATTGGTGATTTTTAATCACCCTTGGATTTTTAATCCAACGGTTCCCCATGACCCTTTTCCATTTGGAAAGATTCAGAAACTTTTAGAATTCAATTCTATTAAATTATAAGGGTTTTAAAGCCAGTCACGTGCTGGCACGTGACCTTTGGTCACATGTGAGCACGTGACCCCCAATTGGGTTCCTTTCTCAGCCGCTTATTTATGTTTCAGTTTTAACCATCACGTGTCAACACGTGACCATTGGTCACGTGTAAGCACGTGATACCTCGTTGAGGTATTTTCTGACTTTTAGAATTAAATTCCATTCATTATTTTAGAGGCTTTAAAAGCCCATCACGTGTCTGCACGTGACCCATGGTTACGTGTGAGCACGTGATGCCCCATTGGGGTCTTTTCTGAGTTTTTATTATATCTTTTGACTCCTCCAGTGGGTTCTTAAAGGCCCATCACGTGTGGACACGTGATGCCTCATAAGTTTTGATCCCGGATGAATTATGGGGCCCATAATATATCAAATCGAAGGGTTTTTCGAGATGCTTCCAATACTATCAGAATTTATCTGTTTCTCATTCGGGAGTTTGTCAAAAAACAGCCCGGAAGATACTGGTTCGCATTTCCTTAAGCATATCGCTGCCATTTGATACCTTGGACTCTTTGCGCAGAAATTTTTGGCGGGAACAGACGACACATACATCACGAGAAAACCGCAACTTTGTTTTAAAAATAATAAATATAAGCTTTTGTTAAATTCTTGCGGTTTTCCCCAAAATCCAGAAATCACAGCAATACTAAAATCCTCAAGAAAATCATAATACCCAACATGTTTTATATGATAAATGTCTGTGATATCAAGGTATGCGATGTGATTTGCGGCTAGAATCTATGTAAGTATGAAGATGATGCGAGGTATATACATGCTATGCGATTTCATATATCGTATATAATGCAAATGGTGATACTAAACGAAACAGGTCCTACAGTGCTCGTGGCATGGCAATTACCAAAGGCGTGTGTGTCACATGAATAGTGCGCGTGCAACAGGAGCCAATGGTAATGGTGTTCGTGTTCTACGAAGTGATATCGCACATGTGTGTATGAATATCCTATGCAAATCTTACAGACGAAAAGCTATGTATGAAATGTGAATGAGGGGGGTTAGCTAACTAACAATGCATATGTAGCAAGAAATAAGGTAATTCTAACTAGGGGTCACCTCGCGCCATCCAGACGATTTCCCCATAGATGAATACATCTACTCACCTGAATGCCTCGCTAATCCGATCCGACCACCGCCTTGCCTTTGCGCGCTGCGTCCGATATTTCCGCGACCGATCCTAGAATTGCATAACACACAATATAAGATTACAGATTCCTGAAATGACGCAACCCACAATATGAAAAGATCGACGCTCTCGAATTTATCACAACGTGCACTTGGTGCGTGGAAAACACACAAAAACCGTTAAAACCTTAACTAAAATCGCCGTTTCGGGGCAATTGTCAAAACTAAAACCCGACTAGACAAAACTCCGCATTCACACACCCTATTAGTCGTAAAAGATGCTAATTATATCGCCAACATAACACAATTAGATCACCTCCTAAAATTTTAGAAAAACAAGTAACCAATTAGCATACCGATTTCGATGCAAATATCGCGAATTAACGATATCGCGATCACAAACCAACTCCAACATCCAATTCAAACTACTAGATGCCCACAACACAAATTTAACCCAATTAAATTTGTATTTATCACTAATTTAATGTATTTTTAAAAGCTTAAAATAATATTAAAAATAATTAATTACGAAAAAAAATTTATTTAACTAGAAAATTTTAGGTGACATTTTAGTGACCAATTTATAGTAATATCTTATTTAAATTTTGTGTAATTAGGTCTATAATGAAAAATACCTATTTTGACTTTTTACGGAAAAAGCTGCTAATTCAGCCGATTACCGAAAAACTGCCTAAACGATTTTCGAAGCGTTACAATATATTGGGAACTCGTTGATTCGTTCGGATAGATTAACTTCGTTTAAGTTTTTCCGGGTAATTTAGAACCTGTTAAAAGGTTCGAACGGATATCAATAACTCACTTTTCCCCTGTCGGAAAACTTTCAAGTGTTGGATTTTTCCTGAGTTTAAAACTTTCAGAAAATCATGCAAGCGAATCTGTGGACCTTCTAGAAGAACGTAACCTTAACTCGATAATGTGACCGTCAAAACCGCCACTGAACCGTATAGTTTGTGGTAGTTTAGCGTTGCCACATGTGAGGCGTTGGTTTGACCCTTCTACGGCCGGTTCATAGCGGCTGTGACATGATCTGGGACTTTTTGAACTCCACTCAAGTGTTGAGCTGTTTGGGAAATCTTGGGTGTTCGTTTATTCGATCGAAAAGTTTAACATTGTCTATTTATCTGGAATGTGATACAATTTTTGGAATCCACAAGTAGTTATGAGATAACTAATTTGAATGTTATAAATCTAGCACTTTGGTCTCAGTTGATCGGTTGCCACGGGATTTTGATGCGATCAAAAGTCCGTTGCAATCACGTAGCGTACGCGGATACTCGCCGGGTAAACTTAATAGATAGCCATGCCCCATAGCCTCTGTTAGTTATGTATATGCCCTAGAGGCCATTGTTGTACATATGATGTATATTATAATGGATGCTTGGTTATATATAGAGATGACTTTCTTGCTCGTCATGATAGTATGCTATTTGGTTTCACTTTATCTTAACATGTTGACTTGTACTGGTTTACTGTTTTACTCTCACATGTTGATAAAGCCCTTAGGATCTGTACTCGACTACTGGGACTATGATGAGATCATACTAGTGGGGCCGCGGTAGTCGATGAGTACATCCTATAACTGTTCCTAGTCGAGGGTATATCGAGACAGGGCATCGATACACCAGAGTAGACTAGCGTATACGCATCTTGACCCATATGATGGGCGATGGATGATCCCATATCCATCGGTGTTTTGACATCAGAGATGGTGTACGGGTGCTCAGTGGAGACTGGGTACACTGGACGGACTCGCCGAGAACTCCCAGATGGTGATATACCACACGTCAGATGGCAGTTCTCCGGTGACACAGGTACAGGGTAGTCTGAAGACCCGAGATCGTCATAGAGTCTTGTGTGATTCCCACTGTGCTTTGATTTCCACCTTACCACGTCCAAGAGGGCGTGCAAAACGGTGGCTTTTGGGTACAGTCCCGAATCACATGGAGGCAATGAGCGATAGGAGGGGATTCGTCTCTCCCGGTATAGGGAGTTGATGTTGTGCTGTGTTCGATTGGCTATAACTGGAAGTCCCTGGCCAGGGCTGATATAGAGATTTACTGGTAAGTGTTACTAGTAGTTTCTCGACCCGTTATGAGCCATACATCGACACGACTTATCGGTTACTGGGGTCTGACGTATACCACCCCTAGACTTGATATGCGACATATCAGACGAACAGACCGGACTGTACGGGAGTGTTACTGGTTGGATTCACAGGAGAACGCACAGGCTAGCTTGTTGATCTTCTGATCGCTCAATACCTGGGTGGCTGTTACGTTTAGCTGAACGCTTGCAGCTTGTGGGTGTTTGATATGATCATCACCTGCTACCGGCGTATTGACGATTCTTTAGAGTCCTACACAGAGGTTTCTTGGCTCAGGCGAAACAGAGTAGTGGCACATATGTGATATGCGCAGGAGCGAGAATAATGCGATATGGGATACCGTATTAGATTCTCGCGATATATGGATATGAACCAGGTCATCGGATCAAGTGTTGATTCGATGAATCGGTACATGATATATTAGTCGGTTATATTCGATATAGCCGGATCGTCGGATCAAGTGTTGATTCGATGATTTAATATATAATAATATATATGATATATTATTATATTAACTAATATTGGCTTACTTTATTATTTCATTTTCTCAGTGGATGATACATTGATATATATGCGATATATGTTAATTGTATTATTTTCTTTTGTTGCAAATATATAATATATATGTGATATATATTATTGTGACATGATATGATTAATTGTTAAACATGTTTAAGGATGATTAATTGAGGTTAGGGTTTGATTGGGTTTAGTTGCTTCAAGTTCTTTCTAGAAGCAATTTTCTTTTGTCATTTGTAAAGATATTTTGGATGACACATTTTTTAACTTAACCAAACCCTAACCCTAGTTGTTTCTCTACACATTCTCATCCATTCATCCTTGACCATGGTTAATAATTAAATCATATGTTTATATTTCTATTCATCACAAAAGAAAATGGATTATCATTATTCTTTTTCCATTATCATCTTCTTCTTCTTCTCTCTTGAAGAAGCTCTCTTGATTTTCTTAAGTGATGATAAAATATGAGAAAATGATATAGAAAGAAAGCAAAATCACTACTCTCTCATCCTCATCTCATCTAGCCCTTGGGATTAGGGTGTTCTTCTCTTTAGAGTGAGATAGCTTGAGTTCTTCGAAACCTCGACGTAGATCATCGGAGATTTGGATTACGACGAGCTAGAATGGATCGTTCGAGTCGTGGAGCCTCTCATGAGTCCGGGAGATCGTGGATCGCGGCAAAGGGACTTCTACTCGGAGCTTGTGAAGTGAAGGAGCGGACTACAAAGGTTGTAATCCCTCACACTTAGATAAATGTTATCTATTTACATGTTAAACCCTAATAATCTAGCAAAGATCCCGGCTTTGGGTTGTTCGGCACGTCTAAAATTTAATCCGGGCATGTTTGATGCCTTAAGAACCTTCACAAGAGTGCCTAGGAACCCTACAGCCTCGACCAAGTGACTGTAGGAGAACCCCGCCGCCAAAAGCATCCGTTCGGGTGCTCGCGGCAGCGATGTTCCGCCTTAGTGTACTTCGTCGTCGGCATCGGGGGTGCGGCCATCTACTAAAGTTTCCGACGAGCATTCGATCAAGATGTCGGGAATCTTGTTGAATTGCCCAACTCAATATTGAAAAGAGTTTTCGATATTGAGACTAAAATGCGGGATTTATAATTGTTAGGCATGCGATGTCTAAGGAATTCATTTGGTTAGGCATGCGATGTCTAAGGAGGTTGTGGATTCCAACTGTTGTAGTTTTACACTTTCTTTTCTGTGACCGTAAGTGTAATATGTGGTGTATCGCCGGTTTCGTTGCTATACATCAACGACAATTGGGATACGCATATTTACTTACGTTGATGACATGTGATGTTATATGTCGCTGTGATATGTTATATTGGATCATCGCGTTTTGAATAGCAGGGGGTTTTATGTGAGATGAGAGTTTTTCATTTTTATTCATGTAAAATTCATTGCATGTAATATTCTTTTATTGGGGCACTTCCGGGTTGAGGATGATGTCACCATTGTATATTATTTACTTTTCCACATTAGGATAGACCCAAGGCGGGGAGCACAAGTAACCGGGTTCTAAGGTCCAATGGGAGACCATCTTGAGGAGTCGAGACCGGGTCTCCTAACTCTAGAATTGGTAGGGTTGCTTGCCGCTCTCGTAGGGATCTAGGGGTGTGGGATTGGCTATTCATCGCGACCGTGGAATCCGTATTTTATACATGCTCGCATTAAAACACGGACCTCCTAATATATCCAATATTTCATATATGTTCTTCTGCTGCAATGTTCTGTGATGAGATCATATTACTGCCTGATACGAATGTTTATATTACATATATGAGATATATATTGTATATTGTTGATTTCGTTTCAAATGTGATGCTTGTGAAGCATAATAAAATGGGACTTCATTAATGAGATTAATGAAATAAAAGAAGGCTAAAGATGTTGTAGAAACTTGTTTCGAAAACTGGTAGCTCTAGTCTTGCTTTGCACAGTGGTATTCCTTATAGAATATCCAGCACCTTATTCGATAAGGAAAGAGCCGAGATCCCTTCACCGGGAGTGACCTCTTTAGCAAAACTAGCAGATGCTACATATTCGGTTTGTCTTTTGATTACTTTGTATAGTTCTTAATTTGCACAGCGGTATTCCTTGTAGAATATCCAGCACCTTATTCGATAAGGAAAGAGCCGGGATCCCTTCACCGGGAGTGACCTCTTTAGCAAAACTAGTAAAAACCTCAAAAACACTTCTTTTCAAAAATCACTCGATTCTACAACGATATCGAGTTCATTACGCAAAAGGTTTTCTTAAAAAACTGTCGTAGCCCTCCGTCATTTTAGGAAGTAGAGTACTTAGTATTCGTGCTGCGTATGTCGACTATAGTTGAAGCGTAGTGTATGGTAGCTAAGTGATGTCTTCCTACACAGCATATTATGCGATTAATTAGGACAGTCATGTGATTATGTCAACTATAGTTGAGGGTCATATGGGTGGGTCTAATTAATCATAAAATGACGGGTAGAACTTGACTAGTGCTTATGATATGTTGACCATAGTTAAGGTCATAAGTACTAGGGGCAAAATATTATCAGGAATTTCAAGTGTTGAAATTTACAATGAGATTGCATACCTTCTATGAGATAGTTGGATCCCGATACCCACTGCGAGTAAGAGTTACTCCTGGGAGAGTTTTACACATTACAATTAGCCGATCGAGTAGGTGTCTAGAAAGGTGTTAACGGGGTTATGCCCCTGGGAAAATGAGATTTATTTTAATTAGGTCCGTGCGAAAGCACAGGGAACCTCCCTCAAAGTACCGACCTGCGCTTCACTGACTTGACGAGGCGAGGTGCGCCCTCAATCGGCGGGAACTGGCCTGGCTGAAAGATTGGCGAATTTGTAGAGTATAATTAATCTCGGCTAGTCTTACCTTTTAGGGTTTGAAGAAAGATTTGACTAAAACAGTGGGAGACATCCTGATTAGATATATTAATAACCAATCTAATCTTGCAAGAGCATACGCTGAGTGTTTTCTTCTCTCTCTCTCCAGGTAGCGACCATGTCACGCCTTAATCAAGATAATAATACGGATGTATTGACCGAACCCGCTTATTATACTGCGCTAGGGAACGTTGGTCCCGCTCCAACTTATAATTGTTATAAGACCGAGCAGGAAATAGGGGATTACCAGAATTCCTTTGCCGCCCAAACGAAGAAAGTGCATGCTGATGCATCTTCTTCGGGTGTGTTCATTACCGAGAAATGTTTCGCAGTATCCTCTACGTCCTGGGTATATGATACCGGATCAGGATCCCAGATATGGAATATCTTACATAGGCTGCAGATAGGTAGAGAACTGAGAACGGGTGATAATTTTCAAAAGTTGGAAACGGTGCAATTGTTGCAAGCCAAGCAGTTGGCAGTTATCACCCTGTATTACCAAATACATTGATTCGGAACGAATGTTATTAGATACCGAACCTGATATACAACATCATATCAATCTCTTTATTTAATAAAGAAGGATATAATTTTGTATTGATGGATAATATTTTGAACATTTCTTATATCGAGAGTTGATCGGTTCAGGCACGTTATCTAAAAGCATAGATGTTCTAAATCAAACCACAGTTCTTAACGTACAAAACACACACAAGAGGAAGAGTTCAGAAATGAACGAATCCTTCTTGAAGCATTGTAGACTAGGTCATATCGATGCGACCCGACTAGCTAAAGTTACATAAAGATGCATATTTAAATAAGTTTGAATTTACATCTTGTTAAACTTGCCGATCATGTCACAAAGATAAGATGACCATAACTCCGTTTATTGGAAACAGAGAAAGAGTTACTGAACTCTTGGGATTGATACATGCTGATGTATGAAAGTCCCCTGTCTACATATACCAGGACCGGTTTTTTGTACTTCATTACATTCACTGATGATCTCTCAAGATTCAGACATATGTTCCTGTTGAAACACAAGTCCGAACATTTTGAGATATTCACAGAATATAAGTTAGAAGTAAAGAACCAAAAATGGGTAAAAGTATTATGTCCTTTGATGAGATCAAGGTGAAGAATACTTGAGCACAGAATTCCTGGACTATTCTAAAGGAGAATGAGATTCTCTCTCAGCATTACTCCTCCGGATATACCACAGCACGTCGGTGTATCAGGGTGGAGCAATCACACCCTATGTGATATGGTGTGCTCTATAATGAGTACTACTGAGTTGCCTATTTTCTTTTGGGGTTATGCACTTGAGAAGTTGCATACCTATTGAATAGGGTTCCAACCAAATCAGATGCCTACCACTCCATATGTGATATGGTATGGGAAGAGCCTATCTATTAAGGAAGTTAAGATTTGGGGTTGTCTGGCCTATGTTAAAAGCAAAATCCGGACAAGCTCGAGAAAAGGTCAGTTCTCTGGAAGTTTATTGGATATCCCAAGCATTCGCAAGGGAATATCTTCTACCAAACTGAGAAACAAAAGATGTTTGATTCTCAGCATGCCCCCTTTGGAAAGGGAATTTCTTGTGAAGAAATTAGTGGTCATGAGGTAGAACTGGAAGGAATTCCAGCTATACAAACTGCAGCTGATGATTTGGTAGAACCAGAGGATTCAATAGTTTCCAACGAACCTTAACCTCTCCGCCGATCTAGTAGGGTTCCTCATCCACCTGAGAGATACTTCGGTTTTCTTTATGACAGTGGGAGCGAGGATTGCATCACGAGATAATGACCCAACTAGTTTCGAACAGGCCATCAGGAGTGGGGACTCTGTGAGAATGGCTGGATGCTATGCGATCTGAGATGGAATCCATATACACCAACAAAGTATGGACTTTGGTTGCTTTATCTGAAGGGTTAAATCCCCATCAGGAGCAAGTATATCTTGAGAAGATTAATTGGTGTACATGAAGTTGAGACTTTCAAAGCTATGCTTAAGTCCATCCAGATCCTACTTGCCACTGCTACATACCATGACTACGATATCTGGCGGTTGGGTGTCATGACTGCTTTTCTAAATAGTGATTTGGAAGAGAGCGTCTATAAGTACACAGCCATAGGGCTTCATAGATAGTGGGAGCAGCGGAAACATGTGCAAGATGTTGTATGGGATAAATCAGGTATCGCGGAGTTAAAACGTCTGTTTTGATATAGTAGTCAAAGAGTTTGACTTCATCAAAATGGTAGATGAACCGAGTATATACAAAAAGGTAGTAAGGAGTATGGTGGTGATCTTCATATAGTACGTGGATGACATACTCTTGATAGGGAAGGAATTTCCTATGCTACGCTCGGTCAATCTCCTCTTATCACAAGGATTCTCCATATAGGATCAAGGTGATACCTCCTAAATCCTGGGTTATGAATCTATGAGATAGATCTAATTGGATGTTAGGATTCTCACTAGTTGTAGTGAGATGGTATCAATTGATCCTGGGGAGAATCACTGGAAAGGTTCCAGGGTGATAAGAACGACTGAATGTCAGTCACAGGCATTGTCTTTACCCTCAGTGGAGGGACGGTATGTTAGAAGAGTTCTAAGCTAGATACCGTGACATACTAGACGATTAAAGGCTAGATATATCGTTACCAAGGATGCTACCAAAGAGACAGTCTGGACATATATAAGTTCATGAGATGAACTTCGTTCCTACCATTGTGTGACAATGGAGTTGTGGCTTAGGCCTAGGAACCCTCGTCCCATCAGAGATCCAGACATATTCTTAGGCAGTATCACCTAATTATGGAGATGGTAGATCTCCAAGGAGATCGAGGTTAGGAGAGTAGACACAGAGGACAACAGCGCGGATCCACTCATAAAGGCCTATTTCCCAGTAGAGACTTTTATGGGATGGTTGAGTATGAGATACTTCAACCACAGCTGATTGTTGGGTATGCGATACCACAACAGATGGCCCTAATGCAAGTGGGAGATTGTTAGTGATATGTATGCCCTAGAGGCCATTACTGTACATACGATGTATATTGTGGTGGATGCTTCGACATATATAGAGAGGACTTTCTTGCTCGACATGATAGTATGCTATCCGGTTGCTCTTTATCTTAACATGTACTCTGATTGTCTCTATGTTACATGTTGATAAAGCCCTTAGGATGAGTACTTGACTACCAGGACTATGATGCAGATCATACCAGTGGGGACAGTGTAGTCACTAAGTACATCCTTCAAATGTTCCTAGTCGTGGGAGTACCGAGAAAGGGCATCGATACTCCAGAGTAGACTAGCGTATGCGCTTCTTGACCCATATGATAGGCGATGGATGATCCCATATCCATTGGTGTTTGACATCAAAGAAGGTATACGGGTGCTCAGTGGAGACTGGGTACACTGGACGGACTCGCCGAGAACTCCTAGATGGTATTATACCTCACGTCAGATGGCAGTTCTCTGGTGACACTGGTACAGGTTAGTCTGTAGACCCGAGATCGTCATAGAGTCTTGTGTGATTCCCACTGTGTTTTGATTTCCACCTCACCACGTCCAAGGGGGCATGCAAAACGGTGGCTTTTGGGTACAGTCCCGAATCACATGGAAGTAATGAGCGATAGGAGGGGTTTCGTCTCTCCCGGTATAGGGAGTTGATGTTGCGCTGTGTTCGATTGACTATAACTGGAAATCCCTAGCCAGGGTTGCTGAGATTTACTGCTAAGTGTTATCAGTAGTTTCTCAAACTATTATGGACCTCATATCGACACGACTTATCGGTTACTGGGGGTCTGACGTTTACCACCCCTAGACTTGATATGCGACATATCAAACGAAGAGACCGGACTGTACGGGAGTGTTACTGATTGGATTTGCATGAGAATATACATGCTTGCTTGTTGATCTTCTGATCGCTCAATACCTGGGTAGCTGTTACGTTTAGCTGACCGCTTGCAGATTGTGGGTGTTTGATATGATCATTACCTACTGCCGGCGTATTGACGATTCTTTAGAGTCCTACACAGAGATTTCCTGGCTTAGGCAAAACGGAGTAGGAGCACATATGTGATATGTGCGGGACCGAGAATAATACGTGTATGCGATACCGTATTAGATTCTCGCGATATGTGATATCGACCGGGTATATGTGATATAGCCGGGTCATCGGATCAAGTGTTGATTCGATGAACTGATACAGATTATATTAGTCGGTTATTTATGAAATAGCCGGATTATCGGATCAAGTGTTGATTTGATAATTTAATGTATAATTATATATTTGATATATTATATTACATTAACTAATATAAGCTCACTTAAAGATTCTTTTTCTCACTTGGATAATACATTGATATATATGTGATATATGTTAATTGTATTATTTTATTTTGTTACAAAATATATTATATATGTGATATATAATATTGTAACAAGTTAAGGTTACAAATGCTACATGATTTGTGGAGTTTAAACAACTTAGGGTTTGATTTGGGTTAGCTTTTTCATGAAGGTTCATGAATCTTTCTTTTGTTTTTAGCTTAGATATTTTGTGTTGATATTTATTAACCCAACCCAAACCCTTTACCCTAGTTTACTCTCTATATGGGTTAAGCCTTCATTCTTAACCCACGGTTGATTTATAACCATAACAATGATTTTATTATTCATCACAGATAGATTTCTTCTTCTTCCTCCTCTTGAAAAAGCCTTCTAGCTTTTTGCATGTGATGATTTAAAAGTGAGAAATTGAAAATAAAATAGAGCAAAATTCCTACTTCATCATCCTCATCTATTCTAAACACCGATTAGGGTGTTCACTTCACTAATACTTAATTAGAGAAGTGAGAGCTTGAGTTTGAGATTCTTCAATGTAGATCATCTTCGAAAAGGAAGACTTCAAGCAAGTATGGATCATTCGGCTTGTGGAGCCTCTCTAGAGTCCGGAAGTTCATGGATCGCGGCGAAAGGACTACTACTCGGAGCTTATGAAGAGAAGGAACGGACTACAAAGGTTGTAATCTCTCTCTCTCTTAGATGTAAAGTTGTTTACTTGCTAGTTAATCCTAATCCTCTAGTTAAGATCTTGGTTAGAATTTGTTTAGCACGCCAAAAAATTTAAAGTAGCATGGTTGATGCTTGCCAAAACCTTCTCAAGGTGCTATGCTAACCCTACACTATAATGTTTTGGCACACTTGAGGAAGTTACCTTCGTAGCTCACCATTCTCAACACCTTTATGCTATCTAAAGAGGCGAGGGATTCTCTGATCAGGGCGTTACAAGAACCCGAACAATTCCAAGCTTTCCTCGCCGAAAAAAAGATGAAGGACGAGTTGGAAGAAGTGCACACAACCAATATCACCTTTGGTGACGAAGATCTCATTCTCAGGACGTGCGAGCATAACCGTCCCTTTTATGTCTCTGGATACTGTCATAATATCAAGATAGGCAAAATCCTGGTTGACAATGGGTCCTTCGTTAATCTCCTCAATGTGAGAGTGTTTAAGGAAATCTGCATGAGTGTTCAGCACCTCGCTCGTGATAAAATCACCATCTCCGGGTTTGACTCCAAGTCATCACGGACGCTCGGGTCTGTAATATTGACACTACGCTTTGGGTTGCTTGTCACGGATATCAAGTTTCATGTCATTGACGCCAGGACTTGCTACAATGCTTTACTCGGCAGGCCTTGGTTACACGAGTACAACATCATCCCTTCTACACAACATCAGTGTATGAAGTATTTCAAGGATGGTCTCGAGTATACTGTGACAGGGGAGTTGAACCCATTCTCCGTGAATGAAGTCCGAAAGTACGAAAATGCAAAATACTTCTTACCAGATTTCGAGGACACGGAAAGATGTCACAAACCGAAGAACAAAGTTATTACCACCATTCCGGTCTTTGGGAGTGATACCGAGGAAGAGGAAGAGATAGTTTATTCAGGGCCACCCCAATGCAACAAGCCGGGACCGTCCACCCCTATGTTGATCTTCGGCAGCGACTCGGAAGATGAGGTCAATGCCGTATTTTCTGTACGGCCATCAATACAAGCCTTCGCTGGCCATGATCAGAGTTTGCAAATCGCCATGGTCCCACAGGAGTATTACAAAGAACTCGACGCACTTAATACATACAGTGTGCAAGAACTGCAGACATTCTACGTCCCTCCCAGGCGAAGAGATGAAAAGGAGATCCTCTTTTATCGATCAACGGAGACCAAAATGGAAAAAGAAATTTGTCCTGGTGCCGATTCTGCACTTGATAAGCTCCAGCCCATCCGTCTGCCCAGATACTACACAGAAGGCTTAAAAAGGCTATTGAGGCGCCAAGGTGTACCCCTTAAGCAAACTGCTCGACAAGCACAGTTCTATAACAGGGTCTGGAGCGTCCCTGGAACTCAGCGAAAATTACCCAACGGGAGAATGGAAATGATCGGGCTTGGAAACATTCAATCAAAGAAACAGGAATGATTACATGGCTGCTACGCCGTACATGACTTTGACGAAGAATGAGATGTTCTGTTAAAAGATGCTAACCCTGAACCGAAACAAGGTCCCGCCATCAAAATGTCAAGTCTATCGTTTGAAGAACAGATGGACAAGCTGATAAGGGAAGCGAGTCAGAAGGTCCGAGATGACCATAGCCGCGAAATGGCCATTTACGAGAAAGCCAGAACGTAGTGCCTCCTTCAGCCGGCCACGGAGAATGACAAAACTCCTCGTCACCAACCCGTTATACAAAAGACCCGGCGTAGAGGCAAAAATAAACCAAAGAATGGAAAAAAAGTTCGACAGTGGTAAAGCGGGTCTGAGAAGCCACACGATCAAGAATCGAGCAGCCGGGATCCGTCTCTGATAAAGAAGATAGGTCGAGTATATTCTTTTCCCTAAGACAAGACAAGAAGATATTCAATCTTGACGTAAAGCATCAGATGATGACACTCCCAGAGTCCAAACATCCCGAGCAAGCGAGCGAAGTCTCTCACCCAGACTATTGCTCTTATCACCGAGCAATAGGACATCCTCTCGAAGACTGCTTCACCTTCAAGAACTGGGTCGAAGATCAATATCAGCAAGGCAGGTTCGCTCTATCCAGTAGTTGGAGGGTAAGCCCGCCACAGAAGCATGAACCAAAAGCGACACGTATAGCGAGAGTAGAACCAGATCAACATCGGTCTTAGAAACGATCTCGTACCTGTCATGCGATAACGCTATCAAAAGAAGGGCCCGAGAATACGGATGACCTCCCCTAGTGCTTCGAAAATGATAGTGACGAAGTGATCTCAGAGTTTCCACCGGCGTCAAAAGAGCTGGAAGATGGAATACATAGTACTGCAGATAACCTCAAGAAAATTGACCTGGGGACGGCGAGTGACCCGCGGCCGACATTCGTCGGTGAGCTGTTGTCTGAAGAAAGGGCGACTACGCTAAAACACGTGCTCGTACAGTATAAAGATTGCTTCGCATGGTACTATTCTGAGATGCCGGGACTAGATCCAGAGATTGCTGTGCACAAATTGGCGATATCTTCAGACGTCAAGACGATCAAACAAGCACCGAGAAGAATGCGGCTCGAGCTTGAGATGGGCATCAAAGCCGAAGTCAAGAAACTAATCGACTCTGGCTTCATCCAAGAGGTTCAGTATCCTTACTGGATCGCCAATATTGTCCCAGTAATGAAGAAAAATGGGACGGTGCGCATATGTGTGGACTTTCGAGATCTCAATAAAGCCTGCCCGAAAGACGATTTTCCTGTACCGGTTACCGAGCTGATGATAGATAACACGTCCACTCACGAAGTTTTCTCCCTCATGGATGGCTCGTCAGGATACAATCAAATAAAGATGCATCCTGAAGACCAGAAGCATACCGCTTTCCGGACTCCTCTAGGCATAATCTGCTATAAGGTGATGCCTTTCGGTCTAAAGAACGCCGGTGCCACCTATCAGAGGGACATGACGAAGATCTTCGATGGCCTCATACATGAAATCTTCGAATGCTATATTGACGACCTCGTAGTTAAAAGCAAATCATACGAGGAACATTTAGAGAATCTGAAGATCGTGTTTAAGCGCCTTCGGAAATACAACTTGAAGATGAACCCTCTCAAGTGCGCGTTCGGAGTTTCCTCAGGCAAGTTCCTAGGATTCGTCGTCCGACACCAAGGCAACGAAGTAGACCCATCGAAGATCAAGGCGATCATGGAAATGACTCCGCCAAAGACTCTCAGGTAGCTGCGGTCTCTCCAAGGAAAGCTCGCGTATATCCGGCGATTCATATCTAACTTCTTCGGAAAGTGCCGCCCCTACAGTCACTTGATGAAGAAGGGAACCTCGTTCGTCTGGGATCGCAAATGCCAAAGCGCACTGGATGAAATCAAGCAATACCTACAGAATCCTCCGGTGCTAACCGCTCCAGTCAAAGGAAAACCCCTCATTCTGTATACAACTGCCCTCGAAGGTTCTTTAGGCGCGCTGTGGGCACAAGAAAACGACCAAAGGAAGGAGAGAGCCCTCTACTATTTGAGTCGAGTTCTCCTGAGGGCAGAAAACAATTACTCCCCTATTGAAAAACACTGCCTGGCGTTGATCTTCGCGATAACGAAGCTCAGACACTATGCATTGGCACACGAGGTCCATCTCATATCAAAGGTGGATCCTCTCAAATATTTGAGTCAAAGGCTATATTAACGGGACGGCTCTCTAAATGGGCCCTGCTCTTGATGGAATTCTCGATAACTTATCGACCCCTCAAGGCAGTGAAAGGCCAGGCCATCACCGACTTCCTCGCTGAGCATCTGATACCTGCCGATTCTCCTTTGAACTGCGAATTGCCCGACGAGCACGCGTTTGACACGATCGACGGGGAGAGAAGAGAGAATGATACTCAGTAGGAACTTTACTTCGATGGAGCATCTTCCATGAAGAAGCACAAACAAAGCACCCCTATAATCAAATCAGGGGCAGGCCTCATTTTTGTGACTCGATAAGGAGGGATAATGCGCTTTGCCTTCTCCTTAACAGAGCCGAGGACGAATAATGAAGCCGAATATGAAGCTTTGATAGTAGGTCTATAGATCGCCGTCGACATGGGAATTGAGAATCTCCTTATATATGGAGATTCCCAACTGATCGTTAGCCAAGTAAACGGCGACTATCAAACGTGCAAACCAGAGTTGGTGAAATACGGCGAGAGAGTGCAGCAACTGTTGACTCAAATCCCTTCCTACGCCCTGGAAAGTATACCGCGAGCGGAAAACAACAAAGCGGATGCATTAGCCAAGCTCGCTAAAGAACTGGCCGACGAGAATCTCGATGACGTAAGGAACATAGTGCAAAGCCGTCGGGTTCTCGCACCGGCAGAAATATCTCCGGAATCTTCCGAAGAAAAGGGAGCTATCGAGCAAACGGCCCTACAAATAAAAGACCAGGAAAAAACCGAGGATTGGAGAGAAGTCTTTATAGACTACTTTAAATCCTGTCGAACACCTGAAGATGCGTCCTCAAGACATTAGCTCATGAAACGAGCTCTGTCTTTCACCTTCGTCAATGATACTCTTTATAAGAGATCATTTGATTCTCTGTGGCTAAGATGCCTGGGACTTGAAGAGGCAAAGAGAGTCGTCCAAGAAACTCACGACGGACTCTGCAGTTCTCACCAAGCCGGACCGAAGATAAAACTAAAGATCAAAAGGATGGGCTACTATTGGCCCACGATGATCCAAGACTGCCTTAAATACGCGAAGCAGTGCCAGATTCATGGGGAATTTATCCACCAACATCCAAATCCACTACATCCAACGGTGGCTAGCTGGCCGTCCGAAATGTGGGGGACTGACATAATCGGGCCCATCGAACCGGCATCATCTAGAGGACATCGATTCATTTTGGCAACAACTGATTACTTCTCCAAGTGGGTAGAAGCAGTACCGCTGAGGGAAGTGAAGACGGAGAATATCCTTCATTTCTTCAAGATGCACGTCATTTATCGGCTTGGCTTTCCGCGACGGATTATCTCCGATAACGGGCCGGCCTACAGAAGTCATAAGATTAGCCGCTTCGCACAACAGCATAATATAGACTGGAGATACTCTTCAGTCTATAATCCCCGAGCTAATGGTCTAGCTGAGGCTTTCAATAAGACCTTGATGAAGATCGTGAAAAAGACGGTGTCTCGAAATAAGAGGGACTGGCACAAGAGACTGCATGAAGCTCTCTGGGCGTATCGAACTACGTTCAAAACGGCCACAAACACAACGCCATACGTATTGGTATTCGGCACAGAAGCGGTACTCCCCCTCGAAATAGAGTTACCCTCTCTACGAGTGGTGGTTCACTATGAACTAACAGATGAAGAAAATGCTCACCTTCGGCTTGAGGAGCTTGATGCCCTCGACGAAACCCAGCTCATGGTGCAACAAAATTTGGAGATTTATAAGGCAAAGATGACGCGCTCATATGAAAGATTGACTAGGCCGAGAACATTCCGCCAAGGTGAACTCGTGCTAGTGGTCAAGAGACCTATGATCCCTAATCGTGCCAAACGAGGGAAATTCGAGCCGAACTATGAAAGCCCGTATATCATAGATAAATTTTACCAGGGTGGTGCCTACCTACTCATGGACATGCATGGTGAAAGACCTTTTAGGCCAATAAACGGTCGCTTCCTGAAAAAATACTACGCCTGACGAGTCACAGCCTAGGTTAACGATAGATGACGACGCATATGTCCGCTCGCTGTCTTCTTATGCCCAAACTCTATAAGTAGTAGCCGGCGATGGACCGAAATGTCTTAAAACTAACAACGGACCGAAATGTCCTAAAACTAACGACGGACCGAAACGTCCTTAAACTAACGATGGACCACTATGTCCTAAAACTGGCGATGGACCAAAATGTCCTAAAACTAACAACGGACCGAAATTTCCTAAAACTAACGACGGACCGAAACGTCCTTAAACTAACGATGGACCACTATGTCTTAAAACTGGCGACGGACCGAAACGTCCTTAAACTAACAATGGACCACTATGTCCTAAAACTGGCTGTTGACCGAGACGTCGATAAATTATTACGGACTGCAGCATCCCAAGGCTGACACAAAAAAATAAAAAAATAAAAAAAAGAAAACGGTATGTCCATAAGCAAAATGGACACGGATGAAAACCCGAAAAGGGCTCCGTGAGAAAAAACAACAGGGCTACCGGTGAGTTTTTGTGAAAACCCGAAAGGGCGCAACCTCGTTAAAAGACACTTGCAAGGTCCTCTCGACCTTGTGAGTAGAAACCACCTACGTGAGATCCTTACGACTCATAAGGGAGCAACACACTTAGGGATCCCCACGATTCCTAAGGAGAAATTACACTTGAGAGATCCTCATGACTCGTAAGGAGAACCCTCCTATGAGACCCTCACGGCTCATAAGATTCAAAAGTCTTAAGCTACAGGGATCTGAACCTGTTCTTAAGCCATCACAACCTCCAATTATGCCCTACAAGCGTTTCGACCCTTGTATACAATCCACGGGCGCAAATAAACATTTTCCTAACAAAGTCCCACCAGAGACTGGAGATATGCTCGCACAGCAAACGTCACTTATAAGTCCTCTCGACTTATAAGGAGAAAATACTCTTGTAAAATCCTTACGACTTATAAGAGAACATACACTTAAGACTCCTCATGATTCTTAAGGAGAAAACACACTTGCGAGATCCTCACGACTCGTAAGGAGAAATACCTTTATGAGACTCTTACGGCTCGTAAACTTAAAAGCCTTAGTCAACAGGATCCTAACCCTGTTCGCTAAGCTACCTTTGTTCGACATCGACAGAGGCAAATGATGATTCGCTCCTGGCAATATCCTAGTTGTAGCGATGCTGATGCCGAAATCGGTGTCAAATCCCAAAACTCGCAGCGAAAAGCCAGCGAGCCACAAATGCATATGAAATAGCCGAAATGATTGGGCAACTTGCAAATCAGCAAGTAAAAGTGTACGCATGCAAAATAGCCGAAATGATTGGGCAACTCGCAATAAAAAGCAGCGAGTAAATAAAAACAAATAGCCGAAATGATTGGGCACCACGAGAAATAGTCGAAATGATTGGGCAATCGCGACTTTCGCAATATAAAAGCTGAAATGATAGAGTATCGCGGAAAGAAAAAATATAAAATGAAACTTTTGCCCTACAGGTGAAATCACATCGATCCCTGTATATCCAAGAGCACAAATTGAGAGGGAACCATATCTTCCCACCAGGCTCCATCAGAAAAAGAAGCCACATCTCGATGGTTTACGGACAGCCTGGAGATCATCTCAACATTCGTCTCATTACAACGGACGCAACATCAAGAAATCGAAGCTGCGGCAAAGTTCCCAGTTCCATGAATCGACGATGCACAGACAACCGAGAGTCAACCCTTCCTGGTTACGTGGAACACGGCTTATGTTAATCCTGACCCCGTGGGAAGCGTCCAGAGCGGATCCTGGTCCTTGCGGAACACGGTTTATGTCAATCCTGACCCCGTGGGAAGCATCCAGAGCAAATCCTGGTTTCGTGGAACACGGCCTATGTCAATCCTAACCCCGTGGAAAGCGTCCAGAGCGGAACTTGGTCCTTGCAGAACACGGCTATGTCAATCCTGACCCCGTGGGAAGCATCCAGAGCAAATCCTGGTTTTGCGGAACACGGCTTATGTTAATCTTGACCCTGTGGGAAGCATCCAGAGCAAATCCTGGTTTTGTGGAACACGGCTTATGTCAATCCTGACCCCGTGAGAAGCATCCAGAGCGTTAATTTTGACCCCGTGGAAAGTGTCCAGAGCGGAACCTGGTCCTTGCGGAACACGGCTATGTAAATCCTGACCCCGTGGGAAGCATCCAGAGCAAATCCTGGTTTCGTGGAACACGACTTATGTCAATCCTGACCCCATGGGAAACGTCCAGAGCGAATCCTGGTTTCGTGGAACACGGCTTATGTCAATTCTGACCCCGTGGGAAACGTCCAGAGCGGATCCTGGTCCTTGCGGAACACGGCTTATGTCAATCCTGACCCGTGGGAAGCATCCAGAGCAAATCCTGGTTTCGTGGAACATGGCTTATGCCAATCCTGACCCATGGGAAGCGTCCATAGCGGATCCTGGTCTTTACAGAACACGGCTTTTGTCAATCCTGACCCCGTGGGAAGCATCCAGAGCAAATCCTGGTTTCGTGGAACACGGCTTATGTCAATCCTGACCCCGTGGGAAGCATCCAGAGCGGATCCTGGTCCTTGCGGAACATGGCTTGTGTCAATCCTGACCCCATGGGAAGCATCCAGAGCAAATTCTGGTTTCGTGGAACATGGCTTATGTCAATCCTGACCCATGGGAAGCGTCCAGAGCGGATCCTGGTCCTTACGGAACACGGCTTATGTCAATCCTGACCCCATGGGAAGCACTCAGAGCAAATTCTGGTTTCGTGGAATATGGCTTATGTCAATCCTGACCCCGTGGAAAACGTCCAGAGCGGATTCTGGTCCTTGCAGAACACGGCTTATATCAATCCTGACCCCGTGGGAAGCGTCCAGAGCAAATCTTGGTCCCATAGAATACGGCTAAAAGTCAATCTTGAACTCATGAGAAATGGCCAGAGCAATCCCTGACTCCATAAAATGCGGATAGTGTCAACCTCATCCATCACTTACGGGTCCTCTCGACTCGTCAGAGAGAAAATTCTCTTGTGAGATCCTTACGACTCTCAAGAGAAAATGCACTTAGGAATCCTCATGATTCTTAAGGAGAAATTACACCTACGGGATCCTCTGGACCTGTAGGGAGAAAATTCTTTATGAGACCATCACGGCTCATAAAGTTGAAAAGTCTTAGGAGGCAGATCCTAACCCTGTCTCCCAAGCCATCGTTGCTTCGCAAGGAGGTCAAGATAGATTTTCTGCAGGCCACCCTCTTCGACAAGAAAAGAAATAATCACTTATGGGTCCTCTCGACTCATAAGGGAGAAAATTCTCTTGTGAGAGCCTTACGACTCTTAAGAGAAAATGCACTTAGGAATCCTCACGATTCTTAAGGAGAAATTACACCAACGGGATCCCCTCGACCGGTAGGGAGAAAATTCTTTATGAGACCCCCATGGCTCATAAAGTTGAAAAGTCTTAGGAGGAAGATCCTAACCCTGAATCCTAAGTCATCGCTGTCCTACAAGAAAATCGAAATAAATTATCCATAAAATGCATTTACTAAAAGGGACACACCATCATGAAGCAAAATATGTCTTTTATTCATGAATCAAAATGAATACAAAGTACAATTTATGAAAGAATCAAAAAATACCTTATTCAGGAGTATGTACAAAAGAAGAATAAAAAGAAAAATATACAATTCTTCAGGCCGACGGACGATTCAATAGATTTGTCAATTCATCCTTTTTCCGCTGGGCCTCAGCCTCATGATTCATTATCATTAAGAGACGGACCTCCGCTTGAGCCTGTTGAGCCTGGTATGAGGCAAGCCGACTTTCAAGCTCTTTTTCGGTAACCTTATGAGCTTCGACCATTTCGCGAGTGAAAATAACGGCTTTATCAATGGCTACCACCTCCTTGATATCCTCTTGAAGCACCCGCCAAAGTTCATATGCCCGAGTGGTCTTGGCTGTAAGATTGGCTTGAAGTTCCCTCGGCGCTTTGGAAGCCAGCTCCCTCTCCGAAAACTTTCGGCTAAGCCTCTTCTCGCATGATAGTATGTTCGCAGCGAACCGCTCAATCAGCCCCCGTAAGCTCGCCTTCGTGGCCATAACCTCTGAAGGAAGGCGTGTACATTCAAGAATATGCAAGCAAGCCTCCACCTGCCGACAGAACTCAACCCAGACTTGCACTAATGTTTCACTATAGTAAGTAGCAAGAAAGGGAAGAGAACCATTGGCTTCAGCGGCAAACGCTTCGGTCATGATCAGACTGCCAGCACGAAGGTCTTCAATCAGGGCTGACAGAAAGTGAAGGCTTAGCTTTGCCATCCGTTCCGAGGCATGTAGAGCATAGGGGCCGGGTGGCATGACGATGCGAGATTCCAGTGTGGTAAGAACTGGAAAAACTGTTAAAATTTATAAACAATCAGCGAGACTTGTAAGCAAAGAGCAGATGGAACAACGTTCAAACTTTACTTACCCACAATCATGCAAGAAGGGTCTGAAGACTCCCCAGTCCCGTCATGAATCTCAACTTCGTCATTGGCCTCCAGAACTGGAGAAGACATCATCGTTATATGGAATAATGATAATGCAGTGAAGAAGGCGAACATCACTAACCTTGCCCGATAGATAGGACGATGCGTTGAGGGGATATCGCCTGCGGAGCGGCCATCTCTAGCAGACGTTGAAAAGATTTCCTGGGAGACAGATCAGCGATAGACGCCGCCAACCCGCGCAATTCTAAAAAGACAGAAAGGTTCATATAATGGAGAGATAATTAATATAAAATATAGAAGGCTACCTTCGATACTCCTCCTACTCTGGACTGGAGGGATAACAGCTTTGGCGGCCTCCTCCATGCCCCCAGGCACCTCATCGGGGACATGGGCCGATATAATAACTTCCGATTGGGGAGCAGTGGCCATCGCTGCAGGCTCCAATGAAAGGACGGTGACCTCGACCACCTGTCCCACAGTCTCCGGGCCATCCCCAGAAAGATCCATGGAATCCACGGCCAATGAATATGCCTCTTCCGAAGGAGCAAGCACCTGGGGAACGGGAGTCACCGAGGGGAACTCCGTGGCAGGAACAACAGTTGTGTCGACCCCCTCCACACTTATTAGTATCTCTTCGAGGATATTTGCGGAGTCCACAGTCAAGACGCAACTCGAACTCAGATCCTCTGCCATTGCCGAAGTCCCTGCAAAGTTTTCACAAGGATAAGGATGTATACATATAATGCAGTGCAAAATATTACAACAAAAAGGGGGGAAATATAAATGTACCAATGCGCAAAGGAGCTTCTAATATGGCTTTTTCAAGCCGACGTTCCTTCCTGAGGAGTATGCTCGCCGGGGTTCAAGGGTAGACTCGTGGCCGCCAGTCCACAACGACAGTGAGTTTTCAGCGTCGGCCGAGATGGGCTGCTTAAGGGCTCTCTTGCCTCCCTCCTCTAGAGGACCTATAAATATTCGCTTTATCGATGAAGGATCTTCGTAGAAGATGACGGTAGGATAAGGCCTCTTCGGGACCCTTACATTCTCAGCTTCATCCTGAGAGCGTCTTATAGCCTCAGCCAATTGCGCGGCTTCCTCGGCAGATGAACCAGGAAAAAGAAGACCACCATCCGGCTCTTGCATAGCTACTGGCTCATCCTGAAGAATAGGCTCGGATTCCACTAAAAAGTCGAGCAGATTGGTGGCCATCTTCCTTCGCCTCTTGGACCCAGAACTAACACTATAAGACGATCGCTTCCTTCCCCTTGGTGCCTTGGCGCGGCGTTGACCCACTTCGCCTTCAATATCTTCGCTCGGCGGTGCTACCGATGACGACACGGCCATTGCTGACACCGCAGCTGATGATACTGCTACTGGCGCCTTATTGGCCCTTGCTTGAGCTCTAGTGCGCTGCGGCATACCAGCTGTGGGAGTTAGATCCACTTCCGCCATCTCAGGAATAAGCACAACACCAGCATCTCTCAGGGGAGGGCGAACCACTGCCCGCGGTCGCGGCGGGACTCCCGTAGCCTGGATCGGAGTGGGAACCCTATATCCAAGGAGCATCCTCCTCTCTTCAACAATAATGGGACTGACTCGGTAGAGGTACCAGCCCGTGAAAGCCCCATACATCGAGGAATGTAGTCTACCTTAGGAATCACGAAGCGTGAGCCGGTGTTCAGCCGCATGAAGTGATGAGCGGCATCACGAACAACTTCCGACGATGAGCTGGGCTCCACTGTAAACCCCTCAAAAGGGACACCCTGGTCGTATCCCAGTTGCCGAGCAAAGCGGTGTGGGTTGTACCGCATAAAAAGGGCCGCACCGTTTTGACGAAATACCAGATAACCCGGTCTGATCGAATATAAGTGCATGGATTTCTTGGGCTTCAGGGAGGGTGCTCCCTCTTTCGATGAGTCACAAAGCTGTTGAATCGGTCCTGAAGGAGCAGAGAGGACTCGATCGTTAAAAACCATCATGCCCGCATTGGCATAGGGATTGAGCAGCACACGAATAGCTCTGGACTGAGTCGGATCAGGAGCAAAGGCGTCAACCAACCTCATGAGCCGCAGAAAAGTGTAGGCATCATAAAAGCTGGGTCTCTGATGCGCAGCAAATGCCCATAGCACGTGCATCTCAATCCATGACGTAAAGTAATGAAGAGAGAAGCTCACTACGTTCACGCCTGGGATTGAGGTATTGGCAGCAGCGCTTAGCCCATGATACAGATGCGCCAGCCCCGCAATACCCACGGCTAGTTCGTCCCTCCGGCAATGCGATGAGCAGGGTAAATGACTGAAGCTCTCATGAATCAATGGTGCGTTGCATTGACGAACCAACTGATCCAGACACTGATAAAACCCACGAAAAAAGTCTCTTCATCTATGCCAAGAGCTGCGATCGACTCAAAAGGTACAGCCGACAGGATTGGAATGCAGAACTGCGGCAAATCCTCTTCTTTAGCCGGTAGCTTATTTAAACCGAAACCGAAGGGGTCGTTGATACTCGCAAACTTCGGAGCTGTCTTCGATAGAACGTCTCCGCGAAGGAAGCAGGCGATAAAGCTTTTAAAAGTGACGCCCTGCTCCTCTGGCTCTGTGAATAGCTTCTCAAAAATGCTCAGAGTCTTGATTAGACTTGGGTGCTTGTGGCGGACGGCATTTTCAGTCGACAAGCCATCAAGCCTAGCCGGCTCGGTTTCAAAAACATACTCATCAGGGGGCAGCAGTTCTTCATACAGCGTCCCTCTTACCGGCAACCCCGAGATCTCGCGAAACTCTTCCTAAGAAATTGAAACTTCGCGGTCCTCTAGCAAGAAGGTTTTGGTGGGAAGATTCCATTGGTTTAAGAAAGACTTAACCCACCAGACATGGGGGGACTGATAGTGGAAGAGAGATGCGTACACCGTCTGATAGAGCCCGACCCTCTGCAGTCGCCCACGATGGGCGGACAGGATATAACGAGCCCAGAGAAGGTAACCCGTGGGTTGTCGAGGAGTAAGCCCTATTTTGTAAACCTGTCCCCAAGGCTGGGCTTCACCTTGGCAGATACGATGCCCTAAGATGTCTATAGCTGGCACAGGGTGGTTTGGAATTCCAGTTGTTGACGGCTTGAGCCGTCCCGTAGGGGTCCAGTTCAACATCTACACAGCAAAGGCGGTTCATGGACGCTCCATTGGCAAAAATGGGTAGGTAGGCTCTGTTGGTATCTCGCAGAGAAAGCTGCGGCGACCGCGGATGATATGCCCGTACCAGGTCCCCCATAAAAGCAAGTGGGTGCAATTAGGGTCGTAAGCTCTAATTATCGCCATCACCTCTTCATCAGACGGTGACTGAGGAAAGGCGGCCTCTGAGCGGGTCAAAGGGAAGTACGGAAGAGAAGCCATTGTTCCTGAAATAAAAGAAGGGGAAACTATTAAGTGAAGCCAACACGTGTATATATTCATATATATATATATATATATATATATAAAGAAAGACAATAGAAGAAAGCGACAGAAAACTTATTTTATGGGACCATTGGTTACAAAACACAGGGGCCCCATAAAATTAAAACGGCGGCTCACTAATGATGAGGCAGGGTAATCATTATGGGAATAAAAAGAAGATTCTCAATAAATGAACAGTGGATTTTAAACAACTCTACACATTCCCCAAGGAGAAAACCCACTGCAAGAACTTTATGCAAATTATGAAGGGTCTCTATGGAATCATTTTTGCAAAGAACAACTCAGGGCAAGAAAATCCCAAGAAGTTCCCTGTAAAGAACTGAGTTCTTTAAAGGAATTAAATTCCTTTTGAATAGAGGAATTAAATTCCCAGAAAATATTTTTCAAAGCTAAAACTCTTTGGAATGGAATTAAATTCTAGAGAGAGGACAAGTATCACCATCGATCCCCGAAGATCAGAGAACCCCTAAGGAGTTTATTATTTAAAGGTTGGACATTATCTTAAAGAAACTTGGAAAGATGGGTTCTTGTTAAAGGGAAAAACCCTTGGTGTGGATTTAAAATCCAAGAAGTTGTTCAGCCGTTCGAAATCCTTACCTGAAAAAGGAAATCTTTTGTTGACAGAGTTAAACTCTAGAAATTTTTTTGAAACAGATAACTAAGCTCTAGGAAAGAGAATTAAATTCTCAAAGAAAAATGAACAAGGAAGAAAATGAAAGAGTGGAGGCGCTTCTGAAGATACCCCTGCATTTATAGGATGTGATGGGAAACGGTTCATCTGCCCCCTTCCCTAGACAGATCCAACGGCCACAAAAGATGACAGCGTTGCACTCACGTGCAAACACGTGAGAACAACGCTGTGGGGGCATTTGTTCCCTCATAAAATTTCGGGAAAGAAACCCCAATGGGGCATCACGTGCTCACACGTGACCAAGGGTCACGTGCTGACACATGATGGTTTCCTGGGGACTCTGTTATAATAGAATTGAATTCTAATCAACAGGAGTCATGTGCCCACACGTGATGGGCCTTTAAACCGACTGAAAGGGATTAAAAGATATAATAAAAACTAAGGAAAAACCCCAATGGGGCATCACGTGCTCACACGTGACCAAGGGTCACGTGCTGACACATGATGATTCCTTAATTCTTTAAAACGGCGGAATTAAATTCTGGTTAAAATGTTGATCAAGGGGGGTCACGTGTCAACACGTGATAGGTTCCTAAGCTCTTTAATTAATAGTATTAAATTCTATTTAAATGATCAAACAGTGGGATCACGTGTCAACACGTGATAGGCTCTTAAACTTTCTAAACTAATAGAATTAAATTCTAATTAAGAGGGAATCGAGAACCTTAACTGGAAAAATATCTCTCTAAATTTTTCCAAAACAAAAAAAAAGATGGTGCTCTGTAAAATGAAGCACCATTGGATTAAAAATCCAAGGGTGATTAAAAATCACTAATTTATGGAAAGATTTTATACAAGGAAAGATTTTCCTAAAATTTGCCAAGAATAACAGATAAAATATCTTTTGGATTAAAAATCCAATGGTGAATAAAATTCACTGGATGATCTAAAAGATTAAGTTGGTTACAAAACAACCAAAATCTTTCAATGAAAGATTGACTAAACAAAACCGATTCTTTTCTTTCTCCTATAAATAGGAGCCAAGAAGAGGAGAGAAGGATCTTTGGATTTTTTGGAGAAAAACAACAATAGAGAGAAAAGAGAGAGGAGAATTTAATTCTCAAGAGAAAAAAGAAGATCTTTTCAGAGAAAAGAAACCCTGGGTGAGAAAGGGAAAAGAAATCTAAGCGCCATAAAATAAAAGAGAATTTAATTCTCAAATTAAGAGTTTAACTCTTCTGAATAAGAACTTAGTTCTTCCTTTGGTTGAAGATCTGCAGAAGCAGATCTCCCCACAAGTTGAGAATTTAATTCTCATCGGGGAGATTCTGCCATGCAGATCCAAAACTTAGAGGGAAAATTGAGTTTAAAGAATTTAATTCCCCCAAATTCATGGGAATTTAATTCCTCCAAATGAAACTAGGGTTTAACCCTACTTAAGAATTTAATTCTTCCAAATTCATAGGAATTTAATTCCTCCAAATGTAACTAGGGTTTAACCCTACATAAGAATTTAATTCTTCTAAACAGAATTAGGGTTAACCCTATAAAAGAATCTAATTCTTAAAACAAGAGACTTCTCTATGCTCGTAAAGAAACTTGGTCACGTGTTAACACGTGACCCTCATCCTCAATGAGCAAAAAAGAACGAACAAGACTAGGTCACGTGCCCCCACGTGACCCTTGAACAGATTCTTCAAAATAAGAAAAACAAAGCTTGGAGGCAATGCCTCACGTTCTCACATGTGACCCTCAAAAATGAAGGGAATAAAGCCAAAGCCAATACAGATTTTGGGCGCCCTCACGTGTCCCCACGTGACTCCTAATAAATACTTTGATAAATCAATGCATGGGTACCCATCACGTGCCCACACGTGATGACAGTGAAGACTTAAGTGTTTAACACTTATTTGAATATTCTGAGAATAAAATAAAGGAAGTTTAGCCCAATCCTAGGGCGCTTCACGTGTCCTCACGTGAGCGCTTCATCTTTTCAGTGTTTAACACTATTTTGAGTGTTATGTGCCTAATGTTTAACACTATTTAAGTGCATCACGTGGGAACACGTGATCGTCAAATATGTGTTAGTGTTTAACATTATTTTCAAACCAGTCTTAGTCCGAATTGGCTAAGTCTTTCTGAGTCAAAACTCCCTTTGATTGAACCCCAACTGCATTCTTCCAAACTTGATCATTTCATATGACATTCAAAGTAAACCCCAGAGCCATGATGAATGGTCAGTGCCTAATAAAAGACAAAATGTTTTTAGGTCCTCAAACCCTCGTTTAGCATTGCTAAATAATGGGAGGTTGAACCCAGATAAATGTTCAACAGCCCAAACCAATGTCTAACATTTTAAACCTAAATTGGACTTAGCTCATGTTGGCCATAAGTCCTCAATTCAGATTTTACTGAGCCAATGTGCTCATAATCTCATTAATTGATCTTATTTCCAAATTGGACTACAGATTTCCTAATCAACTTTGGTTAAAGGGTACATCTCTTCACTCCTTTGATACTTGTCATTGTAATCCATCAACGTCTTCAGAGAGGTGACGGGTCCCGATAACCAATCATTCCATGGACTGTGGGGTCCTCAAGCCCATGGACTACGATATCCTTAAACTTTATAGACTATGACGTCTTTAAACTACGGACTGTGGAGTCCTTAAACCCATGGACTATGATGTCCTTAATCTCGGACTGTGGGGTCTTTAAACCCATAGACTATGATGTCCTTAACCTTGGACCGAGACGTTCTTAAACTAACGATGGACCACCATGTCCTTAAACTAGTAATCGACCGCAATGTCCCTACACTAAACAATAGAGGCCAAATATTCTCTTGTTGGATCTAAACGATCCCGTTAAGTTGATCTTAGTCTAAAAACTAGACTAACGTATCCTTAACATACGTTTAAGTTGATCTTAGTCTCAAATGATACTAACGTATCCTTAAACCCCAACCTCAAACCCAAATCTAAGAAAATACGGATTTGGACTAATCCACGCCCTACGGGCGAAAACATAAATTAGTCTCCATATACAATCCACGGGCAACCGAAAACAAAACAAACACCCACGACATGAAGTGATCATCTGGAGAAGGAGAAAATGGTTACCGCAATGCAGTAGCGTAATCAACTGCAGGGGCTTACGCCTGCAGGGAAGAGCGTTCCCACAATCAAAAACCCCTCAAATGATGGGGAATCTGACGAAGTCTGCTACATCGGCCGCATCCATTTAAACCTTCAATATACGGTGCCATAAACCAACTTGGCATCTTCGGAGAGGTGGACGGATAGCACCAATTAGCATCTGCCCCGAATTCAGGCAAGAAGGAACTACGCGGTCGCGTCTCCGTGTTCGGAGGGGAACAGATTCTGGCACGCCCGGTGGGACCTTTTCCTCTTTCCACTCCACATTTCATGTGTCGTGTTTTCATGAACGAATCACGGTTTGACATGGTTGCTCCTTGTTCCCCTCCGAAAGACGGCGACGACGTGAAGACGTCTTGCCTGAGATTCAGGGCAGATACTATTTGGTTTTATCCGTCTACCTCTCTGAAGATGCCAAGTTGATTTATGGCACCGTGTATCGGAGGTTTAGACGGATGCGGCCGATTTAGCAGACTTCGTCAGATTCCCCCTCGTTCGAGGGGTTTTTGATTGTGGGGACGCTCTTCCCTGCAGGCGCAAGCCCCTGCAGTTAATTACGCTACCGCGTCGCAGTAACAACTTTCTCCTGCTCCAGAATTTCACTTCGTGTCGTGTATGTTTGTTTTGTTTGTGGTTGCCCGTGGATTGTATACGGAGACTATTTATTTCGTCGCCCGTAGGACGTGGATTAGTCCAAATCCGTATTTTCTTAGATTTGGGTTTTGGGTTTTGGTTTAAGAATACGTTAGCCATATTTGAGACTAAGATCAACTTAAACGTTTTGTTAAGGATACGTTAGTCTAATTTCCAGACTAAGATCAACTTAACGGGATCGTCTAGATTCGTTTCCAGTTTAGGGACATGGTGGTCCATTGCATGTATGGCCGTCGGGACCCATCACCTCTCTGACGACATTGAAGGATTACAACGACAGGTGTCAGAGGAGTTCAGATATGTACCCTTGAACCAAAGTTGATTGGGGGATCTATAGTCCAATTTGGGACTAAAATCTGTTTGAAGGTTTAAGGATACGTTATCCATTTTTTAGGCTAAGATCAACTTAAACGGGATCGTTTAGATCCGACAAAAGAGCATTTGGAGGCTCTATTGTTCTAGTTTAGGGACGTAGTGGTCCATTGCCAGTTTAGGGACAGGTGGTCCATTGCCAGTTTAGGGACATGGTGGTCAATGGCATGTGTGGCCGTCGGGACCCGTCACCTCTCTGACGTCGTTGAAAGATTACAACGATAGGTGTCAGAGGAGTTCAGAGATGTACCCTTGAACCAGGTGTAAATTGATTTAAGAGGGCAGCCGTGCTCAGTCAATTTAATTTGAGGACTTACAGCCATGATTGGGTTAAGTCCAGTTGAGAATATTCAACGTTTTTATTTGCATTTGGCCTGTTAGGCCTGTATTAGGGCTTTGCCCCTGTTTAATAATGCATTGCATTTTATCTTGGCCTGCAAGGCCTTTTTAATTTGGGCTCTGTCCCTTTTTAAATGATGCACAGCATCTGTCTTTGTTTGAGCTCTGCCCTTCTTTAAAATAATGTATTGCATTTAATTTGGCCTGTTAGGCCTTTTTTAATTGGGCTTGGCCCTTCTGTAAATAATACAGTGCATTAATCATCTGACAGTGGCTTGTCAGGCGCTTTGCGCCAATTAATGAGCGCAAGCGCTCGTGGAGGTGACACGTGTCACGCTCTGATGAGCGCAAGCGCAATTGCGCGGTGCGCTGTGCCAGTGCGCTGCGCTGTTGCGCTGCTGACAAGTGGCGCGCCTTGGTGAGTTGCGCCAATTTAAGAGAGCAGTGCTCTATTTCAAAAGCGCAAAGCGCAGTTTGTTCTGGGACTGACACGTGGCGCTCTCTGGTGGCTTGCGCCAACCTGAGAGCGCAACAATGCAGATTCACAAGTGCAAGACACTGTTTTAATTATCTTGATCCAATTTTGGATTCAAGAAAAGAATCTTTTTCTTTTTCAAGATTTCAGAACCAATGGTTCATAAAAAAGTACAAGGCACTATTATTATTATATTTTTTTAATTGAAGATCATTGATCTTGTTCTTAGATCCATGATCTATTCAGAAGAAATTCTTCTTTTTATAAAGGTTTTACCTTTCTCTCTTTTTGAGTTCCTCTCAGAGTTCTTTAGAGTTCTCTCTCTATTTCTTGAGTTTCTCTATTCTCTGTCTTGTTGATGATCTTGATGTTGATCAATTGGGGTCTAGGGTCCTTTATATAGTGCCCATAAATTTGTTGAAGAGATCTTTCTCTGAGTGATTTGGGGAATTTTCCCCACCGTTGGATCTTTGATCCAAGGGCTTCTGTTTTATAGATGACAATCTTCTTGTTTTAACAAGAACAGAAAGATCTTACTAGAATTTTAATTCTGTTTGGCGCAAACGCCCCAGCGCTTGACACGTGTCACGCAGCGCACGGCGCAGTGCAACTGCACCTGCGCAACTTCCCTGACACGTGTCGCGCAGCGTACGGCGCAGCGCAGCGCAACTGTGCTGACACGTGTCGCGCAGCGCACGGCGCAGCGCAACTGCGCCTGCGCAACTGCGCTGCCACGTAGCACGCAGCGCAGAGCGCAAGTCAGCTGAAGCGTTGCTTCTTTAATTTTCACTTTAATTTTCAAAGCAGAGCCTTACTCTGATTGGGGAAAACAGAAGCGTTGCTTCGTTTCCCGCCTTGGAATTTGAACAGAGCTTTGCTCTGATTGGGGTAAACACCCATGGATTCGAGATACTAAGATTTGGTGTCTTTCTCCGTGCAGAAAAAAACAGAAGATCAAATGGCTTTCAACTGCACAAGCTGCAACAATGGCAATAACTCTCACTCCGTCCCAGCAGGAGGAGTGACCTACGGGCCTCAGGAGGCCTCCATCTTTACAATGCCGGTGGACCAGGTGACTCAGGCCACCACTGGACTATTCTTTGGGACCATGCTCCCACCCATGAACTTCAATGCCCCGCTGTTGTCGAAGAAGCCCCAAAGAAGTCAGTCTTTGATCGACTTACCACTGCCGCGGACCCTCTCAACGGGTCGCCCAAATCCACTGCCTCAGTTTTCAACAGACTGGGCCAGAACACCAACAAGCCCGCGATACCTGAAACAGCCATCCCTAAACGGATGGCCATCCCGGCTCAAGTGGACGAAATTATTAGAGAAGCTTCTTCTGCCAAGAAGTCAGTCGTCACAAGGCTGGCCGTTCCGGCTCCTGCTCCAGGCAAAGTCATCAAATCTGCTTCCCTTGCCCAGAGGTCTGTCTTTGACAGATTGGACATCGCTTCTCAACGGGCATTAGTCTTTAAGAGGCTGACACCGGTGACAACCCTTCACCAACACAGGGAGCATGAGGAAGTCACCCTCACAGCTGAGACAATCCCAACGGCTCGAAACGCTCATCGTTGCTACTGGCGCCGAGTAAGGAAGGCTGGGGGCAGCTCCCCGTCTGGACTAACTCCACCAGCTCCCAAGGTGGAAATCAATGCTGCTGTTCCAACTGGGAACAGCTTTGAACCACTTAGGAGGGTTCGCAAGAACTCTCCGACTGCCGTGCTGAAAAAATCCCCTCCACCTATGGAGATTGCTACAGAAAAGAAGCCAGAGCAGCCCCCTCAGCGGCTGTCCTCTAAAATTTACAAAGTTTGGCGACGGGTTCAGGAATCGATGATTGATCTAGATTACTCTCACCGACAGAAAAAAGGTGAAAGTTCAGCAAGAAAAGAACCATCCTGTCAAGCCACAAAAGGCAACAGCTGTTTAGGTGCCCGCTGCAACGGCTCCCTCAACTTCAACCGCTCACAAGAGAAGGAGGTCGGAGAAAGCCCCCGTGACCGCGGCGAACTGCAAGGATGCTGAATCTAAACGCCCCAATTCTAGGGGCATGGTGACACATACCGTTTATATGGCTTCCGAAAAAGAGGAAAGCTGTGCTTCTACAGGTCATCGACCACTTACTCGATCGATAACAAAGGCTTAGGAGCAACAGCAGCAAAAACTTCAGGAGATGCTGACTGCAATGGCCGCACTCACTGGGCCGAAAGAGAATCCAGAAACCTCAGAGCAGCGTCAGGAACAAGAAACTGATGCTGAATTCCTCCGAAGAATGTTCGAGAGGAAAGAAAAAGAGGCTGCGGAGCAGGCGGCCAACATAAAACGAATGACTCTTTTATTCCAAGATATGGCCGGGATGATGTTACAGCCGGAACTTACAGCTAAAGACCCCTCGATTATCGTTGAAGATGACAGAGGGGAGACATCGAACCCTCCACCGACTCTTTCAGCATCTAAGAGGAGACCATCTCCAAGGCCGCTCTGGATGATTACATTGCTCAGCAAATATGAGTTCACCAGGCGAATGAAGCGGCCGGGTAGATCATTAAGACCGGACGACCCTATCCGGGCTGGTATGACCAAATAAGATACCCGCCGGGATATACGATCCCCAAATTCCACGTATATAAGGGGACAGGAAATCCGCATCAGCACGTCGCTCAATTTAGAGCCTTGTGCGGCAACACTGGAGGTGATGATAAACTTCTGCTTCGCCAGTTTGTTGGCAGCTTGTCAGAGACGGCGTTCGAGTGGTATTCTGAACTTCTAAATGACTCTATCAAGACATTTGCGGAAATGGAGCTGTTGTTCACACAAAGATTCGCAAGCGCTAGCGAGCGTACCCCGATTACCGCACTAATTAACACCAGGGTGAGGCCAGGCGAGACATGGGTTCAATACACGATACGATGGTGGAATTTATGGTCGAAATGCGAGCAGCGCATCGAAGAAGCGCCTGCAGTAGGCATGTTTGTGGGCACTCTTGACCCCCAGGCGACCATTTCCCAATTCATGATGTTCTTCAAGCCGACCACATTCCAGGCCTTGATTGATAAACAGGCCCAAATGGACCAAATGGGTCATAGGCCGTCTCCTTCAAAGCCGGAGCCACAGAATGAAAAGGGCAAAGGGAAAGCGACCTTCGTCGCAAATGCTCAACAGCAGCCCAGTGGCCCAAAACTAACTGATCGCCTGAATGAGAGACGGAAATTCAATAATGAGAAAATAAAGCGCCCTTATTCGTTTCCCCGGGACAAAACGAGGAGATTGTTTGAGCTGGCAATGCGCAACAGGCTCGTTAATTTGCCAAATCCAAAACGCCCATTGCAACCGAGTGAGCTTAATAATCCTAATTATTGCCCCTATCACCAAGCGATTGGCCATCCGATTGAAGATTGCTTCGTCTTTAAAGGCTGGATTGAAGACCAGTATCAAAAGGGTAAATTCGCATTGTCCAAGAAGTGGAAAGTAAGCCCGCCTCAACCACATGCTCTTAAAAGGGGGGACACACCGGGGGCATCGTGCTCTTTTGTCGAAAAAGTTCCATGGGAGGTCGCTCTTTCAGCCAAAAGAAAAAGAATGCTGAACGATCTCCAGACATGCCCGGCAATCAGATGGAAAAATCCATTGGAACCCGAGATCATCGAAGGAATGCTGAAACCGCGCCCAACTCCAAAAATTGGTGGTGATAGTCAAATCGCCCACACCCAGCCATCAAAATCTTCGAAGAAGAAGAAGAAGAAGACTAAAAAGCCCGTGAAGCATGGTGACAAGCGCACGGACCTGCAAAAGCAGATTGACGCACTGGAAGAGTATAACCAGAAGGCGCGAACTCTGGTCAAACTCCAAGAATTTCTCAACCACGTCCTTGAGGATGGAGATGACGACAATGAAGAAGACTCGTCGGATGAATCTGAAGATTATGTGGCAAGTTTCCATGTGATCTCTCACTCGTCGATAAATGATGAAGAAACTCCTTACACAGAGAAACTGGGGGTAGATCCTGAGCCGGTACTTGATTGATACGATTTCGGATTGTGTATGTATGAAAATTGTAAAGAAATCACAACCAAAAATTATTTGACCGCAATCAATAACGGTGTCGAATGTAGCGCGTTAGTAAGTGAGGATCGTCCACAGGGAAAGTGAGATCCGTTCATGTTTCGATTTAGATGAGTTGAAAATTTAAGGAAAAGAAAACAATTCATGATTTGTAATTGAATATCAAGAATTAGAAAAATCTAGATCTAGAAAAAACATTAAAATCAAGAATTGAGATGTGTGATAATTTTCAACCAACAATGAAGATTCGAAGTGTAGCTCATAGGAGTAGATCGGATCTATAGATGTGATGAGATCTAATGATTACTAATTCTTATCCATTAACGAATTGATACTAGATCGATGAAAATTTACCGAGGGTTAAGGATCTTGCGGAGAAATTAGGGATTCCGCAACTCATCCTTTGTCCTTTCGATGAATCTCATTCAAATTCTAGCTTCTAGTAAATCTAATGATCGATTGTTGATCTCTAGTTTTGAGCGAACACAATCAAGAAAGTATCGTCTCAAAACTAGATCATCGATCATTAGATTCACAAGAATTTACAAACGTTATAGGATTTAAGAATTGTAAAAGAGTTTAAATCATCATCATCTATTGATCGTCACAACTCCTACACGAGCGGAGTTTTACTCAAACATCATAATATCCAACACAATCATAAATTGAGATCGAATCATAATGCTTGAATTAAAAGATAAGCAAGATATAGAAATTTCACCTTTATTTATCGACAAATTTCGTTACAACTCTCTTGAATTTACAAAAGGAAGGAACTAGATCGTCGATTTCGGCTTCGTTGGGCTTCTTGAGTCGCGGATCTTCTTGGATCTCTTGCTCCGATGAAATCCGGCGTTGCTTTCTAAAGGTTGAAGGCTCTCTTGCTTGAATGGTACTCGGGATCTTGATCTTGATTTTGAATTGGAATTAGGGTTAGGTTTTGAGGCACAAGTTGTGTCACTCAACTTGTGGGTAGAAGATAATGGATGATTCTTGAACAACCTCAACCCTAGATCTAGGCTCCTTTTTATAGAACTCCAAACCCTAGATCTAGGATTTCAAATTTGAATTTTCCCTCCAAAAGTTTGTTAAGAGAGCCTTCTAGAAATAGTTTGTTAAGCCGAGCCTTCTAGATGAGCCACGTGGAGTTTCTGGGGTCTTCTGGAAGCTTGGCCGTTATCATTAAGCACATGGGAAAAAACCACGTCACTGATGACGTCATCACACCGCGGATCCGCGGCGCAAGCGGGCTCCTGCCGCGGATCCGCGACGCTTCTGAAGCTTTGGGGCTTGAATCTTTAACTGTGGACTTGGGCTGACATTTGGGCCTTTGTCTGATATTTTAAATTTTATTTGGCCTTCTGTATCACTACCAGATCTTACATCTTGGAGTTGGCGTAATTTTTATCAGCTCTTTTCCCAATTTTGGGCTTTGCTTCTGAAATTCCTTGCATAGACTCCAAGACAAGAGTTGCGCTATACAAGAATGATGCGATGCCATGATAAACACACAATTTCTCTAAAAGTGCCGGTTTTAAAGTCTAACACATGCAATCTGGTATTTTAGAGATGTTTTGCTAATATGTACAATATGAATACCGAACACTTCTAGATGAGTGCAAATGTTAGGAAAATTGCCGTGTTAAAAATGCAGTATTTTCGACTGATCAAATTCCCCCAAACTTATTTTCGATCGTCTCGAGCGAACTGTTTTATTAAAATGAGAAGGAGAAAATAAAGAAAGAGAAAAACTAACTAGCACACTTTCGTAGGCAACACGATTGCACTGAGCACGTGCAACAAGCCTTTAAACCTCTAGGTGTCCATAGTAGGAGGAGTGTGGTCTCCTGAGGGTTTTCAGCGGATTGCACCCACAAAATCCAATAATAAAAGGAAGATCATGAATATTACATTTAAAGAAAAGAATTGTAAAAGAAAAGCCTTGAAAATTAGGGTTTCCAACTAAGCTAGCTTTTCGATTGTCATGAGCCATATCTTAATGGTCATGAAAAGATGTCAGAAATCACATCCTCCCTCAATAAAATATCGTCTTATTCTTCATTCCTATCTTTCTTCCAAACATCGATCATATAACCCTGCGTGTGTGTAAAGACATCCCTACACCCGGAGAATTCAATTCAAGCTATCATACTCTTGCCCATCAGCCTCAGTACTTTTTTTTTAATTAATGAATATTGAGATTTGCTCACACACTTTCATGCGACCGTTAATACTTCTTGAGGTACTAACGACCGATTACTTATGTGCTTGCTTATTTGGTGTATTTTCCTCGTCTTGCACCACCTAAGGCATAGCAGTGACTCCCAGACCAGTTGGCCTTAGGGCACTAGGTGAAGAGGCATCCTCGCTATATATTTTTTATTGCCCTTGGTGATAACAAAACCAGTGTCCAATTTTCTCACCACTTTGTATTTTCTTCATTATTATATATATATATTTTTTTTCCTTCATACATCGGCTTTAAGACAAGAGCATTTCAAGATATCCTCTACTATCCCGAGTTTCAAGACGTGTGTAAGTGCGAATAGTAGGGTATCAACGTTCAAAATGTTTGGCTTCCAGAATAGAAACTATTTTTCAGACTTATTTTTATCCTCAGATTAGTGACTTCCTTCATCTTACTAACCCTTGGAACAACGGCTCATAACTACTTATTACTAGTTCGTATAAGAAAACTTCTAATTTTCTTGGTTTTCTTAAATTTTTCTAATCTCATGAATGTAATTTTTCACTATCTAATCTTTTATTATCTTATTTATGTACAAAAATGTTAAATATTAAATATTTTGAAATTTTGAAATTTTTTTAAATTTTTATGGTTTTTGAAAAATTTTAAATTTTTATAGGTTTTTTTGAAAATTTTTAAACAAAATGATGAGCCAAAAATTTTTACACAAAATTTTTATAGGTTTTGAAAATTTTTCAATTTTTATAGGTTTTTAAAAATTTTAAATTTTTATGGGTTTTTAAAGAAATGTTTTGTGCTTATGCAAATGATATGCACATGATGCAAAACTAAGCACAAACCTCCCCCAAACTTGTTTTCAACAGTGTCCTCGCTGTTGCCAACCGCTATATTTACAAAATCTGTAAGCCTGGGAGGAATTTATTAGTGGGGGAAAAATATATAAGTGAAGATCCTCCCCAAACTTACTCTTTTCACTCACCTCCATTCAAAAAAGATGATGCAGTAATATACAGGACATGGAGGTGAGACGGAGGAATTTTAATCAAGATAAAATGGCTCCTGTAAGAACAAGAGCTCCTCCGTGAGGTCAGTGGAAAAATATGGCTTTAGTCTATGTCCATTCACTTTGAAAAATGTGTCATTTTGAACATTTTCTACCTCTACTGCCCCGTGCGGGTATACAGACCGCACAACAAAAGGTCTCTTCTACCGAGATCGAGGCTTACCCGCGTGAAGGTGTAGTCGTGAATCATAAAGAAGGACTTGCTGACCAGGTGTAAATGTTTTCCTCAAAATATTTTTATCATGAAAAACCTTGGTCCTATTCTTTACGATTACAGCGTTATCATAAGCTTCATCGCGGAGTTCGCTTAGCTCATTTAGTTGCAGCTTCCGAAAGTTGCAGGCTTGGTTTAAGTCAAAGTTGATTTCCTTAATAGCCCACAATGCTTTATGCTCTATCTCGACTGGCAAGTGACATGCCTTCCCAAACACTAACCTATATGGAGACATCCCTAGGTCGGTTTTAAATGCAGTTCGGAATGCCCAAAGAGCATCCGTCAGTTTGGTCGACCAATCTTTTCTATTCTTAGCAACAGTCTTCTCCAGGATTTGTTTGATCTGTCTATTCGAAATCTCAGCCTGCCCGCTCGTCTGGGGATGATAGGGTGTAGAAAGTCTGTGGTTGATTGCGTATTTCCGCATCAGAGTCTCGAAAGACCTGTTGCAGAAATGTGTCCCGTTATCGCTAATGATAGCGCGTGGGTGTCCAAATCACGAAAAGATGTTTTCTTTTAAGAACTTAATGACAACTTTCTTGTCATTAGTACGACATGGAATGGATTCAACCCACTTCGAGACATAATCAACCGCAAGAAGTATGTACAAATTCCCAAAGGAGTTGGGAAAGGGACCCATAAAGTCAATGCCCCAAACATCGAAAATTTCAACCACTAAGATGGGTTGTTGGGGCATCTCATTTCTCCAGGAAATCATATCCGTGTACTGACATTGTGTACAAGTTTTTCAATAGTCAAATGCGTCCTTGAACAAGGTCGGCCAATAAAAACCACATTGCAAAACCTTCTCCGCCGTCTTTTTAGGACCGAAGTGACCCCCACAGGCCTGATCATGACTAAAAGATAGAACACTCTTGAACTCCTCATTCGGGACACACCGGCGAATGATCTGATCAGGACAATACTTAAACAGATAGGGATCATCCCAGTAAAAGTGTTTTACTTAGGATAGAAAACAGTGTTTGTCCTGTTTGGACCAATCGCTGGGTATAAGTCCTGTGACAAGATAGTTCACAATATTCCTGAACCAAGGTTCCTCGGATACGTTCAAGAGTTGTTCGTCTGGGAAAGAATCATTGATCGGCAGGGTCACAGGGGAAGAAGAGATGCGTGAAAGATGGTCGGCTACAACGTTTTCACATCCTTTCTTATCTTTGATAACAAGATCAAATTCTTGTAATAGAAGGATCCAACGTATTAGCCTACCTTTTGCATCTTTCTTCGCCAAAAGATGTTTCAAGGCGGAATGGTCTGTGTACACAACTATTGGTGAGCCAATCAAGTAAGGCCTGATTTTTTCTAATGCAAATACAACCGCCAAAAGCTCTTTTTCAGTAGTTGTATAATTGATTTGCGCATCATTCAGGGTCTTACTCGCATAATAGATCACGTGTGGCATCTTTTCAATGTGCTGTCCTAAGACTGCACCTACTGCAAAGTCTGATGCATCACACATAAGCTCAAAGGGGTAGTCCTAATTTGGAGACGATAGAACGAGGGCTGTAGTGAGGGAGTGTTTGAGTGAGTCGAAAGCTGCCTCACAATCCGAGTCAAAGTGGAAGGTCGTATCCTTGGCCAAGAGAAGAGTTAAGGGTCTAGCAATTTTGCTAAAATCCTTAATGAATCTCCTATAAAAGCCCGCATGGCCAAGAAATGATCGGATATCCTTGACGCTTTTGGGATGAGGAAGGTTTTTAATGACATCTATCCTAGCTCTGTCAACCTCAATGCCTTTTCTTGAAATAACATGTCCAAGCACAATTCCCTCTTGGACCATGAAATGGAATTTTTCCCAATTCAAGGTTAAGTTCTTCTCTTTGCAACGAGTAAGAACTGCGTCAAGATTCGTTAGGCAGTCGGAAAAAGAGTCTCCGAAAATCGAGAAATCGTCCATGAAAATCTCCAAAAAATTCTCGACCATGTCAGAGAATATCCCCATCATACACCGCTGAAAGGTAGCGGGAGCATTGCATAACCCAAAGGGCATGCGTCTATAAGCAAAGGTACCAAAAGGACAAGTAAAAGTGGTTTTATCTTGATCCTTTTTGGCTATGGGGACCTGATTATAGCCAGAGTATCCGTCCATAAAGCAATAATACGCACGTCCAGCTAAGCGTTCCAGCATCTGATCAATGAAAGGTAGAGGAAAGTGGTCTTTCCTCGTGGCGGCATTGAGTTTTCTGTAATCAATACATACACGCCACCCAGTTTGGGCGCATGTCTGAATCAACTCATTTGCCTCATTGGTAATAACAGTGATGCCAGATTTCTTAGGGATGACATGTATTGGACTCACCCATTGGCTATCGGAGGTTGGGTATATGATACTATTATCAAGGCATTTGACGATCTCTTTCATCACCGCTTCCTTCATGACGGGGTTCAACCGTCTCTGTGGTTCTCGGGTTAGTCTGGCATCATCCATCACATGTATATGATGTTCTACAATTAAGGGACTAATCCCTTTGATGTCCAAATGGTCCAACCAAACGCCTCCTTATTAGATCTCAATACCGATAAGAGTGCATTCTCTTGCTCTGATGCTAGAGAAGCGGATATGATAACCGGTAAAGACTCATTCTCACCTAAATAAGTATATTTAAGATGAGAAGGTAAAATTTTGAGATCTAATACTGGCGGAGAAATAATAGAAGGTGGGATCATCGAATGATTTCGGAGTCACAAAGAAGCTCATAGCCTGTAAAAGATACAGACTCGGATGGTGATGAGTCAGGAGTGGCAGACTCAAGCGTGGAAATGGTGTCATCATTAAGATCATGTGCAAGGTCAAACAGTGATGTGGTAGTGTCGTCGAGATCTTCAAAGCACAGTTCCTCAACTCCGCAACTTTCGGGAGCAATCTCGTGGACAGAGCACACATCAAGGATATGAGCAGAGGGTTCTGATGGCTGACTTCCAATTTTGTAGATGTTTAGTTCAATGGTCATATTTCCAAATGATAAGTTCATTGAACCATTTCTACAGTTAATGACAGCATTGGAAGTGGCAAGGAATGGTCGACCCAAAATCACCGGAATTTGGCTCCGGGTGTTCGCTACAGGTTGTGTATCGAGAACAATGAAGTCTAAAGGGAATACAAATTCCTCGACCTTTATCAACACATCCTCTAGTTCACCTCGAGGTTTGGTGATTGAACGGTCTGCCATTTGGAGAGTGCAGTGAGCTGGTTTCAACTCTCCAATCCCTAACTGCTCATAGACAGAGTATGGAAGTAGGTTAACACTTGCGCCAAGGTCTAAAAGAGCACGGTTGATGTTTTTACCCCCAATAGAAATCTATATCGTAGGACATTCTGGGTCCTTACGTTTCTTTGGTAGCTGAGAGATAAAAGCAGTGCTAATGTTATTAGACATGAAGACCTTCTTCGGCACTTGAGTCTTTCTCTTCCTAGTGCACAAGTCCTTAAGAATTTTCGCATAAGCGGGGACTTGTTGAATCGCATCTAGGAGAGGGATATTGATGTTAACCTGTTTGAACATTTCCATAATTTTCTCCATATGTGGACTCGATTTGTTAGCCCTTAACCGATTCGGATAAGGAGCTTTAGCAATGAGCGCTGGGTCCATCATAGGAGAAGGAAGTGGGGGTAGACGTGATCCCAAAAGAGGAGTGGGGATCGTCTATGAAGAACTAGAAGAGGTGGGCTGAGGTGTCGAGCCTAGAGGGAAATGGAGAATAGGTTCGCGAGAAGGCGGTGGGGTAGAAGAACAAGAATCAGAAGTAGAAGTGTGTGTGTGAGGAAAGGTCTCAGCCGGGGTGTTGATAGGATTTTCAATATCATCAACTTCTTCCCCAACATGGTTATTCAGCACTCTTCCTGGCCTCAACGTTGTGATGGCATTTACATTGTAATGCCCAGGATTCGGTAGGGATTGAGACGGAAGTTTCCCTTTTTCTCTCGCACTCATTTTGGCTTTAAGTCGTGCAATTTCAGCTTCCATCGTTCTAATACTCTCAGCTTGGGACGCTGAGTTTTTCTTTATATCACTGACGGAAGACCTAACCTCAGCCGACACTTCCATGAAATTTGACAGGAGTGATTTCATGGTTTGAGTGAATTGAGAGAACTCGTCAGAACAGGTCGACTGCATAGGATTAGACGGTGCAGGAGTGTTGACCTGGTTTTGGAAATTTTGTGACTGGTAGGGGTGCTGAGTGAGTTGAAGTGGTTGCTGTTGTGGTGGAGGGACCCTTTGGAATTGATTCGGGTTTGGAACCGTGTTTTGGGATTGGTTCCAAGCAAAATTCGGGTGATTCCTCCAACCCTGATTGTACGTGGAATAATATGGATCGTTTCTAGGTCGTTGAAATGCGGCATTGGTATGCTCGTGATCTTGAAACGGAGAGTTTAATGGACATTCTCCTGTTAAGTGAGAAGGATCAGAACAGCACCCACATACAGTTTTGGGGAGCGACATCGGGTTTAGGGAGGCTGCTAAGAATTTGTGTTCCATAGCTTTGAGCTTCTTTTGCATTGCTGCCATCTCAGCTCGAACACCTATGGACACGTCAATTTGGTGTACGCCACCCCTAGACGATGGCTGGGTTCCACTCTCCCACTGTAAGGATTTTTCAGCGAACTCTTCTAAAAATTTCCAAGCTTCCCCATCATCCTTGGTCATAAAGGTGCCTTGACACATGTTTTCAAGGTTTTGTTTAGTGGTAGGGTTAATGCCCTCATATATGATTCGGCAAAGGTCCCATCTCGGGATGCCGTGATGTGGGCATTGAACCAAAAGATCCTTGAATCGTTCAAAGTATTTTGAGAATGGTTCAGCCGGAAGCTGGGTGAATTGATATAGTTCACTACGGATTCGAGCTGTCTTTTGCATAGGGTAGAATTTCTTAAGGAATGCCGCAACGAATTCTTCCCAATTCGTAATGGAATGTGCGGTGGTGTTATACAGCCACTTCTCGGCTATATCGCACAAGGAAAATGGAAGAAGACGTAGACGCATAGCATCCATAGAAAGTTGTGTACCCATCATCGCGCATACATTTTCAAATTTGGTGATAAAGACGTATGCGTCTTCAGTCTCGAGACCGTAGAATTTGGGTAGAAGGTTGATGTACTGGGGTTTAATCTCAAAGTTATCCCTGTTGGCTGGTGGAATGGATAAGCAGGTCGAAAGAGGACCTCGCAAAGGATAGCACCTCTCTTGGAGAGATATGCGGGGTGGATTCTACGCATCAATGGACGGCGGCAGAGCAGCAGTAAAGAGGTTTGATGGAGACGGATCCATCGGTGTGGGTGTGGTGGTGGGTAAAAGAGAGGTAAATGGAGAAATACCGACTTCAGAGTCGATCGAAGGGACGCGGACAAGTCGGGCACTAGAATCCCGTGTCCAGCTATCTTGCACTACAAGTGGCAGTGTGAATTATAATTAGGGGAATGAATGAATGCAGTGTTTGTTTTGAAAAATGATACGGATTTTGAAAATATGATGCGATCACAACAAATGCAACAAGCAACCCTAAAATCTAGTGGTCACCTAGGTCAAAGCTCTAGACCGCTCCTAACTGCTAAAAGACAAGTCGCAGGATCAATCCTCCACTGCCTCTTTGTCTTTCCTATGGCCAGGTAAGTACCAGGTAAGTGGGAGGTTCTCCACTACGTAAGTAGTGGGCCTAATTAAGTAGCCACTAGCCTTCGACACACTTGCCTTAGACACCACAAAAGAAACGCGGATAAACAATGGATTACCCATGGCCTTCTTCTGTCCTAAGTGAGCGTGACGGTCCTTAGAGTCATCTCTAGATATTTTTTTAGTTAATGAGGGTAATGCGGATGCAAGTTTGTGATTTTTGGGGCTTAGGAAGGGTAATGAACTCCCCACCTAATCTGGATTTGGCCGTGCCCCTTAATTTCCGTATTAATATGCAAACAACCACAAAATCAAAAACACGCACAATTTATTTTGCTTTTTTTGTGGCGCTGCGATTTTTGCAAAGAAGCCTGCAACAAATTGTTAATTGGAGCAGATGAGGAAGGAGATAAGAAAGTAAGAAAGTACCTGAAAAATTTTCGTGCAGCGAAGCCTTGAAGAGGCCGCGGAACCGCCGCAATAGGGAGCTAGGGCCGCGGAAACGCGGTGGCACAGTGTGATCCCTGCACAAAAAATTCACAGTACGCTTCTGATCTTTTCCTTAGTCCTCTGGAATTCTTCAAATAATTTTCCAATTGCACAGCAAGCTCCAGATTTCCTTGCAATTAACCACAACAACTCGTTTAGTGTTTTGCACAAGTTTTAATCCTAAAAATTAAGATGGAATAAACTTTTCAACTCAAATTTCAAAAAATGAACAAATTAGCACAAGATCCCCGGCAATGGCGCCATTTGATTGATACGATTTCGGATTGTGTATGTATGAAAATTGTAAAAAAATCACAACCAAAAATTATTTGGCCGCAATCAATAACGGTGTCAAATGTAGCGCGTTAGTAAGTGCGGATCGTCCACAGGGAAAGTGAGATCCGTTCGTGTTTCGATTTAGATGAGTTGAAAATTTAAGGAAAAGAAAAGAAAACAATTCATGATTTGTAATTGAATATCAAGAATTAGAAAAATCTAGATCTAGAAAAAACATTAAAATCAAGAATTGAGATGTGTGATAATTTCCAACCAACAATCAAGATTCGAAGTGTAGCTCGTAGGAGTAGATCGGATCTATAGATGTGATGAGATCTAATGATTACTAATTCTTATCCATTAACGAATTGATACTAGATCGATGAAAATTTACTGAGGGTTAAGGATCTTGCGGAGAAATTAGGGATTCCGCAACTCATCCTTTGTCCTTTCGATGAATCTCATTCAAATTCTAGCTTCTAGTAAATCTAATGATCGATTGTTGATCTCTAGTTTTGAGCGAACACAATCAAGAAAGCATCGTCTCAAAACTAGATCATCGATCATTAGATTCACAAGAATTTATAAACGTTATAGGATTTAAGAATTGTAAAAGAGTTTAAATCATCATCATCTATTGATCGTCACAACTCCTACACGAGCGGAGTTTTACTCAAACATCATAATATCCAACACAATCATAAATTGAGATCGAATCATAATGCTTGAATTAAAAGATAAGCAAGATATAGAAATTTCACCTTTATTTATCGACAAATTTCGTTACAACTCTCTTGAATTTACAAAAGGAAGGAACTAGATCGTCGATTTCGGCTTCGTTAAGCTCCTTGAGTCGCGGATCTCCTTGGATCTCTTGCTCCGATGAAATCCGGCGTCGCTTTCTAAAGGTTGAAGGCTCTCTTGCTTGAATGGTACTCGGGATCTTGATCTTGATTTTGAATTGGAATTAGGGTTAGATTTTGAGGCACAAGTTGTGTCACTCAACTTGTGGATAGAAGATGATGGATGATTCTTGAACAACCTCAACCCTAGATCTAGGCTCCTTTTTATAGAACTCCAAACCCTAGATCTAGGATTTCAAATTTGAATTTTCCCTCCAAAAGTTTATTAAGAAAGCCTTCTAGAAATAGTTTGTTAAGCCGAGCCTTCTAGATGAGCCACGTGGAGTTTCTGGGGTCTTCTGGAAGCTTGGCCGTTATCATTAAGCACATGGGAAAAAACCACGTCACTGATGACGTCATCACACCGCGGATCCGCGGCGCAAGCGGGCTCCCGCCGCGGATCCGCGGCGCTTCTGAAGCTTTGGGGCTTGAATCTTTAACTGTGGACTTGGGCTGACATTTGGGCCTTTGTCTGATATTTTAAATTTTATTTGGCCTTCTGTATCACTACCAGATCTTACATCTTGGAGTTGGCGTATCTTTTATCAGCTCTTTTCCCAATTTTGGGCTTTGCTTCTGGAATTACCTGCATACACTCCAAGCCAAGAGTTGCGCTATACAAGAATGATGCGATGCCATGATAAACACACAATTTCCCCAAAAGTGCCGGTTTTAAAGTCTAACACATGCAATCTGGTATTTTAGAGATGTTTTGCTAATATGTGCAATATGAATACCGAACACTTCTAGATGAGTGCAAATGTTAGGGAAATTGCCGTGTTAAAAATGCAGTATTTTCGACTGATCAGTACTTCTAGGGCCATCAGACGAAATGATCGATGTATTTCTAAACGAAGCTCTTCTTAAAAGCAAAGCTGATCGAGAGCACGAGATGGCCGTATTTGAAAAGGCCAAACGCTGGCGACTGGATGAAAGGATTAAAACACTCCCACCAGATCAAGGCACATCCGCCGCAAATAAAAGCAGGTTCGAAACGAGGAAAAGGTTCGCCAAAGCCATATCGATGGGAATGAAGCTGCCACCCTCCGAAGGAAACACTCCTGATGAAGCAGATATACATCCTAACTACTGTCTATATCATCGAAGGATTGCGCACCCTACTGATGAGTTCATAACCTTTAAAAACTGATGGCAGGGATATGTCGCTCACAGGCAACACTTCAAAAGGATGAAGCATGAAGCTTGTCGACAGCGGAAAAGCAAGACATGTGGACTGCCGTCATCGTAGCTTGTATTATTCTTTGGGCGCGTCCTGGTTGCGGACGTATTTGCCTTTGTATATTCAGGTTTTCATTACATGCACTAGGATTACCTCACAGCGGAGTGCTCGAGTAGCCGGATTCTAGAGGACAACGAGCCTTCATCTCATGGCGTTGAGACCGGGGTGCCTTACTATAAAATTGATGGGTTATTCGCTGCACTCGTAAGGGGTATAGGATTGACCCGCGGAGAGGTGTCTAAGTCATCGGATTTCGGAAGTGATGGGTAGCCCACTCACTTCGTTGCTTGGAGTTGTCTCGCTTCTGGGATTGGCTGGTGGCTTATCGCACTCGTAGGGGTCTAGCATCCGATACTACGGGCTATCCACACGACCGGAAAAATTGCATTTCATATTTGGTTCTATTGAAATGTATTTTTCTTAAATTATCTGCATTTCCATACTATGTTTACTTCTGTTGTGATACTTCTGTGATGTTACTTAATATCATGCATGAAACGAATGTTGCTGTGTGTGTGTGTGTATACTAGATAATATATATGTTTTGCATCTATGCTAGTCCTGTCCTCGCCCTGCCGTAAGTTAAGTAACCTTGTTTCCCCCAATCAGAGCAAAGCTCTGTTCAAAATTCAAATTTTGAAATGAAGCAATGCTTTATAGCAGCGCCAAGTGCGCTGCATTCTAAGCAGCGCATCACGTGCAAAGCACGTGTGTGCTATCGCTAAGTGTGCTACACTATAACCAGCGCACCACGTGCAAAGCACGTGAGCGCTAGCGCCGAAAGCATCTCATACTCGCAAAATCTATCTGCGCCTATTTTATACCAGTTTTAGTTTTAACAACGCACATGTAGACATTAAGAGAAGAATAGGAATTAAAAGGGAGCACTTGGCGGTTAATGACAAAAAGCAGAAAGCATTTAATTAAACATTTATTCTACACGAAATAGATCACCAAATATGGGATCAAAAGTACAGGGATTTACAAACATATAGATAAAATTATCTAGTTTTCTCTCTGTCTTCTCCACCATGTCAAAGTGACGATCTTCCCGAAGAGTAGCTATCCATCGGTTAGCACCGCATTCACCAGCAAAAGCAGAAATGACGGCCTGATGAGCCTGTATTTGGCTCAGCAACTGAACAGAGCAATCCCTCAGAGCTTTGGTGATCAAATGCGCCTCGTGAAAACACTCGATCTTTTCTTCTGCGGCGCTGAGCATAGCCGAAGTCATCTCCGCCGGAAGAGGGGGATATCATCGAGCACAGATCAGAGGATCATCCGGAGCCAGATAGAACCAACGGGGAGAGGAGATCCTACACGAGTCAAGAGCTCGTGCAGCGTTGCATCACATTGGTCATCCGTTAAAGTAGGATTCACCAAGCGCGCAACGGAACGAGGAACAATGTCCTCAATAGGCACCTCCCACGGCTGTCAGCGAGCATGGGGACGGTTACAGGCCATAACTCTTCTTTAATAAGAATGATTCTCTAAAAAAGTAAGAGACAAGAGAAGCACTGCTTCAGATTTTAAATGAAGAACATTTAAGTCTAGGCATAGAAAATGCTGTGCATGATTGAACTATTTCCAAGATCTGGAAAAGGGAAAGTTTGACTCAGAAGGAAGGTGAAAAAACACCTTCAGCGTGAAGCAATGCTTCATAGCAGCACCAGCGCTGAGAGTCAAAGACTCTAAAGCAACGCACCATGTGCAAAGCACGGGTGCGCTAGCGCTATGTGCGCTGCGCTCTAAGCAACGCACCACGTGCAAAGCACGGGTGCGCTAGCGCTGGAACTAAAAGCTCCTCACCGTCAGATCAGAGATCCAATAAAGATGATAAATCATCAATTAATTAGAATTAAATTCTGTTAAGGAAAGATTCCTCAAAATCTTTCCAAACAAAAAGATTGTGCTCTGTAAATCAGAGCACCGTTGGATCAATGATCCAATAGTGATTAAAAATCACTAAAATACAGAATAAATTCTGTGTGGGGAATGATTTCCCAATCTTGTTAAAAACAAGAAGATTGCCTTCTGTAAATCAGAAGCCCTTGGATCAAAGATCCAACGGTGGGAAATCCCCAAATCAATTGGAGAAAAGATCTCCTTAACTGATTGAACTGATCAGCTTGCCCTATATAAAGGCCCAAAGACTTCAAGTCTGAGCAAGACAGAGAAACATACAGAGGAACCCCCCATTACCTTTGAGAGATCTGAAAAAGAAGAGCCAAACTCTCAGAAAAGAAGATTTTCTTCAAGGTACAAAAAATGAATGAACAGAGAGATGAAATCATATCATAATTAAAAAGAAGAATTCACTTCTTTAAAGATCATAGATCTACAAGACCAAAGTCTTTCACAAAGAGATCAAAAGATCTCATCATAAAACAAAAAGAAGAACATAATTCTTCTCACAGATCATATATCTATACTAAGGTTTTTTATATAAAGAGATCATAATATCTCATCATAAAAGGAGAGGGAGAATTATTCAATTCTCTTAAAGATCACAGATCCATAAAGGCAAAACCTTTCATCAATACAAGAGATTAAAATATCTCCTACAAAATAAGAACTTTTGTTCTTAGAATCTTGAAACAAAGCCTCTTATAAACGAGAAATTATTTCTTAGATCATAAAATTGATCAGATGCGCTTATGCGCTCTTGGACTGGCGCTTAGCGCCAAGCGCACCACGTGTCCCTCACGTGTGCACCACTTAACAGTTAGCGCTTTGCGCTCTTGAACTAGCCCTTTGCGCTCATGGACTGGCGCTCAGCGCACCACGTGTTCCGCACATGCGCGCCACTGAACTAATAGCGCTTTGTGCTCACAAATTAGCGCAATGCGCTCATAGACTGGCGCCAAGCGCACCATGTGCTCCTCACGTGTGTGCTACCCAGCAGAAGCGCAATGCGCTACCCAGCAGAAGCGCAATGCGCTTATAAACTAGCGCTCTGCGCTCTTCATCTGGCGCAAACCGCCAAGCACACCATATGCTCCCCACATGCACGCTAAAAGAACATAAATTGTTCTACAAATAAAGCCCAGAGTTATGATGAATGCTCAGCATTCAATAAAAGACAAAAACATTGTCAGAATTCAAATCAATGCTTAGCATTGTTAAATGTTTAACATTTCAACTGAGTGGGCCGAGCCCAAATTGGCTATAAATCTCTCATTCAGATTAACTGAGCCCGCATGCTCATAAATCTTTTAACAGATCTTAGCCCCAAATTATACTACAGATTTCTCAATCAAAATTGGTTCAAGGGTACATCTATTTACTCCTCTGATATTTGTCGTTGTAATCCTTCAACGTCTTCAGAGAGGTGATGGGTCCCGACAACCATACATTCCATAGACTATTATGTCCTTAACCTTGGACTGTGGGGTCCTTAAACCTATGGACTATGATGTCCTTAACCTCGGACCGTGGGGTCCTTAAACCCATGGACTATGATGTCCTTAACCTTGGATGTGGGGTCCTTAAACCCAAGGACTATGATGTCCTTAACCTTGGACCGTAATGTCCTTAAACTAATTATGGACCGCAACGTCCCTAAGCTAAAACAATAGAGTCCAAATGCTCTTTTGTTGGATCTAAACAATCCCGTTAAGTTGATCTTAGTCTAAAATTAGACTAACGTATCCTTAACAAACGTTTAAGTTGATCTTACATAATTGTAGGAGTAAAGTATTGATATAATTCACAGAAGCAAACGGCAACGAGTTAATAAAATAAGAAAAAAGTTTCTTTTTTGATATTGTTTAATATATTTCAAATGAGACTAACGTATCCTTAAACCCAAACCCCAAACCTAAATCTAAGAAGATACGGATTTAGACTAATCCACGTCCTACGGGCGACAATATAAATTAGTCTCCGTATACAATCCACGGGCAACCAAAAACAAAACAAACACACACGATATGAAGTGACCATCTGGAGAAGGAGAAAGTGGTTACCGCGATGCAGTAGCGTAATTAACTGCAGGGGCTTGCGCCTGCAGGGAAGAGCGTCCCCACAATCAAAACCCCCTCAACGAGGGGGAATCTGACGAAATCTGCTATATCGGCCGCATCCGTCTAAACCTTTGATACATGGTGCCATAAATCAACTTGGCATCTTCAGAGAGGTGGACGGATAGAACCAAATAGCATCTCCCCTTGAAATTCAGGCCGGACTTCCCAACGTCCTGGTCGCGTCTTTCGGCGGAGAACAAACCTTACGGTGCAGACTCGGGACCCTGTGACGAATTCGGATGGCATATATGTGCGTGCCTATTTTCGTTTCTTTCTGGCATAATATGTTTAATTGATGGGACTACATTAATTCTGATTAATGCAAGGAAAACAAATCTAAATGATGTTGTTAGAAACAATTTTTGAAAACTATAGGCGTTTCCTTTTGCTTTGCGTCGATGTATTCAGTTAGGAATATTCTGCACCGTATTCGATAAGGAAAGAGCCTAGATCTCTTCACAGAGAGTGACCTCTTTGGCAAAAGTTTACGACTATAAACTACTTGGTTTTTTTCAAAACCATCGATTTTCTACAAAACCACTCGTTTAAAAAATACGGAGCCTAAACCATTCCTTTTAAAAATTGCTTGAGTTCCTTCAACGATATCAAGTTTATTACGTTAATGGTTTTTCGCCAAAAACCAGTCGTAGCCCTCTGTCATTTCATATTAGTATTTCTTAATATTCGTGCTACGTTTGTCGTTGCTAATCGCCGAGGTGTAGTGTGCGGTAGCTCTATAATACTTTTCTATCGCATGGATATGTGGATTGGTTAGGATAATCGTACGACTTTTTTGATCATTAGTCAAGGGTCGTGCGGATGAGTTTAACATAATCAAGATAGTGACGGGTTGAACTTGACTAGGACCCTTGATTTATTGATCATTCGTCAAGGTCGTTGGGTCCTAGAGGTAAAAACCATATCGTGAGTTTCAAACATATAGGAAATTTACCAAGTTTGCGCAAACTTTCTGGAGTCTGGTAATTTTGGTCGGATTCCGTCAAAATTATCACACAATGATAGTTGGGCCCTGATTCCCACTGATGAGTAGGTATTATTTGTCACGCCCCGCTTCCTGGCGTACGGAAGCGGAGACGTGGCCAGGCCGTTATGTATTTACTAAGAAATAAATACGTTAAGCGTAAATAAGCAATATATGTAAAATGCACAAGAATGACAAGAGATATAAAATGAACAGCAACTTTTATTAACATTCATCTTTACAATACAACTAATTTGAAAAGGAAAAGTACAATGATAAAAGCAATGCCTAAACAGTGGTATACAAACTGGAAGGTAAGTACAAGTGAAGCTAGTAGTCATGTTGTGTATCAATCTGAACCAAGTACTCCTGACTGGGCTCGGTCTCCTGAAGGTCCTGTCCTCCTGACAAACATTCCAAGAAAGAAATGGATAGGAATGTCGTCAGCGAACTAGCGCTCGGTAAGTCTCAAAAGAAAAGAAGGAATACAACAAGTAATGTGGAAGGAAACCGTTAAGTTATACAGGTATCAGTTTATTATTCTAACATAGTTGTTTGTAGCTTGGTACAGAAGATATCAATGTATACAAGAGGGGTCCAACTTGCTCCGTGGACTATGGTAACATATAGTACAAAACCCACAAGACAACGGCACGAGAGTTCATGTAGGTGTCTTTTAGTGATCATCTCGTTCCACTTCTAATACATTCCGTACCAATCTACCCCGTTAACCCCGTAATGTATTGTATAGATTATAATTATCAGACTTGTCGAGACCATGGATACAAGTTGTTCAAGTAGTCAGGTTCAGGATATAAGCTTGTAGTCATGTCAAGTTATAGCCATGGTTCGGTCAAGTCAAGTCTTGTATTCGGGTTTGATATTCAGGTTTAGGTTCAAGTATACATGTTAAAGTTTGGATTCATATTTGAATTGGATTCTGGTTTGATTTGATTTCAAATTTGATTTAGACTCAGACTTGAGTCAGACATTTATAACTGATTTGGATCCTGAATTAAATTCGGAAGTTATCGGTAACTGCTGCACATGGACGGCAGGATTTGTGTCTTTTTCCAAGACAATTACCATTGATAACACCGTTAAGTTTTCTACCTTAAATAGGCAAGCACTCACTTTTTTCGGCTCTCTGGGGCTCAAGAGAATTGATCCCTCTTAAAGCTATATTTACTAAAGTTCTTAAATATATTTTTATATAACTCGAGAGGGTTTTATGAAAAATATTTTTTATATAGTTTCAAAATAAGCTCGAGAAATTATTTATATTATTTAGGGTTTCTATGGATGTGAATTTTAGGAATTTAAGGTATTTTAGTGATAATTACCTTAATTTGATTACTTCAAGGTATTTTACTATAATCTTGTCTTGTATTGATATCTTGATGGTATTTTGATGAAATTTGTAATTCTTCCTTTTGAAAAAATATAAAGTTATTATATTTTGAAATTATATGGATTTTATAATATTTATATAATTATTAAAAATTAATACTTTATTATTAAGTAGAAAATTTTCGTTTTTCTTAAAAATGGTATTAAAAACCATTCGAGACCGAATGCTCCGTGAGGAGGTCTGCATCTTGCTCTACTAGCCCAAGAATGTGCGATAATCTGCACCATCCAATAGCGGGTCCTCTAAAGAGGGTTGTAGAGGCTTATTTGCAAAACAATTTTAAAATACGATTCCAAAGAAAACCGTTTTTTTATAATAGATAGCATTTTAATGAAATATATTGTATTCGCCGCAAAAATACGTTCAAAGAGTATCGTGCTATGGAATCATGTGTGTTTGTGAGAGGTAGATCATTATCTCGTGAAGTTTTCTAAAGGTATAATTAAGCAAAGCAATTAAATATGGTAGATACAAAGTTCATGGTATTTTAATGTAAAAGTTGATTTAAAGTTATATTTCATGATATTTTAGAGTGAAAGTTTGTTCTAACCATTAGTTATATGATTACAAATATGGTGTAAGAATATGGATGAAAAATATGTAAGAAAAATTGAACTTTTTAGGGTTTAGAATAAAATATCAGTATTAACTCCACTTACCGACATATTTTTAAAAAGAGAACTTTTCAAGAAGAAAAAGAGGGATAGGGAGGGACTTATGAGTGAAATAGTTTAAGGAGAGGTAGAAGAAGATTGGGTTGTCGTCGTGGTGTCGTGGGGTCACCGGAATAGTCTCGATTCCTTGCCGAAAGTTGATCGTTGGCTAACTCCTCTTCTACTCCACTTGTACTTGAGAAAATTTGAGAGTTTTTTGCTAGAATTTTCAGAATGAGGAAGGGCTAGGGCATGAGGTAGTATTTATAGTATGGAATTAGGGTTTTGGGATTTAAAGAGTGAATTAAAATGCATTAAAAAGTGATAAACTGGGGAATTGAGGAGTCTATGTTTAATTGTAGAGTAATCAAACAGTGCAGGGGTGATGGGGTAGGGGAAAAGACTCTTGTGCAAAACCCGGGCACCATCACCTACGGATGGACCGTCGACGCCGGCCCTTCGGGGAATCTCGCCGGTCGAAATTTGGAGGGGAGCCGTCGGATTCTTTCCACGTGTACATATCCCTGTTAACTATATTATGCACATGTTTGATTTTTTCAGACTTTTCATTTTATATGCATTGCACGTGTAAACTTTTGGGCTTCCAAAAAGTTTAAAAGAAAAATCAAAAAAATATAATGTGTTTGATGGGGTTAGAACACAGGGGCTACATTAGAGCACTGCAAGGCTTTACCAGTGAGCTATAAGTTGTTTCTTGCTATTCTTAACAAAAATTAACTTTTAAATTGTACTCAGGCTTGCAAACTCTTTTCTGTATATTAAATTGAAAAAATTTCGTACAGTAAATTCAGAGTCGTTACATTTTACCCTCCTTATAAAAATTTCATCCTCGAAATTTACAATTACATAAGAACTAATTTACAAATAAGTAAGGATATCTTGCACGCATGTCATCTTCTCATTCCCAAGTTGATTCTCCTAGTGAATCTTTTCTCCACATCACTCGGACCAAGTTTACTTCCTTATTTCGCGATGTCATCACTTTTCTGTCCAGAATCTCAACGGGTTATTGCTGGCAAGTCAGGTCAGTCTGCACAGTGAGCTCGGAGTGATCAAGAATGTGACTGGGGTCGCTCACATATTTTCGGAGCTGATATACGTGGAACACGTTGTGCACTCCTTCCAATGAGGGTGGTAGTGCCAAACGGTATGCCACTTCTCCGACTCGTTTGAGAATGTCGAACGGTCCTATATATTTCGGACTGAGCTTACCCCTCTTGCCAAAGAGGATTACTCCTCGGTTTGGAGAGGTCTTTAAGAAAACATGATCTCCAGGTTGGAACTTGTTCAGTTGATAAAACTGCACATTTGTTATTACATTTTTCCAACCATTTCCATATTAAAAAAAGTCTTTATTATAATACATCATACATATGAGGGTTTATCTGTAAAAATAATATTTTCTATGTGTTGATATATTATAATTAGTATTTGGTAGGAAAATGTATGCAAATAATATCATTGACCAAATCCTAAGAGAACAAAGTCTACTAAATATTATTTAAGTTGTTGTGCAGAATTTTTCCAAGTTGTTGTGCAGAATTTTCCAAGAAATCAAGTTGTTAAAGAAAACTTGCCTAATTAAGAAAGCAAAACTTGAAGATCAAGTCTGGCAGCAACTACGAGAAGATTTCAAAGATCCAAAGATTCCAGAGAAGTCCACGTGCCAAGTAGAAAGATGCTGCTGAAAGAAAATCAAAGGCTCTGATTAAATGGCCGCGGATCCACGGCCATACCCCCCTTGGGCCGCGGATCCACGGCAAGATTGAGGATTTAGGGGCTGCGCAATTATGGGAGATTCTCTACTGTTATTTTCCTAATTTGGAAGCAAGGGTTTCTGGTTTTGGACTATAAATATGGACCGAGAGCCTCTTGGAAAATTTATCAAGCCGACGAGATCACGAAGTCCAAGACGGCTCACGCATCCAGGCTGATCATCAACTGTTCGTCTACCTCCTTGGAAGAGATCGAGAAGCAAACTAGTATTTGTAATCATTTTCTAAGGGATCAAAGTGTAATGAATATTGTTGATTAATAAAAGTAGCTCTTTTTCCTATTCTATTTTTTTGTAGTTTAATTATGCATTTTCTTTCCATCTCTTTTTCTCCCAACATGCGCGAGTAATTCTCCGCTTGTTAGGGTTCGTAAGATTAGGGTAGGTTAATGGATGATGAAAATACTTAAACTCTTTTTACGTCCTATAAAGTTTATAAAGTTTATCAAAAGAATCATTAACATCATAATCGGGCACGCTACCAATTCATTGTTAGCCTCGACCGCGATTAGAGATTAGATTAATGATTGTTTTGGTAAAGGCTAGATATGAACGGAATTCCGTGTCGAGATAGGGGTTAAGAGTGGGATTCCTTTTCCCTCCAGAAACCCTAATCTATACGCATCACTGTCGTTCTAGTTTTAAATCTATTAAAGGATAGAAAGAGTAATTTTTAATTAATCACCATAACTACTAAATCCTAACGAACCCTACAAGCCCTCTTCTTATATAAACTTACATCCGTAGTTAATCTAGATCTATATTTTGTTAGTGTTTATGCCCTAGAAGGCCATTACTGTATCATACTAGTTTGTATATTACTTAATGGAAGCTTGGGATATTCACATGTATATAACAGTCTTGCTAAACATGGTAGTATGCTACTTGGTTTTTCTATCTTAATATGTGAGTGTACGTATTGATAGAGCTCTTAGGATCTTGCTTGTCTACCAAAGTTGTGATGGCAGTCACACTAGTGGGGGCTGGGTAGTCTACAAGCACATCCTTATTCAGGTCCCTGGTCGTTGGATTATCGAGACAGAGCATCGATACTCCGGAGTAGACTAGTGTGTACGCTTCTCATCCCAGTTGGGGAGATGGTCTGTCCCACAGCCGTCAGTACGTCGTACTGGAGATAGTATGCAGGTGCTCGTTAGGTTACGGGTACACCGGACAGGACTCACAGGGAACTGTTGGTTGGTTTTATACCAGTCGTCAGTGAACAGTTCCCAGGTGACATGAGTACAGCATAGTCCGCAGACTTGACACTGCTACTTCGCCTCGAGTGTGTCCCACTGTTCTTAGATTGCTACCCTACCACGGCTCAAAGGAGTCGTGCAAACAGGTAGCAGTTGGGTGCAGTCCCGAGCACTTGGAGGCAGTGGCGGTTAGACAGGATTCATCTCTCCCGGTATTGGGAGTTGATATCGCGCTGTGTCAGAGAGCCATTACGCAAAGTCCCTGGCCAGGGCAAGCGAGATTTGTTGGTAGGTTCCAGTAGTTTCTCAGGGTGTAATGGGCTTCGCTCCGACACGACTTATACCGCTATTAGGGGACTGACGGTTGCCGCCCCCCTAGGCCCGATATGCGATAGTCTAAGACGAACGGACCGGACTGTATGGAGATTGTCACAGCAGGCTCAGTAGGAGTTCGGATGGGTTTCCTTATCGGCCTTCTTATCGACAACTACCTGGGGACCGTTACGTACAGCTAGTGCCGCTTGCGGTCTGTGGTTAAACCCACTGCCAGCGTAGTAGTCGAGTCTCTAGAGTCCCACACAGAGAGTTTCCTACTCCAGGCGAAACGATATAGAGGTCGTATGGTTTTACGACAAAGGGTTCGGACGCGTATGTGTGTTTACACACTTACGTCGTTTGGACAGTTTTTACCAGTCGGCTTTGGTTTAAGCCAGTTACTGGTATCCGGTTATTGGATTTATACAGTCTAAAGTTTTTCCGTATTTTTGCGGATCGGAGGGGCGTTCTCGTAATTACGCGAGAAGCTTCTAGAAGTTGGTGACTAAGGAGGTTTAGGTGGCATATACATTGAATGAGATTAGTGAGTCATGAGAGTGATTCATCATGGTCATTAATGCATCATAAATGCTTAATGACTCATGATAATGAATCACCACTTGATATTTGTGAAGCATGATTATTCATCACTTCTTTTTCTTTTCTTGAAAAATGTAAATGCTTCATATATATTATGATAACTTACTATTCTCACTTCATTATATCATTCACATTCTCTCTCCTCAAGCTCACTCTCTTCAAACCCTAATCCTCACCTCTCATGTGTTGAGAACTAGGATTAGTTAGACTAAACAATCCATAACCCTCACTCTATCTCATCTATCTTCTTTGATTAGCAATCCAAGAAGGTTAGTTGCCTCAAGTTTAGAGGCTAAGCTTGGAGTTTTGCTCTCGGGTGGATCATCTACTACATCAAGAAGGCCGAGGAGGACGAGGAGATTGTAAAGCCGAAGGACTTGGTTCGATAGGTATAATCCCTAAGCATAGTAGTTTAGAACAACTATGTGTTTGGTTAGTTATCGTTTAGCTTCGATTCAAGCTGTTAGTCGATGTTTGTTCACTAAACAAGTTCGTTTTTGAAAATTCCGCCTCCCCACAAGTATTGGGGTGTAGTACATCGACTTACAGTGGTATCAGAGCCTCGCTAAACAATAAATAACTTTTTTGCAAATTTGTATGAATTTCGAACGGAAAAAACGAAACCGGAAAAGCCCGAAAAATCATGTTTCTGTCGATTTATAAATGAAGTCCAAAAATTTTTCAGGGATGTTTAGAAAGCTTAAAATGACAGTAGTAGAACACACAAAAAATTTGGTCCCCTGAATCGCCTACGGCGCCACGGATCCGCGGCGGCTAACACAGATAGCGTCGCGCTTCCGCCGCCGAGTTGACGATTCAGGGAGCCATTTTTCTTGTGGTGGTTCTCTGTGATATTTGGGATTCTCTGGTAATTTTTAATTTTGCTCAGGTTTCAAGTTTACAGAGCAGTATTGGAGCAAGATTAAAAGTGTTTAATTGATCGAAATTATACAGTATTTGCTTGATGGATTATATCTGTGATTGTTTAATGTGTTCGTAAACCTCCCCTAACGGCTAGTATGTCGGTTGGCAGGGGGTTGCACATTTCTGTAATGGTTTTATCTGTTTGTGCATATGAACTGTATTGGACTGTTGTGGTGTATAGCCGGGGTTTAGCAATGGGTTATTATTTAATTCATTTGTTGTAAATGTAATTTGTTGTAATATTATTTTTGCGGGGCACATCCAGGTTGCGGTTGTAGCCATCGTTGTATTATTTCATTTTACTGTTTCTGCTCCTAGGACTGACCCAAGGTGGGGTGCACAAACTGCCGGGCGGGTAGTTTGCCGTACCCGTAGGGGTCGAGGGTGGGGTAATGGCTATTCATCACAACTGTGTTATCCGTCTTTTCTTGCAGGCTCAAAAGAAATACGGATTGCTTGCAAATCCAATTAAGTTCATCTGTGTTCTGGAATGTATATCATTGCGTCAGACGAATGTAAAATATCTATATATATGATAGCTATTTAGACGTCACTTATGTTTTACACCCGCGCTAGCCCAGCCCCCGCTCTGTCGTTAGTTAAGTAACCTAACGGGTGATGACGGGACCCCGTGGCGAATGCGGATGGCATAAGAGGACGTTGTATTTTCGTTGTTTTCTGCAATGATAGGTTAATGATGGGACGCATTATTTATAATGCAAAGAAAAACAAACCAAAGTTTAAATCGTTGGAACAATTTAAAAGAAACCACTCGGTTAATTTTAAAAACAGATATTTTTAAATACGGAGCTTTAACCACTCCTTTTAAAAGCTATCAGGTTCCTTCGGTTATATCAAGTTCACTACGTTCACGGTTTCGCCAAAACCATTCGTAGCCCTCCGTCATTTCATCTGGGTATTCAGTAGTATTCAAGCTATGTATTTTGACCTAACACCAAGGCATAGTGTTTGGTAGCTACTGGGTATTCATTTGTTGCATAGATAGATGAGTTAGTTTGGGACAGTCGTATTATCATTTTGGCCGAACGTCAAGGATATATACGGATGGGTTCAAATTGACAAGATAATGATGGGTAGAACTTGACATGTGACTTATGACATTTTGACCTAACGCCAAGGTCATAAGAGCATGGGGCAAAAATGAATATCGGGAATTTCTAAAGAAACTGAAATTTGCAAAGAGTTGCATACCATTTGGAGTTTGATGAATGTTGGTAGGATTCCTTCAAAATTATCAGACGATGATATTTGGATCCCGATCCTACTGTGAGTATATGCTACTTATCAGGATATTCGTCACTGAACGATCAATGCTATAAACCTAGTAGGTGTCCAGAAAAGTGTCAGCGGGGTTACGCCCCCAGAGAAAAGAGGTTATTTAATTAAGGAACTTCGCGAAAGCGTTGGAAAACCTCCCTCGAAATATCGACACTGGCCAGGCTGAACGGTTAAGCAAGTATTGTACGGTGAGAATAGTCCTGGCTAATTCTTCTTTTATGGTTTGAGGAAGGATTCGAGAAACAGTGGGAGCCATCCAGTTTAGATAAACTAAAAACCACTCTAAACTTGCAAGAGCATCATGCTAAAGAGTTTTCTTCTCTCTCTCCTAATTGCAGCGACCCTGAAAATGACTGGACTTAAGTTACTTTTAGAGAAAAATATACTGACAAGGCCAAACTATAAAGATTGGCTGCGGAATGTCAAAATGGCTTTGACCTATGACAAATTGGGGTACATCCTCACCGCTATGGCACCTGCTGTCCCTGGTCCCAAATCCAGCAATGCGGATAAGGAAATCCGCAAAACCTGGGATTTAGATTGCGCGAAAGCCAAGTGCATCGTGCTTGCCTCAATGAACAATGAACATCAGAGGAGGCACGAGGATATGACCCTAGATGGCATATTTCTCCATACAAAGGAACTTTATGGAGAGCAATCTCGAATAGCAAGATACGAGACCTCTAAGAACTTGTTTCGAGCGAGGTTGGCTGTCGGGTCATCGGTAGGAGAACATATCCTAAAGACGATCGGCTATATTGAAGAGCTCGCAGACCTTGGGACGACTTTGGATAATGAGCTGTATACAGACCTTATTCTCCAGTCCCTTCCTCCCACCTACGCCCAGTTTATCCTGAACTTCAACCTTCAAGGAAAAGAAGTTGAACTTCCGGAACTCCTGAACATGTTAAGGAGTGCAGAGGGCACCTTGCAGAAGGCAAGGGAAACACCCGCTATGTTTGTTGGCGGTGCATCTTCTTCCGGGTCCAAGGCTAGGGCCAAAGGAAGGAAGAAGAAGGCCGCACCCAAACCTAGAGGAGGTGTTAGTAAGGTCGGAGGGAAGGGAAAGAAAAAGTTTGCAGTACCGGTAGTTGGCCAGGATGAGTGCTTCCATTGTCACAGAAAGGGCGCTGGAAGAAGGATTGCAAGGCGTGGAACGCCAAGAACCAGGAACCGAAGCAAGCTATGGTTTCGACTTCAGGTGTGTTTGTAATTGAGAATTGTCTGTCGACCAACTCTACTTCCTGGGTATTGGATACCGGATCAGGATCTCATATTTGCAATTCATTGCAGGCACTGAGAAACCGTAGAGTGCTGAAGGGAGGTGATATGACCCTAAAGGTTGCTAAAGGAGCTAGCGTGGGAGCTGCGTCCGTCGGGGATTATCACCTAGGATTGACGAGTGGACACATTTTGGTTTTACATAACTGTTATTTTGTGCCAAGCTTAACGTGTAATATCATATCAGTTTCCTTGTTATCAAATAAAGGTTATGATTTCACGTTTGTAAGAGATGTTGTCAACATCCACCTTAATCATGGTTTGATTGGGTCAGGTACCCTAAATAACGGTATATATGTTTTAAACCAACTCCAAATTTTCAATGTCCAGAACACACTAAAAAGAAAGTCTCCAGATTTAAATAAAGCTTTCTTATGGCATTGTAGACTGGGTCACATCAATGAGAGAAGGTTGACTAAGTTGCATAGAGAAGGATATTTATCAAACTTATGACACTTGTCAATCTTGTCTCAAAGGAAAGATGACAAAGACTCCATTTACTGGACAAGGAGTAAGAGCGGGCGAGCTCTTAGGACTCATACACAGCGATGTATGCGGTCCGATGTCTACACATGCAAGAGGTGGTTTTTCCTATTTCATTACTTTCACGGATGATTACTCAAGATACGGATTCATTTATCTGATGAAACATAAATCCGAGGCTTTTGAGAAATTCCAAGAGTATAAGAATGAAGTAGAAAACCAAACTGGCAAAAGTATTAAGACACTGAGATCTGATCGAGGTGGAGAATACTTGAGTGCCGAGTTCCTTGGTTACCTAAAAGAGAAAGGAATTCTCTCTCAGCTTACTCCTCCATACACTCCACAGCATAACGGTGTATCGGAGAGACGGAATCGAACCCTATTGGATATGGTACGATCCATGATGAGTAATGCTGAGTTACCACGATCTTTCTGGGGTTATGCGCTAGAATCAGCGGCATATCTTTTGAACATGGTTCCTACCAAGACTGTGCCTACCACTCCATATCAGATGTGGAGCGGGAAGAAACCCCATCTACAGTATATAAAGATTTGGGGATGTCCGGCTTTTGTTAAAAAGCAGCATGTGGACAAGCTCGAGGCACGATCAGTAAAGTGTAAGTTTGTGGGATATCCAAAAAACTCCAGGGGATATCTATTCTATTACGCAGAAGAACAAAAGGTATTTGTTTCTCGTAATGCCCATTTTCTAGAACATCAGTTTTTAGAAAAGGAATCAAGTGGGAGCGAAATAGAACTGGAAGAAATTCCAGAACCACAAACTAAAACTGAAAGTTTGGTAGAACCGGTAGTTTAAGAAGAACAGGACATTCCCGCACCCCTCCGCAGGAGTAGTAGGCCGTCTCATCCACCTGAGAGATACTACGGTTTTCTCATAGATGGGGATAGAGAGGATTGCATCATAGATGATGATGAACCTACTGACTTCCAGCAGGCCATCCAGAGCGGCGACTCGGTACGATGGCTAGATGCAATGCGGACCGAAATGGAGTCCATGTACACCAACAAAGTATGGACTTTGGACTTTGCTCCAGATGGGGTAAAACCCATAGGATGCAAATGGATCTTCAAGAAAAAGATTGGTGTAGATGGACAGGTGGAAACCTATAAGGCTAGACTTGTTGCAAAGGGTTTTCGTCAAAGACCTGGTTTGGACTATGACGAAACTTTTTCTCCAGTGGCTATGCTCAAATCCATTCGGGTCCTTCTTGCTATTGCTGCCTTCCATGATTATGAAATCTGGCAGATGGACGTAAAGACGGCTTTTCTGAATGGAAATTTAGAAGAGAGCGTCTATATGGATCAGCCAGAGGGTTTCAATCAGAGTGGGAGCAGCGGGAAAGTATGCAAGCTGCTTAAGTCCATTTATGGACTAAAGCAGGCATCGCGGAGTTGGAACATCTGTTTTGATGAGACAGTCAAAGAATATGACTTTATCAAAAATCCAGATGAACCGTGCATATATAGTAAAGTTGTAGCCAGAAGTGTCGTATTCCTCGTCTTGTACGTGGATGACATTCTATTGATAGGAAATGACATTCCTATGCTACAATCTGTCAAAGGATTCTTGTCACACAGGTTCTCCATGAAAGACCTGGGTGATGCCTCTTACATTCTGGGGATCCGGATCTATCGTGATAGATCCAAGAGGATGTTGGGACTTTCGCAGTCCAGGTATATCGACACTGTACTGAAAAGATTCAGTATGGAAGATTCTAAGCGCGGTAATCTACCGGCTTGTCACGGAATCACCCTCTCCAAAGAGATGTCTCCCAAGACTGATTTGGAAAGGGAACGCATGTCTATTATACCCTACGCTTCTGCGGTAGGCTCTATAATGTATGCGATGTTGTGTACCAGACCAGATGTAGCTTACGCACTGAGCGTGGTAAGCCGGTATCAGTCAGACCCAGGGGAGAAGCACTGGATAGCAGTAAAGAACATTCTCAAGTACCTGAGAAGGACTAAGGAGATGTTCTTGGTTTACGGCGGAAAAGACCTCAGGTTGGAGGCCTTTGCTGATTCCGGCTTTCAGAGTGATAAGGACGATTCCAAGTCCATGTCGGGTTATGTCTTTACCCTCAACGGAGGGGCGGTGTGCTGGAAGAGCTCCAAGCAGGACACCGTTGCTGACTCGACGATGGAAGCGGAGTATATAGCTGCTTGCAATGCCTCAAAAGAAACAGTCTGGATGAAGAAGTTCCTAACAGAACTTCAGGTGGTTCCTACCATAGTTGATCCAATACCTCTGTATTGCGACAACAACGGAGCTATAGCTTTAGCGAAGGAACCAAGGTCCCATCAGAAGTCCAGACACATCTTGAGGCGGTATCACCTGATCAGGGAGATCATTGATCGTCAGGAGATCGAGGTTCGGAGAGTTGCTTCTGAAGAGAACATTGCTGATCCATTCACGAAGGCCCTACCCCAGATTCAGTTCGAGAGGTTACTCGAGATCATTGGTCTACGATACGCCAGTACATGGCCCTAGTGCAAGTGGGAGATTGTTAGTGTTTATGCCCTAGAAGGCCATTACTCTATCATACTAGTTTGTATATTACTTAATGGAAGCTTAGGATATTCACATGTATATAACAGTCTTGCTAAACATGGTAGTATGCTACTTGGTTTTTCTATCTTAATATATGAGTGTACGTATTGATAGAGCTCTTAGGATCTTGCTTGTCTACCAGCGTTGTGATGGCAGTCACACTAGTGGGGGCTGGATAGTCTACAAGCACATCCTTATTCAGGTCCCTGGTCGTTGGATTATCGAGACAGAGCATCGATACTCCGGAGTAGACTAGTGCATACGCTTCTCATCCTAGTTGGAGAGATGGTCTGTCCCACAGCCGTCAGTACGTCGTACTGGAGATAGTATGCAGGTGCTCGTTAGGTTACGGGTACACCGGACAGGACTCACAGGGAACTGTTGGTTGGTTTTATACCAGTCGTCAGTGAACAGTTCCCAGGTGACATGAGTACAGCATAGTCCGCAGACTTGACACTGCTACTTCGCCTCGAGTGTGTCCCACTGTTCTTAGATTGCTACCCTACCACGGCTTAAAGGAGTCGTGCAAACAGGTAGCAGTTGGGTGCAGTCCCGAGCACTTGGAGGCAGTGGCAGTTAAACAGGATTCGTCTCTCCCGGTATTGGGAGTTGATATCGCGCTGTGTCAGAGAGCCATTACGCAAAGTCCCTGGCCAGGGCAAGCGAGATTTGCTGGTAGGTTCCAGTAGTTTCTCAGGGTGTAATGGGCTTCGCTCCGACACGACTTATACCGCTATTAGGGGACTGACGCTTGCCGCCCCCCTAGGCCCGATATGCGATAGTCTAAGACGAACGGACCGGACTGTATGGAGATTGTCACAGCAGGCTCAGTAGGAGTTCGGATGGGTTTCCTCATCGGCCTTCTTATCGACAACTACCTGGGGACCGTTACGTATAGCTAGTGCCGCTTGCGGTCTGTGGTTAAACCCACTGCCAGCGTAGTAGTCGAGTCTCTAGAGTCCCACACAGAGAGTTTCCTACTCCAGGCGAAACGATATAGAGGTCGTATGGTTTTACGACAAAGGGTTCGGACGCGTATGTGTGTTTACACACTTACGTCATTTGGACAGTTTTTACCAGTCGGCTTTAGTTTAAGCCAGTTACTGGTATCCGGTTATTGGATTTATACAGTCTAAAGTTTTTCCGTATTTTTGTGGATCGGAGGGGCGTTCTCGTAATTACGCGAGAAGCTTCTAGAAGATGGTGACTAAGGAGGTTTAGGTGGCATATACATTGAATGAGATTAGTGAGTCATGAGAATGATTCATCATGGTCATTAATGCATCATAAATGCTTAATGACTCATGATAATGAATCACCACTTGATATTTGTGAAGCATGATTATTCATCACTTCTTTTTCTTTTCTTAAAAAATGTAAATGCTTCATATATATTATGATAACTTACTATTCTCACTTCATAATATCATTCACATTCTCTCTCCTCAAGCTCACTCTCTTCAAACCCTAATCCTCACCTCTCATGTGTTGAGAACTAGGATTAGTTAGACTAAACAATCCATAACCCTCACTCTATCTCATCTATCTTCTTTGATTAGCAATCCAAGAAGGTTAGTTGCCTCAAGTTTAGAGGCTAAGCTTGGAGTTTTGCTCTCGGGTGGATCATCTACTACATCGAGAAGGCCGAGGAGGACGAGGAGATCGTAAAGCCGAAGGACTTGGTTCGATAGGTATAATCCCTAAGCATAGTAGTTTAGAACAACTATGTGTTTGGTTAGTTATCGTTTAGCTTCGATTCAAGCGGTTAGTCGATGTTTGTTCACTAAACAAGTTCGTTTTTGAAAATTCCGCCTCCCCACAAGTATTGGGGTGTAGTACATCGACTTACATATTTTGCATCCGTGTTTAACGTAGATCTAGATCCTACAACCATTCTACAACATTCTTATTTCTTCCTCTCTCTTTCTCAACACGTCTAAAGTAAGAATAAGATATTCAACGTTTCCTAGATGACGACCCGTACGCACCTCGGTCTAGCTACACGCGACACCGTTCTGATTGCGCTTACACTACAAACATAACTTTTTCGAACCAATCAGAACTCCATGTGTCGACGCTTTGCATCAGCCCAGTGCTTTTGTCGGTCTTAGGCTATGCGCATTCTTTCCCTGATCGTGCAAACTACGTCCACAGTTTCCACGATCATCTCTGGTCCAAGGAGTTCACGATCTTCGATGTTGTCCCAACTTAGTGGAGAACGACAATTCCTTCCATAGAATGCTGCGAACGGTGCCATTCCAATGCTTGCCTGATAGCTGTTGTTATATGAAAACTCCACAAGGTGTAGGTGATCTTCCCACGAACCTCCGAAGTCTAACATACAAGCTCTTAGCATATCCTCCAGAATCTGAATTGTTCGCTCGAACTATCCGTCCGTTTATGGATGGTATGCCGTGCTGAAGTTCAGACTCGTTCTCAGGCTAGCTTGCAGACTCTGCCAAAATTGTGATCGGAATCTAGTGTCACAATCGAAGACGATGCAAACTGGTACTCCATGTGATCTCACAATCTCTTGCATGAGTTCATGGGTATCAATATATAGTACACTTTGAGGTTAAATCTTACTTTATATTCATGCTTACCTCTATGTACTTCTTTGCTAATGTCTCGGTAAATTGGCCAACTCGAAAGGGAATAAAATGAGCCAACTTTGTCAGTCGATCCATAATAACCTATATTGCATCGTTACCCTTCGTGCTGCGACGAAGGGCAGTCATGAAGTCCATGGTAATGTGCTTCCATTTCCATTCTGGGATAGATAACGGCTGAAGTAGACCAGCAGTTCCGTGATGTTCAGATTTTACTTGCTGACACACCAAGCACTTGGCTACGCTTCTGGCTACTTCACACTTCATTCCATGCCACCAGTAGTGTTTTCGTAGATCCTTATACATTTTTGTACCACCGGAGTGTACTGAGTACGGAAATCTGTGAGCTTCTTTCATCAACTCTTCTCGAACAGGACCGTTTGGTACACACAATCTACTTCCATATCTCAAGGATCCATCTTCGTGGATGATGAAGTCACTTCGAAGTCCACTTTCTACTTGTTCTTAGATCTTTTGTAGTTTGGCATCATTTACTTGAGCTACTTTGATCTAATTGACAATAGTAGACTGGACTTGTAAGTTCATCAAATACGAAACGTTAGCTGGCATAACTACTTCTATCTCCATCTCGTGCAATTTCTGGTGTACCTTCCACTGAGCGGTGAGATTCATTGCTAATGGCCGGCGGTTAAGTGCATCGGGAACTACATTCACCTTCCCTGGATGATACTGTAGATTAATGTCGAAGTCCTCCATAAGTTCTAGCCATCTTCTCTGCCGCATGTTTAATTCTTTCTAAGTAAATACATACTTCAGACTCTTGTGGTCAGTGTATATATCCACTCGTTCTCCCAAAAGATAGTGGCGTCAAATCTTAAGTGCAAAGATAACGGCTGCCAACTCCAGATCATGTGTTGGATAGTTGCACTCATGAACTTTTAGCTGTCTCGATGCAAAGGCCACAACTTTTCCATGCTGATGTAGAACATATCCTAATCCCTTACCGGACGCATCACAATGTACAACGAATTCTCCAGATTGATCCGGTATTATAAGGATAGGAGCTGAAGTTAATCTTGTCTTGAGTTCTACAAAATCTTGTTCACATGCTTCTGACCACACGAATGCTTCATCTTTACGTGTGAGCTTGGTCAGGGGTGTTTCAATCTTCGAGAAACCCTCAATGAATCTTCGGTAGTATCCTGCTAATCCCAAGAAACTTCGAATGTCCTTCACCATCTTTGGTGTCGGCCATTCGCTGACAACTGACACCTTAACTGGATCTACTGAGATTCCTTCGCCTGAAACGATATGTCCGAGAAATCCGACTTGATCTAGCCAAAATTCGCACTTGTTGTACTTAGCATAAAGTTGATGCTGTCGTAATGTCTCCAGAACAATTCATAAATGCTTGGTGTGCTCTTTCCGATTCTTCGAATACACCAGGATGTCGTCGATAAAAATAACAACGAATCTGTCTAAGTACTCTCGGAAAACTTGGTTCATCAGGTTCATGAATATAGCAGGTGCATTGGTCACTCCAAATGACATCACGAGATGTTCGTAATGACCATAGCGAGTCCTGAACGCCGTTTTAGGAATATCAGACTCATTGACCTTCACCTGATGATAACCCGAATGAAGATCTAGCTTTGAAAATATGCAAGACCCACTTAGCTGATCGAATAGATTATCGATACGCGGTAGTGGATACTTATTCTTTATCGTCACTTCATTCAGAGCTCGGTAGTCTACACACATTTTGTATGAACCTTCTTTCTTCTTCACAAGAAAAACTGGAGATCCCCAACTTGAAGTATTGCGATGAATCCAACCTTTCTTCAGAAGTTCGTCCAACTGAGTACGGATCTCCTTCAATCCTTCAAGACTTAACCGGTACGGAGCTTTGATCACTGATTGCGCACCAGGTAGTAAATCAATGCTGAATTCAAGAGCTCGATCGAGAGACAAACCTGTTATATTTTCAGGAAACACATTCTCGAACTCTGGAACTACCTCTGGCTTTTCTTCTTCCACCGGTAGAGTAAACACTTCTGCATTCTTCGGCTTGGCATGGAAGATTCTTGGCTCCAAAGTTCCGTCTCCACTCTTGAAGTAAAAGACGGGGTGATCCGGTATCTCAAATACTACCATCCTTTGATGGTAGTCAATTGTAGCATAGAAAACTCCCAGCCAGTCCATTCCCAACACAACATCGAAGTTTGGGATGTCCAGTACTTTGAAATTCGCGTAGAATTCTCGTCCGCAAACTACAACTGGACACTGATCCAATCCCATAGTTGCCTTCAATGTTCTATTCCCGGAACTGACATTCCAGCTTGAAATGAGTGGCTTCACAGGAATCGCAAGTGTTCTTACAAATCGTTGGGATATGAAGCAGTGTGACGCTTCAGTGTCGAACAGTGTTAGTGCAGGAAGGGTGGCTACTAGTATAGTACCTAAGTTGTGTGAGGTTGGTTTAGATACAGGGAAAAATATAGAGATATATAAGGATTGAAAAGATAAAAGGATTGGAAATTACCAGTGATAACCTGGCCAGCGGCTTCGGCTTCCACAACTGTCATGGTGAAAGCCTGACGCCGGGGTACATTCCTCCTTGCTGGAGGCACATTCCTTTGTCCCTGTAGCATGTTTCTCTGCCCATGAGGCATGTTCCTCTATGCCTGATGGAATTGACTAGGAGGCTGTGCAGGAGGTCCACGTGGAAGTGGAGTAGGTAGAGCCAGACGAGGTGCAGGAGCCTGAATAGCTGGCCACTGCGGAATGGTGATCGCGGGTCTAGGTGCGGGAGCTGGGTTGAGATGATATGGACAACTTCCGATGACGTGAGTGGATGCGCCACAAACCAAATACAGGCCATTCTCATGCCTGCAGTCTTTTGCCAGGTGTCCATTTCTCTTGCAGTATAAGCAAAAGTCTGGACTGGGCCGGTTAAAGGTTACTCCCGGTCTCCTAGGTGCAAAAGTTGGTCTGGAAGAGGATCCTCTTGTCATCTGAGTGGCAGAGCGTTTCACACTGGCAGTTTGAGGTCTGCCCTTCTTCTTTACTACTGTCTCATAGCGTCGGGCAGCCTTCAGAGCAAGATCATGGGTTGAGAAATCCTCTGTAGATAGTGCAGCTTGGATTTCCGGGTCCAACCTTTGCTGAAATCGTCTTGCCCGGATCTCAGCAGTCGGATCAGGTGTGCCGCGAACCTGTTACGACCTTGTGTTAGCAGTGTAGTATGTGATATCAGGAAATTGAATATTGAGACAATATCTTACCTGCTAAGCATGGTGAACTCAACATCGTATTCATCCACGGATTTGCTTCACATCGAGCCTTGTTGTAAGTGGATGAACTGTTGTTCCATGTCGAAACAGGCAGTCTCAGGGAAGTATTTCGTGTCGAACATATCGCGAAATGTCCTCCATTCAATCGATTTGGTGAGTCGGCTTTCTTCATCCTTCCACCAGATTCTGGCGTTATCTGTTAGTTGCAGCTTCGCAACTCTCATATAAACAATCTTTGGCACTTGTGCTGTTGCTAGGTTGTCTTCGATAGACTGAGCCCATTCCTATGCCTCTAGTGGGCTCTCTTTCCTAGAGAAATGTTTCGGGTGCAGTACCTGGAATTGCTTGACTCTGGGTGCCTCGATCTCTGAACGGTGCATGAGGATCTGCTGACCATCCAAGAAGCTCTTGATCATCTCAAGCAGTATCATTTGCTTGTTGATGGGAGCTACAACGGTAACTAGTGTTGGTAGAGTAGGTGGTGGAGTATTTCCATTGACGTTGGTACTCGTGTTGTTCGAAGAATCCATGACCTTGATATAAAAAGAAAGGTTAGGATAGATTCAAGGAATTTGAAATGTAAAGAATGTATAGTTGCTGATTTTTATAATTCTTGTGATATATTGCTTAGGATTTCATGCAGAACAGACCTGTATGGGCCTCCAACAAAACCTGTCACACCCCGCTTCTCGGCGTACGGAAGCGGAGACGTGGCCAGGCCGTGACGTATTTACTAAGAAATAAATACGTTAAGCATAAATAAACAATATATGTAAAATGCACAAAAATGACAAGAGATATAAAATGAACAGCAACTTTTATTAACATTCATTTTTACAATACAATTGATTTGAAAAGAAAAGGTACAATGATAAAAGCAATGCCTAAACAGTGGCATACAAACTGGAAGGTAAGTACAAGTGAAGCTGGTAATCTAGCTGTGTCTCAATCTGATCCAAGTACTCCTAACTGGGCTCAGTCTCCTGAGGGTCCTGGCTTCCTGACGAACATTCCAAGAAAGAAATGGACAGGAATGTCGCCAGCGAACTAGCGCTCGGTAAGTCCCAAAAGAAAGGAAGGAATACAATAAGTAATGTGGAAGGAAACTGTTAAGTTATACTTGTATCAGTTTATTATTCTAACGTAATTGTTTGTACCTTGGTACCGAAGGTATCAGTGTATATGAGAGGAGTCCAACTTGCTCCGTGGACTATGGTAACATGTAGCACAAGGCCCCGTCAAAACCCACTGGATAATGGCACGAGAGTTCATGTAGGTGCCTTTTAGTGACTATCTCGTTCCACTTCTAATACATTCCGTACCAATCTACCCCATTAACCCCGTAATGTATTGTATAGATTATAATTATCAGACTTGCCGAGACTATGAATACAAGTTGTTCAAGTAGTCAGGTTTAGGATATAAGCTTGTAGTCATGTCAAGTTATAGACATGGTTAGGTCAGGTCAAGTCTTGTATTCAGATTTGATATTCAGGTTCAGGTTCAAGTATACATGTTAAAGTTTGGATTCATGTTTGAATTGGATTCTGGTTTGAGTTGATTTCAAATTTGATTTAGACTCAGACTTGAGTCAGACACTTATAACTGATTTGAATCCTGAATTAGATTCGGGAGTTGTAACTGCTGCACATGGACGACAGGATTTGTGTCTTTTTCCAAGACAATTACCATTGATAACACCGTTAAGTTTTTCTATCTTAAATAGGCAAGCACTCACTTTCTTTGGCTCGCTGGGGCTCAAGAGAATTGATCCCGCTTAAATCTATATTTACTAAAGTCCTTAAATATATTTTTATATAACTCGAGGGGGGTTTATGAAAAATATTTTTTATATAGTTTCAAAATAACATCGAGAAATTATTTATATTATTTAGGATTTCCATGGATGTGAATTTTAGGGATTTGAGGTATTTTAGTGATAATTACCTTAACTTGAATAGTTCATGGTATTTTACTGTAATCTTGTCTTGTATTGATATCTTGATGGTATTTTGATGAAACTTGTAATTCTTCCTTTTGAAAAAATATAAAGTTATTATATTTTGAAAGTGTATAGATTTTATAATATTTATATAATTATTAAAAATTAATATTTTATTATTAAGTAGAAAATTTTTGTTTTTCTTAAAAATCGTATTAAAACCCTTTCGAGGCTGAATGCTCCATAAGGAGGTCTGTATCTCGCTCTACTAGCCCAAAGATGTGCGATAATCCGCACCATCTAATAGCAGGTCCCCTAAAGAGAGTTGTAGAGGTTTATTTGCAAAGGAATTTTAAAATACAATTCCAAAGAAAACTATTTTTTTATAATAAATAGTATTTTAATGAAATATATTGTATTCGCCGCAAAGATACGTTCAAAGAGTATCGTGCTATGGAATCATGTGTGTTTGTGAAAGGTAGGTCATTACTTCATGAAGTTTTCTAAAAGTATAATTAAGCAAAATAATTAAATATAGTAGATATAAAGTTCATGGTATTTTAATATAAAAGTTGATTTAAAGTTATGTTTCATGATATTTTAGGATGAAGGTTTGTTCTAACCATTAGTTATATGATTACAAACATAGTGTAAGAATATGAATGAAAAATATGTAAGAAAAAGTGAACTTTTTAGGGTTTAGAATAAAATGTCGGTATTAACTCCACTTATCGACATGTTTTGAAAAAGAGAACTTTTCAAGAAGAAAGAGAGAGATAGGGAGGGACTTACGAGTGAAATAGTTTAAGGAGAGATAGAAGAAGAGTGGGTTGTCGTCGTGGTATCGCGGGGTCGCCAGAATAGCCTTGATTCCTCGCCAGAAGTTAGTCATTGGCTAACTCCTTTTCTACTTCACTTGTACTTGAGAAAATTTGAGAGTTTTGGCTAGAATTTTCAGAATGAAGAAGGTCTAGGGCATGGGGTAGTATTTATAGTGTGGAATTAGGGTTTTGGGATTTAAAGAGTGAATTAAAATGCATTAAAAAGTGATAAATTGAGGAATTGAGGGGTCTCTATTTGATTGCAGAGCAATTAAACAGTGCAGGGGTGATGGGGGTATGGGAAAAGACTCGTGTGCAAAACCCGGGCACTATCACCTACGGATGGACCGTCAGCGCTGGCCCTTTGGGGAATCTCGCCGGTCGAAATGTGGAGAGGAGCCGTCGGATTCTTGCTGCATGTACATGTCCCTGCTAACTATATTATGCACATGTTTGATTCCTTCAGACTTTTCATTTTATGTGTGTTGCACGTGTAAACTTTTGGGCTTCCAAAAAGTTTAAAAGAAAAATCAGAAAAAATATAATGTGTCTGATGGGGTTCGAACACAGGGGCTATGTCACAGCAATGCAAGGCTTTACCAGTGAGCTACAAGTTGTTTCTTGCTGTTTTTAACAAAAATTAACTTTTAAATTATACCCAGGCTTGAAAACTCCTTTCGGTACATTAAATTGAAAAAATTTCGTACAGTGATTCAGAGTCATTACATTATTCCTTGGAAGATTTTCACTTCACAATTAGCTAACTTATTAGGTGTCTAGAAAGTGTTAACGATATTACGCCTATGCGGAAACGGGGTTATTTAATTAGGTCCGTGCGAAAGCACGAGAGACCTCCCTCGGAGTACCAACACTGACCTAGCTGAATGGTTAGCGAACTTATAAGGTGTATATGATCCCGACTAGTTCTCTTTTTAGAGTTTGAAAGAGAATTCGAGGAAATGGTAGGAGCCATCCTGATTAGATGAAGTGATCGACCAATCTAATTTAGATTTGAGTGCACGCTGAGTGTTTCTTTTCTCTCTCACTCTGTATTGCGACAATGACCTACCTTAAACTAAAACTCATGAACTAACTTAACCGAACCTTCTTACATACTTTGGTTTTGGATTGTTATGATTCATAACAAAGTCGCATATATCTCTGCCACTCCTACTTCCCCTTTGCATTTTTCCAGAATGCTCTGTATCACTACAAAGATCCATATTGCTTGGGTATGCCATCGTATAGTTACATACGAACACGAAGAAACTTGTTTCAGTTCGAGAATGGATTCCGTTTCTGGAGAAATTGAATAGGATTATTCAGTTGTCTTATCTCTTTACCATCTCTCAGGTTGCAAGAGCTCCTAGTATTAAGAGAGTACACCTATTATACTTATTGGATAGTCTTCTTCCAAACCATAGGCAGGTGTCGAAAGGTAGGGAAAGATGAAAACCAATTAGCCTAAATATGGTATACAGAAGGTAAGAAATAAAGACATATAAAAGGACTAAAGTGCGGGCAAAGAAAATTATGACTGTTGTCATGAATTTGGATAATAGACAAGGCATTACTAGAAATACCCGGCCACCCCCTCGAAATATTTTCATGTTTTAGTTTTTCTGTGCGGTGTTAATTGAAAACTGCTTTCCCAATTAGATTCTGACTCCAGAGTATATATTTATCAGACTTAATTCTCACATCTGTATGACGTTACAGATACTGAGTGGGAGTAGAATATTGGGAATTAGGTGATTAGATCCTCAATATATCAGAATTCTTTGTAATTGGTGATACTTGAGGAAATTACCTGAATTCTTCCTAACGACACATATTTGGTTTTGAATATTCGTTATTATGTACCAATTTCAAATTGATATATCTGTACGTTTATTTTATAAAATGAGATATAACCTTTTGAAATTATGTTTATGATATTTATCTTTATCAGTTGATGATTAGGTAAGGTGCATTCAATAACAGTGTAATTCTTCTTAACCATAATACAGTTTTCAATTTACGAAACACAGGGTTTGAGTTATTAAACTCAGAGAAGTTATACAAAGTATTGTATATTGTCCGTTGTCCATTAGAACAAGGGGTTGGTACTCGTACTATATTTCATTTACTTATGACTTCTCTGGTTTTAGACACACATTTCGTTGAAATATAAGGTTCAAATTTTAAGAAGTTATAGGTATAAGAATAAAGTAGAGAACCATGCGTTGGAAGTATCAGGATTCTTCGAGGTGATCGAAGATGTAGACACTTTCGCTGGGTATTCCGTCGTAAGTAATATATTTGAGAACTTGCTTCTCTCTCATGTTACTCATCCGTGGGTGCACTCCTTGATAAGTAATGCTGCATGGCCTTCTTCCATTTCGATGATATGCACAAGAAACAGCTGCATGATTTTTTGAATTTGGTTAAAATTAAATTAGTGTCTTTGTTTCTATATTGGATATAGAATGGATTCATATCTTAACGATATTAGGGTATATGGAGTTGTCCGGCTTATGCTTAAAACCAGAATCCAAATAAACTCAAGGCACGTTTCAGTAATGACAGTTTGTGGGTTATCCCGGGTTTTGACGAGGGTTAACATTCTACCATTTGCAAGATCAATAGTTATATTGTTCTTAACTCGTCACCCGTTTCAGTAAAATGAATTTGTTTCAGAAAACATTAGTGAGAGTATGGTAGAACTGGAAGTGATTCTAAAACCACAAACGGTTACTGAACATTTGGTAGAACTGGAAGAATTCAATTGAATACGACAATCCATTGGCCACTCCGCAGATTTAGTGGGGTAATCTCATCCACCCGAGAGGTACTTCGGTCTCCTCAAAGATGGTGATAGGGGGGTTTTGATAACCCAAGCTTACCACTACTGCTGTTCTAGACTATGAGATCTGGTAGGTGGATGACTATAACGTCGTTCTAAATTATTTTTAGTAGTGCACGTGTATATAACTCTGCCAGATAGTTGTTGTAGTCAGTGGGAGCAGCGGAAGCATGGTGGGCAGTAGTTTATATTTATTTATAGACTAAAACAATTATAGTGGAGATAGATTATCTATTTTTGATGTGACAATCATAAAGTTTGATTTCATCAGAATAACAAATGGACCCGGTAAGAAGGTAATAGGAAGTGATGTCCTGGTATTTGAATGACTTACTCCTTATAGAAAGTGATATTCTTATACTACGATCGGTTATACCGTGGTTGTCACAAGGTGTTTCTCCACATAAGATGTGGACAATATATCAAGGATTCTGGTGACTGGATCTATGGTTTTAGATCTAGATTTGGAAAGTGTCTCAATTCGGGTACTTTGACACTATTCTGAAGTGTTTTAGAATGGACGACTCCTGGCGTAGTGGTGTACCCACATGTAAAGGAGTTGCCCCTCTCTAAAGAGATGTATTCTAGACTGATGAGGAGAGAGATTTGCATGATTGACACATCACTTGCTTAGGCAATTGAGTCAATTATGCTATGTCAAGTACCACACCAGATATTCCTTTTACACCAGCTGCAATAAGCATATATTAATCCAATCCTGGAGAAACATTAGGAGGCGGTTATCATTTAAGGCTTCTAAGGTAACTTGGATGACAGAGTGGCTGTCAGAATTAATAGTTTTCTCTCTTTTGAAGTGCAGTATGTTGGATAAATTTTCAAGCGGGATACTGAGGTGGTCATGGCGCTGGGTGCTGATTACATCTGCAAATTAGATACAACCTAAGTAGTTTTTTGGATTTGTATGTTCATTTATGAACATGATCCCATCAGCTATCCAAACAAATTTTAAGGCAAGTATCGTTCATTACGGGAGATAATCGTTCCCCGCAAAGTTAAGCTATAGAAAGATAAAGATAGAAATATTGGAGTGGATTCACCCACTGAGGTTATTTCTCGAACGTGAATGTTTCGTAAACATGCTTTGCGAAACTGATTAGTAGAGAAGTTGGGTGATCGGTAGTACACAGGCTGCGAGTATGCAACACTGCAATAATTAATCTTAAGTGCAAGTAGGAGATTGTTGGCTATAGTGCCCTCAAGGCAATTATTATAATCGTAGGAAAACGATTATGATGATTGAGGGAGGACCTATACGGGTAGAACAGTTTTACTTAAGATGATAGTATACTATCTGGTTCATCTCTATCATCATGTACATGTATTATATTGTATTACAGATCACTGCTACATGTTGATAGAGCACATATGATTCTTTTTTAACTACCAGGGTTATTGTAGTGATCATACTTATGAGAACTGGGTAGTCTATAAGAAAATCCTTAAATATCCTTAATCGTGGGAATATCGAGACCGGGCATCGATATCCCAGAGTAGACTAGTGTATACGTTTCTTGACACCGACGAGGGGCGATGGCCGGTCTCATAGCCATTGGTGTCAGTTAGTCACCAAAAATAGTGTACATGTGCTCATTGGGTTATGAGTTACACTGGACGGACTCACCGAGAACATGCTAGATGGTATTATACATATTGTCAGTTAGCAGTTCTCAGATGACATGAGTACAGGTTAGTCTGTCGACCTGAGATCGTCATTTGTTTCGTGTGAGTTCCCACTATGCTTTGATTACTACCCTACCACGGTTCAAAAAAGTCATGCAAACAGATTTTAGTAGAGTATAGTCTCGAGCTACATGGAGGCAGTGAGCGGATCGTCAGGGATTCGTCTCTCCCGGTATTGGGGGTAGATGTCGCGTTGTGCACATATGGCCATCACCAGAAATCTTTGGCCAAGGTGGACGAGATTTACTAATTTGGATCAGTAGTTTCTCAGTGGGTGATGAGCTTCACACCGACACGACTTATCGAGTTATTAGGGGTTTGACTTATTCTACCCTCTAAATCCGATATGCGATGCTCTTAGACGAACAGACCGGATTGTATGGAGATTGTCATAAACAAGCTCAGTAGGGGTACGGATGAGTTTGCTCGTCAGCCTTCCTTTTGCTCAATATCTGGGTAGCCGTTACGTACAGCTAGTGCCGCTGACGTGCATGTGGTTACACCCACTGCCAGCGTATTGACGAGTCTTTAGAGTTCCACACAGAGAGTTTTTCCATTTCAGGCAATATGATGTAGATAACGTATGTCGGTACATACATGTATCCGATTAAATATATGTACAGGCTAAACGGATTTTAATCAGACAATTGATAATACTAGTGGCTTAGGATTAAGCCGGATTATTAAATCAAATTTTGATTTTATAATTTATATATATATATATATATATATTTTTAATATATGTATTCTATTATTATTGTTCACTATTCATTTTCTCTCTTGGCTATTCGTATTTTTGTACGAATACGCATATATGTATTTCGATACGTATACCGGGTTGTATTCCGTATTTATACGGAATTTGTTCTAGAATATAGACACCTCATTTGTGAATATTCATTTATGAATATTCATAAAATGATGTGGAGAGTGATGTAGCATTGAGCATGGTTGAAAACATGTAGAGAGGAATGAGCTTCATTATTTTATTACAAATTGTTATGAGATTTTTATTTGTTTGCAAAAAGAATAGGAAGCCATTCTTTTCTATTCTTGATTGTTTCCCTAATAAAAAAAACAAAACTCTGTTCAAAACTCAAGAGGCAGCGCCTCACGTGCCTGCCACGAGGGTGCCAGTGCCAGAGTTAAAAACTCTTATTGGCTCCGCACGTGCACAGCACGTGAGTGCCGGCGTCTAATAGAATTAAATTCTACTCTCTATTAAATAGAGTCGTTGGATCAAAGATCTAACGGAGATGATAAATCATCAGAATGCAAAATTAAATTTTGTTGAGAAAATATTCCTCAAATCTTTCTAAAGAAGAAAGATTACTCTCTGTAAAATAGAGTACCGATGGATTAAAAATCCACTGGTGATTAAAGAATCGCCAATCTACAGAATAAATTCTGTGTGGGAAAATATTTCCCTAATATTGTTAAAAACAAGAAAAATACCTTCAGTAAAACAGAAGTCCTTAGATCAAAAATCCAACGGTGGGTAAAATCTCCAAATCAATTAGAATCTCTCAATGAGAGATTTCTTCAACTAATCAACAGACTTGCCTCTACTATATAAAGGACCCAAGGCTTCAAGTCTAATAGAGAGGAACCCCCATAAGCTTCGAGAAAAACAAAGCAGAAAGCTTCAAAAAGGAAGAAAGAAGAAAATCTCCTTTTTCAGAAAAGTCCTAGGTAAATAAAAAGAGAAGAAGAAATAAAAGCATCTCGTTTACCTATTGAAGGGTTTAACCCTTTTAAAAAGAATAACTTAGTTCTTTCTCTGGATCTGAGATTCATAAGACAAGTCTTCCACAAGTTGAGAATTTAATTCTCATTGGGATGAACTTGTTCTTGGAGGTCAAAAATTCAGAAAAGAACAAGAAAATTGAACCCCTCAAAATAAAATATACAAAGAGCAATTAGCGCCCAGCGCCTCACGTGCCCTTTACGTGGGCGCCACTCAATTAGAAGTGCTTAGCACTCAGTAGTTGGCGCTCAACGCCCAGTGCCTCACGTGCCCCTCAAGTGGACGCCGCTCAATAAGGAGTGCGTAGCACTCAGTGGTTGACGCTCAGTGCCCAACGCCCTACGTGCCTCTCACGTGGACGCTACAAAATAGAGAAGTGCTTAGCACCTAGTGAGCGACACCTAGCGCTCAGCGTCCAGCGTCCCACGTGATCCTCACATGGGCGCCACAGAACATAAAAGTGTTTGACACTTATCATTTAGCGCCTAGCACCTAGTGCCTCACGTTCTTTGCACGTGGGCGCTATAAAGAGTGCCCAACACTCCATAAAGAGACAAAAAAGTAAAGTAAAGTAAAGTATGAGCGTCAGAACTTACATAAGTGCTCAGCACTATTTGCACAAAAAAGAGGGACTGAGCCCTAACAAGTGTTTAGCACTTCTTTCAAATAAAAGAAAACTGAGTGGGCCAAGCCTAAATTGGCTAGATCCCTAATTCAGATCAACTGAGCCCATGGGTTTATTGCTTCCCAAATATGACTCATAATATCCAAAATGATGTTCATCTCACATTTCCTAAATTAATTTTAGTCCCCCAAAAATGGCTAATGATTCTTAGATGGTCCACCATGATCTCTTCCCTCAGACACGAAAATTAGTTCAAGGGTACATCTCTCCACACATCTGATGCATGTTGTTGTAATTCCTTAACATTTTCAGAGAGGTGGCAGGTCCCGATAACCAACTGCTTTAGGGCGCACTTCCCAAGCTGACGTGCACACCTTAAACCAAATCACACCCCAAATGGGTGTATCCCACATCATCGTTGTACATCCCGTCACGTAACAAATACACGTGCATAAAATGGTGATCTATAGACCGTAACGTCCTCAAACTACTATGGACCGAAACGCCCTTAAACTAAACCCTCACCTCAAAAATGGTGATTTACGGATCGTAACGTCCTCAAACTACTACGGACCAAAACGTTATTAAACTAAATCCTCACCTCAAAAATGGTGATCTACGGACCGTAACGTTCTCAAACTACTACGGACCGAAACGTCCTTAAACTAAACCCTCACCTCAAAAATGGTGATCTACGAACCGAAACGTGCTTAAACTAACAACGGACTGTAACGTCCTTAAACTAAAACAATAGAGCCCAAATGCTCTTTTGTTGGATCTGAATGATCCTAAAACTCTGTTAAGTAGATCTTAGTCTCAAAATGGACTAACGTATCCTTAACAATAATTTAAGTTGATCTTAATCTCAAACGAGATTAACGATCCTTAAATCAAACCAAACCCAAATCTAAGAATATACGGATTTGGACTAATTCACGCCCTATGGGCGACAACATAAATTAGTCTCCGTGTACAATCCACGGGCAACCAAAAATAAAACCAACACACATGACACAAAGTGAAGTTCCGGAGTAGGAGAAAGTGGTTATCGCTACGCGGTAACGTAATTAACTGCAGAGACTTGCGCCTGAAGGGAAGAGCGTCCCCACAATCAAAACCCCCTCACAAACGAGGGGGAATCTGACGAAGTCTGTTACAACGGCCGCATCCGTCTAAACCTCTGATACACGGTGCCATAAATCAACTTGGCATCTTCGGAGAGGTGGACGGATAAATCCAAATAGCATCTACCCCCAAATTCAGGAAAGACGACCTACGCAGTCTGTCTCTTTTTTCGGCGGTGAATATTGATTCTATCACTCTCTTATATTCTTCAACACTTACTCATGGCTATTTTTTCCTCATCCCCTTCTCATTCTTCTTTAGTTGCTCTCATGAGCTTTAGATTTGAGAGAAAAGGATAGTGGAAAATTTCTACCTCTCCACTTTCCATTTCAAGCGAGCTTGAAGCGTCGGTTGCTTCATCAGGTGAAGCAGGAGCTTGGATCGGTTCTTTTGGATGAATCATCTTCGGTGAAGGAGAACCGGCTTGCAAGCGTGATCCGGAACTCTTGAAAGCATACCAGAGTCCAACCCAACTGGAGCAAATGAAGACGTTACAAAGGTTGTGATTTTTATTTTTTTGTGTTTGCTAGTTTAGGTGTTTAGTTTGATTCTTGGGGTTTAGTTTCTAGTGCCAAGAAATTTTTTGTTTTTGAATTTCGCATTGGTCACGGGTTAACGGCGAGAGCATTGGGAACCAGCAAAGATATTAAAGACCTCATCTAATTTTCATCCACATTTGTCCAAGGAAGAGATACTTTCCATTAATATTACGCTACAATCTAAATTGAATAGTGATAACTCGTATGAAAATAAATACTTCATTCGAAACCATATTGTGTGAATCTGAATACAAACTTAGAATAGGCCAAATGCATAATAAATTAAATTATAAGGGGCAGAGGATTAATTTCTCGTAAGAAGTGGCTAAATATGGATTTCCTTAAACTAAAAGGGTGGAGTCTAATTTTTCATGAACGAAGACAAAAAAAACTTGATGAATATTCACCGGAATAGTAATTTTGATCTTATCATGTATACCTTTTTCAATATTTCATAGCCGCATTGTTATAAACTACGGAACCAATTTTCATATTCGATTACTATTATCCATATCCGCATTTACATTCGCCAATGACTACCAGATATAGATATGGTGACATCTACACCTACCATCTCCGATCGATAAGAATCTATATCTATATATAAATTTAGGTTTTTGTCATTAATACATTTCCTTATATTCTTGGTTATGTTTTAACATTTATAAAATAATAATAATAGTAATAATATAATAGTAACAATATAGCAGCAACAGCAGTAATATAACATTTATATAATAGTAATAGTAATAATATAGTAGTAGTAGTAGTAATAATAATATAACATTTATAAAATAATACTTCCTCCCTTTTTACTTGTCATTTTGGAGGGAGAAAATTTTCCATCATACTTGACGTTTTTGGAATAACGAGAAAATCATTAATGATTAAGATATCAATAAATGATACAATACCAAAAATAGCCTAGAAAATTAATTGCTAATATTAAAAAAGTGATAATACTTTCCTTAATAGTTGAGGGCAAAAATGGTATTATTTTTTAGTGGTGATAAGGCAGTAATTGCCGATATTAAGAAAGATAATACTTTCCTTAATCGGTATATATGCATAGCTCTAAAATGACAAGTAAAAAAAGACAGAGATTGTAGTAATAGTAATAGTAATGATGATGATGATGATGATGATGATATAACATTTATATAATAATAAGCCATTAACACCTTTCCTTATATTCTTGGCCATGTTTTAACGGTTATAAAATAATAATAATAATAATAATAATAATAATAATAGTAATAATAAAGTTAGGTTTTTATATCATGGTTTTCTTAATAAGTTTAGGTTTTCAACAGTAATAATATAGTAGTAGTAGTAGTAGTAGTAGTAGTAGTAGTAGTATAACATTTATAAAATAATAGTAATAGTAATAGTAATAGTAATAAAAATAATAATAATGATAATAATAATATAACATTTATATAAAAATAAGCCATTAATACCTTTCCCTATATTCTTGGCCATGTTTTAACGGTTATAAAATAATAATAATAATAATAATAGTAATAGTAATAATAATAATAGCAGCAGCAGCAGTAATAATAATAAAGTTAGGTATTTATACCATGGCTTTCTTAATAAGTTTAGCTTTTTATTTTAGTTTTTTGTCATTAATAATAATAGAAATAGCAATAGTAATGTTTTAACAACAATAATAATATATATAGTAATAATAATACTTGTCTTAGATATAGATTTGGGTTTTTTCCATAAATTTATATCTACATGTATATAGAAAATCTATATCGATCTATATAGATTTGGGGGTTTTCCATTTCTAATAATAATTGATATTATAATTTATTAATTAATCTATATAAATTTGGGTTTTTATTCCATAAAACTATATTTACACATATATAAAATAATAACGATAAAAATAAATTCGAAGGGTTTAATAATTGATTTAAAATACAAAAAAATGAGAAGGTGTTAATAATTAATTTTATGATTTGTTAAATATAGATATGAGTTTTTGCCATAAATCTATATATCTATATATATATATATATATATAAAAGCTGGATTGTTGCCATAAATTTATATTTATATATACATAGATATACAAAAACAAATCTATAGGTATGTGAATAAATTAGCTATATATTAGTTTTTTCATTACTATTCAATTTGATTTATGTTTTGTTATATATAAATTTTTATCATCTTCTAATATCTTTAAATGACAGGGTTTAATATGGTGGTTTTTGTTTTGCAGACAATTTTTAAGCTATAAAAGGTGAAAAAGGAGAAGTTTTATAGGTATTTATTTCTCTTCGATCTAAAAAATATAATATTTCTCATTTAGAATACATAGTTTATATTTAGGTTACATTTTTACAATAACATGAACTATGTTTTTAAAAGTATTTTCTGTAAACAATATTCTTGGTTATCTTTTTGCAGGTCTAACAAATATCCTCCATTATTCAAGGTAGAACTTACCTGACCTCTGAAATTTTAATTTTTTTCTAAATGGCAAGAATAATAATAGAATATCTTTTTTATTTAAATTCTTATGTTATAACATTTTTTCATATTTTTAAAATTGGCAAATTTCGGAGAGTATAACATTTTTTTTATTCTTACATAACCACATCAACGGTTGAACAATAATAATAATAATAATAATCAATATATGTATATATAAATTGGCAAAATTCCGATAATATAACATTTTTTTATAATATCGATATATTTTAAAATTTTAGAAATTAGAATAATAAACGTAACCGTGCAACGCATGGGCCTTAAAAACCCGGTGCAGACAAAATAATAGTAGTCTGTGTTGGTTGTAATTTTTCAATATAGATCAAGAGCCTCATGTAATTTCCCATTCATGTATAGAAAGTAATGGAGGGGTTGATTGCAATTTTTCAAATGATATCAAGGTCTCATCTAATTTTTCATGCATGCATAATAAAAAGTAACGGTGAAGGGGCATCCAATCAAGACAAAAACTTGGAGCTGGAATATTCTTTGGAATATGATTGGAATATGATTTGATATGGCTTTATATATATATATATATATATATATATATATTGAATTCCTTTTTCGCCAATAGATGAATAAGTTAAAATTGAGGTTTTGGCCATGTAAATGCGATGATCATGTCTGTGATCTGGCTTGATTGCAATGATATGATAAAATCCATTGATGAGTTTTACTTATTCCTTCAGCTCTGTAGACCTCTTAAATAATTAATTGGTCAACTTGGTGGAGCCCTATATTGCTCTATTTTAGCCAAAAATTTATTACTTTTCTGTCTCAAAAATATCAGATATGATTGGCCAGATTGTAAAACTTTTATTTTCTATACAATTAACATTTTTTTTTTGGAAATCATGTTTGATGATATTCTATAATTTTATTTTTCTCTATCATCTATAGAACTCTTAGTTAGTGATGATCTTCTCTTCAGTTTTGCAAACCAAGAATATTTGATGATATTCCATGGCAGCTACACTGCAATCATAAGAAATTGGATGTATGATAAAACCAAGCAAGCATTTTTTTTTGTTGAATAATAGCTCGTAAATTGATGCAAGGAGGTGTCGAGTCTCAAACCTGTTACTCAACTGAGAGAGACTTGACTGCCATGCAATGGCGGCGTCTTCGAGTCTTGGTTTTCAAAAGTGATGCTAGTATAGTCGATAAACTGCGATTAGTTTATTGATGACGCCATGTTTAATCGACAAGCAACGTACGGAAGTGTGATGAGATTTTGAAGGTGGCATTGAAAAAAGTTTCTTACTGATGATGCTCAATATGAGCGATCTCCTATCAAGACGCGTGGCAGATGACGTGTCCCAGAACTCAGAAGAAAGGGCCCACAGGGGCCGACCAGGCCACCCCTGTACCCGACCTGCAAGCACACGTCGACTCTCCTCAGAGCCCCCTGTAAATTGGCCTCCTCGGCCTCTCAGCTCGCCCCGAGCTGCCACAGGACCAAGATGCCTCGGCCCTCCCGCTCGTTCCCGAGCTCTCCCCTGCCGAGGCCATCTTCCTCGGTCCCTTCGACCGACCGACTCTACCACTCACAAGCGTAACCGACGCTCCGCAAATCTCGCCATGAGCAGATTCTCCGCCGGCAACATCCCACGTTCCACGCCATCACGATCCTCATTAACGGGCGATCCGCTCATTACGCGGGCGTGACGTCGAGGGCGTAACGGCCGACGAGATTCTCCCGCCTGCTGTTGCGTGCTGCCGCCACTATATAAACCCTCATCACAGAAGGGTCAAGTAAGCCATTTTTACTCCACTTAGTCGTTATTCTGCTCGGATCTCGTGCTAACTTGATCGTCGGAGGGTCCTCGGTGGTACCAAACCATCCCGGGACTTCCTTGCAAGTACTCGACGCTAAACTCCTCAAATCACCAATCTCCTCAAAACCCACTGAGACCTACACGCAACAGGAGATCATCTCCAAGATCCACCGGGAGATCGACGGAAGACAACATTTGACGGAGACCCGAAAAGGACCTCCATCAGTTGGCGTCGTCTGTGGGAACTTAGACTCCACAAAAACAAAGTTGGCATTCCGATCTCCATCGACATGGCAAGCGATCATCCTGAAGATCCAGGTACCAGCCGCTGCCTCCCCCTCACCGGAGGCGCGGATGAACCTCCTCCGGCGACCGTCATCAACGCCCTCGCCAGCCGAATAGATCGGTTACATTCCCTCTGGCGCCCACCGTGGGCCTAGATCGCCGCTCCTCCGCCTCCAGAAGGCTCTGCCCTCGTCGGCACGGTTGACCACCGGCAGGCCATGACCCTTGGCCACAGATCTCACAGGCCGATACTCCCTGAGGCCCGCTGGGCGCCCCACGGCTCCACACCAAGATCCGCCGCCAGAGCGCCTCGTCTCGAGCTCCTCGCGACCCTTACCCCCCTAAGGAGATGTCGGTCACCTCGTCTGTCCACAGGCATGATCGACACCCCCTCCCTTGACGGAGTCGCACAGAAGGGGCTCGCCACGACAGCTCGAGGACCACCTCGCCCGGAGATCTGAGGAACCTCATCGAGAGGAACCAGGGCCGCGCCCAGACGCAGATCTGCCACAGCAGAGGCCAGGGATCATAAAGCGCCGAATCCTCAGGGTACCACGGCCGACTCGACGCCCTCGAAAAGAAGATCGAGGGCATGCGCCGGGAAGGTCACCTCTCGGGCGACGGGGTTAAGTACGTCGCCGGCTCGCTCACCAAGCTGTTTACCGAGGGACTGCTCGCTGTCCACGTCTCCTCGCGCAACAAGCCCCCGAAGGTCTCTCTGTTCGACGGGAAAACCGACCCGAAGGACCATTTAGATGCTTTCACCGCGGGGATAAGCTTCCAGGACCATTCCGACGCCGCCCAGTGCAGGGCCTTCCCAGCCACCCTCATCCGCTCTGGTCGGGACTGGTTCCGAGGGCTCGAGTCTCGCTCAATCTCGACCTTTGACGAGCTGGCTACTCAGTTCCTCAGCCATACACACAAAAAGAAAAAGAAAAAGAAAACTACAGCAGCGGGGGAAGGGGGTGCAGAGAGCACCGCTCATGGTACTCGGTAAAGATCTCTGCCAGCCGAGGCCTCGCGAGATCCAACCTCAGCCCTCGATTCCCCCTACGCGCGTTGACCCAGGTCGGATCTCGCGAGGCCTCGGCTGGCGGAGATTAGGCCGAAGCGCCTCAGGGACCGCAGCTTGCCCACGGCCTCGTCGTAGAGCTACTCGGACAAGGGGTTGTAAAGCCCCGGCGACGCCCTCCAGATGGAGTATATCAGCAGCTGCAGCAGGGAGGAGCGCTGGGGGAGCAGCCGGCCGAAGTGGTCTTCGATGCTCCCATAGACCAAATGCACCGTGTCCTCGGTGCAGTTCTGGTCATAGAGATATACGTCTTCGAAGTGGATGATATCGGAGATGGTAAAGGGGAAGTCTTGCATTCTCAACGACCTGTTTACGAAGGAAGGAAGGACCACTGCTCCTTCAGCCTTATATAGCCCACTGCGCCCCAACGGAACCCAACAGTCGTCCGTTTTCGCCCACAAAGTCACTACCACGCGGCTATCATTGAGCCTTTCCTGGCAGGACCGAAACGACGCGACTCTGGCGCTTCGCCTCCCCGCACACTCAATGCGCATGCTACGCGCACGATCGCCGCAACCGTCCCTGTTCCCCATACCTACCACGGGATGGTCAGGAGAGACCTCATGAAGAATCATCCAAGCGTCTACCATGCTCGGCTGTCCCTGTCCGGTAGCTTCCCTACTCGCAACGCCAGGGATCAAAGCCCTCACCAAGAGGCGACCACGCAGCTTCACTGCCCGGTTATCCTTAGCAGGCCTCTTACGGCCCTCCAATGCTAAGGACAAAGTCCTTCACAGAGACGGCCGAGCGGCTACCCTGCTCGGCTATCCCTGGTCGGTAGCTTCCCTACTCGCAACGCCAGGGGTCGAAGCCCTCGCCAAGAGGAAACCGCGCAGCTTCACTACCCGGATATCCTTAGCAGGCCTCATACGGCCCCTCCAACGCTAAGGATCAAAGTCCTCCTTAGAGGCAGCTCAGCAGCTACCCTGCTCGGCTATCCCCGGCTGGTAGCTTCCTACCACGACCGACAGGGCTCAAAAGCCCTCCCAGAGGCAGTCGATCCTGACCCTCGCTCGGCTATCCTTCAGGACAAAATCCCTCGCCAAGAGGCACCGGGTAGTAACCCTGCCCGGCCAAGGGCCTTGGTAGGCTTCTTACAGCCCCTCCCGCACTAAGGACCAAAGTCCTCCCAGAGGCAGTCGATCCTGACCCTTGCTCGGCTATCCCCGGCTAGTAGCTTCCTACCACAAACGGCAGGGATCAAAGTCCTCGCCAAGAGGCACTGGGCAGTAACCCTGCTCGATCCCCGTCCTGAAGGATCAAAGCCCTCGCAAGAGGCAACCGAGCGGCTACCCTGCTCGGTCATCTCCGGCTGGTGGCTCCCTACCCATGACGCCAGGGATCAAAGCCCTCGCAAGAGGCATCCGAGCGGCTACCCCGCTCGGTCATCCCAGGCTGGTAGTTGCCTACCCACGATGCCAGAGATCAATGCCCTCGCCAAGAAGCAACTGCGCAACTTCACTGCCCGGTCATCCTTAGTAGGCTTCTTACGGCCCCTCCAACGCTAAGGATCCAAGTCCTCCTTAGTGGAAGCTCAGCAGCTACCCTGCTCGGCTATCTCCGGCTGGTAGCTCCCTACCTATGACGCCATGGATTAAAGCCCTCGCAAGAGGCATCCGAGCGGCTACCCCGCTTGGACATCCCAGGTTGGTAGTTGCCTACCCACGACGCCAGAGATCAAAGCCCTCGCCAAGAGGCAACCGCGCAGCTTCACTGCCCGGTCATCCTTAGTGGGCTTCTTACAACCTCTACAACGCTAAGGATCAAAAGTTCTCCCAGAGGCAGTCGAGCTCGACCCTCGCTCGACCATCCCCAGCCGGTGGTCGTTGCTCGCAACGCCAAAAGTCAAAGGCCCTCGCCAAGGGGCAACCGAGCAGCTTCCCATTCGTGCTCATTCATGCTCATTCATCCTCTGAGCCCATTCATGCTCGGCACAAATACGACAGACATCCCTCTGCCCATCACACGCAGAGGATCCAAGGCCCCAACAAGGGGCATCAGGTCTATCCAAGTCTGAGCGATCCCCCCTCAACTTCGAGGCCATGGAGATGCCTCCTTCTCAGCAGCGCTTGGCACGCTTGGCAAGTGATCGAAATCAACTCAACGAACGATCGCTAGACAGATAGCCGACCTGACAGGGAAGCCCAACAGTGCAAGCAGAGATATTTTACGAGCGTTCTTCACAGACAGAAGATAAAGTGCAAACCGATGAAACCAAAATAAAAAGTTTTATTGCCAAAGGCAAAGTCTTTACAAAGGGTATTTTGGGCTCCCCAGCCTTATAGATTGCCCGGAGGCTTACAAAAATCCCAGAAGCGACAAAATAAAAGGAGGAGGAAGACAGGGGCTTAGACTTCGGGGCCAGGCGCGACCTCGGGGTCCTCGACATCCACCACGAGACGAGCAGGGTCCTCGGCCACCTCCTCGTCAGGAATCTCTTCCCCCTGCTCATCGGCGTCCGTGAGGGGGTATTCGTCCCGGAGCTCTTTGTCGGCGAACTCCGGCATCCGGGCCTTAACGGCGTCGGGGGCCTCATGCCAGATGCGGGTTGTGGCCACGGCCAGGTCATCATAGAAGTCCTTCGACTTCTTGTAGCACTCCACCGCCTTCGCCGCCGAGAGGTCGGCTAACTTCGCCGCTCTCAGGCCGGCCGACTTCGCCGCCTTGGCCGCCGCCCCCAACTCCTTCCGGAGGGTCTTCACCGTCTTCTTCAGGTTGCCGGCAAGCACCTGAGCGTCCTCAAGCTTGACCTCGGTAGCCACGGCGGCCTCGCGGTACCGGGCAACCTCCCGTTTCCCAGCCTCCACCTCGCCCTCCAGGACGACAACCTTCGCCATCACCACCTCCAGCTCCCGCTTGGAGCTCTCTTCCAGCGAGGCAAGCTGGCCCGCACCCTTCATCGCCGGGGCTATCAGCTCGGCCTCCATGCGCAAGGCAAGGGCAACGTGCCGGAGAACCTGAAAAATTGGAAAGAGATCAGAAAGACGAAGGAGACACCGAATCTCGCAAAAAACTAAACACTTACCTGCACGGTCTCCTGGGCGATGGACGTCATCTGGGCCTTGAAGGTCCCCCCGGGGACCCTACCCCCCGCTGATTTCTCTATTTCATGCAGCAGGCTATCCGCGACAGATAGCCCCGAGGGCACCGCGAACTGGAGGCCCCCCTCCACCATGATTGGGGAGGGCGGGCCCCGGGAAGACCTCCGGGAACCCCTCTTGAGCGGCTCCGAAGGAGAGCCGATCTCCTCCTCCGAGACCGGGTCCTCCAGAATCCGAGCCCGCTTCCGGCCCGATGCTCTGCTAGGCCCCGGGGCGGGATCCACCCCCGAGCGCTCACGGGACGCGACCACAGGAGGAGAAGGAGCCGGGACGGGCTTCGAGCAGGAAGCGCTGGCGCCTCCAGCCTTCGTGACCCTCCTCGGCTGGTGCGTGGAGTCTCGGAGCTCGTTCATGTCCATGGGTCCTGCACGAAACCGAATGCAAAGAAATCAGCGACACAAGCAATATACAAGCCAAAAAACAAGCCTAACCTACTGACGAACTCAACGGGGCTGAGCCCGGCTCAACTCAGGACCCTCTCAGACAGCAGAACGTCGAATCGGGGGATGGACTCCCACGACGCCACTCTCACCGCGGCAGGGTCATTGGACTGGTTCCCCGGCAAGCATTTCTCTCTCGACCACCTGGTGGGCACGGGCCAGTCCTCGCCCTCGGGCGGCGTGATGAAGAAAAACTTCTTCTTCCAATCGTGAATGGAAGAAGGCAGGGCTATAACCCTTGTCCCGGCGGCGCTCCCCTGTCGCTTTCTAAAAGAGAGGTATACCCATTTCGGGTCACCCGCTCGACCCACAGGATGATTTTTGAAAACGAGGGAAGAATCAAGGATGGAGAGGCTGAAGGGGACCGCCTGTAACTTCAGGCGGATCAGGAACCCGAGGAGAATTCTCCATGAGTTCGGCACTAACTGGCCAGGGGCTAGCTCGAAGAAGTTCAGCGCCTCGACGACCTCGGGAGAGAAGGGCAGGCGCATTCCACCCCAAAAAGCTTCCAAGTACAGGGCAATCTCCCTACCCCGTACTTGGTCTGCCCTCTTTCCCTCCTTGGCTAGACGAAGCGTATAACGTAGGGGGATGTGGAAGTGAGCCCGAGCATTGGCAAGCTCTTCCTCATGCCTCACCCAACACGAGGCGCCGGGGGCAGCATCTACCGCCTCCTCCCTGGGGCTGCCCCCGCCGCACGATCCCGAGAAGAGGGTCCGTCCCTACTCCCCGAGAGGACTCATGCTCAACTAAAGGGTTCCTAGAACCTACCCCTACGACATCTACAGATTTCACGAAAGAAGACATTAAACCTGGAGAAGAGGGATCCTCAGAAAACGAAAGCAGAAGAAAGAAGACGAGCGCCGAGCAACTAGGACTTATAGCGAGAAAATACGAAGGAGTAGAGGCCCCGGGGTGGGCCCCACCCCCATTTATCACTGCAATCGCCCTCATCCAACGGCGCCCTTCATCTCCCGCCAAAACGCCTCCTCGCGCCCAACGGCCCCGATCGCTCCACTTGTTTTTCCCACACTAGGCCGCATCCCATCAGACGCCGCAGGTCTGCACATGTCGCGTCGGCCAACCAGCGCTTGACACGTGGACCGTCGCTTCAGTGGCAGGATGCACGAACCGGCGCACCTTCCTTAAATGCAGAGATCTCGCCCTGATTCGCTGGCAGAAAAGACAGCTGACAGCCCGGGGACGCGTCCCGACGAAATCTTAAGAGGGAGCTCATCCCGGGCGGCCCGGCAGTCCACTCTTGACCCGACCCGCCAGCTGGTCGGGACAAGAGTGGGGGGCTAATGATGATGCTCAATATAAGCGATCTCCAAGATCAAGACGCGTGGCAGATGACGTGTCCCAGAACTCAGAAGAAAGGGCCCACAGGGGCCGACCAGGCCACCCCTGTACCCGACCTGCAAGCACAAGCCGGCTTTCCTCAGAGCCCCCTGCAAATTGGCCTTCTCGGCCTCTCAGCTCGCCCCGAGCTGCCACGGGACCAAGATGCCTCGGCTCTCCCGCTCGTCCCCGAGCTCTCCCCTGCCGAGGCTATCTTCCTCGATCCCTCCGACCGACCGACTCCACCACTCACAAGCGTAACCGGCGCTCCGCAAATCTCGCCATGCACAGATTCTCCGCCGGCAACATCCCACGTTCCACGCCATCACGATCCTCATTAACGGGCGATCCGCTCATTACGCGGGCGTGACGTCGGGGGCATAACGACCGGCGAGATTCTCGCGCCTGCTGCTACGTGCTGCCGCCACTATATAAACCCTCATCGCAGAGGGGTCAAGTAAGCTATTTTTTACTCTACTTATCTATTATTCTGCTCGGATCTCGTGCTAACTTGATCGTCGGAGGGTCCTCGGTGGTACCAAACCATCCCGGGACTTCCTTGCAGATACTCGGCGCTAAACTCCTCAAATCACCAATTTCCTCAAAACTCATTGAGACCCACACGCAACAGGAGATCACCTCCAAGATCCACCGGGAGATCGACAGAAGACAACATCCGACGGAGACCCGAAAAGGACCTCCATCACTTACCCTTCTTTATATACAAGAAACCCTAAAATTTAAGTATTTGTAATCACAACCCCTAGTACTTTTATAACTTAAATACAAATCCGTAAAACTGCACAGTGATTCTAAAAATAAAGACCTTTTGTCCATTTAGTTTGACGACTTTCAAGTCTTAAGCATGTATGCCTCCATTTTCTTTCTGAAATTCTTGATCAACTTGGTGAGTTGAAGAGGAAAAAGTTCCGAGGAAGCTGTAAATTGATAATTTACAACTTGCAAGTTATCACAAACTCAAACAGAGACAATTGAGTGGACGAGGGAGAGAGGAGGGGTGTCTTTAGGCTCCAATACAACCTTCAGGGCTAAATCCATCATTCTACCCCCGTGACGACATGACGGAGGATTTGGTTTTGATCTAAGTTTCAAGAGCTGTATTTAAAACATCAAAGTATTATGGCTGGTACACAAAAAAGCCAAAGTTTTAGGAGTTCAATATAGAAAAAAAACCAAAAAGAAATTGAAATAAAATAAAGGGTAAATTGTCAAAATCCCCGAGCAGTTTTTCCAAGTCGTCAAAACTCCCGATCTCGAAGCGGTAATAAGAAACCATCGATTCTTTTTTTGCATTTGTCAAAAAATCCCTTGGCTGCGGTATATGTATAGTTGCCTGGTATATCTAATCTCCTGCGATATATATGATATATTTAGATACAGTAGGAAACTACATATACTGTATGAAATTTTTTTCCAGATGGGGTTTTTGATAGAAGGAAAAGCTTTTTTTTTTTTATTCGACAATTTACCCTGAAATAAAACGAAATTGAAAAATTCCTCACGGTACAGTGCACCTCAGGCACAACATTCAACAAAAAGCATGCTCCTCCTCTCCCAAGGCCTCAATCAATCTCTCACTGAGCCTAAAGAAGCTTTCAGTACCAAAAAATAAATAATCTCTCACTCAATTTCGAAGAAGAAGAAAGGATGGCGCCTGAAGAAGAAACGAAGGCGAATAAATTGTGCCGGCGGTGCAAGGTAAGCTTCGACCCATCGTCAAACATCCGCACCTCTTGCAGATTCCATCCTTCCTTTTTCGTCTGTCGCCGCCACGACGACCAAAAGAGGTGAAAACTCACCCTTTCTTTGTTGTTCATCTTTCATTTAGATCTTTTTATGTTTCGAGTTGCGTCAGTAATCAGATACCATCCAAATTTAATCGTTTTTTGTATTTGGAAATTTTTTTTGATTTTGATCAAACCCTTAGAAAAGCTCTAGGGATATGCACTTTGCATTCCATTTAAGTGAAATTCCTATGGATTATTTTTCGCCTTATTGCATGTTATGAGATAAATAAAGACTACAATGACAAGCAACATAAAGAGGCAATTCATCAAAAATGAAATGGGCAAGCAACAAAATGACTTTAGAATCCACTCAATATTTGCTTCTTGAAAGCCCAATATGAGATGTGATTCTCAGGTTAATGAAATTTCCTTGTTTTACACATTGCGACGCTATAATTTACATCTTGAAAACCTTATTTTGAGATTAAATAACTCGATATCAGGGTCCATCATAATTCTAAAGAAAATCATGAAAACAGCCTTTGATTGTCATTTTAAAGATCTGTGGAAACTATATATTGAAATTGATGACTTGTTCGAAACGACGAAACCCTTGAGAATATTCACAGCTTGGACTTGGCTTGCAAGCTTTGTACTTGGCAAAGAGAATGAGCGAGGCTTTGACTATTTGCTGCCTTGCTGGTGGTTGATAGAGAAGAGGCATGGAAAAGAGGTGTTCTTTTTTGGGGGCCTCTGTGTGTGTGAGAGACAGAGAGTAAAAAAGTTCACGAAAAATCAGAACGGAGCCAAAAAAAATTTGTCCAGTGGAATGGGCATATTTGGGTGTTCCCCTCCCCCTCTCCGCTCAATTTACTCATAAAAATACCATCCAAATGTGCCTTGCTTCAAGATTTCTCCAATCCAGAGAAAAAAAGAATCTAGCCTTTTAATCCTTAGGAAAGGATGTATCCAAACAAGCTCTTACAACTTATGATACTAGAAAGTTCTTAGTTACATCTTTTTTTGAGGTGCCTTGGACATTACAAAATGGTTTGATCTATGCTGAAAAATTTGGGGGAGAAAATATAGTTGTGTAATCCAAGTGTTTCAATATATATCGGTTCAAAAACAAGAGCAAGCTTTTATTCTAAACTTTTTTAGGGTAGCCTACAATGAATCCTTTTCTCAGCAATTTCTTCTATATTAGTGGTCATCTCCTCGATTACAATAACACCTATCAGCTCTTTTTTAATTGAGTCTAGTCATATGTGATTAGTCTGATTTTCGAGTACATGTTGCTTCATTGACTACAAAGTCTAAAACTAGGTCGCCTTGTGACCTGATGCAAGCTGGGTGGACCTCTAGCTGGATTGGTAGAAGCATCACCAATATGCTATTGAGGCACTCAAGGTTGCATGGACGGGTACGGCGACACAACGAAATCCAAAATATATAGATATGGAGACGCGGGGATACATTTATATATAAAATGTGTCTATACACACTCACACACATATTTTTATAAAAAAAAATATCAAATTACTGCAAGTCTATAAAATAAAACAAGTAAAACTAAGAAGTCTAACATTTAAATAGACCATTCATAATACTAACATACAACCATATATTATTCTTTAAATTTAATACCAATAATATCAAAATATAAAATGATAAGACAAGTAATTAACAAGTCTTTCTTAAAAGTAAAATATCCACAACATACATTATAATAATGTCTTTAGCATACTAAAGACATGTATAAGACAAAAGGACATGGATTGGGGACACACACAGGGGAGTGCTTCATTCCAAACCGGTCCGCGTTTTTAGAAAATGGAAACTCCCGATTTACGGCATATTTTAATGATCCGAGCTGTTCAATTTGATCATCTTACCCTCAAATGTATGTGTATGAAAAATCAAAGGATTTGAAGACCTCTAGCCTATGCATCGATGGGTGCAAAAATGAACGTCTTTCGATAATGCAACATAAACTTCATCCGATGTATACGCTAGAGGTCTTCAAATCCTTTGATTTTTCATACGCATACATTTGAGAGTAGGGTGAGCAACTTGAATAACTCGGATCGTTAAAATATGCCATAGACTGAGAGTTCCCGTTTTTAAAAAATGTGGATCGGTACACACACGGCGTGGTCCGATACGTGTCGTGCAAGTGTCGGTGGCCGATACGTATTGGACATGGACACGACAACCCCTCATAAGTGTCCATGCAACCTAGGAGGCACTTGTATGACACACTTTTTCACTCATGACTGGTACTTATTAATATTTGTTGCTTATGTCTAAAGCATTAATAGATTTTCACACAATTTATGATCTACTTTAGCTACCTTTAACTTTTTACTAATTTTTCTATCTGCAAATTTCTTAATCGCCCAACATTTTAACTCAAAGTATTGCAAGCGTTGTACAATTCTTATATAATTCTCTCTTTAGCTTCTTAAGTATTCTATGATCACATAATGCTCTAGGAGCTTCTCTCCGCTTTAACCATTCCGTTTTTGTTTGTATGAACTACATACTCAACGATTTCACTTTGTGATAATTAATTGATCCTAATTATTGAAAATGATGACTCTTACTTGGATACAGTAAGGTAACTTTCAAATATTTTAAACCTGTTGCCTTTTGTGTTTCTTTTTATATAAGTCCAATTCGTGCTCCATCTCATTTTAGATTCATTTTAGAGTTAATGACGACTGCCCGTGAGCTGACCATGAACAAAATGAAGTAAACACATTCATGGAATGTGTAAATCATTATTGTGGTTGGAAGAGTACTAAGGTGAAATAGAACTTAATAGTGGAGGTTGTAAACAATATAAAAGAGAGCATTCTCTACAAAGTTGTATTTAAGCTAATCAATTCAAGTACAAAATAAAACCTTCAAAACTAAGGCAGTTTCCTTCTCTTAAAATTTCTTATTACAACATAAAGTTGTTTTAAATTCCTCTCTAAATTGAGTTTGTTTTCCAATCTCATTCTGTATTCCACTAGACTTCTGTCTTTCTTCCAACATAAATTATATGTTCTACAAATCTTGTTAAACTGGGAGAAGTTCATAAAAGGAGGAATGCTGATAAGTTTTCTATAGAAAATTATATTCAACTCTAAACCATGCACAAATAAAGCCTAGAGGGAAATAGAACACATTCTCATGCTTGGATGCATGCAAATAATCCAACCTCTATACGAAACATTCAAGCAAGATGTAAGTTATGCAAGTTTTAGGTTTGTAGTGTATCAGCGTAGGGCTCTAGTATGAAAATCCAAACTGTATGATTTGCATGATATGAATTAAATTATTTGGTGGATGATTTTTTAGTCACAATAATACTCTCTTTCATTCTAGAGGTTAGGTTTTTCCTGCCTTCTTTATTAGTGTTTTGTATATTTTTGCTGGAAATACGAGTCTAGATCTAGTTTGCATTATATTTTGGCAACTTCTGAATTCTGATACTTTATTTCAGTTTTATGTTTATAAGCTGAAAATTTCTCATTGAGAGGGCATGTGGGGATTTTTTTAATCTTTTTTAATTATTTTTTGAACTTTGAATAAAATTGTTATTTGTAGTACTTTCTTTATGGTATTGAGTTTTATTAGTTATGCTATGTTCTATACAAGAAGAAAAATAAACTTAGATAGTATAATTGTATAACATATTTATAGTTTAGACTTTCAATCTAATTTGAATTTATTTACAAATATCAGCCCAGCATCTATCTATTCGGTTATAATAGTCTAATATTGGTCGATAAAGAACTGAAACCGACCATTGTTGGTTTTTGTATCAGTCCATATGGAATTTTCCAGAATGCGACTGGATCAATATTCAAACTATCTTATCACATATGGGGAATCATAGAATGGCCTCTTACATCTCCGCAAAGCGTAAAGGTATTCATATTGCATATCTCATGTCACCCTCTAAACAACAACAATCTCACCATAACCTTTGCGTAACATCAGTCCTGTTCAAAATTCCAGAGCTACATTATTACCCTCAGCTGCGTATGGGCGGACCGCATATCACTTGTAACGGTGATCATTTCAAAAAAAATCAAAATCAAAATCAATTGCATAGAAAAAAGCATTGTAGGGTGTTTTTCGTCACCCCATTGAGATGGGAATACGCACGCGCTTGTCAGGCGCATTACAGATTCTCCCTGTCTAGGGTAGGCTGGGGTTTATTGATTGTGGGGATCCGAATCTACGGCGGCCGCGGACTAAGCTGCCGTTAATTACCCCTCGCTTTTGGAGCGAGAGAACCTCCGATTGACGGGTCAAACAGGTCATGCGAACTCAATATGCAGTGTTGTGTTTTGAAGGAGTTTTGGATATATCGGGGGCCCGCAGAGTTTTACGGGGGTCCCGCTATCCGGATAGCGGGCATGGGCTCAAGGGGGCTAGCAGCTCTTTTGCGGGGTGCGGGGCAGCGCCCCATTAGAAATTTTTTCTAACAGGGACAGTGTCGTGGAGTGTGTTTATATACACACACACATACATGTATATAAGGAGAAAAAGCGTCCAAAGGACGCCTGGGGTCCAGCGCCTCGCGTGCTTAGCACGCAGGCGCTGTGCGCCAGAGCAAGCGGACGCTGTGCGCCAGAGCGCCAGCGCCCCACGTGCTGGGCGTCAGCAGCAGGAGGGACCTGGTCCCTGCACTGGGAGCTGTGCTCCTGAAAGTAAATATTTATTATTATTATATATATATATATTTAAGAAGTTGAACTCCTAAGATATTTTGGAGCTGATGAAAGGGGTTTCTCCCTTGAGCCCTGGATCTTTCCCAAAGTAGGGTTCTTGAAAGTGGGTCTCCTTCCTCCTCTGTTGGCTGGCTCTTGGAGAACAAAAGGGGTGGGATTTTAAAAATCTCTCCTTTTTAAGATCTGATGGAAAATCCAAGCTTCCCTTTGTAGGTTTTGTGGTGAAACTATTTAGTTTTGGAAAAGAAAGAGAAACTCTTGATTTAATTCAAAAAAAGAAGGCGGCTTAGAACCTTGAGGAAGGAGAAAGATGCACAAAAATCCTAGAGTTTTTAGAGAATGAAAAGTGTATGCTTTATTCATTATGATGCTGTCTTATATAGGCTTACACATTTACATATAGCCTCTTGGGCTTTACAAAATGGCATTTTGTCCATCTCATGCCTCATGTGCTCATTTCTTTTGCACATAAGCCATGAGCTTTACAAAAATTTGACTTTATGCCTATTTTGCTTACATTCATGCATAAAAAATTACATCAAAATTATTTATTACATAATTTTTATTTGGGCATAGAGGGGGGCCGGCCGCTTCATGTTCGGACTCGACTTGGGTATGGGCCCACTTGATCTGGGCTTGGGCCCACTTGGCTTCGGGTTGATCTTGACTTTGACTTGGTCAACCGGGGTGCAATTTTCGACCTCAACAAAGTGTCCCCATCAATAAATGCACACCACATATGTGGGTCGTGTGCATGAAATTGATGGATCTTCTTTCGCGTGGAGGCAACTTGCTTTGGTTCCCACCTTTTGGTATGCACTGCCCTTTTTACGACATGGACGGTCGACGCTTGACGCGTCTCCGAGACGGAGTGTCCGTGGTAGACTTTTTCCTGTCCCGGAGCGATTCGGTTCCCGATTTGTAGGAAGCCTGCACTGCCCTTTTTACGACATAGACGGTCGGTGCTGCCCTTTTAGCGACTTGGACGGTCGGTGCTGCCCTTTTTGCGACTTGGACGGTCGGTGCTGCCCTTTTAGCGACGTGGACCATTGGTTCTGCCCTTTTAGCGACTTGGACGGTCGGTGCTGCCATTTTTGCGACTTGGTCGGTCGGTTCTGCCCTTTTAGCGACGTGGACGGTCGGTGATGCCATTTTAGCGACTTGGACGGTCGGTGCTGCCCTTTTACGCCGTGGACGGTCGGAGCTGGATATGACTTGCTGGTTTGAGGTGATTTAGGTTGGCATCAGTATCGCTACACTCGAATATGGTACCAGAAGCGAATCATCATTTGCCATGAGAGGATTTGGGGATTGGTTTTTTGTTGGCATCTGCATTGCTGCACTGGAATAATGCCAGGAGCAGCTCATCATTTGCCCCGGGAGGATTTGGGAATTGGTTTTTGGGTCGGCATCAGCACCGCTATACTGAATTATGGTATCAGGAGCGAATCATCATTTGCCTTTCCCTGTTGGGAAGCGATGGCTTAGGAGACAGGTTTAGGTCCCCCTATCACTTAAGACTTTTCAATTTTATGAGCCGTAAAGGTCCCATAAAAGCATTTTCTCCTTACGAGTCGTAAGGATCCCGCAGGTGTATTCTCCTTAGGAGTCGTGGGGACTTCCAAGTGTGTTTTTCCTTTGTGAGTCGTAAGGATCCTACGAAGGTGTTTTCCTACGAGTCGAGAGGATCTCGTAAGTTTGTTCTCTTCATGTATCGGGAGGACATATGAGTGGGTCTTCTCAAATGGAGCATAATTCCGAGGGCGGAGACCAGCCGCGTAACTGGTGGTTGCAGTGGGATATGGGTATGATGAGAATTATTTGAGCCCATGGATTGTATACGGTAGTCGACTTGGGGACCAACCGTAGGGCTGGAAGAATTTTAGGAGATTGGATTTTGGTTGGCGTCTGCATCGCTGCACTGGAATATGGTACCAGGAGCGACTCATCATTCGCCGTTTTGGGATTTGGAATTTGGTCGGCGTTTGCATCGCTGCACTGGAATATGGTACCAGTAGCGACTCATCATTCGCCGTTGGGGATTTGAGTTTTGGATGGCGTCTGCATCGCTGCATTGGAATATGGTACCAGGAGCGACTCATCATTCGCCGTTGGGAATTCAGAGTTTGGTTGGCGTCTATATCGCTGCACTGGAATATGGTACCAGGAGCGACTCATCATTCGCCGTTTTTTTACTTCGATTGCTCTATCATTTCAGCTTTTCTTATCGCGACGGTCGCGATTGCCCTATTATTTCGGTTATTTATTCGCGGTTGCCCCATCATTTCGGCTTTATTTTCATCTTTATTTTTACTCGTTGATTTTTATTGCGAGTTGCCCCATTATTTCGGCATTTTATTTTTTATTTTATTTATTTATTTTGTTTTATTTACACATTTTTACATTCCCAGTTTAACGACTTAGAGGTCGATTGTGCCCAGTTTAACGACTTAGCGGTCATCTGTTTCCAGTTTAACGACTTAGAAGTCATATGTTTCCAGTTTAAAGACTTAGGGGTCTATTGTGCCCAGTTTAACGACTTAGCGGTCATCTGTTTCCAGTTTAACGACTTAGCGGTCAGTGGTTCCCAGTTTAATGACGCGGTGATCAGTTGTTTTCAGTTTAACGATTTAGAGGTCATCTGTTTCCAGTTTAAAGACTTAGAGGTCTACTGTTTCCAGTTTAATGACTTAGAGGTCATTTGTTTTCAGTTTAACGACGTGGCGGTCATCTGTTTCCAGTTTAAAAACTTAAAGGTCTACTGTTTTCAGTTTAACGACTTAGAGGTCATCTGACGGGGAGCTTAGAGAAGATACCCGATTGAGTAGTTGTCAGGGACATCGCTGGAGCTTGCTCGAGATGTCTTATTACTTTGTCGGTGTTGATGGCCTTGCCCCCAGCGGGGACCAAGGAAAGTCGTTCAAATATCGACTTGCGTTCGAAGATGGTAATTGAAAATTGTTAACCCCTGCAAATAGAAATATGATTTCAGTACATGCAACCGATATGTACATTGATCGAGCCCGCATGAACGTTTAACCCAAAATATGGGAGGAGAGATTGATCACACCGGGCGTGCCATAATCTGTAGGGTATTTTTCGTCACCTCATTGAGATGGGAATACGCGCGCGCTTGTCAGGCGCATTACAGATTCCCCCTGTCTAAGGTAGGCTGGGGTTTATTGATTGTGGGGATCCGAATCTCCGACAGCCGCGGACTAAGCTGTCGTTAATTATCCCTCGTTTTTGGATCGAGGAAACCTCCGATTGACGGGTCAAACATGTCATACGAACTTAATGTGCAGTGTTGTGTTTTGAAGGGGTTTTGGATATATCGGGGGTCCCGCTACGGGGATAGTGGGCAGGGGGTCAAGGGGGCCAGTGGCCCCCTTGCGGGGTGCGGGGTAGCGTCCCGTTAATTTTTTTTTCTAACAGGGACAATGTCGTGGAGTGTGTGTGTCTATATATATACACATATAAGAAAAAGCGTTGGGGCCTCGCATGCCTGGCACGTGGGCGCCGGACGCTGTGCGTCAGAGCGCCTGCGCCCCACGTGCTTGGCACGCGGGCGCCAGAGCGCCAGCGCTCCACGTGCTTGGCACACGGGCGCTAGGCGTCAACAGCAGGAGGGACCTGGTCCCTGCACTGGGAGCTGTGCTCCTGAAAGGAAATATTTATTATTTTGTATATATATATATATATATATATATATATATATATATATATATATAGAGGAGTTGAACTCCTAAGATATTTTGGAGTTGATGAAAGGGGCTTCTCCCTTTTCTTGGAAGTGGGTCTCCTTCCTCCTCTGTTGGCCGGCTCTTGGAGAACAAACGGGATGAGATTTTAAAAATCTCTCTTTTTAAAGATATGATGGAAAATCCAAGCTCCCCTTTGTGGGTTTTGTGGTGAAACTATTTAGTTTTGGAAAAGGAAGAGTAAAACTCTTGATTTAATTTAAAAAAAGAAGAAGGACTAGAACCTTGAGGAATGAGAAGGATGCACAAAAACCCTAGAGTTTTTAAAGAATGAAAAGTGTATGCTTTATTCATCATCATGTTGCCTTATATATGCTTACACATTTACATATAGCCCTTTGGGCTTTACAAAATGGCATTTTGCCCATCTCATGTCTCATGTGCTTATTTCTTTTGCACATAAGCCATGAGTTTTATAAAAATTTGGCTTTATGCCCATTTTGTTTACATTCATGCATAAAAAATTACATCAAAATTATTTATTACATGATATTTATTTTGGCATGGAGGGGGGCCGGTCGCTTCATGTTCGGACTCGACTTGGGCATGGGCCCACTTGATCTGGGCTTGGGCCCACTTGGCTTGGGGTTGACCTTGACTTTGACTTGGTCAACCGGGGTGCAATTTTTGACCCCATCAAGCATATCTTCCCACACATGCACGAGGACTCAATCTGATCCACCTCCACCTCTTTGTTGCTTGGCTAATGATCAACAACCAACTGTTCTAACTTAATCCAGTGACCTAACACTCTGTTGCTACAATTTGGACGTAGCTTAGTTTCTCCTCTCTTCTCCTGCAAGCAAGCAACATATGTAACATCTTCATAGCTCAACTTGGCTGATTTGATTGTTGTCTGTGGCATTGTAAAACAAGGTTTAAAAGATCGATTAGTAGGCTGCTTAGATAGTTTTGGCTATAACTGCTTTAAAATAGGATTAGGCGAGAGTATGGTCACATGTGACCCTATAATGTATGAAATATACGAGCAAATTACCATTTAATCTCGCGTGTGTATGATCCCTATAATGTATCCAATATCCAAAACTTGATATAAGCTCAATATTTACTTATAAAGGCTCAGCATTTTTCTCTCTATCGGCGTCGTTTCTTCGTCTTTTCTGATTATTTGGGCCTCTTCACATGTATGTTTGTGTATGCATTAGAAATCTATTTCTGCGTTATTTGTAGATTCTGTGGATGCGACGTATAATTCGTGTATGCATTTTGTGTTGGCCAATGGAATAGGGAACGAGTGTTTTGCAGTAATGTGTGTCTATATTATCTAGAAATACCATCAGACAATCAGCTGAGCGCACCAAACAAGATAAATGAACTTACCCAATGTCAAACATATTACCACCTTGAAGGCCTCAACTAAAGACAACAATATTTACCCCCAAATGCATGATCAACCAACCCAACAGGGTTCATTAATAGGCAGACAACCAGATCTATCATCAGCCAACATTGATCTTTGTTCATATGTTGCTATGATTGTACCGAATAATGTTTTTTTGTATGTTTCATGATGTTTGTTAAATGAAAATGAAATGCACTGAACTATCTTGCACCCCAATTATTCAACTCTCCATCTATGAACCTATGCTGTCTGTTGCGGCATAAAATATTGCGTACCTTCTATGCATTAATAAATTTGTTTGGTGGGTTGTTTGAGCAAGGCGGAAAACCTCCGGATCCGAAAACCTGCAAAGTCAAGGACCTCAGGTTCATACCCAGGGGACTCCCTTCAATACTCAAGTCAGTAAAGATGTATCATAGATATAGAGCATGTAAAGTAGAAGTTAGGAGATGGTGTGCGAGCCGAAATCTTCTCGACGATGAACCCTGGGCCCGCCTCTTCTCCTCCCTTTTAGGTTTTCTGCCCTTTTGGTCTCATTTTTTGGTCTTCCTTTTTATGAAGGAATAAGTGTGGTATTTATTGCATGCCTATAAGGGTTCATGTAAGTCCTCTCATGTTTATTAGTTAAGATCCGCGGTTCTGTGCTGGTTTTAGGCCTTATGAGGCCTTTAGGCTGAATGAATATACGGGTTCATACCCGTGAAGTCAATCGATAAAGTTGTGCTATATCAGTATCTCTCCTTTGAACTCCTCACCTTTGAACTCCTCACGTGCGAGTGAGAGGTTAAAGCATAGAGAGCCTGCCAATTTAGAGTTACCGTTGTGTCGAATCCGTAGCACCCAAGGATGGGTTGCGTGGCATATTCGTCGATCATGATGAACCATTCAAGTTGGTTCTTGCCTCTTTCTGATGTGGTTGAAGGGCCGCTATATTGTCTTCGAATGATTTTTTTAGTGCTTGCTTTAGCAATTATCAGTGATCAGTCGGTTCTATAGTCTTGATGGTTAAATGATGTTCTTACCCTCCACTCGTACCAAAAGGGTTTTGGGGTGCCGAGATTAGTTTGGGCTTCATCTTCAGAGCTAGTCTTGAGGCAAGTAGCTTAATTGACGCTCTTTTGTGTCGTTGGAGACTAGTGTTCATTTGCTGGAACTTCTTGAGACTGAATTGTTTTCCAAGACACGGCTCGGGCCGAGAGAAGCTCAGACTTTAAGAAATCCATATGAGAGTACCGAGGCGTAGCTTGGGTCGAGATAAGCTCGGACTTTAGAAATCCTGCGCGACTTCACAATAATATGCCGAGATTTTACTTGGGCCGAGAGATGCTCGGACTTTAGAAATCCAACACGACTTTATTAAGTCCACGCAATAATATACCGAGGTTCTACTCAGGGCCGAGAGATGCTTGGACTTTAGAACTTCAACACAACTTTAATAAGCCCGCACAATTATATACCGAGGTTCTACTCAGGCCAAGACATGCTCGGACTTTAGAAGAGAAGAGGTGGCCCGACCTAGGTTTTCCACTGTCAAGAAGATTTCGGCTCTCACACCATCTCCTAACTTTTATTTTACATGCTCTATACCTATGATACATCAGAGGGGGTCCCCTAGGCATGAACCCCCGGGGTCGTTGATTTTGCAGATTCTCGGAACCGGAGGTTTGCCGCCATAATTTTTGAAGTTAGGAACTCTTTCATATATCTCTTATGAGGATCATATTTTAATTTTTGAGACAGATATTCTGTGAACAAACATTATGATTCAGTCAATGTACTAAAAACCTTAAACTATACCACCAATATAATTTTCTTCTATAAATACGCGTCACACGAATTTGAACCTGGCGTATATGACGGCCAAAGCTAAAAAAAATATGGAAATGAAAGATTTGTCAATTGAGAAAAACGACGGACAAAGAAGGCTACCAGCAGAATGCTCTCTTATTTCATCGAGTAAGGGCTATGAAAAAAGACCGCTAGAATGTGTCCCATGTTTTGAGAGTTGAAGTTGTAATAGCATGAGTATGAGCAGGATTAGACTTGGCTACGATGCGGAGGAACCATATGGAGTTGCAATGCTATAATTTCTGGGGTTGGGCCTTGGGGCTAGGGTGGGAGCGGGGGCTGTACTTAAGTCTATTATCAAGGTTGCAAGGATGATACGGGGACACAGACATGATATATAACACGACACGACGATACGGCAAAATCCCAAAATGTAGGATACAGAGACATGTATAATAATAAGAAATATAATATCATAACATAACCATAGTTCTTACGGCGCCACGACGAGTCACGGCGGTAGCGAACCGCCAAGACGCCATGACGACATGGCGTCCGTACGGCGATAGTCATTCACAATGTGCTACATTAATTTTATATATATCTATACCCAATATATAATTATAAAATACCATCAAGCATACAATTATATCATCATCTAACCATTAAATATAAAACATTTTATATTAAACCATTAAAACAAGTCAACATTAGGGTTTTTTTACTTTTCATTGTTTGGCTCCAACAAAACATCCCCATGGAAAAAATCACCTTTAAAACGGAACTAAAAAATATTTTATGTTTTCTAGGCGACGTCACGGCGAACCGCCGCAAGTCACGGCGGTAGCAAACCGCCACGATGCCATGTCGTCGCCATGGCGATGCTATGACATCTATGAACATAACAACAAAACATACAGTAAAAACCTTAGCAATTCATTTTTTTATTGTATTCATAAAAACTTAGCAAAGGATTAAGTTATTTCAGTAATTTCCGCAAAAAATATGATATCAACATTTTTTAAAATTGTATTTGATGTAATTTTAGCAATAACCATACAATAAACAACTATACTTAACGTAATTTTAGTAAAAACATAATTTCAGTATTTTTCTAACAATTTTAGCAAAAACCTTATATATTTCACCATATAAATTATATTAGATATTAATATTGAGTAAAATAGTAAAAAAAAGTCAACTCAAAACTTTCATTAATGTTGGGGTTTTCCACCTTTAATTGAAAAATAAGTTCGTCGGGAATCATGTTTTGTGTAGTAGTTGCACTATACATGTCCGACACTTGTCCAAATTCAAATCCGTTTCAGTTCGAAGCGGGATACGGAAATTCTGTGTCGGTACACGAGTCAGGCATGAAACCATGCCTACACAGATAGAGCAAAACCAACAAGACGTGTCCGTGCAACCTAGTCTATAATAGTATAACAAAAGAGAAGAGGATTCTACTTTTCCAATGTAAAACTATGATATAGACTTAGTTCGACATCCTACGAGAGTTGATTGGAATCTCTTGTTGGGTAGGTGATGTCCCGCCATTGTTTTGGAGCTTGAAGCTTTTTAATCTATAAAGAAAATGGCACCCGCCAAAATAGTGATGTTCAGTGAATAACTGTGCGACCTGTTAGGGCAAACAGAATTCTAGTAGTTAATGCGAAATTGAATTTGAGAAAAACAAATTTAATTGAGAGAATTAAGTAATAGAAGCAAATATTGAGAAGAGAGGATTTTAATTAATTGCCTTTGCTTTGAGGCTTTTTAACTGAGTGATTTATTAAATCTATGCACTCTTTATATAGAGTTTTCAAATAAAACTGTTCTAACAACTAATTCTATTTGACCAACTTATTTACTATTATAACAACCATACATATTTTTCATATATAAATGTGATTTGTATGAAGCTTGACTTCAACTCTTTTAGAAAGAGCCCAATTGCAAATTATCTTTAATAACCCTTGTTAATTTGCAATTTTCAAAATATTTCTGAAGTGGATTAATTTTTCCGTAGTCACTGTTTTGGTGAAAATATCTGCAAGTTGGTTGGTTAGGATGACTCCGGCTTGATCTTTGACTTCAACGAGCTCTCTGATGAAATGATGTCGAATCTTGATGTGTTTGGATTTTGCATGGGATACTGGATTCTTTGTTAAGTGCTGACATGTTGTCGCAGTATATTGTTGTTGGAGTTTCTTGTTTTTATTGCAGATTTGAGAGAATTCTTCTGAGCCAAATTGCTTAACATGTAGCGTTTGTAGCTGAAATGTATTCAGCTTCTGCAGACGAGAGTGCTACTATCTGCTTCTTCTTAGATGATCAGAATATCACATTTAAATCGAGAGTGAAAACATATCCTAACGAACTTTTACGATCATTGGTAGATGTCGCCCTGTCACTGTCGGTGTAGCCAACCTGTTTGTCGTCTTCTTTGGTTGTGTACTTCATGCCGAACTTTTTTGTGCTTTGAAGATAACTTAGAACGTGTTTGGCCCCTGCATGGTGTAGCTTGTTTGGATCACTCATGAATCTGAAGACTACGCTAACCGCGCATAGTATGTTGGGTCTTATATTGGTGAGATAGATCAGCGATCCAACCAGGCTTCCGTAGGTTGAGGCGTCGACCTTCGGTCCGCCGTCATGCATGGTTAGCTTCTTATTCAATGCTGCTGGTGTGACGATCGACTTGCAGTTTGATATGTGAATTTTTTTAGAACTTCATGAAATTTTTCTTGGCAAAAACAGATTGTTCGACTTGTATATCGAGAAAATATCTCATCAAGCTTAAATCTATTATCTCGTCTTTCATAATTTTCTTTTTAAACTCTTTTATCATCACAGTAGTAGTGTCGTGGTATATTAAATCATCAACATAAAGACAGACAATAAGATAGTCTGTACCTTGCCTTTTTACATATAAGGACGGTTCACTTGGGTATTTATGAAAATCGTTCTTGTGGAAGTGTTGATCGATTTTACTGTACCAGGCTCGCGGTGCTTTAATTTAGCCCATACAGTGCTTTGTGAAGGCGACAGACTTTACGCTCTTCTCCTTTAACAATTTAGCCTTAAGATTGTTCGACTTTGACTTTTTCTTTAAGATCTCCGTTAAAGAATGTTGATTTGACGTCTAGTTAGAACACCTTCAGTTTGAACTGTGTAGCAATTACCAAGACGGTTCCGATTGTCTCCATACGAGCAACTGGAGCAAACGTCTTGTTGAAATTGATGAGTAACCCTTTGTTACAAGTCGAGCCTTCAGCTTCTAAATTGAGCTGTCTTCGTTGTATTTGGTCCTGTAGACTCATTTGAGCCCAATTAACTCCTTCCTTTCCGGAAGATAAGCCAGCTCCCATGTTTTTTCCATCATCGCAATATCTTCATTCGTTGCTTTAACCCACCTTTCGTTGTTTGCAACTTCATATTTCTTTGGTTCGTAAGAGAACAATGCTATATCACAAGAATTATAAATATTTTGCAATGAACGCACTTTTCGTGGTGGTGATATGAAGTCTGAAGATGATGAATCTCCAGATCTTACATCTTGAGGGCCTTCGTTGAAAGAACATTCATCTTCGATAATCATTGGCGTTGTGGTTTGATTTTCTTTCCAGCTCCATGCAGCTAATTCATCAAAGGGAACATCTCGTGAAATCACAAGTTTATCAGTGTTAGGATCATATAACTTGTAAGCTTCAGATTCATCACTGTAGTCGATGAAAATATATTTTTCTCCCTTTACATCGAACTTTTCTTTTCTGTTTGGTGTTGGATTGTGAGCATAAGCGATACAACCGAACACCTTCAAGAAATCTATTTTTGCTTTGTGATTGTACCAGGCTTCGTACGATGTTTTGTGATGTTTTGTCTGACACGGCTTTTGTCGACGATTTGTTTAAGATGTATACAACCGTATTCACTGCTTCTACCCAAAACGTTTTCCGGAGATTTTTGCCTTTCAGCATGCTTTCCCATCTCTACGATTGATCTGTTTCTTCTTTTGGCTATGCCGTTTTGCCGAGTAGTGTATCTTGCTATCAGCACTTTCTTGATGCCTTGAGCCTTGCAACAATCTTGAAATTGTGTAAAAGTTCTCAGCACCTTCAATTTGTGGCCATCTACGAATGTTTTGAATTGAACAAACATAGAAAATTCTTCTGATTTTTCTTTAAACCCCTATCATTTACTATAATCATCAACAAATAGTAGGAAATTTCTTTCGCCACTTAATGATGGAGTTTGAGCAGGACTACATACATCGGCATGCACAAGTTCTAATGGGGGTTTGGCTTTCCAAGTTTTTTTTTTGTAAATGAGAGTCGATGTATTTTGTCGTAAATACATCCTTCACCGATTTTTTCTTCTTTGGTTATTTGTAGAAAACCAATAACCATATTTTTCGGTTTTAGCAAATCGAGACTTCTAAAATTTAAATGATCAAATTTCAAATGCTACAATAGAGAATCATTGTTTTCTTCAGATTTTAGTGGAGGATTCTCATATTACATTTTTAAGGAAAAACTTTATTTGGTGCCATTTTAATTTTAGCCATTATTTATTTATCATTGTCATCAATAATCACGCATTCATCTTTCATAAAGTTTACTAGATATCCTTTTCGAATTAGTTGTCCCACGCTTAGCAATTTTGTTTTTCTTTCTGGAACATAAAGAACATCTGAAATAAACTGTGTTACCTCCTTTTTTGCACGGTTATCTCTCCTTTTCCTTCGGCTCTATGCAAATTTTCATCTTCGAGCTTTATCTGAGAAGCGACCCTTCGTTTTGGCTGACGAAGATGCTTTTATTCCGTATCATATGATTGCTGCAACCACTATCCAAGTATCAAATGTCTTTTGCGTCTGATTGAGCATTAAAACAAAAATATAATATATTATCTATTTCTGAAAAATTAGTTTCATCATTTTTCTGAAACCAGCAAGCTTCTGGGAGTGATTAGAAATTTTGTATCTTGGGCATTTGTATTGGTAATCATCTGATTTGTGATTGAATTGTTCACAAACTAAACAATTTGAGAAAAATTTATTTGAAAAGTTTTTATTTTGATCATACCTCTCTTTGTGAACTTCTTTTGGTATTGACTTTGATATGAAGTGTTGTTTTTGAAAGAATTTGTCCTTAGATTGGAATGCTTCCTCCACCTCATTAGTTGCAGGCGTGTTCGTTCTCAATTCATGTCTCCAATGATGCCATTAGTTCTTTGAAAGTCAAAATGACTAGTCTTTGGACTCTTCAATAGTGGTAACAACATGATCCCATTTTTATGACAAATTTGTTAATATTTTTTCAACAATATTTTTTCCATCATAGTATCATCATAGAATCTGATTTGATTAGCTATTGTGGTGACTCCATCAGAAAATACTTTCATTGATTCGTTATCATTCATGGCCAAATTATCGAAATCTCGCCATAAAGATTCTAGTTTGATAGTGATTATCTTTGCAGAACCTTTAAATTGTTCAAGAATTTCCCAAGCCTCTTTTGAGTAGCAGCGGCTGTGATTCTGGAAAAAATTGTTTTGCTCACACCTTGCTGAATAAAAAGAAGCACATTTGCATCTTTCTTTCTATTCTCACCATACTCCTTTTGTTTTATCTAAGTCCATGATACAAGTGTCTCGGAATTCTCAGCTATTTCGTAGCCATCTTCGACAGGCTTTTAAAGTTCTTGAGAGATAAAAGGGAGTTTTCATTTGGAGACCTAAAAAATCGTAACTCTTGCCGCCGAAAACTAGAACGAGATTTTGCGAGTAGTTGAATAGGGATAATGCCGACGGAGAGGTTGCTGCTATATCGATCAAGAAAAAGATAAATAGGTCTGATACCAAATTTGTTGGAGCAGACGAAGGTATGATGGTTAATGCGGAATAATGCGGAGAGGCAAACTTAATTTAGATAGGAATTACAAACAACTTTGTGTTTGTAATAAATAGAAATATTAGAAAGCGTGACTTAAGGATAATGTTCCCTTTTATTTAAGGGTTCCTTTTAATTCTCGCTGGATAGGATTACAAGGCAGTATGTATGCTTATTTATGAAGTTTGTAAACCCAAATTATTTTACCAACTAATCCCACTTCACCAACTCATTTACTATTACAACAACCATGCATATTTTTCATATGTAAATGTGATTTGCATGAACTTTGACTTCAACTCTTTTAGAAAGAGCCCAATTGCAAGTTATCTTTAACATCCCTTCTTAATTTGCAATTTGCAAAATATTACTGAAGTGAATGAATTTTTCTGTCACTACTTTGGTGAAAATATATGCAAGTTGTTGATCTGTTACTATCATCTGCAAAAGCTGAATATATTTCAGCCACAAGCACGGCATATTAGAAAAATTTCTCAAATCTGCAACAAAAGTAAGAAGCTTCAACAACAATCTACTAAGACAGCATGTCAGCAATTGACTTAACGAAAAATCCGGTGTTTCATGCAAGATCAAAACATATCCATATCGAGATTTAACCTCACTTCATCCGAGAGCCCGTAGAAGGAAAAGAGATCGAGCTGGAGTTCATCCCAACAGATCACCAATTTGCAGATATTTTCACCAAAGCAGTGACGATACAAAAATTCATTCACTTTAGAAATATTTTGCAATTGCAAATTAAGAAGGGATGTTAAAGATAATTTGCAATTATGCTCTTTCTAAAAGAGTTGAAATCAAGCTTCATACAAATCATATTTACATATGAAAAATATGCATGTTTGTTGTAATAGTAAATGAGTTGGTGAAATAGGATTAGTTGATGAAATAGTTTGACTTTACAAACTTTATAAATAGACATGCATGCTGCCTCGTAATCCCATCGAGCGAGAATCAAAAGGTAAGGAAAAATTATACTCAAGTCCCTCTTTCTAATATTTCTATTTAGTGTAATTCCTCTCTAAATAAAGTTTGTTTCTCCATTTTATTCCGCATTAACCATCAGACTTCCGTCTGCTCCAACACGACCCGCATCAGTGCTGTCAGCTAGCCAAGTTGTATAGTTAGGAGCTTCGTTCTTAGAGTTATGTGTTCAGTGCTAATCCATGCACTGATTTTGTATAGAATGAAATTATAGAAAATTGATCTCTTGTTTAGACTATAGTGTTAATCCCTACAAGGGAGCTTCGTATAGGCCTTTGACCGATGATTATTCGCCACCCAAGACGGATGTATGGATATGCTTTGTATTCTATGTATTTTAAGAAATCCGGCTGTAGAAGTACCGATTCATGACCCAATATATATCCAAACACATGCACTTTCATAAATTTATTTATTATGTACTTGTTCTTTGGTTTGCTGTGCAGAATCTTTGCTTTGGGCCTTGAGCTTAATATTTGTTCTAGGATTCATGCTCTGCCATTGATAAAATCCTCTTTCTCTTAATGTTAAATACATGCCGGCCTGGCTTATGTCTCAAAACTGTTAAATTCGCTCTCCGTTCAATCTATATTTACATGTTTTTTTAACGCTTTCATTAAGACGACCATATGCTAAATTTGGGGAGCCACCAAAGGATCACATCTTCCCCTTCCCGTGCGCATCATTATGCACCATTATTTTACAGAGACATATGTTTGGTTTCAATTCTCTTAATTTACGGGCTCTAGTCATTCAACATGTTTTTGTACCCTCTTGGGTGTGACCGTGATTTAGAGAATTTGGTCCAGGTTGCTATTTGTGCACTCCTGCAGTCCTTTGCCTTCGCAAATCTTACCATGTGATTCTTTTGTACAAACTTAGCACATAGCACAAATGCAAGAAACTTTTCTTGTTATTTAATAATTGTGCTATGGGTTTTTTACATAAAGCCCCCCAAAATCTGAGCTAATTACTAACCCCCCAAACTTGATAATTACTTATTACCCCAAAATGTTTAAGCTGCATCATTTTAACAGCCTCCCACAAGCTAGCCATTTCACTTCATACCGTTAGTCAATTAACAAAGGAAGTCAGGTTAGGTTTATCAAACCCCTCCAACCCACTCGTATTCACTCTTTTTCATCTAAAATTTCAAATTAGAGCCTCTATTTGGAATTAGGGCTTCAAATCTCCAATTGGCAATGAAATTTTGGTCCTCTTTCTCAACCAGGGGTTATGGTATGGAATTTTAGATGAACTTTAGTGAATACGAGTGGGTTGGGTATCTGAAAATCGTAGCCCGACTTTCTTCGTTAATTGACTAACGGAGTGAAGTGAAAGGGCCGGTGGGGGGTAAAATGATGCAATTTTAACGTTTTGGGGGTAATAAGCAATTATCACGTTGGTTTGGGGGGTTAGTAATTAGCTTAGTTTGTTTGTTTTTTGGGGGGGCGGGGGGAGGGCTTTAAGTAAAAAAACCTTGTGTTATCAACATTTTAATTTTCTTTTTATTATCAGGTATTATGAACTGGGACCAGATGATCCACCGTATGCAGCAAAATTTTATGATTGCTGTGGCGCCGAGGACCCTGATGCATTGGGCTGCACCACTGATTTTCATGTCTCATACGATGACGAATAAGTCCTGTAATTCTGGTGTAAATGTAAGAACTGTATAAAAACTATGAAGTATGTACTTCAGATGATCAAATTATTATGCAATGGATATTCCTTTAATAATGAAATAACATGACCTCTTGGTAAGGTTAAAATCCCTGGTGATCTATATTTATAATGTTGCAGCAATACAAAATTCCTAGTTGCTGATTCAATTTCTGCTGTTTGAATTGCGCAGACGATTGTTTGAGCTGCATCAGAGTTATTTGAGTGTTTACTATTGTGGCGCCTTGCGAATAAGTTTATATTGATATTTCGGGGTTATTTGTTTTGATGGAAATGCAAAACTTTGAGCATGTGTGAATTTTGGTTCCTTAATGTGAGCTAGAAATTTTGGTTCCTCAAGTTTTATCCAAGTCTTTCCACTTTACATGATTCCATCTCAAGAAAGTTGGATCTACTCTTTTTTCAATCTTGATGTTAAAAGAGTAGGAAAACCAAGAACATATTTCCTCAGGAAAAGAAAAGAAATGAGAATTAATACCGAAAGCAATTCCTCAGAAAAAGGAAACCAATAATAATAGTTGTAACATTTAATCCAATAATAATAATTCTAACATTTAATCGAACTTAACAAATACACGTGTTTTGTTATACCTTGCTGCAATGGCTGATCGATCCAGGTACTTAATTTGCATTTTTGACTAATCAAAATTATTAATTCTGACACTCGCAGCCCCAGCGGCGGCCCATCGACCGCCCTCATCGTTTATATGATGTATGGCTTTATTTTTCGTAAATTGGACAAGGCTTACAAGGCCTGGTATGCAGCTGTGACTTTTTAGTTATAAAACAAGAAGAAGAAAAAATAATGAAATATATATAACGGAATAGGTGATCCTTTTAGCCCTAGTCATGATAGCTACCAGTTATAAAGAAGTTAATATCATCAAAAGGTGACAGTAAGAATTCCATAAAGCAAGCATTATATTACAAATATACTAAAAAAATTATCTCCAGAACAAATTAGCAGAAAAGACTATTTGCAAGATCATAGAACTGTGAACTTTAAGGCGGCTGAGGCTGAGGCGGAGCCTTGGGTTGAAATAGTTTAGCTTTTAAGTTGGCAGCATTCTTGCGAGCCTTCCTTAATAACACTGCACCATTAAGCAATTCCTGGTGCTGTTAGAATTTAATCATACCAAATGCAAACAAAATCTAAATCGTATTCCGAAAGAAAAGAAGAGGACAGCATTCTCGAATAGAATAGTAGTGGTCTTAATCAGTTCTGAGGAACATTCTTGCCTTCTCCTTACAAGTTTGTTTGCTAGCTGAATGACTACTTGCAATAATACATGATGCGATTTATTTCAAGGTACTATCCTGTAAACCTAAACATCATAGAATGTCGATTTAAAGGAGCTGAAGTCATAAAGGCTTTTATCTCAATTGGCCAACCAATGCGAAACCAATGTGTTGTCCACAGCGAGGAATCAAACCAGGTCTGCAGTTGGTCGCAAATTTAAATCACATCTACTATGGAGCCATTAAAAATGGTATTGCAAACTTGGGGTCCATGTATAGAACTTGCCTATTATGAAGATAAAAGGCTTAAATAGTTGAGGAGTTGATTCCTAAGAAGACCCAGACTTAGGCCTTATTCGGATACGCACATTAAGTAGGAATTAATAAAATCAAAGAATTGATTCCTAAGAAGACCCAGACTTAGGCTTAATCTTCTTTGTTCAAAATGTCACCCATCCATTTCTGTCCAGTGCCAAAACACTGCCATCCTTAGCCACACTCCAAGTTGTGGGTCTCTCGATTTTAGAATTTCCAGTAGGAGGTGAAATCCACGCTCTACTTTATTTAATCTGTGTTACATATTTTAGTTTTCTAGTTGATGGCTAGTCTTGGATTTATACTGGCTTATGGTTAATTGCATCATTAACTGAGACACTGGATGATTGATGAAGTCTTCATTGGTGAAGTTTTTGATTTGGGTTTTCTTCATTCTTTTCTTATGATGATTTTTGTCCAAGAGAATGAAATCAAAAGGTCTGCAAACTGTTCTCGAATACAGTAATACATACAAGGAAACTCTTGAATGAAGCTCGTATAAACAAATGCTAGCTTCAGATGAACATTCAGGAAGAGATTTCGGTTCCATCAATGATACTTATGCAATACTACAACACTTATGCAATGCTATGTTTTAAATATTAGAAAGGAATTTTTAGTAGTGATTTCTAGGAAAAGTACAGAACCATTTAGTTAATAAATATGTTTCAAATCTTAAATTATGGACAATAACAGAATTAAAGATTGGGTGCATGGTAGTACGCAACCTAATAAAATCAAATATGATTTCCATGACCACATCTAATACCACAGTTAGATGACGAGAAATGGTTTTTCTGTTAAGTTGAAAGCGCTCTGCTGAATTTTTGTATCGTCACTGCTTTGGTGAAAATGTCTGATAACTTCAAATTACATACCTCAGGAACATCAAATAACATTTTTTTAACGCCTAGCTTGATTCTATTGAATATTCATGCAAGCAAACGGAATAAAGCATATCGAATCTACCATCGTAGATTTTCTGCTTCGCCTAATGCATAATTGCATATGCATACAAACCAAGGTCTATTAGCTCAACAGAACAAAGGGGTATTTTATAGAAGTTATCTTTCTCTCCTTATCTATACAGCTGTACGCAAATACTGCTGCAAATGATCTTGGTTTGAATCCACCATATTCCTTTTTTATCTCCTTGGTCTCTTCTATATATATTCCGAGTGTTTTCATTTCTTTCGTTAATTTAAATTTAGGGATGGTTATGTACAATATTTATTTTTCCCTTTTCTCTTACTTTGACGTAAAAAAATACTACTTACCAGTTTTTCCTGCGTTTATGAGACGAGTATTAGAAACTCGTCCTTTTTCTTCAAAAAAATTATATAAAAATTCTTACTTGTCATCTACTGTTTGGGAATTTTGTTGATCATCTTTACTATTATAACCATAATTCATGTTCTCAGTTTTGATTTCAAGATGGTCTAACAGGTCTCTAATCGCACCACATTAGCATTAAAAGGAAAAATATAGATTTTGCTCTAACTAATAAGTACAAGCACTGATTAAGTAGTTACAACTGCTAGTATCTTGCACGTGTTCAAATAAAAATTATGTCTAATTTTTTAATTTGAATTCAAAAAAATTAGAGAAGATTAAAACTTACATGATGGGAGTGGTTAATTTGTTTTCAAAAATGATTCACAATGATTCTAGTAGCTATTTAAAATCTAGAGATGATAGTATAATTATAGATTGTATTTATTAAATATTTGTTAAGGAAAATTTTACATTTAATTTTTTTACTACTGATGTGGTGCTATTTGAAACTATATTAGATTATCAAATTGAAATCAATGTACAGTAGAGACACACTTATTGTCTTACTTTACTGTTGTTGATTTTTAACGTAAAAAATTAACCATTCCGATTAAAAAATCTCAATGAGAAAACTTGCACATAAGCAAGAACAATATGATAAACATAAATAATTAAGAATGTTAATTTTGAAATATTTATTTATGGGCATTATATTTATGATTTTAAGAACCTTTTTAAACATGAGCATTGCACATGCAGATGCGAACACTTTAAATAACTTATGTGCCAGAATATATAAAAAAATTGAAAGGCCCGGGCCTTTTTAACCCTATCCCTTTTCTAAAGTACTAGTTTCTTACACGTGACATGCACACGAATCTGATACAATTTTATACATCAAAAGACTTGACTCAAACAATGAAACGTTAAAGCAATAAAAATAAAATTAAAATTAATTCTTATATACTTCAATACATATCTATTCGAAATTATCCTCAGAAAAATTACACAAATAAAATATCACAATTAAACAAGACTTTTTAGGAATGTCTTCTAAATTTGATCGAATCTTCTAATTCATCAAACAATAAAAAGAGGATAAACATATAATGATTTTATTTTTATAAAAATCAGGGCTCAAAGGAGCATGTCTCGTTAAAAAAAATTGTGAACTACATACTATGGCAACTTTTTCAACAGAAAATCTTGTCCGGGAAAGAAAAATTGTTAAGACATAACTAGAAACCAGAGAGAGAGAGAGAGAAGAGAGAGAAGAGAAGGTGGGAAGCAGTAGGCATTAAGAAAGAGAAGTGGGAGCCAGAGGCTCTTTTGGCGAATTAAAAGCCTAAAACAAACTCCCATTAAGAGTCGAGATCTTTTCGGATTCATTAATGGAGAAACTCCCATTCCAGACTGTCCGGATCCAAACTTTACGTCATGGATCAAGACGGATCGTGTGCTTAAGGCATGAATCATCATGACCTTATCCTCTGAAGTGCTTTATTTGGTCGTGAATCTAGAAACTGCCGCAGATATTTGGTTCTTCTTAGAAGATGAGTTTGCTCAAGCATCTCAAGCTTGTGAATTCGAACTTGTGCATCGTCTTCAACCCATCAAACTCGGTAGGTCTGACTCATTATTTACGAGAATTTAAATCGATATGTGACGAACTAAATGCCATTGGCAAACCGGTTCCTGATGATAGAAAAGTATCTTGGGTACTCTCTGGACTTGGATTTAAATATGAATCTTTTACTTCTGCTATGCTTAAGACAACCGTTCCTTTTTATTCCAAACTAATCCCTCTTCTACGAAGTCATGATCTTCATAAGAAGAATTATATTGACGATGCTTCAGATTCTACCATGGCTTTTCTTGCAAATCGCAAAGATAAGAGTGTCACCCGTTTTACTCAACCTTTCTCTTCGACTGGTCGTGGTTTTACTCCTTCGACTCAAAACAATCAAGATGGAAATCGTACCCCTCAAACTCCTAACCGTCGTCCAACCAATACTCTTGTTCCTTCATCATCTTCTAGTGCGGCAGAAGTTAGCTGTCAGATTTGTGGCAAAACTTGCCACACTGTCTTGAGGTGTTGGTATTGGTTTAATCATGCTTATCAGTCCGAGAATTGTTGTGAAGGATTTCTTGTATATCAAGACTGCAGATCCAGAGAAGGCCCAAACGTCTGAAGTTATGAGCTCAGACGTCTGGCAATGAAGTCCTAAATTTTCAGAGGAGGCGCAGATGTCTGATGCAATGAGCTCAGACGTCTACCTATTCTCTGGACAGTCGCGCTATGGAGATCTAGACGTTTATACCCATAAGGTCAGATGTCTGGCGACGCTATGTTAAAATACAGAGAAGGCGCATACGTTTGCCCCATATAGGGTTAGACAACTGTTGAAGATAAGTGAAAATTTCCAGCTTGAGTTTTATCTCGAAAAATCAGTTTCTGGATGGCAGTTTTGTAATTTTTGGGATTTTATTGTAACTTAGATTTGTGTAGGGTATATATAGAATCTTAGGGTTAAGGTTTAAATGTTCTTAAGATCTTGATCATAAGCTTTAAGGGAGACAACTATACGGCTCCATAAGAGATCAAGACAAAGGCCATTAAGGGATTGTTTTGATCATAAAGTTTTAAAAGGAGACGACGGCTCCATAAGAGATCAAGATGATCAACTAAGGAGAACTTATAGCGAGAGAGGAAGATCTCGTTGGAGATCATAAGGAGAGGGTTAATTGTAATTTTCTGTAAGGTATTTCTTTTTCTCTTAAAATTCTAATAAAGGTTCTTCTCTTTTCCCTCCAAATCTCTTCTTGTGTTATTATTGCGTGTGTACGATTTTTTGTTATTCGTTTTAAAGGAGTTTAGGTTTAGATTCATAAGGGTTGGTTGTCGATGCGTACACTGCGCACTCGATTCCCAACAACTGGTATCAGGGTTACATTTTTTAGTTTTGCAATTTAAATTTACGGTGGTTGACGACGCTTATGTCTGCTCCCCATTTTCTTAGATTTTGATTCTATTGATAGTGATTCATAAGGATCCGAGGGAAGGTTTTTTTTTTGGAATTAAAGATGGCGAATAAAAAAGTTAATAGCATCAAGTTCGAGAAGAAGCAATTCAATGGAAAGGGGAACTTCTCGATATGGCAGAGAAGGGTTAAAATGCTTCTTGTAAAAGGAAATTTTAAGGTTCTTGACGGTAATAAACCTACCGACATGAGAGATAATACATGGGCAGACATGGATCAGAAAGCACAGTGCACGATGAGGTTTTGTCTGGCGGAGAACGTGATGCACAATATCATGTCAGAAACTATTGCGGCAAATTTATGGTTTAAGTTTGAGTGCTTGTACATGACAAAGTCCTTGTTTAACAAGCTATACCTAAAGAAGCAATTCTACGGTTTACGCATGAAGAAAGGGACTCCGATTCACGACCACTTAAACAGCTTCAACAAGATGGCAAGCGATCTTCTATGCCTTGAAGTAGTTAGAGGAGGAGGACCAAACGCTTTTGCTCCTATCTTCGCTTCTAAATTCGTATGAACACTTGGTGACAACGATTATTTATAGGAAGGAGACTCTCTAGATGGAGGAGGTTACAATGACGCTTCTCAATAATGAGATCATGAAAAAATCAACTCCATCAGAGAAGTCATCAGGGTTGTTTGCCGATGAAAGGAGAAGGTCGAAGAATAAAGACGGAGGCAAAAACATAAGGGGGACATCCAAATCATCCGGGCAAGAGAGTGGACTATGCTTCTTTTGCAAACAGTCAGGGAATCTGAATAAACAATGCTAAAAGAACAAACAGTGGTTGGAGAAGAAAAGTAAAGGTGCCAGTACAAAGGGTTCGGATCAAGACGGTGTTGCGATTGAAGCTGAAGAAGATCCGTGTGATGTACTTACCGTATGTTGGGGTCAAAGATTACACACCGATTGACCAAGTCAAAGTCAAAGTCAACCCCAAGCCAAGTGGGCCCATGCCCGAGTCGAGCTCGAACATGAAGAGGCCGGCTTCCCTAATGCCAAGAAGAAAATTATGTAATAAATAAATTTGATGTAATCTTCATGCATGAATGTAAAATAAATAGGCAAAAAGAAAAATTTTTGTGAAGCCCATGGCTTATGTGCAAAAAGAAGTAAGCACATGAGATATGAGATGGGCAGAATGCCATTTTGTAAAGCCCAAAAGGCTATGTGTAAATTTTTAAGCCTATAAAAGGCAACATGATGATAAAATGAAAGGATAATTCATTCTCCCCAAAAATTAGGTTTTCTGTGCCTCCTTCTCTTTACTCAAGGTTCTAAACCTTCTTCCATTTTTTGAATTAAATCAAGAGTTCAACTCTTTCTCTTTCAAAAAGAAATAGTTTTTCACCACAAAGCCCTTAAAGGGGAACACGGATCTTCCATCAAATCTCCAAAAACGGAGATTTTTAAAATCTCACTCTCTTTTCTCCAAGATTCAGCCGATAGAGAGGAGGAAGAAGGAGACCCACCTCCAAAAACCCCATTTTGGAGAAGATTCAGGGCCCAAGGGAGAAAAAGGGTCCCCTTTCATCAGCTTCAAAAATATCTTAGGAGTTTAACTCCTAATAATAATAATAATAATAATAATAATAATAATAATAATAAATCTTTCTTTTTGGGAGTACAACTTCCAGTGCAGGGGCCAAGCCCCTTTGTTCTCTTTGTCAGGAGTTCAACTCCAAAAGTCAATCGGGAGTACAACTGCCAGTGTAGGGGCTAAGCCCCTTTTCTTACTGACGCCTAGCGCCTGCATGCCAAGCACGTGGGGCACCGGCGCCCAGCGCCCGTGTGCCAAGCACATGGGGCGCCGGCGCCCAGCGCCCGCGTGACAAGCATGCATCTTTTGGACGCTATTTCCTTTTTTTTATATTCATACACACTTCCCCGTTAGAAAAAAAATTCTAACGGGGTGCTGCCCCGCACCCCGCACCCCGCACCCCACAAGGGGGATGCTAGCCCCCTTGACCCCTAGCCCGCTATCCGGGTAGCGGGACCCTCGTAAACTCTGCAATGACCCCGATATATCCAAAACCTCTTAAGACACAACACACATACACTGCATATTAAGTTCGCTTGACCAGTTTGACCCGTCAATCGGAGGTTCCCTCGCTCCAAAGGTGAGAGGTAATTAACGGCAGCTTAGTTCGCGGCTGCCGGAGATTTGGATCCCCATAATCAATAAACCCCAGCCTACCCAAGACAGGGGGAATCTGTAGTACGCCTGACAAGCGACGCGTATTCCTATCTCAATAGGGTGACAAAAATCACCCTACAGATTCTAGTTCGCCCGATGGGACCATTTCTTTCCTCCTATATTTCGGGTTAAACGTTCATGCGAACTTAATCAACATATACATCGATTGCCTGTACTGAAATCATGTTTCCTTATGCAGGTTAACAGTTTCCAATTGCAATCTTCGGACGCAACAAAATATCTCCAAGGACAATCTCAGCTCTCAGCACAACCCCCATCTCCTCCACGATGAAGATGGACACCAGGATTGTCCTCCCGGTTAGTCTCGAGCGACAATGGGAGGAACCGCTGCTACCATTCGGCTTTATTCTGTTCGTGCCAGCTAACGCCATCTCAGCTCCTCAAGCTTCGGTGACAGACAAACCGGCCTCGAAAGGCATGAGGCCAAATGTGGTGGTCTCGAAAGCGCCCCAACCCAAACGCAAGTCGGTGTTTGAACGACTTTCCTTGGCCCCAGCCGGGGGCAAGGCCATCAACACCAATAGAGCAACAAGGCATCTAGGGCAAGCTCCAGCGGTTCCCCTAACAACTGCTCAATCGGGTATCTTCTTTAAGTTCCCCATCAATCGACTCACGATGGATTTCTGGAGGACGGATGCCCATCAAGCCCTCAAAATCGAGAAGCTAAGACAGAAAAGGCTCAGATACAGAGCCAATAAAAGAGCTAGGGCTCATGCTAGGCTGAACTTCATAAGGTTCCAAGAACAGGGTTACCCCGCCAAAGATAAAGAGATGGATGGATGTGTGGTCCACACTGTTTACATGATGGGCACGCGCAGCAAGAGAAAGGAAGGAGCCACCACATCTCAAATCCAATCTTGAATGAATGTGGCTGCCACTTTCCAAGACCAGCGTCCTCCAGAAGATAATGAAAACCTTCCAGTGAGGCTGATAAGCAGAGAGATTTCTCAGTTCATGAGGAGTCGGGCTCGGAAAGCGAAGAGGAGCCAATCTTCCGTCTTAAGACCGCAGAGCAGCAACTTCTCCAAGTGCTCCAAAAGCAGCTCAGAAACAAAGACAGGAAGATATCCAAGCTCTACTCGAAAATTGACGACTTGACAAATGTCGTCTTACAGCTCATGGCCCAACTTTCCTCTCAGCCGCCCAATTAAGAGCAGGGCTCTGCTCATGAACCGGTAAACGGTGTCTCGAGGTAGCCGACGCCTATTCCCTCAAATTCAAAAGTGGGAGAGCTGCATGAAAGTCGGCCATATCCCATCTCGAGAAATGTCTTGGCTACCGATGACAACAACCCGCTAACTCAAGATCAAATCATGGATTTGGTTGTCAACAAAGTCAAAACACTGGTAGTTGAAGCCGAAGCACAAAAAGATATCAGCAGTAGTGGGCGACCATATCCTGCTCGGTACGATCTTGTGGAGTTTCCTACTGGCTATGTCGTCTCCAAATTTGAAAGGTTCGATGGGAAGGGAAATGCGAACCGGCACATTGCCCAATTTAAAGCATCATATGTGAATACTGGGGGCAATGATGCGCTCCTTCTCTGCCAGTTTGTCAATAGCTTGACCGATATTGCTTTCGATTGGTATGCAAGCATACCGGATGACTCGATCACAACGTTCGCTCAAATAGAATCCATGTTCAAGCAAAGGTTCATGAGTGTCAGCGATAAAATCACCATTGCCGACCTCGTAAGGACCGAGCCAAAGAACAACGAAAGAAACATGGATTTTATAGTTCGATGACGCAATCTCTCTGTCAAATGTGAACCGCCGTTGGAGCAAGACCAATCCGTCAGTCTTCTTATAGAAAATCTGAACGACCGGATGAAACCTTTCCTGTGCACCGCAGGTCTCAAAACATTCTAAGAGCTTACCAAGAAAGTTCAAATGTTGGAACGCTCAAAGCCCGAGTTCACTCAGAATCTCCAATTCACAAACAGACCGAGACATCGGAGGGATGACAACTGGAAAAGTGAAAGTTCCAACAGTACCGATTCTCTAAATAAGCAGAGAGCGGGCGGAGCAAAGACTAACAAATCTCGAGAGCCAACTTTGGAGGAAAGAAGAAATAAGGTCTACTCTTTCATAAATGACAAGGTCCGCAAAATTTTCAAAGATGCTTTAAAGAATGGGCTGTGGCTACCAGAACTAAAAAGGCTAAGTGAAGCGAGCAGGATTGATCATCCCAATTTTTGGCCATACCACCGAGTTCTAGGGCACACTATTGAAGACTGTTGCATCTTCAAAGATTGGGTCGAAAAGCAATACAAGGCAGGAGAGATAGAACTGTTTAAAGTTGTGTTAACAAACAGTCCAGCTGCGACCGCCAATTTCATACAAACGGAGACCGAAGTCCTTCGGGAACCTGATTCTCTCATACATCTGCCTTTCTCTGAAAAGAGCGGACCAAGGCAACAAGCTAAGAGCCAAGCGAGCAACATTGCCAATGAAGAAACAATAGACGGGTACATAACCTATACGGTCTACATGATAGAGCTCAGAGGAACAAGTCCTCCTACGCCTTATAGCCATGACAATGAAGTGGTTGTTGCTATCCAACACCGGTTCGATCTAGATGATGAAGAGCCCGCTTATGAAATTAGGCCAAAAGAGCCCATGGTTCCTGCAGAATCGAGCCTAGGCTCCAACAGTTGACCACCACATCATTAAACTGGGAACAGATGACCACCACGTCGTTAAACTGGGAACAATCGACCCCTAAGTCGTTAAACCGAGGATATAAAAAAGTGTAAAAAAAATAAATAAAAGACAAAAAGATAGGGCAACTTGCAATAAAAATTAGTGAGTAAAATAAAGATGAAAAATAAAGTCGAAATGATGGGGCAATCACGAATAATAGCCGAAATGATAGGGCAATCGTGACCTTCGCGATAAGAAAAGATGAAATTATAAGGCAATCACGGTAAAAAACACTCCCAAAGCCGAATGATGAGTTGCTCCTGGTACCATATTCCAGTGCAATGATGCAGACGCCGACCAAAATCCAAATCCAAAAATGGCGAATGATGAGTCGCTCCTGGTACCATATTCTAGTGTAGCGATGCAGACGCCAACCAAAATCCATATCCCAACGGCGAATGATGAGTCGCTCCTGGTATCATATTCCAGTGTAGTGATGCAGACGCCAACCAAATTCCAAATTCCCAAACGACGAATGATGAGTCGCTCCTGGTACCATATTCCAGTGTAGCGATGCAGACGCCAACCAAAATCCAATTTTCCAAAATTCTCCCAGCCATACGGTTGGTCCCCGAACTGACTACCGTAGACAATCCACGGGCTCAAATAATTCTCATCATACCCATACCCTACCGCAATCACCCGTCCAGCGGCCAGTTTCCGCCCTTGGAATTATGCTCCATTTGTGAAGACACACTCATGTGTCCTCACAATGCATGAGGAGAACAAAACTTACGGGATCCTCATGACTCGTAAGAAAACACCTTCGTGGGATTCTTACGACTCACCAAAGAAAAACACACTTGGGTGTCCCCACGACTCCTAAGGAGAAAACACACTTACGAGATCTTTTCGACTCGTAGGGAGAAAATACTTTTATGGGACCCTTACAGCTCATAAAATTGAAAAGTCTTAGGTGATATGGACCTAAACCTGTCTCATAAGCCATCGCTCCCAACAGGGAAAGGCAAATGATGAATTGCTCCTGGCACCTGTGCTTAAGTGTTAGCAACGCTGATGCCGACCCTAACCCCGAAATTCCAAATCGATCTAAAAGACCCTTAAGTCTTTAAACTGGGAATAGATGACCCCTAAGTCGTTAAACTGGGAACAGATGACTCTTAAGTCGTTAAACTGGGAACGAGGAAAATCCTCTCATGGCAAATGATGATTCGCTCCTGGTACCATATTCCAGTGTAAGCGGTGCTGATGCCGAACCAAAACCAAAATCCTCAAAACCTCTCATGGAAAATGATGATTCGCTCCTGGTACTATATTCTAGTGTAGCGATGTTATTGTCAACCTAAATCATATCAAATCAGCGAGTCAACTTCAACGCTGACACCGCAAGGAGCGAAGCAAATCAAATCAAACACCAACCGTCCAAGTCGCAAAAAAGGTAGCAACGACCTCCCCGTCGGAATTATGTTCCGACTCGGAATCAAGTCAACAAATGACCTCTATGTCAAAAACAAACAGACACTCCGTGCCGGGGACATGTCAACCAGCGACACTTTGTGCCTGGGAAACGTCAAACAAACACTCCGTCTCGGGGACAAGTCAACTAGCGACACCCCGTGCCGGGAAAACGGCACATACAGATACTCCGTGCCGGGGAAACGTTAAATAGAAACTCCGCTTCGGGGACAAGTCGACCAACGACACTCCATGCCGGGGAAACGTCACATACAGACACTTCGTGCCGGGAAAATGTCACATACAGACACTCTGTCTCGGGGAAACGTCCAACACAGACACTCCGCCTCGGGGACAAGTCGACCAACGACACTCCATGCCGGGGAAACGTCCAACACAGACACTCCGTCTCGGGGATACGTCAACCAGACACTCTGCCTCGGGGATAAGTCGACCAGCGACACTCCGTACCGGGGAAACGTCAACCAGCGACACTCCATGCCGGGGACACATCGACTAGCGACACTCCGTGCTGGGAAAACGTCAAACAGCCACTCCGCCTCGGGGACCAGTCGACCAACGACACCCCGTGTCGGGGAAACGTCATATACAGTCACTCCGCCTTAGAGAAACGTCTAACATAGACACTCCATGCCGGGGACACATCAAGCAGCGACACTCCATCTCGGAGACACGTCAAGTATCGACCGTCCATGTCGTAAAAAGGGCAGTGCCAGCCTCCCAAAAAGCGGGAACCAAATTAAGTCGCCTCTATATGAAAGAGGATTCATCAATTTCATGCACACGACACATATACGCGGTGTGCGTTTATTGATGGGGGGAAATTTGTTGGGGTCAAAAATTACACCCCGATTGACCAAGTCAAAGTCAAAATCAAAGTCAACCCCAATCCAAGTGGGTCCAAGCCCAAGTCAAGTGGGCCTATGCCCGAGTCAAGCCTGAACATGAAAAGGCCGGCTTCCCCCATGCCAAAAAGAAAATTTTGTAATAAATAAGTTTGATATAATCTTCATGCATGAATGTAATATAAATAGGCAAAAAGCCAAATTTTTGTGAAGCACATGGCTCATGTGCAGAAAGAAGTAAGCACATGAGATATGGGATGGGCAAAATGCCATTTTGTGAAGCCCAAAAGGCTATATGTAAATTTGTAAGTCTGTAAAAGGCAATGTGATGATGAAATGAAAGGATAATTCATTCTCTCCAAAAATTAGGTTTTCTATGCCTGCTTCTCTTTGCTCAATTTCTAAACCTTCTTCCTTTTTTTTTAATTGAATCAAGAGTTCCACTCTTTCTCTTCCAAAAAGAAATAGTTTTTCACCACAAAACCCTTGAAGGGGAACGCGGATTTTCCATCAAATCTCCAAAAGGGGTGATTTTTAAAATCTCATCCTCTTTTCTCTAAGATCCAGCTAATAGAAATGAGGAAGAAGGAGACCTACCTCCAAAAACCCTACTTTGGGAAAGATCCATAGAGAAGAAAGGGGTCCACTTTCATCATCTCCAAAAATATCTTAGGAGTTTAACTCCTCAAATATATATATATATATATATATATATATATATATTAATAATAATAATAATAATAATAATAATAACAATAATAATAAATCTTTATTTTTGGAAGTACAACTCCCCGTGCAGGGGCCAAGCCCCTTTGTCCTCTTTGTCAGGAGTTCAACTCCAAAAGTCAATCGGGAGTACAACTTCCAGTGTAGGAGCTAAGCCCCTTTTTCTGCTAACGCCCAGCGCCCGCGTGCCAGGCACGTGGGGTGCTGGCGTCAGGCACGTGGGGTGCTGGCGCCCGGCACCCGCATGATAGGCACGCGGGGCCGTTGGAGCTCACGCGTCCTTTGGACGTTATTTCCCTTTTTTTATATGCATACACACTTCCCCCGTTAGAAAAAAATTTCTAACGGGGCGCTGTCCCGCACCCCGCAAAGGAGCTACTAACACCCTTGATCCCCAGCCCACTATCCGGGCAGCGGGACCCCCATAAACTCTGCAAGCCCCCCGATATATCCAAAACCCCTCAAGACGCAACACACGTACACTGCACATTGAGTTTGCATCACCAGTTTGACCCGTCAATCGGAGGTTTACTCGCTCCAAAGGCGAGGGGTAATTAACGGTAGCTTAGTCCGCGGCTGCCGGAGATTCGGATCCCCACAATCAATAAACCCCAGCCTACCCAAGACAGGGGGAATCTGTAGTACGCCCGATAAGCGACGCGTATTCCCATCTCAACGGGATGACGAAAAACACCCTACATCGTATCCATTAGGAAGAAAGATTTTGATGCTTGGATCCTTGATTCTGGATGTTCATACCATATATACCCGAAGAAGGAGTTGTTCGACACCTATAAGGAGTTCAATGGTAGCAGTGTTCTTATGGGGAACAATGTGGCGTGCAAGAATATTGGCATATGGAACATCATAGTCCGCATGTTTGATGGTGTTGTGTGAACGCTTGTGAACATAGAACACGTTCCGGAACTAAAAAAGAACATGATTTCTCTAGGAGTATTGGATGCGGCAGTATGCAAGTTTGTTAGTTAAGCAGGAGTACTAAAAGTTGTTAAGGGTGCCCTAGTAGTTATGAAGGGATAACGACTGAAAATTTTGTTTCGTTTGGACGGTAGCAAGGTGACTGGTGGTGCGGCCATGCCTACGGAGAAACAGGTGGATGATACCACAAATATATGGCATATGCGTCTTGGCCACATGAGTCAGAGAGGACTTCGTAAGTTGCACAGAAAGGAGTTTTTGAAAGATATTACCTTGTGCAAGTTAGATTTATGCAAATATTGTATGATGGGGAAGCAACATAAGGTCGGCTTCAAGCCAGCCGTGTATAAGACTGAAGGACTTCTCGATTATATTCACTTAGACGTATGGGGGCCATCTCCGGTTGCATCAAAGGGAGGTGCCGTATACTACGTCGCTTTCATTAACGACTTCTCATGGAAGGTATGGGTCTACTTCCTCAAATATAAATCAGATGTGTTTGCCGGTTTTAAGGAATGGAAAGCGGCTATGGAGAAGTAAAAGGGGAGATTGATGAAGTATTTATGGACAAACAATAGAGGTGATTACACCTCGAAGGAATTTACAGATTACTGTAAAGAACAGGGCATACATCGGCAATGGCTCCAGGATAACCAGAGCAGAATGAGATAGCGGAGCGCATGAACAAGACACTACTAGAGAGATCCAGAAGTATGCGGTTGCAATCCGGTCAATTGGAAGACTTCTGGGCAGAGGCGGTGCGTCATGAGTGCTTTTTGGTCAACAGGTCTCTATTAACGGCCATAAATTTTCAAATCCCAGAAGAAATATAGAGAGAAGAAGCGGTCAGTTATGATTCTCTACAAGTGTTTGGGTGCCCTGCTCACTCGCTCATGAATCAGAAGGATAGGATCAAGCTGTAGTTAAAGTCAAAAAAAAAGCATTTTCTTAGGATTCAAACATAGAGTTAAATGTTACAAGTTATGGGATCCGGAAAATAAACGGGCGTTCATCAGCCAAGATGTGATCTTTGATGAAGAATTCATGTTGAAAGATGTGGCTGGAGATAATAAGGAAGCAAGTGGAGTATCAAGTGACAATAATTTACTAGAGGTGGAGTTTTCTGGCGCTCATAAGGATACGGACACCGAAGCACAATTTTAGCCTATTGATACGAAGGTGGATGGGCAAAATACAGAGACGGACAGAAAGAACCAACCCCAACAGGACCCACAGATAACAACAATGAAGAGATCAATACGAACACATAAGGAACTAGTCAGATACTGTTTCGACGATAAGCTCATATACGCTTTAGTCATTGAAAGCGGAGATCCTAGTTTTTATCAGGAGGCTATTGGGCAAGATGATAGGGATTGATGGATTGTTGCGATGACAAAGATGATGGAGTCACTTCGAACGAATGGTACGAGGAGATTAACAGAGTTACCGGAAGGAAAAATGGCTATTGGCTGCAAGTGGGTATTCAGGAAAAAGGAGAACGAGCAATACAAGGCAAGGCTAGTTGCAAAGGGTTTTGCTCAAAAAGAGAGGATTGACTACAAAGAGATTTTCTCACCTGTAGTCAAGTATACTTCTATTCGAGTTTTGTTGGATAAAGTTGCTACTCAAGATTTAGAGCTGGAGCGAATGGACGTGAACATGGCATATCTCCATGGAGAGTTAGAAGAGACAATCTTCATGAAACAACCTGAAGGATTTGTAGAGCCCTGCAAGGAGGATCATGTATGTGAACCCAAGTGGTCTCTATATGGGTTTAAGCATTCTCCCAGGTAGTGGTACAAGCACTTTGGTTCTTTTATGAGGAAGACCAACTATTCTCGATATGAGTATGACAGCCGTGTGTACTTGAAGCGGCTTAAGGATGATTTGTCGATAAATCTACTCCTATATGTCGATGATATGTTGATCGATGTGAAGAGTATGGCGGAAATAAAGGCGCTCAAAACTTAATTGAGCGCAGAATTTGACATGAAGGATTTAAATAAAGATTTTTCGAGAAAAGAAGGCTGGAAAGTTTTGGCTATCACAAAGAAGATATATAAAGAAGGTGTTGGAGAGATTCAACATGAAGGACTCTAGACAGGTGAGTACTCCTATCGCCGGTTATTTCGAGCTATTCTCCAAGGAGTGTCCGAAATCAGCGGAGGAGAAGGTAAAGATGTCTCGAGTATCATATGCAAGTGCGGTGGGATCATTGATGTATGCTATGTTATGCACACGTCTAGACATAACCTATGCGGTAAGTCTGGTTAGCCGGTACATGTCAAATACAGAAAAGTTTCATTGGGAAGCTGTAAAGTGGATATTTCAGTATCTAAAAGGAACTAACAATCTCGGTTTATTCTTTCACAAGTCAGAAGATAAATCGAGCTAGTTGCAAGGATACGTAGATGCGGATTATGCTGGTGACTTGGACAAGAGAAGATCTCTTACATGCTATACATATACAGTTGCATAATTTTCAATCAGTTGGAAGTCAACACTTCATGATAACATATCGCTCTTAACGATGGAGGCAGAATATATGGCGGCAATGGAAAAATCTAAGAAAGCCTCATGGTTAAAGGGCTTAGTTGGCGAGTTCGGATTCGATAAGGGGTCAGTTCCATTATTTTGTGACAGTCAAAGAGCCATTCATTTGGCGAAGAATCATGTATACCACAATCGAATTAAGCACATTGACGTGAAGTATCACAAGATAAGGGAGTGGGCTGAAAAGGAGATTGATTTGATCAAAATCGATATTAAAGTGAATCCGGCGGACATGATGACGAAGGTTATTCCTACGGAGAAATTCAAGTCAGCCTTAGCTTCTATTGAAGCACAAAAATGTGAGGAAGAGCGACCTCGGTAAGAGAGTCACAGCAGTTTCATAGTTCTGGTTAAAAACTGTGACAACAACAGTTTCGCAATTCTTGGAAAAGATTGTGACAGTTCACGGTTTTAAGGTTTGGAGCTGTGCTAACAGGGGAAACGGGGAGAATAACCAAGACAACCCTAAATGAAACACGACAAGGGTAATAAGTTTTTAAGGTGGCTATAAGGATATACAAGCCATGGTGGAGATCGTTATGAAGGATATCTTGTATATTAATACTGCAGATCCAGCCAGATGTCTGGAGCTATGAGCTCAGACGTCTGGCAACGAAGTCCTAAATTTTAAGAGGAGGCGTAGACATCTGATGTAATGAGCTCAGACGTCTGCCTGTTCTCTAGCCAGTCACGATATGGAGGTCCAGACGTCTGCATCTATAAGGTCAGGCGACGCTCTGTTAAAATAACAGAGAAGACATAGACGTCTGCCCCATATAGGGTCAGACGTCTGTTGAAGATAAGTGTGAATTTTCAGTTTGAGTTTTATCTCGAAAATTCAGTTTCTGGGTGGTAGTTTTATAATTTCTGGGATTTTATTGTAACTCGGATTTGTATGGGCTATATATAGAATCTTAGGGTTAAAGTTTAAATGTGCTTGAGATCTTGATCATAAGGTTTAAGGGAGACGGCTTTACGGCTCCATAAGAGATTAAGACGAAGGTCATTAAGAGATTGTTTTGATCATAAAGTTTTAAAGGGAGACGACAGCTCTATAAGAGATCAAGACGATCAAGTAAGAAGAACTTGTAGAGAGAGAGAGAGAGAGAGGAAGATCTCGTTGGAGATCATAACGAGATGGTTAATTGTAATCTTCTGTAAGGTGTTTATTTTTCTTTTAAAGTTCTAATAAGGTTATTCCCTCCCCCCCAAATTTCTTTTTGTGTTATTATTGTGTTTGTACGATTTTTTATTATTTGTTTTAAAGGGATCTAGATTTAGATTTATAAAGGTTGGTCGTCAACGCATCCACTGCGCACTCGATTCCCGACAAGAATATCCTAAGGCCCTTGCCGCAATAATTGTTGCCGATACTGAAGATATTGAATGGTTTCCCGACTCTGGGGCCTCTGGTCATATGACCAGTGATGGAGGTATACTCTTAAATGCAATTTCATATCATGGTAAAGACTTTTTTATGGTTGAAAATGGCAATAAATTATCCATTACACATATTGGTGATGTTTCTAATCCTAATGGCTCATATAAAATTATTCTAAAAAATACTCTATTTGTGCCTCATATTAAAAAGAACTTGCTATTTGTCTCTAAACTTACCCATGATTCTACTTGCAATATTGAATTCACCGCTAATCGTTTTATTTTTAAGGAATCTCTGAGCCAGAAAATCTTAGCAGCGGGGAGTGAAAAAGACGGGCTTTATGTGTTGGATCGTTGTCCCAAAGCTGCTTTCTTTTCTACTTGGTTTCGAACTACTTCAGAGACCTTGGCACCAACGTTTGGGCCATCCAAATAATTGTGTAGTTCGTTTTCTTAATGAAAATAAATTTATTCGAGTCAATAGTTGGAATTAAAAGTCTTCAATTTGTTGCAGTTGTCAAATGCCGAAAAGTTGTAGGCTTACTTTTTTTTTTATTCTTGTTCTAAGTTTGATAACACATTATAGATGATTCATTATGATCTTTGGAGACCTTCTCCTATTTTATCAAAGCAGCAATTCGATATTTTGCTATTTTTGTGGATAATTTTTTGCATTATATATGGTTTTATCCCTTAAAAAGAAAATCAAACCTTTTCTATTGCTTATTGATCTTTAAAAAGCAAGTTGAGAAACAATTCAACACTAAAATAAAATATTTTCAATCGAATGGAGGGGGAGAATTTTCTAGTAAAGAATTTATTGATTTTCTAGTTCAAGAAGGAATAGTTCATCGGTTATCCTGTCCACATACCCCTCAGGGATTGCCGAGAGACGAAATCGTCATATAGGTGAACTGAGAGTGGCCATACTTTACAATAGTTGTGTTCCCAAACAATCTTGGGTTGAAGTTTTTTCTACTGCAGTGTTTCTAATCAACCGGCTTCCATCGAGCGCTCTAAATTTGGATTGTCCATGTTCTCTTTTATTTGGCAAAATACCAGATTATTCTTGCCTTCGAATATTTGGATGTCGTTTCTATCCTAATTTAAGGGCTTATGCGAAAAATAAATTGCAACCTCGCTCCCTTTCATGCGTATTCTTTGGGTATAGTTATAAGCATAAAGAGTATAAGTGTTTTCATCAACCTACTGAGAAAATTTATATTTCTCGACATGTTGTTTTCGACGAAACTTTATTTCCATACTGTAATGAGAAATGCTCTGGTTTTTTAATAAATTTTATTGATCATGTGATTTATAATGAATCTTCATCATATGCTATTGATAATAATGATCCACGGTTTCTTTTATAATGAATCTTCATCATATGCTATTGATAATAATGATCCACGGTTTCTTTTATAATGAATCTTCATCATATGATATTGATAATAATGATCCACAGTTTCTTTCCAGTGATGAAAGTTTTTGTCACGACCCAAAGTTCGGCCCGTGACCGGCACTTAACTATGTAACGTCTGAAGGCGTAACACGACTAAGTAAGCCGAAAGCCCAGAAATCAAAACCATTTAAATGTAGAGTGTTAAAATATTTTGTAAAAACAGTTGCAAATGTTTTAGAAGGTCTTTTAATTAATTTAGTAGAAAAATCCTTTTTAAGTTCAAGTGTTAATTAATAATTTTATTTGTGTGCAACATTTCCTTATAAAAGAATTTGTCATGTGGAATAAATAGAGCATCACAATAATGATGATACGACTAAGTGAAAATGTAATGAAGATAGCAAGAAATGTAAGACTGCATAAATAAAGTCGGCTCACAACGAGCTCGACACCAGAGTACAACATAACATATATCGTCCTCACAACTGTCTCTAAGTCAATACATGAAGGTAGATGGAGAATACTAGATACATCAATACACAACTGAAAGTAAACAGATACCGTACAAAAACCCACCAACTAGCAATGGTATCTGTGCCAAAAGGTGGGTAAACAGCCAGCCGCGACTACTCCAAAGGGCAACCTGCAAACACTGTGGTACAACGGGAGTGAGTTGCCAACTCGTGAGTAGTAGATAACATATAAAGGTAATCGCGAGTATGCACGTGCTGTGATACTCTAAACTATGCCAACGGGTAACATTTATATGATGAACTGGATGCTCAATGTCACGCGACATGCATGATTTAATGGTATTTCTATGTAATGAGCAGATGTATGAAAATCAGACATGGCAATGTAATCTAACAACCCTATATAGGATGAACAGGGTACGCAATAATATGCAAGCATGTGTGCTCTATCAGGTATGCAAGCTACAGGATGAGATGTCAAGTAATAAATGCTGAGTATGGGAAGAAATAATATCTACACGGAATGTCAACGTGGAAAAATAACTGGTGTATGTCAATGGACCCCGATCCCAAACCAACTCAGGCGCCGTCATCCATATCGGCCCTCAAATCCTGTAATCTCATAAAATCGTGAGTGCCCAACATCGGCACCCAAATATCAAGAAAACTCATGTCCAGCATCGACACGCAATACCTCATATCTTAGGCACCCGTCAATCCGGGTTAGCCCACGGGCTCTTTCTGCGGTGTCGGCCTTCGGCCCCGACAGTACGAGTCGTCCCGTATCCATCTCTCGACTCTGGTCGGTATCCTCCGGATAACCGCCAGGTCCAACCAATCACCGGTAGGTAGTAGTCCCTCTGCCAGGCTCACCGTCTGATGCACAGCGATCCGTTCTCGCCCCGGGTACCATACTGGGTCCACCATGTACCCGTAATCGGCCTCGTCCAGCTTCTCGACTCGGGTTTCCATGTATCGCTCTAGCACCGAGAAAACACATGGTGGACGCACTAAAATATCAAATCAAGGGAAACCGGGTTTTTAAATAGTGCGTATTTTTCTTAAAATAGTACTCCGGTTCCCAAAATCCAGAAATCACATGAATCAATCTAATGCGTAAACCCATGCCATGCGTCGTATGGAAGAAAAGGGGAAAACCACTCTTTTTCCAAAAATACCCAGTTTGGAAAATACCAAATGCGGTCCCTTAGTTTTTAAATCAAGTCAATATCATCCATGTATGTTTCATATGAAAATGAGTATAGGTATGGATGTGCGAGAAGCTAAATATGCTAAGTGAGTGTAGCAATATACACGTACACTAATGTGGAAATGGTGCATATGTGTCCAAGATATATATATATATATATATATATATATATATATATATATATATATATATATAAGCATTATGATGGGCTACAAGGTGAACATATGCGGATATGGTAAATCATGACAACATCAGTCAAATGGAAGCAATATAACATATAATTTCTAGCAATCCTATACTGTGAGCGTCATGACAATCACTAACGGTGTGAGTGTAGCATATAGATCGTGCTCGTGCAGCATGTACCATTAGTGACAGTGCATTGTTCTATACTACCAGTTCTATATATGTAACAAGGGTATGTTACTTTAGTATGTTTGCATGAACATATAAAACTAAACATCCTACTACGCCCTGACGCTTAACGCCATACGGGTGATTTCCTCATAGATGTTAAATCCACTCACCTGGTCGTGTGCTAAGTATAGCCAACCACCTGCTTCCCTTTCCCGGCGGCGTCTGACGTACCTGCTTGCGAACCTGGAATTTACACAAGAATCCAAATAACATCAAAATCTCGTATACGCGATAAAACAAAACGAGAACTCGTGTCGCGAATTGACGCGCGTGTGTGCGATACGCTGAAACGTGCGTGTATGTGCCTAGCGCTTAACCCGATACGTCGCGATACGTCGAATCAAGGAACCACACGCGTATCGCGCGTATCGCGCAGACCAAAAACACCAGAAAACCATATAGTGCCCCAGATTTTACCCAGATCAAAATATTGCAAAACTATGTATACCAGAGACCTATAAAATGTAGCAGACACCTGTAGAAAAAACCTTAGGACCTAACTCCCTAGTCTGGCCGCAATTTGCGACCAGAATGAATTTTCTGGCGGCCTGGGTTGAGGGTGGTGGGGTCGGGCTCTGGTAGTTGGGTCAGTGTGTCACCAGTAGGCTATGGTCTCTTCAATTTTATTCTGAACCTACAAGGGAAGCAGCAGATCTCAAAAAGCTATGTTTTGCTCAAAAATGCCAAGTTTTGTACCAATTGAAAACTTAGGGTATTTTTTTGTGTAATCTGGGGTTTCCTAGGTTAACTTGATCCTAACCATTCATAATTTGGCAGTCTAACTATTATTAACATTACCTAACACCAAACCACAAGAATCACCAAAATCGTAAAATTATCGCAAAAAGGATACGCGTGCATGAAACTAAATGCGTGTGCTTACGACACGTCGCGACGCGTGTGAACTCTCCAGAACCAATTTCGACGCGCTGTGGCGCACGGCGCGCCACAGAACCACGCGGATCATGCGCGTGTCGCACAAGGTTAAAAACATCGAAAACGCGTTTATAGCTTCAGATTTTGCCTCTGGGCCAAACTACAAAAGTTACAGATACCAAAAGACTAAGCTGCCCATAAGAACTCTACAGCCAATAACCCAACACCCTAGCCCCTGTTCTGGCTGCAATTTGCGACCATAAGGAATAAACCGGCGGCCTCATTTTGGAGGTGGGTTCCCGTGCTCTGTGTGTGTGTGTGTCTCTGCTAAGGTCACTGTGCTACAGTCTTCACAATTTTATGATTTAAGGTTCGGGTCAACAGCAGATCCCACAGAGGCTCAAAAGTCCCTAAAATCGCTAATTTACGCCAAGTCGGGCAAATTGGTTATTCTGGTGAAAACTTGAATAAATCTTGGTTCCACTAGCCTTCACAACACTTACTAAGGTTATACTAACCATTAAAACCATTACTTAACTAAATCCCACCCCAAATCTCTACAACTAGCACTATACTACATAATATAAACACTAGCTACACTAAAGCCATAACATGAGTATAAACACTAGCTACACTAAAGCCATAACATGAGCCAAGAGAAGTTGGGTTAGGGGAAAATATACCTCTACAGATCCTAGTTGAAGGAGGAAAGAAGAAGGAAGGAGTGGTGTGCCTCTGCTGTAGGTCCTGGGGCTGCCTCTTGCCTGAGCTGCTGATCTGCTCTGCAGAGGCTGCTGTTGCTCCAGGCCCAGCTGCTTCTGCTGTTGTTTTCTTTGAAGCAGACCCAAGGTTTTGGGTGTAGAGTTGCTGCTGTAGAAGCTGGGAAAGACTTTGTGTGTGTGTTGTGGTGTAGGGTTATGTATAAGGTGGTGTGGGTGTGGGTGTGTGATCATGACATGGCTGTTGATGCAGCTGATGTTGCTGAGTTCTGAAAGAATTCAAAAGCTGAAGCTGATGTTAAAGTGATAGGTTGGGGGGGCTGATGGTGTACTGGAATGGATTGAGGTTGGGCTGATGGGGTGGTTTTGGTGGCTGATCTGATGTTTTTAGGGGCTGAAATTGAGTGTGAGTGAGAGGGATTTGAGTGAGAAGATACATTCAAAAAGTCTGGTGTGACACAACCTTAAACCATCATGGCAACCATCACTTCTCTCTCTCTCTCTCTCTTTCTAGCAAGTCAACTTGAAACATCCTAAGCACCCTTGGTCAAAGCCAACCACCCTAGTTAAACTCATTTGCTCCAAAATCCACTCAATTAACTTAAGCAAGGCCCTAATCCTACCATGGTGGCTAAACATGGCTAACCAACCATGCACACCCAAGCTAGGTCACTCTAAGCCTAACCCTAGCTATCGTGCACAAGTGTGTACGGTCGAGATAAATTCCTACAAAAATAACTATAAACCAGATAAATTACTAGAAACCCATTTTGGTAAACTTTTTACCAAAAACCCCACATTAACACACAATTACTGCTAACCCTAAACTCAGGTGTTACAGTCTCCCCTCCTTAAGAAAATTCGTCCCCGAATTTAAAAAAAAAAACATATAACTATACGTACTTTCAAAGAGATGAGGGAATTTCTTCTGTATCTCCCCCTCGGCCTCCCAAGTGATCTCCTCACCATTCGGGCTGCGCCAAAGAACCTTCACCGACGACATGACCCTAGATCGAAGTTTCTTCACTGTCGATCTAATATCTCAACTTGCCGCACGGTGAACGAAAGATCGGGCTCAAGCTGAACTGTCTGATGCTGGATCGTGTGGGAAGGGTCATGAAGATATCTGCGTAGCATCGATACGTGGAAGACTGGATGAACATCCAAAAGACTGGGTGGAAGAGCCAATCGATATGCGACTGCGCCTACTCGCTCGAGGATCTTGAAAGGACCTATGAACCTGGGGCTAAGCTTCCTCTTTCGTCCAAATCTCATCACTCCCTTCATTGGGGAGACCCTCAGAAAAACGTGATCGCCAACTGTGAACTCTAATCTGCGGCGGCGTCTGTCTGCATACGATTTCTGCCTGCTCTGAGCTGTCCTCATCCTGTCTCGAATCAACTGAATCTTCTCGGTCGTCTCTTGTACGATCAGTGGCCCCAAAATACTGCTCTCGCTCAGCTCTGTCCAACAGACAGGTGATCTACATCTCCTCCCATAAAAAGCCTCGAAAGGTGCCATCTGAATAGTGTCCTGGAAGCTATTGTTGTAGGAGAACTCTATCAAGGGTAAATGATGATCCCAGCTACCACCAAAGTCTAAAACGCAAGCTCGGAGCATGTCCTCGAGAGTCTGAATGGTCCGCTCTGACTGTCCGTCGGTCTGCGGATGAAATGCCGTGCTGAAACTCAAACGAGTGCCCAAAGCCTCCTGAAGCCTCTGCTATAGTCTACTGGTAAACTGGGTGCCTCGATCGGACACAATACACGTCGGGACCCCATGTAGTCATACAATCTCGTCGATATAAAGCTGGGCATACTGCGCAAATCCGAAAGTCGTTTTCACTGTCTATGAAGCCCTCACGGCAGGAAGTGAGCCGCTTTCGTCAGACGATCCACGATCACCTAAATGGAGTCATACCCCCGCCTAGTCCTGGGTAGACCCACAACGAAATCCATCGAAATCTGTTCCCATTTCCACTCCGGAATGGGCAACGGCTGTAGCTCTCCTGCGAGTCTCTGGTGCTCGGCCTTGACTTGCTGACAAGTCAGGCATCTCGATACGAACTCCGCGATGTCCCTCTTCATTCCGTCCCACCAGTAGGTCTCTCTCATATCGTGGTACATCTTGGTGGAACCGGGGTGGACACTGTACACTGACCGATGTGCCTCCTCAAGAATATCGCGCCGCAATCCCTCGGTATCTGGTACGCACAGTCTAGACCCAAATCATAATATCCCCTGGTCATCAATCACGAACTCGGAGAATCTGCCCTGTCCAATCTGTGCCATGATCTCTGAGCAACGGTCATCCCTGCGCTGTGTGTTAGTTATATGTATGCCTTAGAGGCCATTACTGTACATACGATGCATATTGTAATGGATGCTTGGACATATATAGGGAGGACTTTCTTGCTCGATATGATAGTATGCTATCTGGTTGTACTTTATCTTAACATGTACACTGATTGTCTCTATATTACATGTTGATAAAGCCCTTAGGATATGTACTCGACTACTGGGACTATGATGAGATCATACTAGCGGGGCCACGGTAGTCGACGAGTACATCCTATAACTGTTCCTAGTCGAGGGTGTATCGAGACAGGGCATCGATGCACCAGTGTAGACTAGCGTATACGCATCTTGACCCATATGATGGGCGATGGATGATCCCATATCCATCGGTGTTTGACATCAAGGATGGTGTACGGGTGCTTAGTAGAGACTGGGTACACTGGACGGACTCGCCGAGAACTCCCAGATGGTATTATACCTCACGTCAGATGGCAGTTCTCCTGTGACACTGGTACAGAGTAGTCTGTTGACCCGAGATCGTCATAGAGTCTTATGCGATTCCCACTGTGCTTTGATTTCCATCATACCACGTCCAAGAGGGCATGCTAAAAGGTGGCTTTTAGGTACAATCCCGAATCATATGGAGGCAATGAGCGATAGGAGGGGATTCGTCTCTCCCGGTATAGGGAGTTGATGTTGTGCTGTGTTCGATTGGCTATAACCGAAAATCCCTGGCCAGGGTTGCTGAGATTTACTGGTAAGTGTTATCAGTAGTTTCTCGAACTGTTATAGACCTCATATCGACACGACTTATCGAGTTACTGGGGTCTGACGTTTACCACCCCTAGGCAAGATATGCAACATATCAGACGACGAGACCGGACTGTACGGGAGTGTTACTGTTTGGATTCATAGGAGAATGTACATGCTTGCTTGTTGATCTTCTGAGCTCTCAATACCTGGGTAGCTGTTACGTTTAGCTGACCGATTGCAGCTTATGGGTGTTTGATATGATCATCACCTACTGCCGGCGTATTGACGATTCTTTAGACTCCTACACAGAGGTTTCTCAACTCAGGCAAAACGGAGTAGGGGCACGTATGTGATATGTGCGGGACCGAGGATAATGCGGTTTGTGATATCGTATTGTATTCTCGTGATATTTGATATCGGCCGGGTCATCGGATCAAGTGTTGATTCGATGAATCGGTACGGATATATATTAGTCAGTTATATGCGATATAGCCGGATTGTCGGATCAAGTGTTGATTCGATAATTTAATGTATAATAATATATTTGATATATTAAATTGCATTAACTAATATTAGCTCACTAAAAGATTCTTTTTCTCACTCGGGTAATATATTGATATATATGCGATATATGTTAATTGTATTATTTTATTTGGTTACAATAAATATTATATATGTGATATATAATATTGTAACATGATATGATAACTAATGCAACATGTTTTGTAGAGTTTAAACATGATTAGGGTTTGGATTAGGGTTAGGTTTTCTAGTTGATTCTAGAAGCTTTTCATTTTGTCATGATAAAGATATTTGTGTGTGACTCATCTTTAACCTAACCCAAACCCTAACCCTTGTTAATTCTCTACATGAGTTTACTTGACCATGGTTGCATTATTGATCATATTAATTCTTTTTCTATTCATCACAAAAGAATTTGAATCATTATTCATCTTCTTTTTCCTTCATTTTTTCATGAAAAAGCTTTCTAGATTTTTTCTAAGTGATGAATAAATGTGAGAAAAAGATAAATAAAGAGAGCAAAAAATCCTACTTCATCATCTTCATCTTCCCTTTCCCTTTAGATGAGAGTGTTCACTCAATTATATTGAGTGTTAGCTTGTGTTAATGAAACTTCAAGGTAGATCACCTTTGTATCGACGATCGGAAGCAAGACTGCATCTTTCTCTTCGTGGAGGCTCTCGAGAGTCCGGAGCATGATGATCGCAGCGAAGGGACTTCAACACGGAGCTTATGAAGTGAAGGACCGGATCTATAAAGGTTGTAATCCCTCTCACTTAGTGTTAGTGTTTAACATGTTAGTTTTCGCCTAAACCCTAGTTTAAAGATCCGTATTCGGGTTGTTCGGCACGACTAAAATTTTAATCGGGCATGGTTGATGTCTCGTAGACCCTTGTGCGCGTGCCTAGCATCCCTACACTGTGCCTCATATATACGGTCAAGCAACTATGGGCGTGCACGAACTTGCACAAGCTGTCCCCCAATCTGCGTGAACTCGAACTGCACTCGGCTGTCATATAATATCTGCCAATCTGCCGATGACTGCCTCTGTATTGCACTAAGACACGCTAGACTACCCTCGGGCCTCCTACTCAAAGCATCTGCCACTACGTTAGCCTTGCCCGGGTGATATAAGATCTCGCAGTTGTAGTTTTTCACCAGTTCCATCCAACGGCGCTGTCGGAGGTTCAGGTCTCGCTGCTAAAATATAAACTTGAGGCTCTTGTGATCAGTGAATATCTGGCACGACTCGCCGTAGAGGTAATGTCGCCAGATCTTAAGTGCAAAGACCACTGCAGCCATCTCCAAATCGTGAGTGGGGTAGTTCTGTTCATGTTTCTTCAATTGCCGGGAAGCGTAAGCGATCACCCTGCCGTGCTGCATCAGTACACATCCTAGCCCCACTCGTGAAGCGTCACAATAGACTACAAATCCGCCCGATCCTAAGGGCAATGATAACACTGGCGCCGTAGTCAAGCAAGTCCGTAGCTGCTGGAAGCTGCGCTCGCACTCCTCCGTCCAAACGAAAGGGACTCCCTTCCGGGTCAATCCGGTCAAGGGTGCAGCAATACGGGAGAAATCCTGAACAAATCGCCGGTAGTAGCCGGCCAGTCCTAGAAAGCTGCGTATCTCAGTAACAGATGTAAGTCTGGTCCAGCTCCGAACAGCCTCAACCTTCCTTTGGTCTACACATATACCATCCCGTGTAATCACGTGACCCAAGAAGTCCACGCTGTCCAACCAGAACGCGCACTTGGAGAATTTTGCATAAAGCTGGTGCTCTTTTAAGGTCTGCAGTGTGATTCGCAAGTTCTGCTTGTGCTCCTCTCTGCTCCGGGAATACACCAATATATCTTCAATAAAAACGATGATGAACAAATCAAGATATGGCCTGAATATATGGTTCATCAAGTCCATGAAGGCTGCTGGCGCATTGGTGAGTCCGAACGACATCACCAAAAACTCATAATGGGGATAACGCGTACGGAAAGCTGTCTTCGGAATGTCCTCCTGTCGAACTCACAGCTGATGATAGCCCGACCGCAAATCAATCCTCGAAAAATATCCTGCCCCCTGAAGCTGGTCGAACAAGTCATCGATGCATGGCAACGGATATCTGTTACGCACGGTCACCCGGTTCAGCTGCCGGTAGTCGATACACAAACGCAAACTGCCGTCCTTCTTCTTGACAAATAGGACCGGAGCACCCCAAGGAGAGACACTGGGTCGAATAAGTCCCTTGTCCAGCAATTCTTGCAACTGACTCTTCAACTCACTAAGCTCCGCCGGGGCCATTCGATAAGGCGGTATAGAAATAGGCCCCGTGCCGGGAATCAAATCAATATGGAACACAACATCATGCTCAGGCGGTAGCTCGTCAGGGAATACGTCGAGGAACTCACATGCAATCGGAACCTGGTCCAATGGAATCTCTGTGGATCCTGCATCGCAAATGTAGGCTAGAAATCCCTGACATCCCTTCCTCAAAAGCTGTCCTGCGTGAAGAGAGGAAATCAATCTGTGAGGGGTGGCACCACGGTCCCCCTGCACAACAAAAGCCGACTCGTCGGGAAAACAAAATATCACTATCTTCTCGCGGCAGTCCACCGACGCATAGCACGTGGCTAACCAATCCATGCCCAAGAGGACGTTGAAGTCCAACATCTCAAGAAGGATCAAATCGACAGGCAAATCTCTCTCGCCAATACGGATAACGCAGGATCAGAACACGTGTCTAGCCACAAACGACTTTCCCACGGGAGTGGTCACAACAAGTGGCTGATCAAGCAACGCAGACTCTCTACCCAAACTCGGTACAAAATGTGTGGAAACGTACGAGTGCATGGATCCGGGATCGAACAATACGTGTGCATCAACAGAACATACTGATAAGGTACCTGAGACCACCACATTGGACGCCTGCGCGTCCTGATGCGTCAATGCAAAGACCCGTGCCTGTCCTCCACCTGCAACTGGCGGTCCCCTACTAGCAGCTGGCTGTACTCTGCTGGTGGCTGGCAGTCCTCAGCCTCGACCGTCTCGTCCTCTAGGAACAAACGCTCCGCGACCACGGCCTCTCTGTGCCTGAGGCTGGCGCGGGGCAATTGTAGGTACGATGGGCAACGCCCTCTAGGGTGGAGAAGGAGGAAGTGTGACATGCGGTGCGGCTGCCTCTCTACGGGGTATCTCAGGACACTCTCGAACATGATGATAGGAACTCCCGCATCGGTAACATCCGGATGATACTGGCTGACCCTCCTGGGGATAAGAACTGAAAAGCTGACCTCGTCTCGAGTCCCTGCCACCTGCATGGTGTCTGTCGCGGCGTCTGAACGGCCGTCTCCGTGCCGATGAATCAGTACGAACCCTCTTCGGCTCTGGGACTGCCGAAGTCTCTGCAAGGCGTGCCTCGACTAATAGGGCTGCGTCTACGGCTGCTGCATAAGTCTCGTAATGCTGTGCGCTGATCGCAAGGAACAGTGGTGTAAGCAAACCTCAGACAAACCTCTTGACTCGCAACTCCCCAGTGGCTACTAGGTACGGAGCATAGACTGATAGCTCGGTGAATAGCACATCGTACTCTGCCACGGTCATCTCTGGTGTCTGGCGCAAGGACTCAAATCTGCGTGCTCGGGCATCCCTAACACTCTGGGGGAGGAAGCTGGCAAGGAACATCGTCATGAACTCAGTCTAGGTCATAGGAGGAAGACCTGCTGCTCTGCTTTTGTCAATTGATTCGCACCATTTCTGCGCAAGTCCTTCCAGGCGAAAGCTCGCGAACTCTACCCATCACGTATCTGAGCATCTGAGGGAACGACATATCCGTGCCATCCTATCAATGAAAGACTGCGGGTCGTCGGCTGGATCGGTGCCTGTGAAGACCGGAGGCTTCAGCCTCATGAATTCTGCTAACGATACCGTAATCACCTCCGTGGCTGCAGGGGCAACTGCCTGTGCTGTCGGTACCATCGCGGTCCCCGTGACTGGTGGAGCTACCTCTGGTCGCTGCGCTCGAAGCGTCTCAACTAGCGACCCTATCATCTGACGCATCTCCTGCATGCTGGATCCCATCGTCTGGCGCATCTCCTGCACACCAGCCCCGAGTGTGGCGATCTGATCTGTTATAGGAGGGACAGTCTGCTCGGGTGCAACAGGTGTACTGCCCGGATCAGTCCTCGTCTCGGACGAGTCAATTCGCATCTCGGCCCTTACGGCCGCTCTCTGTGCCCTCGTAGTCTTTGGCGGCATAATGGCTAAAAGGAAAGTAGGAGTTGATAAGGATACGGAATTCGAATCACAAGAATGTACATCAAGAAAGAAGTTCAATCAATAGGTCCTAAGGTCGCTTAGGCGGAGTGTCGCGTCGTGAGTATGCCGCGGAACATACACACGCCACGGCACCCTGCCGCAGCTACCTACTCTATCATACCAGGGTCATCCTACACTTCGAAGGTAAAACCTACGCTCTGATACCAACTTTGTCACGACCCAAAGTTCGGCCCGTGACCGGCACTTAACCATGTAACGTCTGAAGGCGTAACACGACTAAGTAAGCCGAAATCCCAGAAATCAAAACCATTTAAATGTAGAGTGTTAAAATATTTTGTAAAAACGGTTGCAAATGTTTTAGAAGGTCTTTTAATTAATTTAGTAGAAAAATCCTTTTTAAGTTCAAGTGTTAATTAATAATTTTATTTGTGTGCAACATTTCCTTATAAAAGAATTTGTCATGTGGAATAAATAGAGTATCACAATAATGATGATACGACTAAGTGAAAATGTAATGAAGATAGCAAGAAATGTAAGACTGCATAAATAAAGTCGGCTCACAACGAGCTCGACACCAGAGTACAACATAACATATATCGTCCTCACAACTGTCTCTAAGTCAATACATGAAGGTAGATGGAGAATACTAGATACATCAATACACAATTGAAAGTAAACAGATACCGTACAAAAACCCATCAACTAGCAATGGTATCTGTGCCAAAAGGAGCGGTAAACAGCCAGCCGCGACTACTCCAAAGGGCAACCTGCAAACACTGTGGCACAACGGGGGTGAGTTGCCAACTCGTGAGTAGTAGATAACATATAAAGGTAATCGCGAGTATGCATGTGCTGCGATACTCTAAACTATGCCAACAGGTAACATCTATATGATGAACTGGATGCTCAATGTCATGCGACAGGTATGATTTAATGACATTTCTATGTAATGAGCAGATGTATGAAAATCAGACATGGCAATATAATCTAACAACCCTATATAGGATGAACAGGGTACGCAATAATACGCAAGCATGTGTGCTCTATCAGGTATGCAAGCTACAGGATGAGATGTCAAGTAATAAATGCTGAGTATGGGAAGAAATAATGTCTACACGGAATGTCAACGTGGAAAAATAACTGGTGTATGTCAATGCACCCCGATCCCAAACCAACTCAGGCGCCGTCATCCATATCGGCCCTCAAATCCTGTAATCTCATAAAATCGTGAGTTCCCAACATCGGTACCCAAATATCAAGAAAACTCGTGTCCAGTATCGACACGCAAAACCTCATATCTCGGGAACTCGTCAATCCGGGTTAGCCTACGGGCTCTTTCTGCGGTGTCGGCATTCGGCCCCGGCAGTACGAGTCGTCCCGTATCCATCTCTCGACTCTGGTCGGTATCCTCCGGATAACCGCCAAGTCCAACCAATCACCGGTAGGTAGTAGTCCCTCTGCCAGGCTCACCGTCTACTGCACAGCGATCCGTTCTCGCCCCGGGGTACCATACCCGGTCCACCATGTACTCGCAATCGGCCTCGTCCAGCTCGTCGACTCGGGTTTCCATGTATCGCTCTAGCATCGAGAAAACACATGGTGGACGCACTAAAATATCAAATCAAGGGAAACCGGGTTTTTAAATAGTGCGTATTTTTCTTAAAATAGTACTCCGGTTCCCAAAATCCAGAAATCACATGAATCAATCTAATGCGTAAACCCATGCCATGCGTCGTATGGAAGAAAAGGGGAAAACCACTCTTTTTCAAAAAATACCCAGTTTGGAAAATACCAAATGCGGTCCCTTAGTTTTTAAATCAAGTCAATATCATCCATGTATGTTTCATATGAAAATGAGTATAGGTATGGATGTGCGAGAAGCTAAATATGCTAAGTGAGTGTAGCAATATACACGTACACTAATGTGGAAATGGTGCATATGTGTCCAATATATATATATATATATATATATATATATATATATATATATATATATATATAAGCATTATGATGGGCTACAAGGTGAACATATGCGGATATGTTAATCATGACGACATCAGTGAAATGGAATCAATATAACATTTAATTTCTAGCAATCCTATACTGTGAATGTCATGGCAATCACTAACGGTGTGAGTGTAGCATATAGATCGTGCTCGTGCAGCATGTACCATTAGTGACAGTGCAGTGTTCTATACTACCAGTTCTATATATGTAACAAGGGTATGCTACTCTAGTATGTTTGCATGAACATATAAAACTAAACATCCTACTACGCCCTGACGCTTAACGCCATACGGGCGATTTCCCGTAGATGTTAAATCTACTCACCAGGTCGTGTGCTAAGTATAGCCGACCACGTGCTTCCCTTTCCCGGCGGCGTCTGACGTACCTGCCTGCGAACCTGGAATTTACACAAGAATCCAAATAACATCAAAATCTCGTATACGCGATAAAACAAAATGAGAACTCGTGTCGCGAATTGACGCGCGTGTGTGCGATACGCCGAAACGTTCGTGTATATGCCTAGCCCTTAACCCGATACGCCGCGATACGCCGAATCACAGAACCACACGCGTATCGCGCAGACCAAAAACACCAGAAAACCATATAGTGCCCCAGATTTTATCCAGATCAAAATATTGCAAAACTATGTATACCAGAGACCTATATAATGAGGATAGTCACCCAATTCCCAATAACTTACTCCCACTCATCATCTATAAAACTATACAGATGTGAGAATCATACCTGGTAAATACATACCCTGGAGTAAGTATCTAGTCGGGAAATCAGCTTTCCTTTAACAGTACACAGAGAGACTGAAACATTGAAATGTTTCGCTGGGGTATCCTGGTATTCCTAGTAATGCCTCTTCCATTATCCAGATTCACAACTGTAACCGTATAATTCTTTGCCACCTCTCCAAATCCCTTCATATTTCTTTAGTCATTACCTTCTGCACACCCCTTTAGGCCAAATGGTTTTCTTCCTTCCCTACCGTTCGGCACCAACCTATGGTTTGGAAGAAGACTATCCAATAAGCATAATGGGTGTACTGTCCTAATCCTAGGAACACTCGCAATGCGAGAGAAGGTGAAGATAAAAGACACCTGAATAAATCTTATTCCTATTTCTCCTGAACCAGAATCCATCCCCGAACTGGAACAAGTTCCTTTCGAGTTCGTATATAACCATACGATGGAGTATCCAATAAACTGTGGATCTTCGTAGTGATATGGAGTGTTCTGGAGAAATACAAAGGTGATTTAGGATTGGCGAAGGAATACTTGGTTTAGTCGTGAATATCTGTTGCAATTTACTTTGCCCTCTCACTAATCCCTTGCTTTGTCTTAACTTAATACCTTCTGTACACCATCGTTAGGCTAATTGGTTTTCTTCATTCCCTACCGGTCGGCACCAGCCTAAGGTTTGGAAGAAGACTATCCAATTTGCGTAATAGGTGTACTATCTCCTAAACCAAGGAGTACTCGTAATCTGAGAGAAGGTAAAATAAAAAGACAACTGAATAGTCCTATCCGTTTTCTCCAGAACCGGAAACCATCCTCGAATTCCTTCGAGTTCGTATATAACCATACGATGGTTTTGTCCAATAGAAGTGGGCGTTCGTAGTAATACGGGGTGTCTTAGAGAAAAGGGTAAAAGTAGGAGTGGCAATGAGGTTTGCAACTCTGACAATCCAAAAGCCTGTGTTAAGAAGGTTCGGTCAACTTGGTCACTGAGTCATAGTCTTAGGGTCGGGTCAATGGTCGCTGCCAAAGAGAGAGAGAAAAGAAACACTCAGCGTGCACTCTAACCTAGATCAGAATGGTTACCAATTTATCTAATCTGGAAACCTCCCACTGTACCGTCAAATTCTCCTCCAAACCTGAAAGAAGAATTAGTCGGGAACACCCGAGGAGTATACCAACTCATCAGTGGGAATCGAGATCCAACTATCATCGCAAGATAACGTGACGGAATCCGCTCACGGTGTCACACTCCAGAAGGTATGCGCATATCTGGCAAGTTTCAGTTCTTTTGAAACTCCCGATGTGATTTCTGCCCCATGCTCTTATGACCTTGACTTTGGCCAACATATCATAAGTCACATGTCAAGTTCTACCCGTCATTCTCCAGGTTAATTTGAATCCACCCGTACATACCCTTGACTTTGGCCAAAATGGCAGTACGACTGTCCCAAACCAACGCATCTATCTATGCTGCATATGAATGCCCCAATAGCTACCAATCACTGTGCCTTGACTTTGGCCAACATACACAGCTTGAATACTATTGACCACCCATATGAAACGACGGAGGGCTACGAATGGTTTCTGGCGAAAACCTTTAACGTAAAGAACTTGATATCGTCGAAGGAACGGATAGCTTTTTAAAAATATAGTGACGAAAACCGTTGCTAAAGAGGTCACTCCCGGTGAAGGGATCTCGGCTCTTTCCCCGTAGAATGGGGGGCAGGATATTCCAACTGAATACCGCGATGCAAAGCAAAAGTAATCGGCTATAGTGAAGTTAATGCCCTGACGCAAACTTCTGTCCAAGGGGTCACTCCCGGTGAAAGGATCTCGGCCCTTGCCTCGTCGACTGAGGAGCAGGATATTCTACATGAATACCACGATGCAAAACAAAAGAGAACGTCCTTGCAGTAACAGCTTTTTGAAAAGTGTTCCAACAACATCAGATTAGGTTTGTTTTTAACTTGCATTGATCCGAATCAATGCAGTCCCATCAATTGATCACACCAAAAAGAACGAAAATATACTGATGTACGTATATGCCATCCGCATTCGCCACTGGGTCCCGTCATTACCCGTTAGGTTAGCTAACTAACGACAGAGCGGGGACTGGACTAGCGCGGATGCAAAACATATACAACATCTACTAATATATATACCAATATATTATATTTCGCTCAAGGCGTGAAAGAAATGCAACATCACAGAAAATGTACAGCATCACAAAAACAATACAGATATCTGGGATCCCCGGGTTTCACAGAGCCACTGCTGAAACCCGACGTTCCCCTGGTCGTGTGGATAGCCTGTGCAATGAAATCCTAGACCCCTACGGGCGCGGCAAGTCACCCGCCAAAACCTGAAGCGAGGCAGCCCCCTTCAGTACCGTGAATGGACCATCCAGCACTTCACGGAATCCGGCAACTTGGGCACCCCTCCTGGGTCAACCTGTACCCCCTACGAGTGCGGCGAATAGCCCGCCAATCCTAGAGTGAAGCCCCCTCCGTCTCAATGCCATGAGATGCGGGCTTGTTGCCCTCCAGAACCCGGCTATCCGTGCACCCCTCCGCGGGGTAATCCTAGTACAGAAAGTAAAATATACATACAACGGGTACATCGACCGCAACCAGGTCGTGCCCCAAAAGAATAATACAATCAGGCAGTGACGGCAGTCCACATGTTGGACGCTCGCCCCGTAATATCAAATGTACATAATACAACCAGAACTGTACTAGCATTGCATCCAGGCTATCCCCCACGACCGATCCGCAACATCACAGCAAAAACAGAACATCAACGTGAAAATCACGTTCGCAAATCCGTCTAACCGGGCTATAGCAGTTAGACCGGATTTACCGATCAAGTGATATTCACGGTCGCAGATATAATGTAAATACTGTGAAATAATGTGTTTAAAATATCCGATCAATCAAAATTTTAACAAGTGGGCCCCCAAGCATTACTGTAGCAGATCAAGAAATTCTGGGCCCAATGTTATTATTCCAAAACCCCACTTTTCACCCCAGAAAGCCTCTGTAAAAAATTGGTGCAGGGATCCCCACAGTGTGCGGCGGAACATCGGCGGGAAGGGGGTATTTGCGGCGGTTCCGCGCTCCCACTGTGGAGTCACCTCATCGAATTTTTACAGAGCTCTTAGATTTTCCAGTACATCAATATTTTACAACCTGAAAAATTTTTCGAGACCAAAAATTTTCAACAGAAACTGATGCTATAGGAAAAACACGGTTTTGGAACTTTTTGATCGATCAGAAATGCAAACACATTAAACCAAGCTAGACTAAGTTAATGGCGAGGCTCTGATACCACTGTAAGTGCACGGCGGCGCCCCGGCCGTCAATCCGACGGCCAAATGTGGAAGCGGTGATAAACTTTAATTTTTCTTGAACTGGCAAACCGCCGCGCACTAATACCCGGATCGAACCACTAACTAGTCCTAGCTATCTACAAGAAAGGGAAGAGAGATATACCGACAGATCCGAGTCCTCCGGTCTTCTCGTCGTCGTCCCGATCTCCTGCGGAATGTCCCATCTCCTCCTCGTCACCGGAAGTGCACCACATCGCCTACTTCTTTTACGGGCTCCCACCTCAATGCTGAGGCAACTCGGGCACGAAGCTGGTTAGTCGACGTGCCCAAGATTTGCTGCAGAATATCTAGTGAGCAAGTCTCATTTGGGGTTCATGGAGATGCCTTTTGTGGTGGAGGAAGAAGAACTTGGAGAGAGGTGAAGGAAAAATGTGATAGACCAAGAAGAATGAGAGTATCATATTTCTCCCCAACTAAAAGAGAAGCATTTCCTTCATTCTCCAAAAGTGGCCGGCCCCCCCATTAGTGTGATTGGAGAGAGAGAGCAAAGACAAGGGGGTGGGTGGAAAGAGAGTGATGATGGAAAAACAAATGATCACCACAAAACCCAACACTCCAAAGCAACCATCACCTCATAACAAGGGTCAAACCATCATGACACAACCATGAAGCAAAAAGTCAAGTCAATGGATGGTGCACCATCATGATACAAGGAAATATGCAAAGACCCCCTCCACTAATACTTATTTGCAACAATGCAAATAAGCCCTCCTCCACCAATCTTCGGCCAATGAACGATACAAAGGAAATCGGCCGAAACGAAAAGCAAACTGGCAACTCCAGAAAACTGGTCCCGTAATAAATTACAGGAAAACCCCGATACTGTGCATACACACCCGCATTTGTATTCCGACCGAAATACAAATGCAATGAGACAAAGTCTACACTGTACTATACTAGGATCCGGCTTAAACCAAAGCCGGCTAGTAATATCTGTTCGATCCTGATCCATGCAATACCACACGTATCTGATCGAACCCTGCCATATACCCATACGGCCAGTAGTACAAACTGTCCGATCCTGATCCGTGCAATACCGCACGTATCTGATCGGACCTTGCCATATCTCCATACGGCCTCTACAACCTTTAGCCCGAAAGCTGAGTAACTGAATGTGGGGGACTCTAAAGACTCGTCAACACCTTGGTTGTGGATTTAACCACTAGCACGTCAGAGGTATAAGCCAATACGTAACGGGCTACCAGGTATTGACTAAAAGGAAAGTCTGTGAGCGAACTCAGCCTGACAACCCTACTGAGCCTGTCAGTGACAATATCCGTACAGTCCGGTCCGTTCATCTATGAGCATCGCATGGCGGGCCTAGGGGGTTGGTAAAAGTCAGACCCCCAAAAGCGGTACAAGTCGTGTCGGAGTGTAGCCCAGAACACCCTGAGATACTACTGGAATACCTACCAGTAAATCTCCTTGCCTCGGCCGAGGGCTTCGTGTAATGGCTCTCCTAGACACAGCACGACCTCACCCCCAATACCGGGAGAGACGAACCCCTGAAGATACGCTCACTGCCTCCATATGGCTCGGGACTGTACCCAACTAAAACCTGTTTGCACGACTCCTTTGAGCCGTGGTAGGGTAGTAATCAAAGTACAGTGGGAACTCACACAAGACAAATGACGATCCCCAGGTCGATGAACTAATCTGCACACATGTCACCAGGGAACTGCCATCTGACGTCTGGTATATGACCAACTAGCATGTTCCCGGCGAGTCCTGTCCGGTGTACTCATGACCCAACGAGCACCTGTATACATCTTAGGTGATCCAACTGACACCAGTGGCTTGTGAGACCGGCCACCGCCCCTCGTCGGGGTCTCGACTGTATACACTAGTCTACTCTGGAGTATCGATGCCCTGTCTCGAAACTCACACGACTAGGGACCATTTAAGGATATGCTTATAGAACCCAGCTCCCACTTATATGATCGCCCTCATACTGCTGGTGGTCAAGCAAGAATCCTAGGGGCTCTATCAACGTGTAATAGCGACTTGTCAGGTCACCTAAAGCGGTACACGATGATAAAGGTAAACCAGATAGCATACTATCATCTAGAGTAAGACTGTCCTACCGGGATAGGTCCTCCATCAATCATTGCAATCACGTACCTGTGACCTAATAATTGACTCTGAGGGCACTATCTCCAACAATCTCCCACTTGCACTCAAGGCTAATTATTGCGATGTCGCATACTCACAGCCCGTGTGATACCGAACACCCAACTCCTCTACTAGTCAGTCTCACAAAGCTCGCTTGCGAAACTATTGCGTTCGAGGAATAGCCTTAGTGAGTGGATCCGCTTTGATGTCTCTTTCTATGTCTCTCTATATCTTAAGTTCGCGGAGAAACCCATCTCCCGAAATGAGCAATACCTGTCTTAGAATGTGTCTGGATGTCTGATGGGACATAGCTCATAAATGAACTCCAAATCCAAACTTCTTAGACTGTATCGTCAACTGAACTTAATCAGTATCCTGCACCATGCCTCCCTCAGTATTGCCTTGGACCACCTGTCCAAAATACTGCCCATCATCAGAAGGAAAAATATAACTCTGACAACCTCCTTGTCGTCCATGTCACTTTGGAAGCCTGGAATGATAACTGTCTCCCGAATGAGGCTGTCGTTATCATATCCCTAGAACATCCACTTATGTTCTATAACTGCTTCCGACCGTTTCTCCAAGATTGGATCAATGTCAACTTATTGCATCTGGTGCAAGAACAACATCTGGTGTGGTACTTGACATCTCATGATTGACTCAATTGCCTAAGCAAGTGATCTGCTAATCATGCACATCCCTCTCCCCTTCAGTCTGTAAGACACCTTTGGAGAGGGTGACTCCATCACCTGCAGGTACACTACCGTGCCAGGAGTCGTCCATTCTAAATACTCATAGAATGCTGTCTAAGTACCCAGATTGGGAAACCACCCAAATCTAGATCTAAAACCATAGATCTAGTAACCAGTATGTCTAATACAAAATCCATTTCCCATATGGAGAAAACACTGTGTGACGACCAAAGTATAACCGATTGTAGTATAGGAGTTTCTTTTCCTATTCTGTGTATGTCATCCAAATACCAGGATATCACACCCTACTACCTTCTCAACAGATCCATTCCCTATTCTGATGAAGTCAAACCCATGACTGTCACGTCAGAAATAGATGATCTATCTCCGCTACATCTGCTTTAGTCTATAAGTAGACATAAGCTACTTGTCCACCAATGCTTCCGCTGCTCCAACTGACTACGACAACCCTCTGGCAGAGTCATATACACGTACACTTCTAAAACTAGTTTAGAACGACGCTATACTCATCCTCCCGCCGGGTCTCGCAGCCTGGAACAACAGCAATGGTAATTGTGGGTAAACAAGAACTTCCCTGTCACCGTCCTTGAGGCTACCGGAGTACCTCTCGGGTGCCTGAAGTTTCCCACCTAATCTGCAGAGTGGCCAATGGAATGTCAATCCAGATTGAATCTTTAGGTTCCTTATCAAATTTTCAGTAATCGTTTGTGGTTCTGGAATCACTTCCAGTTCTACCATACTCCCACTACTGTTTTCTGAAAAAATCCATTTTTAATAAAACTGTGGCGAGTCTAGAACAATATTGCTATTGTTCATCCAGATGGTAGAAAGTCAACCCTCGTCATAGCCTGGGTCAACCCACAAACAGCCATTACAGAAACGTGCCTTGAGTTATCCAGAGTCTGGTTTTAATCATAAGCCGGACAACTCCCCGTACCTTAACATCGTTAAGATATGAACTGTTCTATATCCAATATAGAAACAGAGGCACTGATTTAATTGAACCAGATTCAAATCATGCAGCTGTCTCCAGTGCATGTCAACTAAATGGAAGGAGGTCGATCAGCGTTACTCAACTTAGGAATGCTTCCAATTATGAATAACCTGAAAGAGAAGCAAGATCTCTTAATCATTACTATCAACTGAATACCATACTCAAGTATCTACATCTTCGATCACTTTGAAGAATCCCGATACTTGCTACACCTGGTTCTCTACTCTATTCAAATACCTATAACTTCTCAAAATTCAGACCCTGTGTTTCCGCGAAATACCTGTCTAAAAACTAGAGAAGTCATAAGTAAACCGAATTTAGTACGAGGACCAATCCCTCTGTCCTGATAGACCCTGGACAACATACAATACTCTGTATAAGTCCCTTGAGTCTGATAACTCATTCACTGTGTGTCGTAGGTTGAAAACTGTACTTATGGTTAAGAAGAATTACACCGCTGTTTAATGCTCCTTACCTAACCATCCACTGGTATAGGTAAATGTCATCGACATAATTTCAAAAAGTATATCTCACTCTATGAAAATAGACGTACAGATATATCGATTTGAAATTGGTGCATAACAGCGGATATTCAAAACCAAATATTTGCCGATCGGCAAACAACCCAGGTGATTTCCTCAAATATCACCGATTGCAACGAATCCCGATATAATGAGGATAGTCACCCAATTCCCAATAACTTACTCCCACTCATCATCTGTAAAACTATACAGATGTGAGAATCATACCTGGTAAATACATACCCTGGAGTAAGTATCTAGTCGGGAAATCAGCTTTCCTTTAACAGTACACAGAGAGACTGAAACATTGAAATGTTTCGCTGGGGTATCCTGGTATTCCTAGTAATGCCTCTTCCATTATCCAGATTCACAACTGTAACCGTATAATTCTTTGCCACCTCTCCAAATCCCTTCATATGTCTTTAGTCATTACCTTCTGCACACCCCTTTAGGCCAAATGGTTTTCTTCCTTCCCTACCGTTCGGCACCAGCCTATGGTTTGGAAGAAGACTATCCAATAAGCATAATGGGTGTACTGTCCTAATCTTAGGAACACTCGCAATGCGAGAGAAGGTGAAGATAAAAGACACCTGAATAAATCTTATTCCTATTTCTCCTGAACCAGAATCCATCCCCGAACTGGAACAAGTTCCTTTCGAGTTCGTATATAACCATACGATGGAGTATCCAATAAACTGTGGATCTTCGTAGTGATACGGAGTGTTCTGGAGAAATACAAAGGTGATTTAGGATTGGCGAAGGAATACTTGGTTTGGTCGTGAATATCTGTTGCAATTTACTTTGCCCTCTCACTAATCCCTTGCTTTGTCTTAACTTAATACCTTTTGTACACCATCGTTAGGCTAATTGGTTTTCTTCATTCCCTACCGGTCGGCACCAGCCTAAGGTTTGGAAGAAGACTATCCAATTTGCGTAATAGGTGTACTATCTCCTAAACCAAGGAGTACTCGTAATCTGAGAGAAGGTAAATGAAAAGACAACTGAATAGTCCTATCCGTTTTCTCCAGAACCGGAAACCATCCTCGAATTCCTTCGAGTTCGTATATAACCATACGATGGTTTTGTCCAATAGAAGTGGGCGTTCGTAGTAATACGGGGTGTCCTAGAGAAAAGGGTAAAAGTAGGAGTGGCAATGAGGTTTGCAACTCTGACAATCCAAAAGCCTGTGTTAAGAAGGTTCGGTCAACTTGGTCACTGAGTCATAGTCTTAGGGTCGGGTCAATGGTCGCTGCCAAAGAGAGAGAGAAAAGAAACACTCAGCGTGCACTCTAACCTAGATCAGAATGGTTACCAATTTATCTAATCTGGAAACCTCCCACTGTACCGTCAAATTCTCCTCCAAACCTGAAAGAAGAATTAGTCGGGAACACCCGAGGAGTATACCAACTCATCAGTGGGAATCGAGATCCAACTATCATCGCATGATAACGTGACGGAATCCGCTCACGATGTCACACTCCAGAAGGTATGCGCATATCTGGCAAGTTTCAGTTCTTTTGAAACTCCCGATGTGATTTCTGCCCCATGCTCTTATGACCTTGACTTTGGCCAACATATCATAAGTCACATGTCAAGTTCTACCCGTCATTCTCCAGGTTAATTTGAATCCACCCGTACATACCCTTGACTTTGGCCAAAATGGCAGTACGACTGTCCCAAACCAACGCATCTATCTATGCTGCATATGAATGCCCCAATAGCTACCAATCACTGTGCCTTGACTTTGGCCAACATACACAGCTTGAATACTATTGACCACCCATATGAAACGACGGAGGGCTACGAATGGTTTCTGGCGAAAACCTTTAACGTAAAGAACTTGATATCGTCGAAGGAACGGATAGCTTTTTAAAAATATAGTGACGAAAACCGTTGTTAAAGAGGTCACTCCCGGTGAAGGGATCTCGGCTCTTTCCCCGTAGAATGGGGTGCAGGATATTCCAACTGAATACCGCGATGCAAAGCAAAAGTAATCGGCTATAGTGAAGTTAATGCCCTGACGCAAACTTCTGTCCAAGGGGTCACTCCCGGTGAAAGCATCTCGGCCCTTGCCTCGTCGACTGAGGAGCAGGATATTCTACATGAATACCACGATGCAAAACAAAAGAGAACGTCCTTGCAGTAACAGCTTTTTGAAAAGTGTTCCAACAACATCAGATTAGGTTTGTTTTTAACTTGCATTGATCCGAATCAATGCAGTCCCATCAATTGATCACACCAAAAAGAACGAAAATATACTGATGTACGTATATGCCATCCGCATTCGCCACTGGGTCCCGTCATTACCCGTTAGGTTAGCTAACTAACGACAGAGCGGGGACTGGACTAGCGCGGATGCAAAACATATACAACATCTACTAATATATATACCAATATATTATATTTCGCTCAAGGCGTGAAAGAAATGCAACATCACAGAAAATGTACAGCATCACAAAAACAATACAGATATCTGGGATCCCCGGGTTTCACAGAGCCACTGCTGAAACCCGACGTTCCCCTGGTCGTGTGGATAGCCTGTGCAATGAAATCCTAGACCCCTACGGGCGCGGCAAGTCACCCGCCAAAACCTGAAGCGAGGCAGCCCCCTTCAGTACCGTGAATGGACCACCCAGCACTTCACGGAATCCGGCAACTTGGGCACCCCTCCTGGGTCAACCTGTACCCCCTACGAGTGCGGCGAATAGCCCGCCAATCCTAGAGTGAAGCCCCCTCCGTCTCAATGCCATGAGATGCGGGCTTGTTGCCCTCCAGAACCCGGCTATCCGTGCACCCCTCCGCGGGGTAATCCTAGTACAGAAAGTAAAATATACATACAACGGGTACATCGACCGCAACCAGGTCGTGCCCCAAAAGAATAATACAATCAGGCAGTGACGGCAGTCCACATGTTGGACGCTCGCCCCGCAATATCAAATGTACATAATACAACCAGAACTGTACTAGCATTGCATCCAGGCTATCCCCCACGACCGATCCGCAACATCACAGCAAAAACAGAACATCAACGTGAAAATCACGTTCGCAAATCCGTCTAACCGGGCTATAGCAGTTAGACCGGATTTACCGATCAAGTGATATTCACGGTCGCAGATATAATGTAAATACTGTGAAATAATGTGTTTAAAATATCCGATCAATCAAAATTTTAACAAGTGGGCCCCCAAGCATTACTGTAGCAGATCAAGAAATTCTGGGCCCAATGTTATTATTCCAAAACCCCACTTTTCACCCCAGAAAGCCTCTGTAAAAAATTGGTGCAGGGATCCCCACAGTGTGCGGCGGAACAGCGGCGGGAAGGGGGTATTTGCGGCGGTTCCGCGCTCCCACTGTGGAGTCACCTCATCGAATTTTTACAGAGCTCTTAGATTTTCCAGTACATCAATATTTTACAACCTGAAAAATTTTTCGAGACCAAAAATTTTCAACAGAAACTGATGCTATAGGAAAAACACGGTTTTGGAACTTTTTGATCGATCAGAAATGCAAACACATTAAACCAAGCTAGACTAAGTTAATGGCGAGGCTCTGATACCACTGTAAGTGCACGGCGGCGCCCCGGCCGTCAATCCGACGGCCAAATGCGGAAGCGGTGATAAACTTTAATTTTTCTTGAACTGGCAAACCGCCGCGCACTAATACCCGGATCGAACCACTAACTAGTCCTAGCTATCTACAAGAAAGGGAAGAGAGATATACCGACAGATCCGAGTCCTCCGGTCTTCTCGTCGTCGTCCCGATCTCCTGCGGAATGTCCCATCTCCTCCTCGTCGCCGGAAGTGCACCACATCGCCTACTTCTTTTACGGGCTCCCACCTCAATGCCGAGGCAACTTGGGCACGAAGCTGGCTAGTCGACGTGCCCAAGATTTGCTGCAGAATATCTAGTGAGCAAGTCTCATTTGGGGTTCATGGAGATGCCTTTTGTGGTGGAGGAAGAAGAACTTGGAGAGAGGTGAAGGAAAAATGAGATAGACCAAGAAGAATGAGAGTATCATATTTCTCCCCAACTAAAAGAGAAGCATTTCCTTCATTCTCCAAAAGTGGCCGGCCCCCCATTAGTGTGATTGGAGAGAGAGAGCAAAGACAAGGGGGTGGGTGGAAAGAGAGTGATGATGGAAAAATAAATGATCACCACAAAACCCAACACTCCAAAGCAACCATCACCTCATAACAAGGGTCAAACCATCATGACACAACCATGAAGCAAAAAGTCAAGTCAATGGATGGTGCACCATCATGATACAAGGAAATATGCAAAGACCCCCTCCACTAATACTTATTTGCAACAATGCAAATAAGCCCTCCTCCACCAATCTTCGGCCAATGAACGATACAAAGGAAATCGGCCGAAACGAAAAGCAAACTGGCAACTCCAGAAAACTGGTCCCGTAATAAATTACAGGAAAACCCCGATACTGTGCATATACACCCGCATTTGTATTCCGACCGAAATACAAATGCAATGAGACAAAGTCTACACTGTACTATACTAGGATCCGGCTTAAACCAAAGCCGACTAGTAATATCTGTTCGATCCTGATCCGTGCAATACCGCACGTATCTGATCGAACCCTGCCATATACCCATACGGCCAGTAGTACAAACTGTCCGATCCTGATCCGTGCAATACCGCACGTATCTGATCGGACCTTGCCATATCTCCATACGGCCTCTACAACCTTTCGCCCGAAAGCTGAGTAACTGAATGTGGGGGACTCTAAAGACTCGTCAACACCTTGGTTGTGGATTTAACCACTAGCACGTCAGAGGTATAAGCCAATACGTAACGGGCTACCAGGTATTGACTAAAAGGAATGTCTGTGAGCAAACTCAGCCTGACAACCCTACTGAGCCTGTCAGTGACAATATCCGTACAGTCCGGTCCGTTCGTCTATGAGCATCGCATGGCGGGCCTAGGGGGTTGGTAAAAGTCAGACCCCCAAAAGCGGTACAAGTCGTGTCGGAGTGTAGCCCAGAACACCCTGAGATACTACTGGAATACCTACCAGTAAATCTCCTTGCCTCGGCCGAGGGCTTCGTGTAATGGCTCTCCTAGACACAGCACGACCTCACCCCCAATACCGGGAGAGACGAACCCCTGAAGATACGCTCACTGCCTCCATGTGGCTCGGGACTGTACCCAACTAAAACCTGTTTGCACGACTCCTTTGAGCCGTGGTAGGGTAGTAATCAAAGTACAGTGGGAACTCACACAAGACAAATGACGATCCCCAGGTCGATGAACTAACCTGCACACATGTCACCAGGGAACTGCCATCTGACGTCTGGTATATGACCAACTAGCATATTCCCAGCGAGTCCTGTCCGGTGTACTCATAACCCAATGAGCACCTGTATACATCTTAGGTGATCCAACTGACACCAGTGGCTTGTGAGACCGGCCACCGCCCCTCGTCGGGGTCTCGACTGTATACACTAGTCTACTCTGGAGTATCGATGCCCTGTCTCGAAACTCACACGACTAGGGACCATTTAAGGATATGCTTATAGACCCCAGCTCCCACTTATATGATCGCCCTCATACTGCTGGTGGTCAAGCAAGAATCCTAGGGGCTCTATCAACGTGTAATAGCGACTTGTCAGGTCACCTAAAGCAGTACACGATGATAAAGGTAAACCAGATAGCATACTATCATCTCGAGTAAGATTGTCCTACCGGGATAGGTCCTCCATCAATCATTGCAATCACGTACCTGTGACCTAATAATTGACTCTGAGGGCACTATCTCCAACAGTTCGGGACCTTTCTTTTCACTTTGGGATTTTTTAGCTATGTTGCTGATTCTTCTTTATTTATTCGTCATAATGAGCAGGGTACTATATTGCTTCTTTTGTATGTAGATGATATAATACTTACTGGAAGAAATTCTATTTCCTTATGATTATTTATTGAGAAGCTTGGATCCGAATTTGCAATGAAGAACCTTGGTCCTATTCATTATTTTCTTGGCATTCAGGTCACTCATACACCTTACGGATTATTTTTATCACAATCCGAATACGCCAAGAATATTCTTCGTCTTGCTCAAATTGATACTTGCACATATGCTTCAACACCAATGGCATTAAAACCCAATCTTCATCTTTCGGATGAATTATACTCTGACGCAGCAGATTATCGCAACATTGTTGGGGCTCTCCAATATTTTTCATTAACAAGGCCGAATCTTTCTTATTCCATAAATATGGTTTGCCACTACATGCATTCTCCTACCACTATACACTTTGTTGCAGTTAAACGCATTCTTAGATATGTTCACGGAACTCTTAAAAAAGGATTATGCATATTGGCTAATAGTTTGGTCAATCTATATGCATTTGCTGATGCAGATTGACACCAGGTGTCCTTCAACGCGTAGGTCAACTACTGGGTTGTGCACTTTTCTTGGTTGCACTTGCATCTGATCATGGAGTGCAAAGAAGCAACACACAGTTGCTAGATCTACTGCTGAAGTTGAGTATAGAGCCATGGAATCTACAGCCGTTGAATTTACATGGCTTGGCTTTATTCTTCGAGATATTGATGCTTGTTTAACTAACCGCCTACCTTATTCTCAGATAACATGAGCGAATTATATATGTTCTTGAACCCAGTTTTTCACGCTCGAATAAAACATGTCAAACTTGATTATCATTTTGTACGGGAAAGGCTGCCTTACGACTTATTCTTACTCGATCCATTTCTTCAAGGCATCAATTAGCCGATATCTTCATCAAATATTTTCCTCGAGAAGTTTTTCAAGATCTGATTTCCAAGTTGGGCTTAACTGCTGAACCCCAGCCCAGTTTGAGTGGGAGTGTAGAAGAAAATATATGTGAAGATAATTCAAAATCTGAATCCATGCGAGAATAATTTTAAAAAGAAAAGAAATTAAGGAATTTGACAAATTGATTGATTAATTAACTTTGTCATAATATTTACCTATTTTATTTATGAACAAATTAATTGATTGATTTTTCACAATACTGTTTTCTTTATTTGCATCAATTTACTGTAATTGATCCTTTAATTAAGGATCTAAAATAATCTTGTAATGTGTATAAATTGTTTGAAAGGAGAATAGGAAGGCACTCTGAATTTTCACAACATTTTCTATCTTTTGTAAAGAGCTATAGATTGCTAGTGCTTATTTCAAAAGAGGATATGGGCAATATAGGCCAACTGGGTAGATAAATGATCAATGGATATGCCGAAAAGGAAAGGATGGCCATAATGAGATTTTCCTAATATAGTTGAGCATAGTTTTATTAGAGTGCTGCCGGCGAAGAGTGTGTTCTAGATCAGAAGTTGGGGCATCTGTTCAGCTTAGAGGTAAACATGAAAGATCTTAGTGTAACAACATATTTAATTCTCATGATAGAGCGGGGCAAGAAAGCTGACAACTCAACTTATCTTCAAGGATGTGCACGGAGATAATTTTCAATCGATTCAGAAAAGACGATTCGGTTTGTTAGCACCATGTTGTCAACCATTTTAAAGTATAATCCGCAGTGTGTCCATCTAACGAGGAAGAGAAGAAAAGGATGTCCCAACTACCATGCATATGCCAAAAAGGGAAAGATATTCACGGATATATGCTACTATATGAACCAGGTCTCATGTTTTTGTTGTGGGCTTGGTCTGTAGACACATGTTGAATTTAAGGAAAATGCATTAAGTTCATTCAGTTTTGATGGATTTTATAAAGGTCACTATTACAAACCCCTCCTTTAGGGACAATAAGCAGAGTACAGGCAAAATCATTGTAAAATACTAACAAATCTTAGTTTTGTAAAACAAATCCTTGCTTAAAAGTTTTTGGCGACCACGTCGAGTACTATTTAAAAGGTAAATGACCGCTTCATTGACTCTATGCATAACAAGAGGCCTATATATGATGCATGTAACTATCCTATTTCCAAACCTCGACGGACAAACTCAATGTCCACTTGATAAAACCTAATTCTTTGATGTTAAGACGTGCAAATTAAAATAGTTCCACATTGGGAAAACTATAAGAGGTACATAGGTATAAAATATAAAATATGCCAAATTTCAACAAGCCTTGAGTCTTATTGTTGGAACCCACTTACATAAGAACTATACATAAAATATAAAATGAGCAAAATCTTAACAAGCCTTGAGTCTTATTGTTGGCCGCCCACTACTGCCAATTTCTTTCTGAGCTTCAGATTCGACCACCAATGTTTTAACCTTGCTAGTGATCAAATCCATTATCCGATCTTGTGTTAGCGGGATAGTGCTATCTGGAGTCAAGGCGTCCCCAGAAGTGGAATGTGGCCGGCTTTCATGCGGCTCGACCAATCTTGGACCCAAAGGGACAGGCATCGGCTGCTTCGGATTGTCATCACCTGGCTCATGAGTAGAGACTTGTGCTTGATTGGGAGGCGCTCGAGCAATTTGAGCCGTAAGCTGCATCACAACGTTCATTAGGTCGTCAATTTTCGAATAGAGCTTGGTGATCAGTCGAAAATACTGCATATTTTAACCGGCAATTTCCTTGTCATCCGCATACATATAGGAGAGTACGGTATTCATAATTCACATATTAGCTAATTGGTCGCAAAATATCAAATTACATGTATTCGACCTTAAAACCGGAAATTCTAGGGAAATTAACTGCATTGCATTACATAGCATATTTTCTATATCTTGCAACCCCTATTTTGAAGTCTATGCAGGAAAAGAGATACTTGCTCGATCAATTCATTGCTCGACCATTACAATTGCTCGTAAACTCATTGAAAGCAAATCTGGTATCAACACAGAAGGTCAATTGCAATTCTGAACATCAAAGAATAACCCAAATAGAAGTACAAAGCAACTGCAGAAGACACTGATCCCGAGGCCACCAAGGAGCGGCGGAAGGGCGGCCAAACCCCACCTCACGCGGCGGTTGCGCGGCAGGACCAGAGACTTAACTCCTCAAACTTCACCACAACTCCTGTTTCAGTGCCCTCAGATCATAAATGTACACAAACTTCCAGAAGATTCCAGATACTTTCACCAGATCAGCAAATTCCCAAACTACCCTAATCTTTCTAGAACTTTCCTAAACCCTTGCTTAAACCCTAAGCTAAACCCCAACAAACTTTGGGAGGGAAAGTCTAATTCAAACCTAGACCTAGTTCTATAAATAGGACCCTAGGCTCTCTCATTTCTCATCTTGGATCATCTCACAATATATGAAACCCTAGAGAGTGATAGATTCAACCCATTTTAGTTTAGCCATTCTCTTTCTCCATCTTCTTCTTCCTCAAGATTAGTGAGAAATCTTGTAGGAAACCCTAACCCTAATTCCACTCCAAATCCAACATCTTGAGTACCAAATCAAGCGAGAAATCTTCAACCTTTTGGGAGCCGAGCCGATCTTCAATCGGGCAAGTGATCCAAGCCGATCCGCGATCCACGGAGACGAGCGAAGCCAAGTCGACAATCAAGTTCCTCCTCTTGTAGTTCTTGAGTGATTGTAACGGAATTGTTGATATAAATAAAAGGTGAAATTCGTTAATCTTGCTTTCTTTTAAAATTCCGCATCATGTTATCTTTACTGTTCTTGAATATTGTCTATGTGGTGATGCGCGAGTAAAACTCCGCTCGTTAAGGAGTCGAGAAGATCTTTAGTATGATGATGTAGCAAATTTGTAATCAATTCTTGAATCCCACGAGATTGTAAACCCTAGCTATTTCAAGAATCGACAACCCAATTCGATTCGATGCTTTCTTGATCAACATCGCTCGAGATTGGGGTGATCCGATCGATTCTTGAAATTACTAGAGGCTAGAATATAAATGGTATCCTCGAAAGAGCAAGGGTTAAGAGATGAAACTTTAATTTCATCAAGAAAACCCTAATTCTCGTCGATAACCATTGATCTAGCATCAATTCTTCGAAGGACAAGAATATGAAATATTGTAGACTACAACACATATAAAGATCCTATCGATTCCTACGAGCCTCTTTATCAGTTTGGATTGTCGTTTGGAAAATTCCATTGAAACCGATTCTTGTTGTTTATAGTTCTTGATTCTTTAGAAAAGATTAGTGACACACGAATACAAATCAATCAATTGAATCGTGTTTTCTCTTATTGTTGCTTAACATTTCATTTCAAACAAATAAAAGTAAAAACGAATCTCGAGATCCCTGAGGACGATCCGCACTCATTCATTAACTTCAACTGACACCGTTGTTTGATTGCGGTCAAATATTTTTGGTTGTGATTTCTTTACTAGTTGATTCGATATTAGACATCCAAATTTATCATCAAATCACTTGGCCATCTCTTTATCTTTGCTCTTGAGCTGTTTTCGAAGCTCTTGAAGCAGCTCTTGCTCCGCGATCCTGAGGTGGAAAGTCGGCTCTTCCTCGCTGTCCAAGCTTGACTCTACATAGACTGAGGGGTCTTTTTTCCTATCATCCTCATTGAGAGGGTTTTCATCATCCAGCGGAGGCGGCTGTTCTTAGGAAGCGGCAACCACATTCAAACCAGATTGGGCTTGGGATGTGGTGGCCCCATCCTTTCTTTTGCTGCGAAGGTTGTCGTTGGGACGCCTGCCCGCCATATAGACTGTATGGATAACATATCCAGCCGTCTTTTTATTATCGGCGGCTGATTTCATGGATCGCTGTCTTGACCCTCCTGTTTCGGTAACGGACAGTCGACTGAAGGCGGCTGGCCTGGCCGGATTCTTGAATGGTGCTGATGCTTTCTTTTTATTTTTGCCCCGCTGTTTTCGCACGGCACAGAGCGCCTGATAGACTCTCTAAGAGACAGTGTCATACTTTTTCTGTTGGGGCCGGGACACGTCTCTTTGTAGCGACGTTCGGACCGATGTCTTCTTGATTCTGGTAGCCATGGCATTTTTCTGAACCCACTTCAGAGGTTCGAAAGAATTGCTGATTTTTATGGCCGACTCAGCCGTCGTCGCGGAGTAACCCTACTCTTGGAACCTTACAAGATTCCACTTGGCCGGAGTCCTGGCCCTCTTGTTGGCTTGATACCTGAGCCGCTTCTGTCTCAGCCTTTCTGTTTTGAGCACTTGGCTGGTTACGGCTCTTCGGGAAGCCGCCGTAGACTGGAGGATGGAGGGCTTTGGAGATAAGCCTGATTGTGCATTTGTTGGAGTCATCACCTGAGCTCTTCGCAACGTTTGATTTTGCCTTTTGTACCGCAAGTCTTGCCCCGAGCTGGAGCACCAGAGAGTTCTTCAGACACCGTCTTAAGTTTCGGTCATGTGCCTTAGCGATCACCACGTTCGGCCTCTTGCCCTTTGAGACTGGCTTGGCCACCTGTTTTGCCGGGATTTCTGCCAGATGAGCGCATTCAGCAGGGTAGATGATGATGGAACCAAACTGGCGGGGCAGTTCCTCCCACTGTCGATTGAGGATTGCGGGGAGAACCACACGGGCATTGATCTTAACCATGTACGAGATCAGAGTCGCGTTGGAAGCTGAATTCGTCTTGGGAGACATTGTCGTTGAAAGTTTATTGCTGCATAAAAGGAATATTATTTCAGTACAAACATCGGTGTATATGTTAAATGAGTTCGCATGAACGCTTGACCCGAGATATAGGAAGAGAGAAAGGTCCCACCGGGTGTGCCAGAATCTGTAGGATGTTTTTCATCACCCCATTGAGATGGGAACATGCGCGCGGTTGTCAGGCGCATTACAGATTCCCCCTGCCTAGGGTAGACTGGGGTTTATTGATTGTGGGGATCCGAATCTCCTGCAGCCGCGGACTAAGCTGCCGTTAATTACCCCTCGTCTTTGGAGCGAGGGAACCTCCGATTAACGGGTCAAACAGGTCATGCGAACTCAATGTGCAGTGTGCGTGTGTTGTGTTTTGAAAGGGTTTTTTGGAAATATCGGGGCCCCGCAGAGTTTTACGAGGCTCTCACTACCCGGATAGCTGGCTGGGGGTCAAATGGGCTAGCAGCCCCCTTGTGGGGTACGGGGCAGCGCCCCGTTAGAATTTTTTTAACGGGGGATGGTGTTTAGTGTGGAGTGTATAAAAATGAGGGGGGAAATGGCGTCTAAAGGACGCGTGGGTGCCGGCACCTCACGTGCCTAGCATGCTGGCGCTGGCCGCTTGGGTTAGCGCTGGCGCTCCCGTGCCCGGCACGTGGGCGCTTGGGCGCTAGCGCTTTGGGCGCTTAGACGCTAGCGCTTTGGGCGCTAGCGCCTCACGTGCCCTGCACGTGGGCGCTCGGGCGCTGGCACTAGCGTTTTGGCCGCTAGCGCCTTACGTGCCCGGCATGTGGGCGCTCGGGCGCTAGCGCCTCACGTGCCCGGCATGTGGGCGCTCGGGCGCTAGCGCCTCACGTGCCCGGCATGTGGGCGCTCGGGCGCTAGCGCCTCACGTGCCCGGCATATGGGCGCTCGGGCGCTGGGCGCAGAGAAGGGGTTTTTACCCCCGGAAATAGGAGTTAAACTCCAAAAGAGGATTTTGGGTGGAGTTAAACTCCAAAAGATCTGGATTAGGAGTTAAACTCCTTTGAGGATTTTGGGTCTTGGAGTTGAACTCCCTAAAAATCTTCAGAGGTTCTTCTCTCTTAAGCCTTGGATCTTCTCTTGAGCCTTGGATCATTTCTAAAGTGGGATTTTCGGAGATGAGTCTCTTTCTTCCTGCTCTTTGTTGGCCGGATCTTGGAGAAAAAAAGGGGGTGAAATTCAAAATATCCCCTTTTTGAGATCTAATGAAAGATCTGAGCTCCCCTTTATGGGTTTTGTGGTGAAAAGCTATTTAGTTTTGGAAAAGGAAGAGTAAAACTCTTGATTTAATTCAAAAGAAAGAAGAAGCTTTAGAACCTTGAGGAAGGAGAAGGAGGCACAAACCTTAATTTTTTTTTAGAGAGAAAAAAAGATCCTAGATATTTTCATTATCTTTGCCTTTATAGGCTATACACTTTACATATAGTCCCTTGGGTTTTACAAAATGGCATTTTGGCCATCCCATACCTCATGTGCTCATTTCTTTTGCACATGAGCCATGGGTTTTACAAAATTTGGCTTTATGCCCATTTTTCTTACATTTATTCATAAAATAAAAGAAATACACCAAAATTATTTAATACAAAAAATTTTATTTTGGCATGGGGGAGGCCGGCCGCTTTATATTCGGGCTCGACCCGGATATTGGCCCACTTGACCTGGGCTTGGGCCTACTTAGCTTGGGGTTGATTTTGATTTTGACTTGGTCAACCGAGGTGTAAATTTTGACCCCAACAAGGGCCATCTCAGGTTGCATCAAAGGGAGGTGCTGTATACTACGTCGCTTTCATTAATGACATCTCATGGAAGGTATGGGTCTACTTTCTCAAATATAAATCAGATGTGTTTGCCAGTTTTAAAGAATGAAAAACAGCTGTGGAGAAATAAAATGGGAGATTGATGAAGTATTTATCGACAGACAATAGAGATGAATACACCTTGAAGGAATTTACAGATTACTGTAAAGAACAAGGAATACATCGGCAATGGACTGTTCCAGGATAGCCAGAGTAGAATAGGATAGCGGAGCGCATGAACAAGACACTACTAGAGAGATCCAGAAGTATGAGGTTGCAATCCGGTCTATTGGAAGACTTCTTGGCAGAGGCGGTGAGTCATGAGTGTTATTTGGTCAATAGGTCTCTATTAACGGCCATAAATTTTCAGATCCCAGAAGAAATATAGAGAGGAGAGGCAGTCAGTTATGATTCTCTACAAGTGTTTGGGTGCCTTGCTCACTCACTCATGAATCCGAAGGATATGATCAAGTTGCAGTCAAAGTCAAAGAAGAGCGTTTTCTTAAGATTCAAACTTAGAGTTAAAAGTTACAAGTTATGTGATCCCGAAAACAAAAGGGTGTTCACCAGTCGAGATATGATCTTTGATGAGGAATTCATGTTGAAATACGTGGCTGGAGATAATAAGGAGGCAGGTGGAGCATCAAGTGGCAATGATTCACTGGAGGTGGAGTTTTCTGGCGCTCATAAGGATACGGACACCGAAACACAATTTCAGCCTATTGATATGGAGGTGGATGCGCAAAATACGGAGACGGACAGTAAAAACCAACCCCAACATGACCCACAGACAACAGCAATGAGGAGATCGACACGTACACATAAGGCACCAGTCAGATACGGTTTCAAAGATAAGCTCACATACGCTTTAGTCATTGAAAGCGGAGATCTTAGTTTTTATCAGGAAGCCATTAGGCAAGACGATAGGGATTGATGGATTGTTGCGATGACAAAGAAGATGGAGTCACTTCGAATGAATGGTGCGTGGAGATTGACAGAGTTACCGAAATTGGCCGCAAGTGGGTATTCAGGAAAAAGAAAAACGAGCAATACAAGGCAAGGCTAGTTGCGAAGGGTTTTACTCAAAAAGAGGAGGTTGACTACAAAGAGATTTTCTCACATGTAGCCAAGTATACTTCTATTCGAGTTTTGTTGGTTAAAGTAACTACTCAAAATTTAGAGTTGGAGCGAATGGATGTGAACATGGCATTTCTCCATGGACAGTTAGAAGAGACAATCCTCATGAAACAACCTGAAGGATTTGTAGAGCCCTGCATGTGAACTCAAGTGGTCTCTATATGGGTTGAAGCAATCTCCCAGGCAGTGGTACAAGCGCTTTGATTCTTTTATGAGGAAGACCAACTATTCTCGATTTGAGTATGACAGCTGTATGTACTTGAAGCTGCTTAAGGATGATTCGTCGATAAATTTACTCCTATATGTCGATGATATTGTTCCCCTCCAAACGGCGGCCGAGACATTAGGACGTCTGTGCCTGAGATTCGGGGCAGATGCTATTTGGTTTTATCCGTCTACCTCTCCGAAGATGCCAAGTTGATTTATGGCACCGTGTATCGAAGGTTTAGACAGATGCGGCCGATGTAGCAGACTTTGTCAGATTCCCCCTTGCTTGAGGGGTTTTTGATTGTGGGGACGCTCTTCCCTGCAGGCGCAAGCCCCTGCAGTTAATTACGCTACAGCTAGCCACTTTCTCCTTCTCCAGAATTTCACTTCGTGTCGTGTGTGTTTGTTTTGTTTGTGGTTGTCCGTGGATTGTATACGGAGACTGAGTAATGCCGTTGCCCGTAGGACGTGGATTAGTCCAAATCCGTATTTACTTAGATTTGGGTTTGGTGTTTTAGTTTAAGGATACGTTAGCCGCGTTGAGGCTAAGATCAACTTAAACGTTCGTTAAGGATACGTTAGTCCTGTTTGAGACTAAGATCAACTTAACGGGGTGATCCATTTCATATATGGCCGTCGGGACTCGTCGCCTCTATGACGTCGTTGAAGGATTACAACGATAGGTGTCAGAGGAGTTCGGAGATGTACCCTTGAGCCAAAGCTGATTTAAGGTTTTATAGTCCATTTGAATGTTTAAGGATATGTTGGCCGTATTTGGGGCTAAGATCAACTTAAACGGGACCGTTTAGATCCGGCAAAAGAGCATTTGGAGGCTCTATTGTTCCAATTTAGGGACGTGGTGGTCCATCGCCAGTTTAGGGACGTGGTGGTCCAATATTAGTTTAGGGACGTTTCGGTCCAATATTAGTTTAGGGACGTTTCGGTCCACGAGTTTAAGGACCCCGCAGTCCATATTGATGTGTGGTCGTTGGGACCCGTCACCTCTTTGACGTCGTTGAGGAATTACAACGATGGATGTCAAAGGAGTTCGGAGATGTACCCTCGAACCGGATGTGGATTGATTTAGGAGAGTAATTTTGCTCAGTCAATTTGATTTAAGGACTTATGGCCATGATTGGGCTAAGTCCAATTGAAAATATTCAACACTTTTATTTGTTGGTCTGTTAGACCTGTGCCAGGGCTGTTCGTTTATTTTGGGCTCTGCTTAAAACAGAGTATCAATTTAAATGGGGCTCTGCCCTTTTATTGCTTTGCAATTTATTTGGGCATATTAGTTCTTTTTGACTTGGGCCTGGCCCTTTAAGTAATGCACTGCATTTGTGCAGAGCATTAAGAATCTTTTTAGCTTCAAGAACAGAAATGCAAAGCACTTTTTGATCCCTTGATCTAAATTTGGATCAAAGAAAAACAAGTTTTTCCTTGTTTCAGAGAACCAAAGGTTCATAACAAGTGCAAGGCACTATTTTTATTTATTAATTTATTTATTGAAGATCAATGATCTTGTTCTTGGATCAATGATCTGTTCATAAAAGAATTTCCTCTCTTTTTTAAAAAGGTTTTTACCCTTTTTTTTGTTCTTCAGGAGTTCTTGAGAGTTCCCTTCTTTTCTTTTTTTTAGCCCGATCTTGATTCCTTTGAATTGAGCTCTGGGGTCCTTTTTATAGTGCCCATAAATTAGTTAAATTTGTTAAAGAGATCTTTTTCTGAGTGATTTGGGGAATTTTCCCCACCGTTAGATTTTTGATCCAAAGGCCTCTGCTTTACAGAAGAAAATCTTCTTATTTTAACAAGAACAGAAAAGATTTCTTTAAATCTTCATTCTATTTTGCGCAACTCCCCAGCGCGTGACACGTGTCGCGCAGCGCAGCGCTTGCGCAGCTGTGCTTACGCAACTGCGCAGACACGTGTCGTGCACTGCAGCGTTTGCGCAGTTGTGCTTGCGCAACTGCGCAGACACGTGTCGTGCAGCGTAGCGCTTACGCGACTGTGCTTGCGCAGTTGTGCTTGCGCAACTGCGCAGACACTGCTTGCGCAATTTTGTTTGCGCAACTGCGCAGACACGTGCCGCGCAGCGTAGCGCTTGCGCAGCTGTGCTTGCGCAACTGCGCAGTGCTTGCGCAACTGAAGCGTTGCTTCCTTTACTTTTATTTTTAATAGAGCTTTTCTCTTGATGGAGTGCGCTACCTTGGGCGCTGCGCTCCCTGCGCTGGTGTGTCTGATTTTGACACGTGGCGCTCTGTGCACAGCGCAGGGGGTCTGAAGCATTGCTTCATTTATTTTAATTTTAATTTTCAATGCAGAGCTTTGCTATGATTGGGGAAACAAAAGCGTTGCTTCGTTTCCCGCCTTGGAATTTGAACAGAGCTTTGCTTTGATTGGGGTAAACAAATGACCCCCCACCGTTGCGCTTACGTAGCCTTCCAAACGTGAGCGCAGCGGTGGCAGAATCCCAACCATCGTGGTAACTTTTGGAAGTTGAGAGGGCATTTGATGTCTATAAATAGGACCTTTGGTCTTTTAGATGATTTTCATCTTCAAAATTTTACTTTCAGAACTTAGAGCCCTGCCCTTTATTTTCAAGAACTCCAAGAGTTAAACTCTTTAAAACTTTTTAGGTGAAAATTAAAATTAAAATTAAATTAAATTAATTTTTATTGACAGAGTTTTGCTCTCCATAGATCCCTGATCTAAAGAAAACCCATTTAGGGTTTCACTTAGTAGAGCCTTGCTCTAAAGGGTCCAAAGAGAACTCAGGAGAACCCTGTTAGGGTTCCATTAATAGAGCTTTGCTCTATAAAAGATTTTTCTTGTATTTTCTTATTTCATTAATGGAGCTTTGCTCCTTCCAAATCATACAAAAGAACTCTCAGGAGTTTTTCATTGATCTTGGAGTTTAAAGATGACATTTTATTCCTCGGTGTATTATATTGCTTTTCTTAATCAGTTTTTCTGATAATTTTGTTGATTCTCTTTCACAGAAACAATGGACGCTCATATGTATGCTCTTAACGAGATCATCTCTTACGGGGACATACGCCGACTTGGCCGCTCTCAAAACCGAGAGTTCACAAATGCGGAGTGTGCTGAAATAATGAGCCACTTTGACGCGTACAATGGTCCTCTGCTTCCCCGGTGTTCCTCCCTTCTTAAGCTTATCATGGGAGCTATCTGGGAAGCACTCTTTCTGTTCCGGTGTGCCTCTTAGGGCGCTGGATGCCGCTGAGGATAAGGTACACTCGGTGTACCTATTGAACTTTATCTCAAAGAGACGGCGAGACAGTCTTATCGATCTCTTGCACGAGGTCTTTCAACAGTCTGCCATACTCGCTGCTTATCGGAGGGTGGAAGACATCAGGGGGGACCCTGACGCTTGTGCTCGTAAAAGACAGCACACTAGGATGGTCCGCGAGGCTTGGAAAGTCATAGATAGAGTCGCTTTTGGATTCCTCAATCCATGCCCTGGATCTGAGGTTATTCCATTGTAACTTTCGTTTATTGCTTTTATGACTGTAAGAACTTCGGGCAATATTAATAAAATTTTTGTTTTTCCTCGCCTGTCTTATCCTTTGTTCTGAGTCTTTTGCCCATGTATGAATGAATGTGTTTTGAATGCTTGATCAAATGTAAATCGGATGCTCTTTCTGTCACTCTCTTATTATCAGTATACTGTCACAATTAGCTGGTAAGCACCTTGATTTCTCCATACAATAATAATGTCTTAGGCCACAGGTTCAGATCTGCCGCCTAAGACTTTTCAACTCTATGAGCCGTGAGGGTCTCATAGAGACTTTTCTCCCTACGGATCGAGAGGATTTCGTAGGTGGTTTTTTCTCCTTAGGAATCGTGAGGATTCCTAAGTGTGGTTTTCTTTTATAAGTCGTAAGGATCTTATAAGAGAAATTTTCTCTCTTACGAGTCGAGAGGACCCGTAAGCGGTTGTTTCCCTCCCTGTCGAAACTCGACTTTGAAGAGTGAGACCCGTGGATTGTATGCAAGAGATCGTTTTGGGCCAACTTGCAGAGTCCCAGTGCTTAGGAAACAGGCTTCTTTTATGCCCACTACCTAAGGCTTTATCTCACGAGTCGAGCCGCCTCAATAATTTTTTTACAAGTCGAGACGAATCGAGCGTTTCTCGCAAGAACATCTTAACGTCGCATTTAACCTCTGCTCTTTACGACAAAAGTCCGTTAAGGTTGGTGGTACTTGGGGTTTTGGCCATCGTACCGTCACATAAGCTGATATAGTCCTCGATAGGCAATCGTGCTGTTCGAGTAGCCCTGCGACTGCCGTGTCTCTGATCCCTTCGGGGGCTGGACAAGACGTTTTCAAGCAATCCTCCTTGGCAGTTTGACCGTCGGAAGAGCAAGCGTTAGGAATTTGCCATGTCGCTTTTTACTTGAGGTTCGGCTTATTTTGGCGAGCCCCGATGAGTTATAACCACTCCGCGTGTAACATTTTCAAAAGTATAAAATATTAATTTTGGGAATTTTTATAATTTAATATTATTTTATTGATTATTTTAATATTAAATCTATAATTAAATGCAAATAAATAGGAAAAATGTTAGAAAAATTATGAAAAATTTTGGAAAATGATAAAATAGGGTAAATTAGTGAATTATGACATTTTTAAGTTTTTGTGATTAGTTTGACACTAATTTAGCGCTAATCGCGATTAAAATCGCTAATCGGTTTTTAACAATTTGAACAAAAATGCACACCCTATTTTTTCCTACACTTGTGCACTTTCTACCATGGTTTCTCATTTTGGGTTTACTATTTAAGTGAGAAGGATTTGTTTTAGGAGAAAAAGAAAAGGAAAAGAAAAGAAAAGAATAAAGAAATGGAGGTTTGGTGAGAAGAGGGTATGGGCACCTTTGACAAACCCTTAGCCATTTGTTTTCCTCTCATTTTTCCCCCTCCCTCTTCATGCTTGCTGCTGCTGCCTCTTCTTCATTCTCCCTCCCCTCTTCAAGCTCCAAAACACATCCAAAACAACCCTAAAACCTCATGTCCGTTTCATTAAAAATGTGCACAAGCTCGAGATCTACAAGATGAACCAAGAAAGCATGGATTTTGGCCGCTAGGGGCAACTCAAGAAAATTCTTGAGTTGCTAATGGAGGTAATTACTGAACCCTTAGCTTAATTATAGCCTTTCCTTTAACCCCAAGTTAAGATTATATCGATATTGTGTGATATTATGGACTTGATGAAAACCTAGTTAGGGTTTGAGAGAAACTTGAGTTGTAATGTGAAATTGAGCTCAGTAGAGGACTTGTAAACACCTTAGTGCATGAATTGGAACCCAAAACCTGAAGCTAGAACCAGAAATACGGATTTTAGAAACCGATATCGGGGAAATTGTGTAATCTGTGCAGGTTAACTTGAATCTGCTATCACCCCGAGGACCCTAAAATAATATTGAGTGGATAGAGATATGTGCAGGCAACCAGGAAGCTAACCCCAAAACCCTAGCCCCCAACTCCCTTTCCCGGCCGCCAATTCTTCCCTTTTGGCCGCCAATTGCGGCCTGGGTCCCACCTTTTTGTCTCGTTTTCGTTCTGTAGCTCCTACATTGTTAGTTTAGGCCCCTGGTATATATAGATTTGTATAAAGTGACCTGAGGTAAAATCTGGGACACTTTTCATAAGTTGCTGTTTTGGACTTTAGTTTCCGTATTCCGTATTTTCATTTCTGCATTGGTGTGTTTCGTTTTACCTCGACTATTTGGCGTTTATACGACGATATAGAGGATTTATATGTGGTTTTGAAGGCGTGCCATAGGTTCTCACCTATAGGCCCCCTTATCGTATCGTTTTGGATTTCATGCGCCGTTTTAGCTTGGATTTGGTTTTAATGCGCATATACGATATTTGATGTGTAGGTACCCATGAAGACTTCGAGACGACAAACAAATGCGTGGCGACGTCCGCAAATGATGATGCAAGGTGAGTAGATCATATCTACAGGGGGAAGTCGGGTGGATGGCGTATAGCACCCCCGCAGTCCGTAGTTAGTATAATATATATAGTGGTTATCTGATAGTTATAGTGTGTTGTAGCTTTGTGATAGGTGTTTTATGGATAGTGTAGGGTAGAAGTGACTAGTGTAGTTCATAGTCGCGAACCCTAGGATAGAATTACACTTACACACACCCTTGCATATTACTTGTACCTACACGGTGTTTGATGATATGGATTGACTTTGGAGATGAGTCGATGATGTGGGCTTGATGGCGTGAGATCTGTGATTGGATACGATTCATTGTGGGATATGACTTGTGACTTCTTGCGGGCTTGGGATATGTGTTTACCCCGCATGCATACTTCATTTATGGCATCGTTTGGTGCTAGACATAGAGTAGTACCCAGACTATGTGATCTGATGATAGTGATACCTGTTATGTGATGAGATAGTGAGATGTTGACCCGTACCCAGCTATTGGGATGTGTTCAGACCATAATATTGCATTTATCATTCCCTTATTCTTACCCTTTTTATAAATAAACAGGTACTCTTGACGCACGTTTGTTGCATATTACAGGATACAGGTTTCTGGAGCAAATACAGTGAAAAAGACACAAAACAACAGAAAAAGGGACTTTTGACCAACAAGTAGACGGATCCTAGTCAAGCCTAGCCGAAGAACAGTGCAAGGTCCAAAAAGTCAAGTGAAACGGTTAAAAAGCCCAATACAAGTCTTCACTAAAAATCTGGAGAAGAAACAGAAGCCCAAAAAAGAAAACAAGTGAAGAAACAGAAGCCCAAAGAGCTAATGAACCAAGCCCAGAAAGCACAAGGCCCAACTCCCTTCTTTGGCCGCGGAAGGGCGGCCAAACCCTACCTGGCGCCGCGCTTCCGCGGCCATTCAATACCCGTGTCGGTGGAAAATTTCTGTATCGCTGCGACGGTTAAATTGTTGGGATTTTTCGTGGTCAAATCTGTAATTGCGCATGTGCGAGAGCCTGTAGCCCTAGGTTTTCTATTTTCCCATAAATTGTAGTTTTAGATCTAAAAAATGTATGCCTCTTTTCAATCAATAAAATTCAGAATTTCTGGAGGTGACAATTCAGATCTGTTCTTCTTGTTTGGAGGGAGCCGTCAATTTAGTAAGTCTTTTCTTTTAATTATAATGTCTTCTCATCCCCTAATGAGCGAGTAGTCTCCTCGCTTGTTAGGGTTAGCCCTAGGGAAAGGGTTGAGAGATGAAATCTCTCGCCCCTTTCAATGCCACCTTCACCTAATGAATTAGAACTTCACGCATACGCGCACAACCGCTCCCTGCGGCATCCTACCCTTCGAGGTAACGATGAACCGTAGTATAAAGGGCCGGTTCCGCGCGTTTTCCGTGAGTGTTAGGATAATTATCAACAAAGGTAGGGTACAAATCTAGAGGAAGAAATATCTTCCCAAAAGATTTGTATCCACTTTATTGATAATTAACTTAACATCTAATAGATCTAAAACAAAGTAGGCATTGAAAGCGGTGATGAAAAACTTTAATCTCCAAAACTTCCCCTAAGCCTAACCCTAGCAAGATTCTTAAATTAGATTAATTAGATCCAGTATTTAGATTTCTATAAACCAACCAAAACTACAAATATAATCAACTCGTTAAAACACAATAAAGAAATTTACCCGTCTCTGTGGATCGACCCGCACTCACCGGCTAGCTGCGAAGCGACGCCGTTTCTGATTGCGGTAATTACAGTTTTTGACAATAATCAAATGGCGCCGTTGCCGGGGACGGCGTAATCTTTCTTTTTGTGAATTTTCGGGTTGATATAAAATTTTAAAAATTATAAAAATCTGAAAATATAAAAAATATAAAAAATTTATCAAATTTGATCTGTTTGAAGGGTGTATCTTTTGAATCTTGCAGGAACAGCAAAGACTTGAGGATCTGAAATTTTACAGAGGGCAAAATAAAACAAATCATATCATAACAGCGAAGGATTTTTCGGATCTGAACATTTACAGAGAACAAAACAGAAGTTGGTGCAGAAGAACAGAGGAGATATTGAACAGAGGAGCAGCAGAATTTTTTCCAGAGCCCAAACCCTCTGTTCCACCGCCCTTCCGCCGCGCAACTAGCCTATCCGCCGCCCTTCCGCGCTCCAAGTGACACGTCAGCCCTTGAAATTTTCTGGTTTGATTTTTCTCTCTCTCCTCTGCAACCTCCCATATATCTCTCTGTAAAAATCTTTCTGCAGGATTTCTTTGCGTAAAGAGTCTTTCTCCCCCTTCTAAATAACAGATCTCTGCAGGTTTCTTTGCGCCGCGCTAAAAATTGAATGCAAGTGAAATTTTATTTGTTTTGCATAATTTAACCGGATTCTAAGGGGCTATTTGACCAAATTCAGATTGGGTGGGGATTTCATCACCCTTCCCAGGACCCCAGAAAACACCTAAGCATTTTGCATCGACCACCTTAATTAAAAAAGATTAGACTCAGACCTAAGGACATCGAGCTCGATAGGAAAAGGACTAGGGTAGGCATCGGCCGTTTATCCTAACCGACATTGCGGTGTCTAGGCTAGTGGTTATTAATTAGGCCCACTGTAGTGGTGGTTCCTTCCCACTTACCTGGCCGTATTTGTCCGTGAAGAGGCGGTTTGAGGTCTATTTCTAGCCCTAGTTAGGAGCTGTCTAGCAGACCTAGGCAACCCTAGATCTAGGCCTGATTGTGCATGTGTGGTTGATACTTTTGTGTCACGAGTCCGTTTTCTAAAACCGTCTTGCAAAACTTTCCAATAAAAAAAATAAAGAAAAATCTTTTCAAAACTTGCAACTTGCCGCTAAGAAAACTTGCACCTCACTTCTACCATCTCTCCTTCACTGACGTTATCTTACCCCCACATTCTGTTTTTTTCTTTTTTCTGACTGCACTACCCTTTAGTGTATGTTATCTTGGACTAGGGATACTAACGCCCGATTAGTCCGTGTTTCGTTGGTACCGACCAACGAACCCTTCGACGAACCCTTCGTCGATCTTCCGTCCACTTCCTTACCTCCACACTCAAATTCTTTCACCGAAGGTATGTCGGGATTCAACCCCAACGATACCTTACCGACGGGAATGATTCCACCTCCGCCAGGTGCGAATAACCCGAATCTTCTGCCTGTTGTAGCGCCCGCACGAGTCGCGCTCCAGGATCTCTTCTACCCCGTCCGCACTTCCTTACCAACATGTCTTTCACCCCCACCGGCGAATGGGGATAATTTTGAAATAAAACCACACTTCATCAATATGCTGCCTAAGTTTCATGGTTTGGAATCCGAAGATGCATATATTTTCATTAATAAATTCCAAAACGTTTGCGCCATGATGAAGACAACCCAATTAAGTGATGACGCAATAAGGCTAAGGGTCATTCCTTTTACCTTATGTGACCTAGCCGAGAAGTGGCTATACAGCACCGCATCACATTCCATTAGAAATTGGGATGAGTTTGTGAGAGCTTTTCTGAAAAAGTTCTATCCTCATCATAAAACTGCTAAAATCCGAAATGAGATTATACAATTTTCACAGCTTCCGTCCGAACCATTCTGGAAGTGTTTCGAGAGATTTAAAGACCTACTTGTTCAATGCCCTCATCATGGGATAGAAAAGTGGCAACTTTGCCAAACTTTATACGAGGGATTGAACGCAGCAACGAAGCAGTTGCTAGAAACAATTTGTCAAGGTCATTTTCTCTCCAAGTCTAGCGACGAAGCTTGGCAGTTTCTTGAGGACCTAAGTGAGCAAACAAGTCAGTGGGAGAGTACCAAGGCCACATCATCTTCTTCAGTTGGTCAATCTAGGGCAGGCATACATCAAATAGATATGTCGATTGCTATGAAGGCCGAGATGGCCTCACTTATGAAAAAGCTAGAAGCCATTGAGACAAAAATCTCATCGTCTTCTCCTGCCCCTACTCTACCCAGAAGAACTGTTTGTGCTTGTTGTTCGAACCCATCGCATTTAACCGAAGAGTGCCCTTATAATGCACCCATTCAAGGGCAGGATCAAGTCAATGCTGCATTCTAGCAAAGACAAAGAAACGATCCGTACTCTTCGACATACAATCAGGGGTGGAGGAGTCACCCAAATTTCGCTTGGAACCAAAATCAACAAGTCCAAGGGAATGACAATTTTCAAAGAGCTCCTCCACAACAACAACAAGCACCCTTACAAACTCAAATACAGCAACCTTTCCAACAACAACCTTATACAAATCAAACGAACAATTTGGCTCAACCAAATGATGATAAGGTTACCTCGCTTGAAAAGAGTCTAGATGCATTTCTTAAGCAAACTACAGAATCCGCAGCAAGATTTGAAAGTTATGTTCAATCTTTATTGAATAGCAATGCCTCACACGATCAAAGTATCAAATCTATTGAGGCACAAATTGCACAATTAACTGCTGCGTTGAGCGAGAGAGAAAAGGGAAAGCTTCCATCTCAACCAATGCCCAATCCCGGTCACACACAAAACGCATATAACAATCACAATGTGAATGCGGTGACCACGTTGAGATCCGGAAGAGAGTTGCAAAATAATGTGGAAACTAATGATGACAAGATAATGTTCTTCTTCCCCTTCTTCATTTTCTTCACTTCCTTCTTCACCTTTTTCTTTAGAGCCTATTCTCCACCCTTCACACGGCTCTACTTCTTCTGACCCGAACGGACCCATGTCTCACAACACGAACACATCTACACCGGGATCCGTTCCTCCTCCACATTCTACTCCACAGACTTGTGACTCAACAAATTTTCAGAATGCTCCATTCCCAAACAGGTTGAGTCCTAATAAACCAAATACACAAGCGGAGAAAATTGTGGAGATCTTTAAGCAGGTTAGCATAAATATACCTCTCTTGGATGCTATCCAACAAGTCCCTTCATACGCGAAAATCTTAAAGGGCTTGTGCACCTCGAAGAGAAAGGCATCACAAGTGCCCAAGAAAGTGCTAGTGGCTAGTGCAGTGAGCAATGCTATTAACCACCATCAAACCTTACCCCAAAAACGAAAGGACCCCGGCTGTCCTACTATTTCAATTACAATTGGGGATAAGAACATTAATCGAGCACTCTTAGATCTTGGGTCTAGTGTTAACCTGATTCCTTACTCCGTGTACGAACAATTAGGGGTTGGAGAGTTGAAACCCACTCGTTGCACTCTCCAAATGGCTGATCGATCAATCACCTATCCAAGGGGACAACTAGAGAATGTGTTGATCAAAGTCGGGGAATTCATATTCCCCGTTGATTTTATCGTTATGGATACACAACCTGTTGCTAACCCAAGAAACCAAATTCCGGTGATTCTTGGTCGACCATTTTTGGCCACTTCCAATGCCGTGATAAATTGTCGCAATGGCTCCATGACTCTATCCTTCGGAAAGAGGTCTAGTGAGTTCAATATTTATAAGATGGGAAGTCTGCCCCCCGTGCCTAAAGCTAGTACACGAGAAGTTTGCTCTATTCACGAAATCACGCAGGAGGACTGCGAGCTTGAAAGATTTCTATTTGATGAAAACAGTTTTGACGCCACTAGTGCGTCCCTCCTTGAGCCTACTACCGTTGACACAACCGATGTTGATTATGAATGTTTCACTTTTTTTGATGATGACGACTCACAGCCGGAATATGAGTCGTTTGAATTTTTGGATGAGTCAGTCGAACCATCCGAATCGATTGTTTGCAGTGATTTCGAACCTGTGTTGGAGTCCTTTAAGTTCGAGGTAGATTCTGCAATGATTCTTTCGCCTCCGAAACTCGAACTAATGTCCTTACCGCCTCACCCTAAATATGCTTACATAGGTGAGAATGAGACTTTTCCCATTAACATATCAGCCTCTCTAGCCTTCGAGCAAGAGCAAGCTATTTTAAAAGTCTTACAAGATAGGCGGCAAGTTTCCAGTTGGACTATGGCGGACATCGAGGAGATAAGTTCCCTCATAAGTCAATATCATACACATGTGATGGATGATGCCATGTCAATACAGGACCCACAGGAACATCTTGGGGGTATTGTGGTGAGTCAACTTCCTCCCTTAGAAGTTGAAATACCCCCCTTTCTTTTAATAAGGTACGAGAATGCCAACACTCCACTGATTGCTGATCATTCGCATTCTCGTTTCGAAGCATCACCATCACCTGTATATTTCCCTCCACACCTCCCATACCACTACTTCTATCTTCCCAAATTCTTTGCGGACCACCACAACTTATTTTTCCACCAACCAATACCCTTTACTAATAAATTTTTCAAATGGTTGGTGTTGACTTTTGGCCGGTGCAAAGTTTGGCAGTCATGTCTAACATAGTTTGAATGAAGTTTGGGGGAGGGCCTTTTTGTACATATTTTTGTTTTTCTTAAATAAAATATAAAAAATTATAAATAAATAAACAGGGAAGTGCCAGTATTTTGACCCTCTTGGTTTAGCATGACAGTGAGGATACTGTCAAGTTCAAGTTTGGGGGTATGCTCGGTACGTTTTCTTCCTTCGCATTCATTTGTATATATTTTTGCATTTGCATATTTATTCTAAAACCCATAAAAATTTGAAAAATTTGAAAAATTATAAAAATTAATGTCTTCAATTTTGGCTAATTGACTAGAGTTTGACAAATAGGTCAACTAACTAGGAAAAACTAGATCTTAGACTTAGTGAATTAAAAACCCTAAAGATAACCTCCCTTAAAGTTTAACAGTAGAGAGTATATGCCTTGTAGTTTATTTAGAAATAGGTAAATTTTAGGTTCACTTCTTTGGCTAAGTCAAAATGAGGGAAGAGTATTGATGTTCTAATTAAAGTATAAGTTTGAAAAATAGCTCCTAGCTTAAGTCTAGAATCTGAAAACGTATACCCTACAATTTGCACAATCACGCACCTTGAAACTTGGAATAGTAGAAGAGACCTTGAAAGGCTCTTGTCTAAAGTCCTTAGTATGAAAAAGTGTGAATAAAGAAAAAAAAAATGGACACTGGTTTTTGTGATTACTTAAGGCTGCAAAAATAGAAAAATATTTAGCGAGGGTGCTTCATCACCTAGTGCCTTAGACCAACTGGTTTGGGGGTCACTGCTAAAACCTTGGGTGTTGCAAAGACTAGGAAGTATGTTTTAAAGTGCAAGCGCATTTTGTAATCGGTCGTTGGTACCTCAGGAAGTATTAACGGTCGCATGAAGGATGTGTAAGCAAATTTCATTTAAATTCACCACTAATTAGTACTTTGGACAACGGACAAGGGGTTGATTGCTTAATTTGAATTTCCAAGTGTAGGGGTGACTTATACACACACGTAGGGGTATGTGATTGGAATTTAGATGAGAGAAAGGAATGAAGAATAGAACTTGTATCTTTAATAGAGTTGATAGAAATTCCTAAGTGGAGATGAAACCCTAGAAGGAAAACTTAAGAAATGCCGAAAGCTAAGTAAATCTATAAGATATATATAATCTTAAGTTAAATGATGAGGAAGTGTGAAGAATATGGGTGGATAATTTACAAGTAGAAGATAATAGAATTTCTTGTTAGAAAACCTAAATGGAAAACAAAAGTCAATGGGCTGAGTTGATAGGATTTTGTGGGTAGTATCCGCTGAAAACCCTCAGGAGACAACACTCCTCCTACTAGGGACACCTAGAGGTTTAACGGCTTGTTGCACGTGCTCAGTGCAATCGCGTTTCCCTGCGAAAGTGCGGTTAGGTTTTTTGTAGAGAATAAAACAATAAGTTTGCTCGAGGACGAGCAAAAGGTAAGTTTGGGGGTATTTGTTCAGACCATAATATTGCATTTATCATTCCCTTATTCTTACCCTTTTTATAAATAAACAGGTACTCTTGACGCACGTTTGTTGCATATTACAGGATACAGGTTTCTGGAGCAAATACAGTGAAAAAGACACAAAACAACAGAAAAAGGGACTTTTGACCAACAAGTAGACGGATCCTAGTCAAGCCTAGCCGAAGAACAGTGCAAGGTCCAAAAAGTCAAGTGAAACGGTTAAAAAGCCCAATACAAGTCTTCACTAAAAATCTGGAGAAGAAACAGAAGCCCAAAAAAGAAAACAAGTGAAGAAACAGAAGCCCAAAGAGCTAATGAACCAAGCCCAGAAAGCACAAGGCCCAACTCCCTTCTTTGGCCGCGGAAGGGCGGCCAAACCCTACCTGGCGCCGCGCTTCCGCGGCCATTCAATACCCGTGTCGGTGGAAAATTTCTGTATCGCTGCGACGGTTAAATTGTTGGGATTTTTCGTGGTCAAATCTGTAATTGCGCATGTGCGAGAGCCTGTAGCCCTAGGTTTTCTATTTTCCTATAAATTGTAGTTTTAGATCTAAAAAATGTATGCCTCTTTTCAATCAATAAAATTCAGAATTTCTGGAGGTGACAATTCAGATCTGTTCTTCTTGTTTGGAGGGAGCCGTCAATCTAGTAAGTCTTTTCTTTTAATTATAATGTCTTCTCATCCCCTAATGAGCGAGTAGTCTCCTCGCTTGTTAGGGTTAGCCCTAGGGAAAGGGTTGAGAGATGAAATCTCTCGCCCCTTTCAATGCCACCTTCACCTAATGAATTAGAACTTCACGCATACGCGCACAACCGCTCCCTGCGGCATCCTACCCTTCGAGGTAACGATGAACCGTAGTATAAAGGGCCGGTTCCGCGCGTTTTCCGTGAGGGTTAGGATAATTATCAACAAAGGTAGGGTACAAATCTAGAGGAAGAAACATCTTCCCAAAAGATTTGTATCCACTTTATTGATAATTAACTTAACATCTAATAGATCTAAAACAAAGTAGGCATTGAAAGCGGTGATGAAAAACTTTAATCTCCAAAACTTCCCCTAAGCCTAACCCTAGTAAGATTCTTAAATTAGATTAATTAGATCCAGTATTTAGATTTCTATAAACCAACCAAAACTACAAATATAATCAACTCGTTAAAACACAATAAAGAAATTTACCCGTCTCTGTGGATCGACCCGCACTCATCGGCTAGCTGCGAAGCGACGCCGTTTCTGATTACGGTAATTACAGTTTTTGACAATAATCAGGATGCCGTACGATGATTACCGTATGAGCCGATATTGATGATAGATCCGCACTCATAACTCGAGGATATCTTATGATATGACATTGATGCGAGATCACCGACTATATACCTTTATATATGTATCGACTCAGATTTAGGCGGTTTCCATACCCCTCCAGACTTTCTTGATACTTAGATCAGTAGTTGCATAGTAGATGTTAAATTAGACCAGAGTCATACCTATTTCAAACTAATGAATCGGGAACATTGCAAGATAGGAAAAAGGGGATTCTACGGATATTTTCAAATATGTAGTGTCTATTTTCTAAACACCGTAGCCCTTGTTTTACCAAGACCCCGATTCGTCTTATTTCAAAAGGCAAGGTTGCATGACATAGCTTTTGAGTTAGATTCTTCACTATTGCGTTGATTATTCGATTGCACCTGTTCATACTGTTTGCATGGCATCACTTGTGCTTATTGTTATATTACCATCATGCTGTTAGGACACCAGCACTATTATCGATGATGCGTATGTTCCACGTACACTGATTGCCGACTCACACACTTCATCATCGATAATTGCTATGTCACTACACTGTAGTACTGTTGCATTCATGGTATGATTTCCGCATGGCATATTGTACACATAGACCTGTACACAAACATATATGATTTTGACTTGATATTCATACCTGATACATATGTCACATCGCATCATAATATCGCAACTCATTTATATGTGACATGACTTGATACTCACATTGATGCTTATATCACATCTGATCATCATATTGTAGCTCATTTATATGTGACATGACTTGATACTCACATTGATGCTTATATCACATCTGATCATCATATTGTAGCTCATTTATATGTGACATGACTTGATACTCACATTGATGCTTATATCACACCTGATCATAATATTATAGCTCGTTTATATGTGACATGACTTGATACTCACATTGATGCTTATATCACATCTGATCATCATATTGTAGCTCATTTATATGTGACATGACTTGATACTCACATTGATGCTTATATCACACCTGATCATAATATTATAGCTCGTTTATATGTGACATGACTTGATACTCACATTGATGTTTATATCATACCTGATCATTATATTGTAGCTCATCTATATGTGACTTGACATGATATTATGTTTGACGCACATATCATATCAGATTAGTGACTTACATTTTGGTTTGGATTATATGTGATTTCTGGATTTGGGAACCGTGGCTATTTCAAATATGTAATCATTTAAAAACCCGGCTCCCTTGATATGATATTTCGGTGCGTCCACCATGTGTTTTCTCGGTGCTAGAGTGATATATAAAAACCCGAATCGAGGAGGCGGTTGAGGCCGATTACGGGTACATGGTGGACCCGGTATGGTACCCCAGGGCGAGAACGGTTTCGCTGTGTGATAGACGGTGAGCCCGGCAGAGGGACTACTACCTACCGGTGATTGTATTTGAGCTCGGCGGATATCTGGAGGATTCCAACCGGAGCCCAGAGATGGATATGGGCTGACCCGTACTGCCGGGGCCGAGGGCCGATACCGCAGACGGAGCCCAGAGATGGACATGGGTTAACCCGTACTGCCGGGGCCGAGGGCCGATACCGCAGACGGAGCCCCATATAGATGAGGATTTACGTGTCGATGCTTGGCACGGGTTTCATGATGTTTTACCATGATTTGTTTACATCCTCATATTGCATACATGATGCTTATTGTCATTGGGTGACGGGTGGACGGGTTCCACGTATATACAGATATGGATCATATACAGACATGGATCATATACAGACATGGATCATATACAGACTGGATTTACACTGATCATACTTCATTTGTATATATAACAGGGTATGAGGGCGCTGTTATATATACCCTTACACCAATATTAGTGGTATGGGACACTAATATATGTGTATTGATATCATTGATACTGCATCATATTTACTTCTTGCAGACATACCTTATACTGATGACATGTTATTACCTGAGTACTTGGCACCACATACATATTTAGATGTTACCTTGCCACCTTATCACACTCAGATGTACTCTTGTGGATTATATTACTGATTGTTGACTTAGGTTTATGTCTTGCATTCGGTTTCTGTTTGTAGATGTTTCTATTCACGAGTTGGCAACTCACCCCCATTGTGCCACAGTTCTTGCAGGTTCTGCCGTACAGGTTTCATTGCGGCATTTCTGGCACACTACTTTCTTGCGGGTGGCTTGCTTTTGGTAGGTGGATTCTTTCGCATCAAGAACCACCCTTGTATTCATTTTACTCATTGTATCTAGAATTTCCATCAACCAAAACTTGTATATTGTTTCAGACCTAACTTTAGTGTTGTATTATTCGACCTTAGAGTCGCGCTTAGTAGTATTGCGGTTTCTTGTTGCTTTAAGCTTTCTTTTGGGTTTGATCCTCGCCACTTGGCGTTGTATATTATTGTTGCATGTGTGGTTGTGACCGTCTATTGACGAAGAGCTAGCTCCCGCTTGGGGATGCCTTTATCGCTGCATATATATATTGTTATCTTGTTGTACCCCATTCGGGGCCAGTTTTACAAAAGAAACTCTGCCGAAATTTTTAGAAAAGACTGTACTGTTTTAAAATACACATTCGGCTTAGTTATTTAAAAACATTGATTTTTAAACATGTAGTTCTTTACTTATTCTTAAAAAGGGTTTTAGATTTCTGGGTTTTCGGCTTACTTAGTCACGTTACGCCTGTAGACGTTACGTGGTTAAGTGCCGGTCACGGGCCAAACTTTGGGTCGTGACAAAGTTGGTATCAGAGCGCTAGGTTGACCTTGGTTCGAGTCTGAGTTTGACTATGTGGAGCCTAGGGCGTTTATATATATACGGAACTTAGGCTTGACCTTACGGAACTTAGACTTGGTCGAGGGGGTATTAGACCCGAACTTTCTTCGCGTAGGATGACCCTTGGTTGATGGAATAGGTGACTAAAGTAGAGTGACATACCGTTGGTATGTTCCGCGGCATACTTACGACACGCCACTCCGCTTAAGGAACCTTAGGATGTGCATACTTTTCGAGATCAGTGATTCTCTTCATATCCAGGATTATACATCCATTTGAGATCCCCGATTCGATTAGTTTCATGATCATACCTTCATTGATGCTGTTCCTTCCTATGATCATGTATCCACTTTGGATCTGTTGTTTCCCTTCTTGCCACTGGTGTACTCTTTTGATACTCGATTGAGATTCATGTCACCATGTTTGAGCGCAGTTTGGGCTGCTACTAGGATTACGGCCGGTGTGAGCTCGTTTGGTACGAGGGCCGACCATTGTGTTTTCTGGTGACATGGGAATGTCTCGAGTTAGTATTGCTGATTGTGACCTCTAGTGGAGGCGAGTGCTTGGATTTGCACCGGATGATCGGGCCATTGTTAGAGCTGCCAGTTGAGAGAGGACTGTTGATGTACAGCATACCTCAGCGATTGTGATGTCGCCTACCGTGCAGACAGATGGACCAGCTGTTGCTGAGATTGACAGGATGTCGCTTTCGGAGCTTACGAGCTGAGATTGCCGGAGCTTTCAGGCAGATATGAGACAGATGATAGCTAGTCTACCCGATTTGAGAGACGAAGGTGATTCGTCCGATTTTGCGCCAGAGCGGGCCCAGTTGAGTTGAAGAATTCCAGTGTGGAGAATCTTACTCAGATCTAGAGCAGACCGATTCAGAGATGACCGCCTATGTATTGCCCTTCCTGGAGGATTGAGGCATCGTTCGGCATACAGGCGTATGAACCAGTTGTTGCTGCAAATGATGAGATATCTCCCAGATGATTGGAGCTGTTGCAGCGTGAGCATATACTCAGAGAGATGATAGTGAGTCGCTAGTCACCTGAGGATGAATGACTAGGACATGTGGTTCGTTCGTTACCGATGCGAGGTCATCAGATAGATTGCTTCCAGCTAGAGACGATTTCACGCAGGTTCGTTGAGAGTCGATTGAGACGATTGAATGTCAGGAGCCCATTTTCCAAGTTTAAAGTATACGGAAAGACATGCAGGTGATTCTATGGACCCTCTAGAAGAATGAAACCCTAACTCGACTTAATGACCGTGTGACAGCCTTTGAACCTTCGGGTTTGCGGCAGTTCCGCGGCACCATTAGTGAGGCTTGGGTTTGCCCTTCTACGGCTGGACCACCGACGCTGTGGCATGTACTCGATACTACTAAACTGTACCCGAGATGTGAGCTCTTGGGGGATTATGAGGATCTGACGATTCGATCGGATGGTTCGACATCTTTCGGATATCGTGATGGGACACTGCTTGGGAGACTCCAGATGCGAGCATAGCCGTCGGAGCGCAGTTCGTGTAGCCACGATGAGTTAGGTCCGAATCAGTCGACATTAAGCAATGTGGAGTAGAGAGTTCGCAAGATATTTCGACGAGATGGCGTCCCACTCCGCTGACATCAGAGATGTGATACGCACCCCGAGGCGGGGTATGTGGATAGATCTTCCAGAAAGAAGCGCGATAAGTATGTAGCCGTTCCGGAATAAGCTTTAGCTTCAGCATTGGATGACGACTTCCGGGCATTTCGGCAGGAATGAGATTTGTGAAGGGAACCCCGACAGGACTTTTCTGGAGTACGATACGGGGAGACCTGGACCAGGAGTAGTCGTATTGCGCGCACCCAGCAGGACAGAGTTCGGCATTGACGACGAGGTAGATGACCAGGATCGAATAAAGGGACTTACCCAGATGCGTTGCGAATTGATCAAGGGCGGACGAGTGACGAGTATTCCTCCGAGGGTTGAGACGTGTTCCCGAGGATCTGTTCGGCCTGACATCTTCTACAAAATGGTGAAGCTACAGAGTACGCGATTTCGAGTCCGTGCAAGAGACTTCAGATTGGCCGTGGCCGAGAACAGTGCAGTGCAAGGTGGCTTGGCGTGACGTCATAGTGGACGACGATAGAGACATGTGGAACCAGAGGTTCGTGTGAGACGCTGACGAACTGTCATTGCTTCCCGTCGAGACCAGAGGTCAGATATGCTTACAGAGGCATTGGGATGCGAACAATTTCCGAGAAGAGGTTGTGCTGAGGACACAGATGTCTATCAAGCGAGAAGAGGTAGTACAAGAAAGCCAGCCTCTGTGCAGATCGGCATAGGCATGATTGGAAGAGACCTTGAGCAGAAATCCTTCCAGGACATTGCTGTAATGATGTTTACACCCAGGATCAGATGTGTGACGTGCATTCAGAGAGTCAGAGGACGCCAGACCGTGAGCAAGAGGCACATAGATATCCTGCGCTGCTAGCAGTGGACGCACTGACTCCTTCTCGACCTTGAAGGAGGAGCTACCGACGACGGTATCTATGATTTGTGATTTTGTGATTCGATTATCACGTATCCGTCACTTAGGATTTCGGTATTTTGGGCGTTCTGTTTACATGATTTAGTTTTGATGACTGAGTTTCATGATATTGGTTTCATGCACCCACTGGATATTTATATATTTTGCGCTGAGTTATTACATTTGAGATATTGATTGAGATTTCATGCCTATCGTATTCAGTGATTTGATTTGCACTTCCAGCGTAGTTTTCATGCATCTTTAGTGTTTTGATATACGATTTTGGTGCACGCCGGATGCACTAAATCGGAATTCTTCGTGCATTTCATATGCACCTGATTTTTGCTGTCAGGCACATACGTTGCCTACGACAGATGTTTCGTGCACACCCGTTGCACCTAGATGTTGTTTTCTACACCTGTTTGACACATATATGGATTTTGATTCCTTGCGCACCAGACGCATAGGATATTCTTATATATGCATTTTTGGGGATTGATTCTAGTAGAGTAGTACATATTTTTTTTATGATATTCTTATGTGTTGATGCTTTCGGAGCCCCGACAAAATGGATTATTACTGAAATTGTTTTAGTAGTGGGGGTTTAAATTTAAATTCGGGGACCGAATTTCTTTAAGGGGGGTAGATTGTAACATTTTCAAAAGTATAAAATATTAATTTTGGGAATTTTTATAATTTAATATTATTTTATTGATTATTTTAATATTAAATCTATAATTAAATGCAAATAAATAGGAAAAATGTTAGAAAAATTATGAAAAATTTTGGAAAATGATAAAATAGGGTAAATTAGTGAATTATGACATTTTTAAGTTTTTGTGATTAGTTTGACACTAATTTAGCGCTAATCGCGATTAAAATCGCTAATCGGTTTTTAACAATTTGAACAAAAATGCACACCCTATTTTTTCCTACACTTGTGCACTTTCTACCATGGTTTCTCATTTTGGGTTTACTATTTAAGTGAGAAGGATTTGTTTTAGGAGAAAAAGAAAAGGAAAAGAAAAGAAAAGAATAAAGAAATGGAGGTTTGGTGAGAAGAGGGTATAGGCACCTTTGACAAACCCTTAGCCATTTGTTTTCCTCTCATTTTTCCCCCTCCCTCTTCATGCTTGCTGCTGCTGCCTCTTCTTCATTCTCCCTCCCCTCTTCAAGCTCCAAAACACATCCAAAACAACCCCAAAACCTCATGTCCGTTTCATTAAAAATGTGCACAAGCTCGAGATCTACAAGATGAACCAAGAAAGCATGGATTTTGGCCACTAGGGGCAACTCAAGAAAATTCTTGAGTTGCTAATGGAGGTAATTACTGAACCCTTAGCTTAATTATAGCCTTTCCTTTAACCCCAAGTTAAGATTATATCGATATTGTGTGATATTATGGACTTGATGAAAACCTAGTTAGGGTTTGAGAGAAACTTGAGTTGTAATGTGAAATTGAGCTCAGTAGAGGACTTGTAAACACCTTAGTGCATGAATTGGAACCCAAAACCTGAAGCTAGAACCAGAAATACGGATTTTAGAAACCGATATCGGGGAAATTGTGTAATCTGTGCAGGTTAACTTGAATCTGCTATCACCCCGAGGACCCTAAAATAATATTGAGTGGATAGAGATATGTGCAGGCAACCAGGAAGCTAACCCCAAAACCCTAGCCCCCAACTCCCTTTCCCGGCCGCCAATTCTTCCCTTTTGGCCGCCAATTGCGGCCTGGGTCCCACCTTTTTGTCTCGTTTTCGTTCTGTAGCTCCTACATTGTTAGTTTAGGCCCCTGGTATATATAGATTTGTATAAAGTGACCTGAGGTAAAATCTGGGACACTTTTCATAAGTTGCTGTTTTGGACTTTAGTTTCCGTATTCCGTATTTTCATTTCTGCATTGGTGTGTTTCGTTTTACCTCGACTATTTGGCGTTTATACGACGATATAGAGGATTTATATGTGGTTTTGAAGGCGTGCCATAGGTTCTCACCTATAGGCCCCCTTATCGTATCGTTTTGGATTTCATGCGCCGTTTTAGCTTGGATTTGGTTTTAATGCACATATACGATATTTGATGTGTAGGTACCCATGAAGACTTCGAGACGACAAACAAATGCGTGGCGACGTCCGCAAATGATGATGCAAGGTGAGTAGATCATATCTACAGGGGGAAGTCGGGTGGATGGCGTATAGCACCCCCGCAGTCCGTAGTTAGTATAATATATATAGTGGTTATCTGATAGTTATAGTGTGTTGTAGCTTTGTGATAGGTGTTTTATGGATAGTGTAGGGTAGAAGTGACTAGTGTAGTTCATAGTCGCGAACCCTAGGATAGAATTACACTTACACACACCCTTGCATATTACTTGTACCTACACGGTGTTTGATGATATGGATTGACTTTGGAGATGAGTCGATGATGTGGGCTTGATGGCGTGAGATCGGTGATTGGATACGATTCATTGTGGGATATGACTTGTGACTTCTTGCGGGCTTGGGATATGTGTTTACCCCGCATGCATACTTCATTGATGGCATCGTTTGGTGCTAGACATAGAGTAGTACCCAGACTATGTGATCTGATGATAGTGATACCTGTTATGTGATGAGATAGTGAGATGTTGACCCATACCCAGCTATTGGGATGCCGTACGATGATTACCGTACGAGCCGATATTGATGATAGATCCGCACTCATAACTCGAGGATATCTTATGATATGACATTGAGGCGAGATCACCGACTATATACCTTTATATATGTATCGACTCAGATTTAGGCGGTTTCCATACCCCTCCAGACTTTCTTGATACTTAGATCAGTAGTTGCATAGTAGATGTTAAATTAGACCAGAGTCATACCTATTTCAAACTAACGAATCGGGAACATTGCAAGATAGGAAAAAGGGGATTCTACGGATATTTTCAAATGTGTAGTGTCTATTTTCTAAACACCGTAGCCCTTGTTTTACCAAGACCCCGATTCGTCTTATTTCAAAAGGCAAGGTTGCATGACATAGCTTTTGAGTTAGATTCTTCACTATTGCGTTGATTATTCGATTGCACCTGTTCATACTGTTTGCATGGCATCACTTGTGCTTATTGTTATATTACCATCATGCTGTTAGGACACCAGCACCATTATCGATGATGCGTATGTTCCACGTACACTGATTGCCGACTCACACACTTCATCATCGATAATTGCTATGTCACTACACTGTAGTACTGTTGCATTCATGGTATGATTTCCGCATGGCATATTGTACACATAGACCTGTACACAAACATATATGATTTTGACTTGATATTCATACCTGATACATATGTCACATCGCATCATAATATCGCAACTCATTTATATGTGACATGACTTGATACTCACATTGATGCTTATATCACATCTGATCATCATATTGTAGCTCATTTATATGTGACATGACTTGATACTCACATTGATGCTTATATCACATCTGATCATCATATTGTAGCTCATTTATATGTGACATGACTTGATACTCACATTGATGCTTATATCACACCTGATCATAATATTATAGCTCGTTTATATGTGACATGACTTGATACTCACATTGATGCTTATATCACATCTGATCATCATATTGTAGCTCATTTATATGTGACATGACTTGATACTCACATTGATGCTTATATCACACCTGATCATAATATTATAGCTCGTTTATATGTGACATGACTTGATACTCACATTGATGTTTATATCACACCTGATCATTATATTGTAGCTCATCTATATGTGACTTGACATGATATTATGTTTGACGCACATATCATATCAGATTAGTGACTTACATTTTGGTTTGGATTATATGTGATTTCTGGATTTGGGAACCGTGGCTATTTCAAATATGTAATCATTTAAAAACCCGGCTCTCTTGATATGATATTTCGGTGCGTCCACCATGTGTTTTCTCGGTGCTAGAGTGATATATAAAAACCCGAATCGAGGAGGCGGTTGAGGCCGATTACGGGTACATGGTGGACCCGGTATGGTACCCCGGGGCGAGAACGGTTTCGCTGTGTGATAGACGGTGAGCCCGGCAGAGGGACTATTACCTACCGGTGATTGTATTTGAGCTCGGCGGATATCTGGAGGATTCCGACCGGAGCCCAGAGATGGATATGGGCTGACCCGTACTGCCGGGGCTGAGGGTCGATACCGCAGACGGAGCCCAGAGATGGACATGGGTTGACCCGTACTGCCGGGGCCGAGGGCCGATACCGCAGACGGAGCCCCATATAGATGAGGATTTACGTGTCGATGCTTGGCACGGGTTTCATGATGTTTTACCATGATTTGTTTACATCCTCATATTGCATACATGATGCTTATTGTCATTGGGTGACGGGTGGATGGGTTCCACATATATACAGATATGGATCATATACAGACATGGATCATATACAGACATGGATCATATACAGACATGGATCATATACAGACTGGATTTACACTGATCATACTTCATTTGTATATATAACAGGGTATGAGGGCGCTGTTATATATACCCTTACACCAATATTAGTGGTATGGGACACTAATATATGTGTATTGATATCATTGATACTGCATCATATTTACTTCTTGCAGACATACCTTATACTGATGACATGTTATTACCTGAGTACTTGGCACCACATACATATTTAGATGTTACCTTGCCACCTTATCACACTCAGATGTACTCTTGTGGATTATATTACTGATTGTTGACTTAGGTTTATGTCTTGCATTCGGTTTCTGTTTGTAGATGTTTCTATTCACGAGTTGGCAACTCACCCCCGTTGTGCCACAGTTCTTGCAGGTTCTGCCGTACAGGTTTCATTGCGGCATTTCTGGCACACTACTTTCTTGCGGGTGGCTTGCTTTTGGTAGGTGGATTCTTTCGCATCAAGAACCACCCTTGTATTCATTTTACTCATTGTATCTAGAATTTCCATCAACCAAAACTTGTATATTGTTTCAGACCTAGACTTTAGTGTTGTATTATTCGACCTTAGAGTCGCGCTTAGTAGTATTGCGGTTTCTTGTTGCTTTGAGCTTTCTTTTGGGTTTGATCCTCGCCACTTGGCGTTGTATATTATTGTTGCATGTGTGGTTGTGACCGTCTATTGACGAAGAGCTAGCTCCCGCTTGGGGATGCCTTTATCGCTGCATATATATATTGTTATCTTGTTGTACCCCATTCGGGGCCAGTTTTACAAAAGAAACTCTGCCGAAATTTGTAGAAAAGACTGTACTGTTTTAAAATGCACATTCGGCTTAGTTATTTAAAAACATTGATTTTTAAACATGTAGTTCTTTACTTATTCTTAAAAAGGGTTTTAGATTTCTGGGTTTTCGGCTTACTTAGTCACGTTACGCCTGTAGACGTTACGTGGTTAAGTGTCGGTCACGGGCCAAACTTTGGGTCGTGACACCGCGCTGGTGTGGGGATGATCTCCGATAGTCTTTCGGTCTTTATGTGAGTTTTCGTCAAGACCCTGAAGCTAGGAATTTGGCCTTTGCTTCGTTTGCTGGCATTGCGTCTGCTGTATCGAGACGAATGTTGCGGTGGGAACTAGGGATTTTGCCGTGGCTCCATTTGTTTGATGACATTGCGTCTGCTGTGTCGAGACGAACGTTGGGGTGACATCTCGTCTATTGTATCAAGACGGACGTCGAAGTTGTCTCTAGGTTGCCGGTGAACCGCCGAGGTTTGGAACTAGGGATTTTGCCGTGGCTCCATTCGTTTGATGACGTTGCGTCTGCTATGTCGAGACGAACGTTGGGGTGACATCTCGTCTGCTATATCGAGACGGACGTCGAGGTTGTCTCTAGGTTGCCGGTGAACCGTCGAGGTTTGGAACTAGGGATTTTGCTATGGCTCCATTCGTTTGATGACGTTACATCTGCTGTGTCGAGACGAACGTCGAAGTGGTGACCATTTCGCACTGATGTAAGACGATCTCCGGTTGTCTTTCAGGCTTTATATGACTCGCCGTTAAGACCTTGAAGCTAGGAATTTGGCCTTCGTTTCATTTGCTTTGGTGTGCCCAAATCCTGTTGGAGGAAGAACACTAGGGTTGACATTTCGTCTGCTGTACCGAGACGAACGTCAAGGTGGTGACCATTCTGTGCTGGTCCGAGATGATCTCCGATTGTCTTTCCGGTTTTATATGAGTTACCGTCAGGACGTTGAAGCTAGGAATTTGGCCTTCGCTTCATTTGCTTTGGTGTGTCCAAATCCCGCTGAAGGAAGAATGCTGGGGTGACAACTCCTCTGCTGTATCGAAACGAACGTCGGGGTGGAGCTGGGATTTTGCCGAGGCTCTGTTTGTTTGATTGTCGCGTCCGAATCCCGCTGGAGAAAGAACGCTGGGGTGACAACTCATCTGCTGTATCGAAACGAACGTCGGGATGGAGCTGGGATTTTGCCGTGGCTCCGTTTGTTTGATTGTCGCGTCCGAATCCCGCTGGAGAAAGAACGCTGGGGTGACAACTTATCTGCTGTATCGAAACAAACGTCGGGGTGGAGCTGGGATTTTGCCGTGGCTCTGTTTGTTTGATGACGTTGCGTCTGCTGCGTCAAGACGAACGTCAAGGTGGTGACCATTCCACACTGGTGTGAGACGATCTCCAGTTGTCTTTCTGGCTTTATATGGGTTGCCGTCAAGACCTTGAAGCTAGGAATTTAGCCTTTGCTTCGTTTGCTTTGGTGTGTCCAAATCCTGTTGGAGGAAGGACACTGTTGTTGACATTGCATCTGCTGTATCGAGACGAATGCCAAGGTGGAGCTGGGATTTTTCCGTTACTCCGCTTGTTTGATGATGTGGTCTTTTGTTGACGTTGTATCTGCATCTTGATGGACTGCGAAAGAGCGTTGTTGTTAACATCTCGTCTGCTGTATCGAGACGATTGTTGAGATGAAGCTGGGATTTTGCCGTCGCTTCGTTTTGTTTTGACCGCGAGGTCTTTTGTTGGCGTTATATCCGCATCTATTGTGACAAATGTCGAGATTGTCTCTAGGTTGTCTATGAACCGTCGAGATTTGATTTCGCTTTCTGGTGAAGCCTGTCGGGAAGGTATGTTCCCTCTTTGTTTGTGCCCCTGGATTGTGTACAGGAATCGATGTGATCTAACCTATAGGGCATAAGTTTCATTCATTTTTATTATTATTATTATTTTATTTCCACGATACTCTATCATCTCAGCTTTTATATCGCGAATTTCGTGATTGCCTAATCATTTCGGCTATTTTTTCGCGGTGCCCAATCATTTCGGCTATTTATTTTATTTTTACTCGCTGCTTTTTATTGCGAGTTGCCTAATCATTTCGGCTATTTTTTTATGCATACATTTTTACTTGCTGATTTCGTTGCAAGTTGCCCCATCATTTCGGCTATTTCATATGCATTTTTGGCTCGCTGATTTTTTTTTATCGCGAGTGTGGGATTTGGGATCTGATACCAATCTTAGCATCAGCATCGCTGCGACTGGAATATTGCCAGGAGCGAATCATCATTTGCCGTAAAAGGACTTAGAATTTGATACCGTTTTAGGCATCAGCATCGCTACCACTGGGATATTACCAGGAGCGAATCATCATTTGCCTCTGTCGATATCGAACAAAGGTGGCTTAGCAAACAGGGTTAGGATCCTGTCGACTAAGACTTTTGACTTCATGAGCCATAAGGGTCTCATAAAGGTGTTTCTCCCTACGAGTCGTGAGGATCTCGCAGGTGCGTTTTCTCCTTAGGAATCGTGAGTGCTCCTAAGTATATGTTCTCTTATAAGTCGTAAGGATCTTACAAGAGTGTTTTCTTCTTATGAGTCGAGAGGACTCACAAGGGTTGTTTGACGTGCGAACATATCCCTAGTCATGGATGGGACTCGGTTAGGGAAATGTTTATTCGTGCCCGTGGATTGTATACAAGGCTCAGTATCAAGCCGCTTCTAGGGTAGTATTGAAAGTTGTGGGGGTTGCTTAAGAACAGCTTCATGTCTCTGTAACTTAAGGCTTTCAAATCTTATGAGCCGTGAGGGTCCCATAAGAGAGTTCTCCTTACGAGTCATGAGGATCCCGTAAGTGTAATTTCTCCTTAGGAATCGTGAGGATCCCTAAGTGTGTTTCTCCCTTGTGAGTCGTAAGGATCTTACGCGGGCGGTTTCTTCTTACAAGGTCGAGAGGACCCTGTAAGTGTCTTTTAACGAGATTACGCCCTTTCGGGTTTTCACAAACACTCGCCGGTAGCCCTGCTGTTTTTACTCATGGAGCCCTTTCGGGTTTTCATCCGTGCCCATTTTGCTTACGGACATACTGTTTTTTTTCTTATTTTTTTAATGAGGTTGCGCCCTTTCAGGTTTTCACAAACACTCGCCGGTAGCCCTGCTGTTTTTACTCACGGAGCCCTTTCGGCTTTTCATCTGTGCCCATTTTGCTTATGGACATACCGTTTATGTTTTTTTTTTTGTTTTTTTATTTTCTCTTCTTTTTTTTTTATATTCTCATCAGCCTGAGGATGCTGCGGTAGTAGTTTAAAGACATTTCGGTCATTTGCAAGTTTTAGGACATTGCGGTCCATCATTAGTTTAAGGACATCTCGGTCCGGGGTCCCCGTATTTGAGGCGAATATCTAGTTTATTGACTTTTCGGTCTATGGGGCTTTCTATATGACTGACCATGATGCCCCCGGCGTATCCATCTTTCTCGGAGCGTGCGGTTGTGGCGGGTTCACCTTCCAATTTTCGGACAACACGAACTTGCCCTGTTGGTATTGGTCTTCAACCCAGTTCTTGAAGACGTAGCAATCCTCGATCAGATGACCTACCATTTGATGGTAAGGGCAATAATTAAGATTATTAATATCGCCTGGCCGCAACGGACGTTTTGGACTCGGCATATTGATGAGTCTGTCGCACACTGCCAGCTCGAACAGTCCCCTTGTTTTATCTAGCGGAAACGAGTAAGGACGTTTCAACTTTTTCTGGAGGGGTTGCCGCTTGTTGCTTTGGCGAGCAATCGGTCTAGGGTCACTTAATTGTTGTTGAGCGCTAGCGACGAAAGCCGTTTTTCCTTTTCCTTTATCTTTTTTGTTCGCTCCATTGTTTGCGGGGCCGGGATTTTTTCCGAGTAGCATGCGATTGCATGGCTGAAGGTTCTCGCAGCTTCTCAATTCCTTTATTTTTGAAATAGATTCCCCGAGGGAAGAGTTGGGGATAGCTTCTTCGTCAGAGTCGCTTCCAAAGGTGATAATTTGCGATACCTTAAAGTCGGCTATATGACAATCGTCGGCGACTCTTTTGCGCTCATATATCGCATTTTTCCGATGTCCACAAGCTTCACACTTTGTCCCGTCGAAGTGTTGCTTTTGAGCGACATACCCTTGCCACCAACAATTAAAGGATTCGCAGTCTTCGGTAGGATGTATGATCTTCTGATGATATAAACAGAAGTTAGGGTGCATCTCTGCCTCAGCGAGAGTATTTTCTTCAGAGGGCGGTAGCTTCATTCCTACTGACAGAGCTTTGGTGAACCTTTTCCTCGTCTTGAATTTGTTTTTACCCGCAGTGTATGGCTTTTGATTTGACGGGAATGCCTTGGCTCTTTCCAGTATGGCCATTTCATGCTCTTGATTGGCTTTTGCTTTCAGACGAATTTCATTTAGGAAGGCATCGATCAACTCGTCTGATGGCTGTAAGATCTCCGACTCAGGATTCACTATTGGTTTCTCAATGCAATGAGCCTCTTCAACGTCTGCTAGTGAGTGAGAAATCACATGACAAGTCGCTACGTAGTCTTCGGATTCATCTGATGAGTTTTCTCCATCGTTTTCATCCTTGACTAAAGAACAAGCTGCCCCGGCGTGTCCGTCTTCTTTGGAGAGTGCGGCTGTGGTGGGTTTTCCTTCCAGTTTTCCGACAGCGCGAACTTGCCTTGTAGGTACTGATCCTCGATCCATCCCTTAAAGACGAAACAATCCTCAATCGGGTGACTTATCGTTTGGTGGTAAGGGCAATAATTTGGATTATTAAGATCGCCTGGCTGTGATAGACGCTTGGGACTCGGCAGATTGATGAGTCTGTTACGCACTGCCAGCTCAAACAGTTTTCTCGTTTTATTCTGAGGAAACGAGTAAGGATGTCCTAGCCTCTCTTCGAGGGATGGGCGTGGACGCACATTGTTTTGGCGAACGACCGGCTTTGAGTTGCTCGACTGTTGCTGAGCATTAGCGACGATGATCGCTTTCCCTTTTCCTTTCTCATTTCGGGGATTGGGTCTTGGAGGAGACGGTCCATGGCCCATCTGGTCCATTTGAGCTAATTTGTCGATCAAGGCTTGGAAGGTGGTTGGCCTGAAGAACATCATGAATTGCGAGATGGTCGCCTGCGGATCGAGATTGCCCACAAACATGCCTACCGCAGGTGCCTCTTCTATGCGTTGTTCGCATTTCGACCATAGGTTTCGCCATCGTGTTGCGTATTGGACCCACGTTTTGCTGGGCCTTATCTTGCCATTTATCAGTGCTGTAATCGGGGTGCGTTCACTAGCACTCGCGAATCTTTGTGTAAACAGCAGCTCCATCTCTGCAAATGTTTTGACGGAGTCGTTAGGTAGCTCCGAGTACCATTCAAAGACTGTTTCTGCTAAGCTGCCGACGAATTGACGTGGTAACAATTTGTCATCGCCTCCAGTATTGCCACATAAGGCCTTGAATTGAGCGACATGCTGATGTGGATTCCCTGTTCCTTTATATACGTGGAATTTAGGGATCGTATATCCCGGCGGGTAACTGATTTGGTCGTACCAGCTTGGATATGGCCACCCCGTTTTTACGACCTGGCCGGCTGTTTCAGTTGCATGATGAACCCGTATTTGTTGGGCTATGTACTCGTCCAAATCAGTTTTAAAGATTGTATCCTCTTTAGCCGTTGACAGAGTTGGTGGAGGATTTGATGTCTTTCCCCTATCATCTCCAAGGACGATCGGGGGCTCTTCAGCCGGAGGATCTTGTTGTATCATCATTCCTATCATGTCTTGGAAGAGGAGGCCCATACGCTGTATGTTGGCTGCTTGTTCGGCGGCCTCTTTGTCCTTTTTTTCCAATATTCGGCGAAGGAATTCGGCGTCAGTCTCTTGTTCCTGACGTTCATCAGAGGACGTTTCAAGGTTTTCTTTTGGCCCTGTAAGTGCGGCCATAGCGTTCATCATCTCCTGGAGTTTCTGTTGCTGCTCCTGAGCCTTGGTCACTGACCGTGTAAGCGGTTTATGACCCGTGGATGCACGGTTGTCTTCTTTTCCCGATGCCATGTAAACCGTATGAACTGTTATGCCCCCTGACTTGGGGCATTTGGGTTTACCATCTCTGATATTTGTCGCTGGCGCGGGGGTTTTCTCTGGCCTCCTTCTTTTGTGGGCCGTTGAAGTGGAGGGGGCCGTTGAAGTGGACACCCTAGCGATTGTTGTCCCTTGCCATTTAATGGGACGGTCTTTCTCCTTTTCCACCTTCGCCTTTTTCTGGCGACGAGAGTGACCTGGGTCAATCACGGAGTCTTGAACCCTCTGCCAAACTTTATAAATTTTTGAAGACAGCCGTTGGGGGGGCTGTCCCTGCTTTGTTTCCGGATCTCTCTCCATAGATGGAGGAGATCTTTTCAGTGTAGCGGTTGGAGAGTTCTTTCTCACCCTCCTCAGCAATTCAAAGCTGTTCCCAGTTGGAACAGCAGCGTTGACCTCCACCACTGGAGCAGATGGAGTTAGCCCTGAGGGGGAGTTGCCCTCTGCTTTCCTCACTCGTTGCCAATGCACTAGTAAAATAGGGGGTTGCCCCTACGGATGGCAATATCCGTAGGGGCAGATTTAACTTGGCCCTACGGATTAATCCGTAGGGCTAAAAGGTTGCCCCTACGGGCACTGACGTCCAAGAATAAAAATATTAATTCTTAATTTGGTGTTTGCCCCTACGGAGCCGCAAACAAAAGACCTACGGGTATGTCCGTAGGGGCAAGTAAATATCGTTTTAAAATAAAGCCAGATCGACAAGCCTACGCTCATTTTCTCTCTCTCCCTCAAACGCGCGCGAAAAACCCCAAATCGCCACCGTCGCGTCGCCACCGTCGTTGGGCAGAGTCTCCACCGTCGTCGCCACCGCCGGTTTCGTCGCCACCGTCGTCGCCACCACCGGTTTCGTCGCCACCGTCGTCGCCACCGCCGGTTTCTTCGCCAAATCGCCACCGTCGTCGCTCCAGCCCACCAGCGCACCCGTTCAGGTATAAATCTCGAGGTAAATTAAAGCATTTTTGGATTATTCATGGCTGGGTCTGGGTTGCGCGTGCGAGAGTTGGGTTTGGGCAGGGGCGCGGTGGCGGTCGGGGTCGGGGTCGGGGTAGGGTTAGGGTTGGGGTTCGGCTGCTGCTAGGGTGGGGCTGGGGTTAGGGTTACAGTGGGGCTGGGGTTAGGGTTACTGTGGGGCTGGGGTTAGGGTTACGGTGGGCTGGGGTTAGGGTTGGGGCTGGGGTTAGGGTTACTGTGGGGCTGGGGTTAGGGTTACGGCACCTGTTCTTCATTTTGTGCTCTATTTGCATGAGATATGGTCCCTTGTGAAGTGCAAGTAAAACGCTTAATTCATTCGAGATATTAATTGAATATCTTTTGTAAGATTTCTATCTAAGATTTTATGGTAATTCGTATCGCGTCCATTTGCCTTGTGAATCCAATCCACACATTAGTATATACTATGATGGTCCCTTTTATTTCGGAAAATACATAAAGTTAAAAAAGAAGAAAAACGGGAAAAAAATAATAATGATAACTGATATGTCAATAAATATTTAAGACATAGGTCAGCCCGCAGAAAGAATCTCCAAATTGGATTGGAGGTAGCTACTAATTCGACCCTCTAGCCCTAAGGAGGTCACCAAGATGGTTTTTTCCCAAAGGCCGTAAAGATAGTTAATTTTATTTATTGTCTTATGAATTTTGGTAAGCTAATAGCGGTAGAGGAAACAATCTTTGCACCTGCCATTCAGTACTACTAACCGTCCAAGACATACGGCCAAAGTTCTCCCAGCTCAGCTGCTAACAAACAAAATGTTAAAGAGCATGCCATTTCTTTTCCAAGAACTAGAGATGTAAACGGACCGAATTATCTGTTTTGGTCCATCTCACCCGACTTGGCATCCTATGGTCTTCCAACAAGGTCGGATGGTCTGATCCTGGAATCGTTAGCAATCGTCGGATATGGTGTTACCATATCCGCATCCGGCAATCCTATATGGTGTATAATATCTAGTAGCAGATGCTAGGCATATAGACTAAAGAATAGTTGTAAATGAACCGCTAGCAAGAAAATCCTATAATTATACATATCGCTTGACGCATGAAGCCTGAAGCTCTTTCTTTTGGGGGATAAAACTAGTTATATTCTTGCATTGCCTAGAAATAGCAGTGAGTTGGTTAAAAGCTTTCAAACACAACCCCCCACCCCAAAAAAAAAAGAAAGAAAGAAAGGGAAAGGAAAAAAAAGAATAGCAACAAGCAATACAAGCTAGCAACCGTAAATAACTGCTGAGATTATGTCTACCTTGGCAATTTGAACAATGATGGTCTTGTCTGGATTGTTAAGATCCACTTTATGGGGGTGAGGAACACATTTTGCAACTGTATTTATGATTTTCATTCTGTCAAGTGTTATTTTAAAAATCAACACTTGACAATCAATCCAAGATGCTCAATAACTTGCTTCAAAACCATAATCTAATCTTGATGATGCTCAATATTAGCGATTTCCATGATCACGACACGTGGCAGATGAGGTGTCTCATAACGCTTTATGATATCAGTATCCTATATTTATAGTTTTAATTGTTGATTGTTATAGATGTATACCATTGCAATAATAGTTTTTGGTTGATGAATGCTATTGCAATGTAGGATGATCAGTTCTATCAATCTTGATCTCAATGGTTTAAAATCATGTTACACATACAACACGAATGCACAACAAACGCATAATTAGAGAGCGACTTGAGATATTCAGGTTAAAACCAATATATGATACTCGATGATAATATGAAACCTTCATATTCTCATCGATACTCATATATGAAACTAAAAGCGCCACTTAGTCCCCGTCTATCGGTTAACATACGTGCGATGCTCGTCGTGACCTAGAACTATACGAATGTTGTTAAATATCGGACAATATAGCTCGATACTAACAACCGTCGTATAGTCTACGCGACGAGAAAATTCAATCGTATGGTAACCCATAGATTTGTCCCGTGTGGACAAGTTAAGAATGTATAAAGCAAACGCCTTCATTCACTTGTGTTTTCATCCGTTTCGAGATATTTCGTCGGTACCTTTCCGCTGGTTCTCCGTATACAAAGATAGATTAGATGTTCATTTCAACGTTGATTCACAGCTTTGAAATGATTATCTATTCTATTACAGTGTACTCGGAGAACAGCGGGGATGTGCTGCCGAAATTTACTCGAAACGGTTGAAAGCACAAGTGATGGGCGTTCGCTCTATACATTCTTAATGGGATAGAAGCCTACCCCCGACAGCCGGAACACATACATACAAACGCATAATTAGAGAGCGATTCGAGATGTTCGGGTTAAAACCAATATATGATAATATGAAACCTTCATATTCCCATCGATACCCATATATGAAACTAAAAGCGCCACTTAGTCCCCGTCTATCGGTTAACATAACGTGCGATAATTTATTCTTTTCAACGACAAACGCACACACAAAGCATATACACGGATTTTCTCCTTTGTCAGTAACTATCTCGTTCTTATATTTCTCAATATAGTCAGCATAACCTACAATTTATATGTTATTCAGTCTAACATGGCCCATGAGTACGTCAGAGTTAAGGACTGGATGTATGTGGATTGGAAACAACGTATGCAACCTAAGTTTGTCGCAGGAGTTGCTGCTTTCCTTGAATTTTCACGAGCACATAATAAGATCATAATAGAGAAGATTCTTTGTCCGTGCGATAGATGTGGCAATAAGTACTGGCAGAAGGTAGAATTGGCAGAGCTTCATATTGTAAAACATGGGTTTACTAGACTTTATTCAACTTGGAAATATCACGGGGAAGGAAAAGAATGCAGTACTGCAGTACAAGAAGAAGGAGAACACGATAATGCGGCAGGAGAAGAAGAAGAATTCGGTAATACGGCAGGAGACGGAAATTTATTTCTATCAGAAGAAATGGAGGATATGGTAGAGGCTGCCCTAGGTGAATCTATTCGTACCGAAGATGACATTCCTTCCGGTCAAGGACCGCGTGCGGATAAATATGAAAATTTCATGAATGATGCTAGGAAACTAATTTATGAGAATGCGAAGTATTCCACCCTCTCATGGTTCGTCCAACTTTTCCAAATTAAGTGCCTAAATGGATGGAGCAACAAGTCATTCACAATGCTTCTTTCGTTCTTGAAAGATTCTATGCCTCCGGGAAATAATGTGCCCGAAAGCTGGTACGAAGCCCAGAAAATGATGTCTGATTTGGGTCTAAAGTGCGAGAAGATTCAAGCATGTCCTAAAAATTGCGTGTTGTACCGGAAAGAGAATTCAGATTTGAAAGAGTGTCCAACATGCGGAGAGGCCAGGTATAAGCCGAAAGATTCTGATAAGAAGCCTGATATACCTGTGAAGATAGCACGATATTTTCCCATAACACAGAGGCTACAGAGGCTATTCAGGTGCAAGAAAACAGCCGAGGCAATGATTTGGCATCACCGTGCTCCTCCAAGTGAAAATGGAAAAATGAGTCATCCCAGAGATTCACCGGCATGGAAGGATTTCGATAGGAGGCACGCAATATTCAGTAGTGATCCTCGCAATGTCCGGCTCGGACTGGCTGCCGATGGCTTCTGCCCATTCAACTATATGGCTGGAAGTCACAGTACATGGCCCATTGTAATGATAATTTATAATCTGTCACCTTGGTTGGCTATGGACCAATCATACTTTATGATGCCTCTTCTTATCGACGGACCAAACTCACCGGGGAACAATATCGACGTCTATCTCCGACCTCTGATCGAGGAGCTGAAAACTTTGTTCATTGATGGTGTAGAGACATATGATTCAAACACAAATACAACCTTCATACTGCGTGCGGCTTTAATGTGGACAATTAATGACTTTCCTGCGTATGGAATGCTATCAGGTTGGTCCGTACATGGTCACAAAGCATGTCCTCATTGCCATGAACACACAACATCAAAATTTTTGAATTTTAGCAGGAAGGTTTGTTATTGCGGCCATCGACGTTTTCTGCCTCCAGACCACCCCTATAGGTTAGACACGGTTCACTTTGATGGTCATCAGGAGCTTCTTGGGCCTCCATCCCTATTGTCCGGAGAGGACGTGATTGCTAAATGGGATGGTTACAATAACGTGACCTTCGGGATGGATCCGACGAAACAGGTCAAACCACAATATTGGAACAAGTTAAGCATTTTCTTCGAGCTTCCGTACTGGTCTACAAATTCAGTGCGTCATTGTCTGGACGTCATGCATATAGAGAAGGGAGTATCAGAGCACATACTTAACTTGCTTCTGTGTAAAGACGGGAAATCGAAAGACAACATGAATGCCCGGATGGATCTACAAGATTGGGGAATAAGAAGTGAACTGCACCCTAAACCGGTAGCGGGTAAACCGGGCAAGTTTGTACTTCCCAATGCCGCTTATCATATGTCACAACCGGAGAAGAAAAGATTCCTGCAGGTGTTGCATGATTTGAAAGTCCCCATAGGTTTCTCAGGATCATTCAGCAAGAAAATAAAAATTGTGAAGGGCAAGATCGATGGGCTGAAAAGTCATGATCACCATGTTATCGTGGAGCACCTTCTTCCATTAGCCCTCAGGACTTCTCTCCCCGACTCGGTTGGTCTAGTAATCAACGACCTATGTTGTTTTTTCAGGGAGTTGTGTGCTAAAACACTGGAGGTTGCGACGCTGGATAAACTAGAAAATTCTATTGCGTTGACACTTTGCAAGTTTGAGCGTATTTTCCCACCGTCATTCTTCGATATCATAATACACTTGACGGTTCATCTTGCAACTGAGGCGAAGTTAGCCGGACCGGTACAATATCGATGGATGTATCCCGTCGAGAGGTACGTGTAATTTTTCGTTTCGCGCAATTTATAAATTTATTGTTGTCCTGTATGCCCGTGTTTATTTATTCAACATATTCTCATTAGGTACCTTTACACTCTTAAGAAGTATATACGCAATAAAAATCGACCAGAGGGTTCTATCATGCAGGATTATCTTCTTGATAAAGCAACCACATTTTGTTCCCGCTATCTGGACGAGAACATTGAGACAAGGCTTAACCGACCACGAAGAATTCAGGACGGGCCATATGGTAAAGCCGAGTATAAGAGGGTAGACACTATGTTTATCAACAAGATATACCGGTTTATCTTGCTAAATTGCGCATGTCTTGAACAAATTAGAGAGTAAGTTCTTTCAGATTAATTGTTATATCTGTGTTTGTATATGTATGAAATGACATAATATTAATGTCACAATTATTTGTCGAAAACAGAACTCATTTTAACGAGGTACGTGAGGGGCATCCTGATTGGAACGAAGAACGTTTGGAAAAATACCATCAGGATAATTTTTGTGATTGGATCACAGAGCATGTAAGTTATTCGAATTACATTTTATTGCTATCAGTTTTAATCTAAACTTGTATCGTTATGTATTTATCGTAAAATTTGTTTTGTTAGATCCACGATCCGAACTTGTCTGCATCATTTGAGAGTGATTCAAGATGTTTAGCTCAATTTCCTAGTATGGAGGTTGCATATTACAAAGGATTTGGTGTCCTTGGATACAAATTCGAAGTTAAGGACATAGAAACATCTAGAACCACTCAGAATAGTGGGATTGCGACGGTAGGATCGGACGGTGTGATTTACTATGGGTACTTAAATTGTATACTCGGCATCCACTATCCCGGACGATCAGAACCCTTTTATATATTCCAGTGTACTTGGTACGATCCGCGAACCGATACGGACAGGGTGAGAAGCAGTCTTGGGACTTGGAAAGATGAATATGGATTGACCAGTGTGAACACACTTCGATTTTACGGTCAGGACGATCCGTTTATCTTTCCGAACCAAGCGTTCCAAGTATACTACTCACAGTGTTTGAAGCATCCGGGGTGGAGTGTTGTATGCCGATGGAAACCCAGAGATGTCTACGATGTCCCAGAATACGAGGACAGCGATGAGGACGAAGAAGAGAGAAGGCTTAAAGTGCTCCGACCGTCTGTTTCGAAGGACGGGTTGTCTTTGACCGATCATGAAGTTACGTGGGTTAGAAATGACATCGACGATGAAATCCAAGTAGATATGTATGATGCGCCCACGAAACGAAAAAGGTTATCAATAATGTTATATTATTACTTCACATTTTACGCTCTAGATCATATATAGTCAATACTTTTAATGATTGTCTAATGCGTCCACGAACCGTTTATCTAGATTTGATGACGATGTCGGGAGCAGCGAGGGGCGGCAGGAGCTCCAGCCGCGGCAGAGGCAGAGGCAGAGCGGTTCTGCCGCCCGGAGAGCTCCGTAGGGAGCTTCAGAGGGCCGGTCTTGCACCCAGATCGGAGACCCCTTCGGATGCCTCCTTCCGTGTTGATTTGGCCACACCTCCAGGTATACTGCACGTATATCCATTTTGAATGTAATATTACATATATTCATGCATGTTTATGTCAAAATTACTTATATTGTCAATGTTTGATTGTCTAGTTGTTGGTGATGCGTCCACATCTGGGACAGAGGCCACCCCCGCTCCTCCAGGTATGTTTATATATCATATAGTGTATGTATATTGATTTAGAATGCTATATCATAAATACACACATTCCTTTTGCTCTTACTTAGCAATTTTTATTATTGTCTAGCTGTAGGTGGTGACACCACCACACCTGCGGGTATGTTTATATATCCTGTAGTGCATGCATATTGATTTAGAACGTTATATTATTGATCTACACATTCTTTTTGCAATTACTTATATAATCTATTTTTAATTGTCTAATTATAGATGGTGTGTCCACACCTTCCACAGGGGCTACTCCTGCCGCTTCCATACCCTCCGCATCGTCTGCAGGTTAGTATGAATAAATTTAAAATATTTATTCATTTTACATATGCTCTATAGAATAAATATGAACTTCATGGAAATTTAGCGTCGATGTTTATTTTATAGTTGGAGGGGATGCGTCCGGGTCCGGGACCCCGGTTGTTCCTCACCGGAGGAACTATCGTCCCGCCCGTGCTGCTGCTCGGGCACAGGCTCGTGCGCTAGTCACCGGAGGTATATATCACACTTGAATTTTTGTTTAACCTTGATTTCCTAATACAACTTTTTCTTATTATTGATTGTCTTGATATTTCGTGCAGACGCAGGGCCTCTCCATCCCCAGAGGGGGACTCGAGGCTCGAACCAGTCCCATAGGCTGAGGCCTGATAGAGCTAGGGGGGAGGCAGCATTCCCCCTATTTTTTACCCTTGACTATCGCTATACCGGTCCTCATGCCGAGAGGTTCGGCCGGTATTTGGGGGACGAGAGCCGGATCGTGAAGAACTATCCACTTCACGTTGAGTGGGGCGAGCAGCACCAGCGCTCATTCGCCCTCTTCTTTGATCAGGCTCGGGTATGTATTAATATATATTTTCATTTGATCTATCCAATATATTTATTATTAACACTTGCAATCTAATAACAATGTTTTTCTTTTGTATTTTCAGTTGGATTACGATTTTCAGCCTGTAGCCGACCCTGATCACCCGGGGAGGGTGCTCGACCTTCATGCTCTGTACAATGGCCTGATAAAGAACATGCAGGCTAAGGTCCGATACAACAGGAATGAGCTGAAGGCCGACTGCTACTCCCTGTGTATGGCGACCCCCGAGGCAGAGAGAGCGGCCCTCCTATCTACTCCGGCGTTTGCGAGAGTCGACGTAGAGACATGGCCTCTATTGTGTGCTTATTTTGACTCCCAACGCAAACATGTACGTATTTTAAATTTAAATCATTATTTATGATATAATTTATTTCTTTGTGTTTCTTAATTAGAAAACTAAATGTTAATGCGTTGTGCAGAAACAGGCCGCTCAGAATACGGAGAACAGGAAGTCGGCGAAGAGGGGTCGCCCGACTTACACAGGTGGCTCGAGGAACATTACTCGGGCCATGGAGTTATCGGTAAATTAAGAGTTATTCTCTAATATTATGCAATATTAAGAGTTATTCTCTAATATTTCTAATATTAAGAGTTACTTTCTAATATTGCAGACATCTCGGACCGTGGCGTCAGGTGGTACACCGAGCGTGCTGTCCGCATATCTTGCCGTCCACGGCACCTCGACAGATCCCGCCACGGGCGAGCTTCAATATCCCGACGTCGCTACCCAGGAGTACTGCGTAAGTGTTAATATTTTTCCTACCCAAATTTGAAATTTTAGTTTTGGAAGGTTCAAGTTTAAATTTTATACTTATACTTTACTGCTTAATGTGGGTGTAGGAGCGGGTGGTTGAGCAGGCCCAGGCCTCGGGGATCGATTTTACCGGACAGAACGATCCGAGGCTGCTGACCCCAGTTCTGGACGCCGCACACGGAGGGCATCACGGAGGTTGGGAGAGAGGCCAGGGATTGGGCCCTAGCAGGGCCCATATGAGGTTGGACTCCACCCCGGCGGTTACTTCCTCCGTCTGCAGTGACCGGCATGTCCATCAGGAACTGGATAGCTTGAGGGCCAGCGTTCAGGAGTTGAAGGAGATGCTGGTATGTATACTACTTTATAGTAAAATATCATTTCATATTATATACATATCAACATATCCATAATTAGTACGTAGCTTTAGCCATTTGATTTTAGAGTTGGGTTTGATTAATCATACATACATATGTAATTAAAATATACAACGCTTTACCAAACTAGATATCCAAACAGGCTTTCGAAATAACTTAATAATGATACGAATTCGAATAATACATAGTTCTTACACGCTTCTTACACACGTTATGTCCAGACGCGACAGGGTAGATCGGCCGAGCCTCCACATGCATCTCCTTCAGCTGCGGCTCCGCAAGCCACTACATCGGCTGCGGTTCCGCAGACAGCTCCTGTAGCTCCACCGCCCACTCAGACTCCCGCAGCCGCGGCTCCGCAAGCGACTACCTCGACGGCGGCTGCGCAGACCACAGGTCCAGCTCCACATGCCGCTCAGACTCCCGTTCGCGACGAATTGCACAGTTTATTGACCGAGGAGCAGGCGCGCGTTATTATATCGTTATTTAGAGCTGGACCTCGCTAGGGTAGATTTTTTGTTCTTATTTTTTGAAACATGTATTTATTTATAACATACACATTGTACTACATTTTGAAACGATATTGATATTGGTTTGTATTTATATTATATTCAGTTTTTGGGTTTCTTTTGTATATTATATATATGCGTGAGATGTGATTTTGAATACTGCAATATATGATTTGATTGATGTATATATTATTGTGCACAGGGCGGGAAAAAATCAAGCAGCCTATTTTTTAAAAAAAAATACAGACAATATGTACCTACGGATTAATCCGTAGGCACACATGCTGCCCCTACGGATATATCCGTAGGGGCAAAATATCAGCAGAAACTGATATTTCCCCCCTGATCTCAGTGCCAGGGGGTTGGGAAAGCCCCTACGGACATAACCGTAGGGGCCACTGCCAATTACCTACGGAGTTATCCGTAGGGGCACAATATCAGGAATCCTGTTATTGTGCCCCTACGGAGAAGTACCTACACACATATCCGTAGGGGGTAGAATATGCCCCTATGGATATATCCGTAGGTACAAATAATATATTAAAATAAACCGTAAATAATATAAAATCTTATACCCTACGGACTAATCCGTAGGGGAAACAGGACCTACCCATAAATCCGTAGGGGCAAAAATTTGCCCGTAGGGGCACGTTCAGGGCCTCAACTTGCACCTGCGGCCTTTGCACCTACGGGGTATTTTTTCGCCCCTACGTATATATCCGTAGGGGCAGTGGGTTGCCCCTACGTACAAATCCGTAGGAGCAACCCTTCTTTGTAGTAGTGATGGCGACGCCGAGCACGCCGAGCCGTTAGGACTGGCTCGGAAATTAAGATAGTTTGGGCGATTGCCGGTGTCAGCCTATTGAAGACTGATGTCTTCTAACCAGCCGGAGTAGGAGTGGGAATCATCAGTCTTGCAAAGACTGACTCTTTGACGGGAGAAGCCGTCTTAACGACTTCCGGAGCAGCGGCCGTTGCCCTCCTTGGGATAGCCACTTTAGAGTTCTGATCTAGCCTGGTGAAAACAGAGGCTGTTGGTTTGACATTGTGCGACCCGTTGACAGGGGTCGTCGTAGCAGCGAGCCGGTCGAAGACCGACTTTTTGTCCACTTCCGGTGCAGGTATTGGCGCAGAGAAGCTCGTAGGTGGGATTATGGTCCCGAAGAACAGGCCAGTGGTGGCTTGGGTCACCTGGTCTACCGTCAGAGCGAGGAAGGAAGCCGCTTGGGGCCCATATGCTACACCTCCTGGTGAGGTGGAGCGTCCGTTGCAGTGGCATTTCGAGCAGTTGGTGCAGTTAAAGGCCATTGAATCTTGAGTTCTGCGCCAGGCAAAAGACCAAATCTTAGTAACTTGAAATCCGAAGGCAACCATTTAACAAACCGCGATTGGTTCGCGAAGACGACACACGAAGTGTGGAGTGGAAAGAGGAAAAGGTCCCACCGGGCGTGCCAGAATCTGTTCCCCTCCGAACGGCGGCCGAGACGTTAGGACGTCTATGCCTGAGATTCGGGGCAGATGCTATTTGGTTTTATCCGTCTACCTCTCCGAAGATGCCAAGTTGATTTATGGCACCGTGTATCGAAGGTTTAGATGGATGCGGCCGATGTAGCAGACTTTGTCAGATTCCTCCTCGCTTGAGGGGTTTTTGATTATGGGGACGTTCTTCCCTGCAGGCGCAAGCCCCTGCAGTTAATTACGCTACCGCATCGCAGTAGCCACTTTTTCCTTCTCCAGAATTTCACTTCGTGTCATATGTGTTTGTTTTGTTTGTGGTTGCCCGTGGATTGTATACGGAGACTGAGTAATGCCGTCGCCCGTAGGACGTGGATTAGTCCAAATCCGTATTTACTTAGATTTGGGTTTGGTGTTTTAGTTTAAGGATACGTTAGCCGCGTTGAGGCTAAGATCAACTTAAACGTTCGTTAAGAATACGTTAGTCCTGTTTGAGACTAAGATCAACTTAACGGGGTGATCCATTTCATATATGGCCGTCGGGACGCGTCGCCTCTATGACGTCTTTGAAGGATTACAAAGATAGGTGTCAGAGGAGTTCGGAGATGTACCCTTGAGCCAAAGCTGATTTAAGGTTTTATAGTCCATTTGAATATTTAAGGATACATTAGCCGTGTTTGGGGCTAAGATCAACTTAAACGGGACCGTTTAGATCCGGCAAAAGAGCATTTGGAGGCTCTATTATTCCAGTTTAGGGACGTGGTGGTCCATCGCCAGTTTAGGGACGTGGTGGTCCAATATTAGTTTAGGGACGTTTCGGTCCAATATTAGTTTAGGGACGTTTCGGTCCACGAGTTTAAGGACCCCACAGTCCATATTGATGTGTGGTCGTTGGGACCCGTCACCTCTTTGACGTCTTTGAGGAATTACAACGATGGATGTCAAAGGAGTTCGGAGATGTACCCTCGAACCGGATGTAGATTGATTTAGGAGAGCAATTTTGCTCACTCAATTTGATTTAAGGACTTATGGCCACGATTGAGCTAAATCCAATTGAAAATATTCAACACTTTTATTTGTTAGTCTGTTAGACCTGTGCCAGGGCTGTTCGTTTATTTTGGGCTCTGCTCAAAACAGAGTATCAATTTAAATGGGGCTCTGCCCTTTTATTGCTTTGCAATTTATTTAGGCCTATTAGGTCTTTTTGACTTGGGCCTGGCCCTTTAAGTAATGCACTGCATTTGTGCAGAGCACTAAGAATCTTTTTAGATTCAAGAACAGAAGCGCAAAGCACTTTTTGATCCCTTGATCTAAATTTGGATCAAAGAAAAACAAGTTTTTCCTTGTTTCAGAGAACCAAAGGTTCATAACAAGTGCAAGGCACTATTTTTATTTATTTATTGAAGATCAATGATCTTGTTCTTGGATCAATGATCTGTTCATAAAAGAATTTCCTCTCTTTTTTTAAAAAGGTTTTTACCCTTTTTTTTGTTCTTCAGGAGTTCTTGAGAGTTCCCTTCTTTTCTTTTTTTTAGCCCGATCTTGATTCCTTTGAATTGAGGTCTGGGGTCCTTTTTATAGTGCCCATAAATTAGTAAAATTTGTGAAAGAGATATTTTTCTGAGTGATTTGGGGAATTTTCCCCACCGTTAGATCTTTGATCCAAAGGCCTCTGCTTTACAGAAGAAAATCTTCTTGTTTTAACAAGAACAGAAAAGATTTCTTTAAATCTTCATTCTGTTTTGCGCAACTCCCCAGCGCGTGACACGTGTCGTGCAGCGCAGCGCTTGCGCAGCTGTGCTTGCACAACTGCGCAGACACGTGTCGTGCAGCGCAGCGTTTGCGCGGCTGTGCTTGCGCAACTGCGCAGACACGTGTCGTGCAGCGCAGCGCTTGCGCGGCTGTGCTTGCGCAACTGCGCAGACACGTGCCGCGCAGCGTAGCGCTTACGCGGCTGTGCTTGCGTAACTGCGCAGACACGTGTCGCGCAGCGCAGTGCTTGCGCAACTGAAGCGTTGCTTCCTTTACTTTTATTTTTAATAGAGCTTTGCTCTTGATGGAGTGCGCTACCTTGGGCGTTGCGCTCCCTGCGCTAGGGTGTCTGATTTTGACACGTGGCACTCTGTGCATAGCGCAGGGGGTCTGAAGCGTTGCTTCATTTATTTTTATTTTAATTTTCAATGCAGAGCTTTGCTCTGATTGGGGAAACAGAAGCGTTGCTTCGTTTCCCGCCTTGGAATTTGAACAGAGCTTTGCTCTGATTGGAGTAAACAGATATGTTGATCGCTGTGAAGAGTATGGCAGAAAGAAAGGCGTTCAAAACTTAATTGAGCACAAAATTTGGCATGAAGGATTTAAATAAAGCAAAGAAGATTCTTGGAATGGAGATTTTGCGAGACAAGAAGGGTGGAAAGTTTTGGCTATTACAAAGAAGATATATAAAGAAGGTATTGGAAAGATTCAACATGAAAGACTCTAGACAGGTGAGTACTCCTATCGCCGATTATTTCAAGCTATCCTCCAAAGAGTGTCCAAAATTAGCGGAGGAGAAGGTAAAGATGTCTCGAGTACCATATGCAAGTGCAGTGGGATCATTGATTTATGCTGTGTTATGCACACGTCTAGACATTTCCTATGCGGTAAGTCTGGTTAGGCGGTACATGTCAAATCCAGGAAAGTTTTATTGGGAAGCTATAAAGTGGATATTTGGGTATCTAAAAGGCACTAAAGATCTCGGTTTATTTTTTCACAAGTCAGAAGATAAATCAAGCTAGTTGCAAGAATACGTAGATGCGGATTATGCTGGTGACTTGGACAAGAGAAGATCTCTTACATGCTATACATATACAGTTGTAGAATCTTTAATCAGTTGAAAGTCGACACTTCAAGATAGCATGGCGCTCTCAACAACGGAGGCAGAATATATGGCGGTAGTGGAAGAATCTAAGAAAGCCTCATGGTTAAATGGCTTAGTTGACGAGTTCGGATTCGATAAGGGGTCAGTTCCGTTATTTTGTGACAGTCAAAGCACCATTCATTTAGCGAAGAATCAAGTCTACCATAGTCTAATTAAGCACATTGACGTGCGGTATCACAAGATAAGGGAGTGGGCTAAAAAGGAGATTGATTTGATCAAAATCGATACTAAGGTGAATTCGTCGGATATGCTAACGAAGGTTATTCTTACGGAGAAATTCAAGTCAGCCTTAACTTCTATTCAAGCACTCAAATGTGAGAAAGAGCGATCTCGGTAAGAAGGTCACACCAGTTTCACAGTTCTGGTTAAAAACTGTGACAACACCAGTTTCGCAATTTTTGGAAAAGATTGTGACAGGTCACGGTTTTAAAGTTTGGAGCTGTGCCAACAGAGGAAACGGGAAGAATAACTAAGACAACCCTAAATGATACAAGACAAGGGCAATAAGTTTTTAAGGTGGCTATAAAGATATACAAGCCAAGGTGGAGATTGTTGTGAAGGATATCTTGTATATGAAGACTGCAGATCCAGAGAAAGGCCAGATGTCTAGAGCTATGAGCTCAAACGTCTGGCAATGAAGTCCTAAATTTCCAGAAGAGGCGTAGACGTCTGATGCAATGAGCTAAGATGTCTTCCTGTTCTCTAGCCAGTCACGGTATGGAGGTCCAGACGTCTGCATCTATAAGGTTAGACGACGCTCTGTTAAAATAACAGAGAAGGCATAGACGTCTGCCTTATATAGGGTCAGACGTCTGTTGAAAATAAGTGTGAATTTTCAGTTTGAGTTTTATCTCGAAAATTCAGTTTCTGGGTAGCAGTTTTATAATTTCTGGGATTTTATTGTAACTCAGATTTGTATGGGCTATATATAGAATTTTAGGGTTAAAGTTTAAATGTGCTTGAGATCTTGATCATAAGGTTTAAGGGAGACGGTTTTACGGCCCCATATGAGATCAAGACGAAAGCCATTAAGAGATTGTTTTAATCATAAAGTTTTAAAGGGAGACGGCGGCTCCATAAGAGATTAAGATGATCAACTAAGGAGAACTTGTGGAGAGAGAGAGAGGAAGATCTTGTTGGAGATCATAACGAGATGGTTAATTGTAATCTTCTGTAAGGTGTTTATTTTTCTCTTAAAGTTCTAATAAAGGTTCTTCCCTTTCCCCCTTAAATTTCTTCTTATGTTATTATTGTGTTTGTACGATTTTTTATTATTTGTTTTAAAGGGATCTAGATTTAGATCTATAAGGGTTGGTCGTCGACGCATCCGCTGCGCACTCGATTCCCGACAAGAACATCCTAAGGCCCTTGCTGCTTTGATTGTTGCCGATACTGAAGATGTTGAATGGTTTCTCGACTCTGGGCCCTCTGGTCATATGATCAGTGATGTAAGTATACTCTTAAATGCAATTTCATATCATGGTAAAGACTTTGTTATGAAAATGGCAATAAATTATCCATTACACATATTGGTGATGTTTTTAATCCTAATGGCTCATCTAAAATTATTCTAAAAATACTCTACTTGTGCGCAATATTAAAAAGAACTTGCTATTTGTCTCTAAACTTACCCATGATTCTACTTGCAATATTGAATTCACTGCTAATCGTTTTATTTTTAAGGAATCTCTGAGCCAGAAAATCCTAGCAACGGGGAATGAAAAAGACGGGCTTTATGTGTTGAATAGTGGTCCCCAAAGCTGCTTTCTTTTCTACTTAGTTTCGAACTACTTCAGACACCGTGGCACCAACGTTTGGGCCATCCAAATAATCGTGTAGCTCGTTTTCTTAATGAAAATAAATTTATTCGAGTCAATAGTGGAATTAAAAGTCTTCAATTTGTTGCAGTTGTCAAATGCCGAAAAGTTGTAAACTTCCTTTTTTAGATTCTTCTTCTAAGTCTAATAAGCCGTTATCGATGATTCATTGTGATCTTTGGGGACCTTCTCCTATTTTATCAAATCAGCAATTTCGATATTTTGATATTTTTGTGGATAATTTTTCGCATTATATATGGTTTTATCCCTTAAAAAGAAAATCAAACCTTTTCTATTTCTTTTTGATCTTTAAAAAGCAGGTTGAGAAACAATGCAACACTAAAATAAAATATTTTCAATCGAATGGAGGGGGAGAATTTTCTAGTAAAGAATTTATTGATTTTCTTGTTCAAGAAGGAATAGTTCATCGGTTATCCTGTCCACATACCCCTCAACAGACTGGAGTTGCCGAGAGACGAAATCGTCATATAGGTGAACTCGGAGTGGCCATACTTTACAATAGTTGTCTTCCCAAACAATCTTGGGTTGAAGTTTTTTCCACTGCAGTGTTTCTAATCAACCGGCTTCCATTGAGCACTCTAAATTTGGATTGTCCATATTCTCTTTTATTTGGCAAAATACCAGATTATTCTTGCCTCCGAATATTTGGATGTCATTGCTATCCTAATTTAAGGGCTTATGCTAAAAAAAAAATTGCAACCTTGCTCCCTTTCATGCAAATTCTTTGGGTATAGTGATAAGCATAAAGAGTATAAGTGTTTTCATCAACCTACTGGGAAAATCTATATTTCTCGACATGTTGTTTTCGACGAAACTTTATTTCCATATTGCAATGAGAAATGCTCTGGTTCTTAATAAATTTTATTGATCATGTGATTTATAATGAATCTTCATCATATGCTATTGATAATAATGATCCACGGTTTCTTTCTAGCGATGAAAGTTTTGCAAGAGAGCCTTTAAGGCAAAATCCATCTTCTTCATCGACTGATGATATCGCAATGATCTCTTCTGATGTTGCTGGTTCAAATATTATTTAATCAGATACTAATCATCATTTGATGCAAACATGATCTAATTCGGGGATCTTTAAACCTAACCCTAAATATTTTTATGCTGTTTTATTATACCCAAATATTCCTGATGTGCCTAAGTTCATATATAAAATCTTCTTTAAAACATGAAGGTTGGAAAATGTTTCATAAAGAGTTGGATGCACTGCACAAAAATTCTACGTGGGAGCTTGTACCGAGAACTCCATCTATGAATGTCATAGGCTGTCGTTTGGTTTATAAAACCAAGCTCAAGGCTGGTAGTGCTGTGGAGCATTTGAAAACTCTTATGGTAGCCAAAGGCTACAAATAGCATGAAGGTATTGTTTTTTCACAAAAAATTAGTGTTGTTATTAAACCAGGAAGTATTCTTCTTATTTTAACTTATGCCACAATTAAGAAATGGCTAATTCGACAATTAGACAATTAGACGTAAAAAATGCTTTCTGCATGGTTTTCTAACTGAACCGGTTTTCATGGATCAACCACCTGATTTTATTGATGCTCGGTTTCCTTCACATGTTTGTAAATTGAAGAGGGTTCTATATGGCTTAAAACAGGCCCCACGAGCCTGGTTTGACAGGTTCGGGACCTTTCTTTTCACTTTGGGATTTTTTAGCTGTGTTGCTGATTCGTCTTTATTTATTCGTCATAATGAGCAGGGTACTATATTGCTTCTTTTGTATGTAGATGGTATAATACTTACTGGAAGAAATTCTATTTCCTTACAATTATTTATTGAGAAGCTTGGATCCGAATTTGCAATGAAGAACCTTGGTCCTATTCATTATTTTCTTGGCATTCAGGTCACTCATACACCCTACAGAGTATTTTTATCACAATCCGAATACGCCAAGAATATTCTTCGTCATGCTCAAATTGATACTTGCAGATATGCTTCAACGCCAATGGCATTAAAACCCAATCTTCATCTTTCAGATGAATTATACTTTGACGTAGCTGATTATCGCAACATTGTTGGAGTTTTCTAATATTTTTCATTAGCAAGGCCGAATCTTTCTTATTTCATAAATATGGTTTTCCAGTACATGCATTCTCCCACCACTATGCACTTTGTTGCAGTTAAACGTATTCTTAGATACGTTCATAGAACTCTTAAAAAAAGGATTACGCATATTGGCTAATAGTTTGATCAATCTATATGCATTTGCTGATGCAGATTGACACCGGGTGTCCTTCAACGTGTAGGTCAACTACTGGGTTGTGCACTTTTCTTGGTAGCACATGCATCTCATGGAGTGTAAAGAAGCAACACAGTTGCTAGATCTACTGCTGAAGTTGAGTATAGAGCCATGGCATCTGCAGCCATTGAATTTACATGGCTTGGCTTTATTCTTCGAGGTATTGATGCTTGTTTAACTAAACCGCCTACCTTATTCTTAGATAACATGAGCACATTATATATGTCCTTGAACCCAGTTTTTCACGCTCGAACAAAACATGTCGAACTTGGTTATCATTTTGTACGGGAAAAGGCTGCCTTACGACTTATTCTTACTCGATCCATTTCTTCAAGACAGCAATTAGCCGATATCTTCACCAAATATTTGCCTCGAGAAGTTTTTCAAGATCTAATTTCCAAGTTGGGCTTAACTGCTGAACCCCAGCCCAGTTTGAGTGGGAGTGTAGAAGAAAAGATATGTGAAGATAATTCAAAATCTGAATCCATACAAGAATAATTTCAAAAAAAAAAAGAAATTAAGGAATTTGACAAATCGATTGATTAATTGACTTTGTCATAATATTTACCTATTTTATTTGTGAACAAATTAATTAATTGATTTGTCACAATACCGTTTTATTTATTTGCATCAATTTACTGTAATTGATCATTTAATTAAGGATCTAAAATAATCTTGTAATGCGTATAAATTGTTTGAAAAGAGAATAGGAAGGCACTCTGAATTTTCACCACATTTTCTTTCTTTTGTAGAGAGCTATGGATTGCTACTGTGTATTTCGAAAGAGAATATGGGCAATATAGGCCAACCGGGCAGATAAATGATTAATGGATATGCCGAAAAGGAAAGGATGGATACAATGAGATTTTTCTAATATAGTTAAGCACAGTTTTATTAGAGTGCTGCCGGCGAAGAGTGTGCTCTAGATCAGAAGTTGGCGCATCCGTTCATTTTAGAGTTAAACATGAAAGATCTTAGTGTAACATCTTATAATTCTCATGATAGAGCGGGACAAGAAAGCTGACAGCTTAACTTATCTTCAAGGATGCGCACGGAGATAATTTTCAATCAATTCAGAAAAGACAATTCGGTTTGTGAGCACCCATGTTGTCAACCATTTCAAAGTATAATCCGTAGTGTGTCCATCTAATGAGGAAGAGAAGAAAAGGACGTCCCAACTACCATATGCAAAAAAGCGAAAGATATTCACGGATATATGCTACTATATGAACCAGGTCTCATGTTTTTGTTGTGGGCTTGGTCTGTAGACACATGTTGAATCTAAGGAAAATGCATTAAGTTTATTCAGTTTTGATGGATTTTATAAACGTCACTATTACAAACCCCTCTTTTAGGGACAATAAGCAGAGTACAGGCAAAATCATTGTAAAATACTAACGAATCTTAGTTTTGTAAAACAAATCCTTGCTTAAAAGTTTTTGGTGACCACGTCGAGTACTATTTATAGCGAGAGTTTATTGTTGGAACCCACTTATATACGAACTATACATAAAATATAAAATGAGCCAAATCTCAACAAGCCTTGAGTCTTACTGTTGGAACCCACTTATATCAAAACCCGTGTATACTCACATAAAAAAATATATAGTCTCTCTCTAAAAATTTAATAAGTGATATAAACTTTCATATCCTTTGGTTGGCCAACAGAATAAAGAACGAATCATACCACATCCACGTTGCATTCTGATTACTGGCCATATCATTATTCTTTTGAACACACTCTCGTAGAAGAAGAATCATGACAAGAAAAGAAGCTAGTTCTGCAATAATCAGCAAAGCAAAAATATTTTTAATGCAAAATTAAACATACAAATATGAAATTAGGGGACGGTCCATGGAAATCACAGATTACATCCAACTTTATAAGCCTTATTTTCTCCAAGTCTAGTAGCTTTTGAATGATACAGGCTTAAATGAAGTATCTCTTTTTTCTTATTTCGAAGGACCTAATGTTAATTAGTCGAATAATTAATATCTCAAAGAAAAAGAGTTTGAAGAAGAGAAACACAGTAATTAGTTTTGTCAAATGTGCATCACAACTTTACATCAAGGATATTTAGCCAAATGCTCATACAATAGTAAATTGGTATGCGGTAGTGTATAAATTAACTTCTTACATGGGCCGCGACAGGTTTCTTCACAGCGGTACCTCTTTTAAATAAACCGTCTCTAAAACCACGTTAAAGTCGCTACCACGACACCAAAATTTTGTGGTAGAGAGAGTATATACTTTGTAGGATTAGTTTTTAACTCTAACGCTGTGCACAATTACACAAATTTCTTGTTTCGATCGAACAGAATATTTTGATTCTAATAGATTTAACATAGTGAATTATTTCGACTAGGGTTTCTTAATACCTCGCAGCAATCCTAGAGAATGAGCATGGATTTTCTTGTCAACTGACCCAAGAAAATACACATATACACAGGCCCGATAAATATGAAGGTTCTACGTAAACATAATCAAATTTGAACGTGTAAAGATGTTACATATAAATGCTCTTGCATGACTATCTACATAAAAATCTGCATCCTTATCTATGTCTAAACATACATGCCAGTTACACTTTGAATCACATTTCATGAGAAAAAAGCGAAGAAGCGAGCATAGCTAAACTCGAAGGTGTATATCTATATATATATATATTTTGAGAAACGTTATTTTCATACAAATTTACAATAGTAAGACACAAATCTCAGATTCATGTGTGAATCCTTAACTTATTCTATTTGTCCAAACAAGGAATTGTAAATAACAAGGATACAAAATAAAAGGGAAAGAAAATGTACATTTCAAGAAATTACAAAATGTTACCTTGTCCAATGATAATCGATGTCGGGATTGTTGCATTTGTGAAATTCTAAGTAGTCAAGATTTTGAAACGCATTACGGAGTTCAATTTCATTCACACCTTGCATGAATCGAAGACGTAGAATCGTGACAGTTGGCCAAAGCGTTTCAGCGAAAGCATGAAGGTCCAACTTTCCTCCCCTAAGATACAACCTTCGCAACTTTGTGAACTTACTAGGATGCAACCACCGCGGTAGTGTGCTTTGCGGAATGCATCGTAGGTCTAGTTTCTCGAGATTTGGAGGAAAGACGACCATCTCATTCACCATCGATGATATAAGATCCTCGTTGCTTGATGTTGGCTGGCTCACTGCCCAAGTTATTGTGAGCGAGACCATGGACTCTAGGGAGCTTAGTTGGTTGAATTCTGCTTCTTCAAGAACAGAATTGCGCCTAATGCTGACACTCAACTTTCTCAATTCATCTAATGCGGAAAGCTCGCTGAGTTGACATGACTCGTGTTTTTTCGATCCCCCAACAACAAATCCCTTTAGTACTTTGAGCCTCTTTAGAAAACCTATTCCTTCGGGCATGTGGGTTAGAAAGTAACACTCTGATGTATCCATGTAGCGTAGTCCCCATAACTTACTGAGCTCAACTGGCAACCTTTGTAGATCATAGCACGCTCGAAGATCAAGGACGAGAAGGTCTGTGAGTTCACCGATCTCGGGTGGGAGCTCCGTGATCCTTGAAATGCCTCGGAGGCTCAGATACCTCAATCTCTTAAACAACCCTAATCTCTTGAGGAAATCAGTGTTTTCTACTTCAATATGATGCTTGACCGAGTTATGCCACCTCCCGAGCATTAAAGTAATATAGTTTCTCATCCCGTCAAACGTATTAACCTCAAATTTCAAGTATCTACGGTCTATGTTGAAGCAAGTTCTATCATCATGGCCCAGCGAAATATATCGTGCTCGCCACATTCCTTGATCTATTTTCCATGATACATGTGGAAGATCATTTGATTTTGGATCGACTTGTATACAGATGTATTTATGATAAGAAAGGTTCTTTACCACCCAGTGAGCTACAGGATTCATGATGCAAGTGTTAATAGCCCAAGGTTTGTACCCTTTATATATGCATTTTATGCAGCACTCTGATTCAAGCTCTCTCAAATGCCCTTCTATACCTTCTACAGACCCGTAGTATTCCGCTATCCACCAGTAATAAATTATGCTTTTATTTATAAAAGTACCTACTGGGAAGATGCTTAAAAATACTAGTATGTGTACCAACGTAGCACTGAAGTTGTTGATATGGTCTTCTATTTCAGCTGCTGATGAATTTCCACCAAATTGAAGGTCCCAATTCTCGACATTGCTGTCATCAAATTGTGTCCAAGGACGACTGGTGATATCTAGAGATGGCATTGCATAGGGTAAAGATTTAACATATTCTTCAAGATATTGTAAATGGAGTGGGGAATCTTTAGATACTTCTTTTTTCAAGCTAGAGGACTTATCCTTCACAATAAGAAGCTTGGAGTGGAACTCATTTACATTGTTGCCATGTTCCAAAGCTTTGTCGAGGTCTTTGGCTATGTCTCCGAATCTATCCTTCATGTCTTTTTCCCAAATTTCGAGTTGTTGAAAGATATTGGCAACGAAATGGATCTCTCCACTGACATCTTCAATAAGCTTCTCAACTCCATCCTTTTTGTATGTTGAAGCGAAGGATCTGGCTTCTTTTAATTGGAATAGCAGTGGACGTAAAACCTCCGTGATTCTTTGTTCTGGCATCCTATTGAATAGCAAGAAGCACAAGCATGTATTTTTAGCTACAATACATGAGAACATATTGTATTATGTGGTGATGTAAAACGCATAAAACAATCTAAGTCATGCCGGGACTCTGAACAGGATCGGATCGGGCCTTTTAGCCTTTTAATAAAACCGTATACATTCCGAATTAACTTACAACAGAAATAAACCCACCTCCAAATTAAAAAAATCCTATTCTCTACTCATCTCCTCTCTATCGCCTCAACTCAGCGCTTGCTGCTACCAACTTTTTCCTCTCTCATCTATTTTATCTTCTCACTATAATGACCGATGAATTTATGGATTTCGTTTTGATGTTTCAATCTAGGAAAGTAATTTAGTGTTTTATTATGAACCTTTGGTGAAATAAAGTGGACACACACATATGATAAAGATACACTCTTTATCTTAACATTAACTTATGTTTATAGGTAGCTGGTTTTGGGCATAGGACATGGGCTATCTAACTTTGTTTCCCAGGATCGTACATGTTTCTTATTGTAGGGGTTGGTTCCCCTATGCTTAATTAGTGGATATTTGTTGTTTTCAAATAAATTATTATTTTTTCTATAGCATTCTCATTTTCTTTTTCTTTTCTTTTTTGCCTTTTTTGCTTTTGGACATTTTACTTTTTCTAATGTAATTTCCTTAAATTATCTTTTAATGAAACCGGGAGGTTCCACCTGTTGATTTTGTGATGACAAATTCTTATCCAAGAATAGGCCCACGAGCCCAATAGGAGTCCAAGTGCTAAGGAGGTAGAACATGCAAGGATTGTACTTTATCATCAAGTTGGAGTCGAGTTTAAATTAATCAAATTAATTTAAATCTTACCTTATCTCTATCTAAACATATATCTCTATATATTAATGAATCAACAGATCCATCAAGGTTTCGAAAAAAAGTCTGCGGCGACTACAAACCGAGAAAGATAGGTTTAGAGAGAGATTGAGAAATTGTATTTGGGTGAGATCGGAGAGCAAAATCTCTTGTAATTCTTCGTTGAATAGTGGCGGTAATTTATCGTCGGTTTGCAGAATTAGGTGCAAGTGCGTACCGAACCTGGGTAATATCTTGTGTTCTTTACTTGATATGTTTTTCTTTATTATTTATTGCTTTTGCGTATTTGTTGCGTTTGATTTTTTTCATTAGTTCTGATTCATGTTTATTGATCGTCCATTGCGTACTTTGGTGTATTATTTTCATAACAAGTGGTATTAGAGTTTTTGTTACGGTGATTCGGATTATTGAGAAGATAACATCTACACATTATAAGATCGATAAGTTTGACGGAAGGAACAATTACAGTCAATTGAGATTGAAGATGACGGTGGGTCTAAAACAACAAGGAGTTCATAAGATAGTCTTCGAAAAAGGAAAGATTCCTTCGACGACCACATATGTTCAGAAAGGAGATATGTAGTACATCTGTGTTTGGCTGAAGAGATTCTATGCGAGATTGTGTAAGAGACAAAGACAACAGGTTTATAGAGCATGTTAGAATCCTTGTAAATGAAATCTTTAACAAATTGCCTCTATCTCAAGTAGTGTCTATATATATTGAAAATGAAGGTAGGTATATCTGTCAAAGACCACCTAGACGAACTCATTCAAATCATTATGGATTTTCTCAACGTAGAGGAAAATATTGAAGATAAGGACCAAGCTATGATCCATCTTTTCTCTTTAACCAATGAATATAGCCAGTCGTGAAATCGATGGTGTACGACAGAGATAAATTTTTTTTAGAAGATATTAAAGCGGGCCTACACAGCGAGGTGTTGAGAGAAAAGGTATCGAATGATAAGGGTAATCAAGGGATGCGTTGGTTTCTAGAGGCCATTTTGAGAAGCGGTCACATGGTGGTTCCAAAAAACAGAGCGAGGTCCAAATCGATAAATTGCATTAATGACAAGTGCAACTATTGCAAGGTAAAAGGCCATTAGAAGAGAGACTGTCAGAAGTTCAAGGAGGATAATAATAAGGAGTCTTCTAGTACCACAGTTGTCATAGATGATGGCAGCGATTGTTCCGTATTATTAGTTTGTGCAGTTGGCGACGTACATGATCTATGAATGCTAAATTCGGAGAGCTCTTTCTACATGACTCCATATCAGAATTGGTTTGCGACATTTTGTTTTCTTGATGGAGGTTCAGTCTTGATGGGGAATAATGCGGTGTGCAAGATTGAGAGGATTGGTTCTATTCAGATACACATCTTTGATGGGGTAGTACGGACTTTGATAGATGTCAGATATACACCAAATCTGAAAAAAAGTTTGATTTCTATAGGAGTTTTGGCGGAGATCGGCTGCAAGTCCGTAGTTGATTTCCATGAAAATTTCCAAAGGGTTTCTTATTGTCATGAAAGGAAAGAAAGTGAGGAACTTGTACTTTCTAGAGAGACAGTCAGTTACATATGATATTGCTGTAGTATCTACTTGTTCAGATGATCCAAATTCGGCTAGATTGTGGCATTTACGGTTAAACCATATTGGGAAGTCGGGTTTAGAGGTGCTTCGTAAAAGGTAGCTATTTGGATATGGAGATTTTGGCATTCTTGATTTCTGTGAGGAGTGTGCCCTAGAAAAGCAAAAAATGTGAAATTCGGGACAACAGTACATAATACGAAGGATATTCTTGATTATGTCCACACTGATGTTTGGGATCCAGCACTGGTTCTTTTGTGGGGTGGAGCCAGATATTTTGTTTCCCTCATTGATGATTTTTCTGGAAAAGTCTGGGTGTATGTTATCAAATCTAAAGCCGAGACTTTCAAGAAGTTTAAGACATGGAAGGCCAGGATGGAGAAGCAGACTGGCAGGCACGTAAAGGTTCTTCGGTTCGATAACGACGGAGAGTTTACTTCGCATGAGTCTGTAGAGTTCTGCAATTCAAAGGGGATTGTAAGCTATTACACCACTTCGGGAGACCCTCAATCAAATGGAATTATAGAGTAGATGAATCGGACACTACTGGAGAAGACCGGATGTTTGCAGCTTACAGCTGGATTTCCTAAGGAGTTTTGTGCTGAAGCCCTATCTACCCTGTGTACCTCATCAACAGATCACCATCGGCGGCGATAGATAAGAAAATTCCTGAGGATGTGTGGACCGAGAAGGCTGGAGATTAAAGGCGGCTTCATATATTTGGGTGCCCAGCTTATGTTCAGCAAAGGAGAGATAAGCTAGAGCCGAGAACTATGAAGTGTGTCCTACTCAGCTACGAAAGTGAAGCCAACAGGTACAGGCTATAGTGTCTTGAGACCCAGAAGATAGTAATCAGGCGACATGTTACATTTGATGAGTTTGCAATGGTTCGTAGAAAACAGACTCAATCAGATGGTGAAGAGAGAACGGTTGCACCACCAAGCGAGGTGGAGATCGATGTTTCGATTCAGTATAGTAAGAAAGATGAGGTGATTGATACTTAGATTTAGGTGGAGGGTTTGACAGAACCAGATGGTCCAGTACAAACAGAAAGCGGAAATCTACGTGAGTTAGGCGTCCGCCAGTCAGACTTGGTTTTGAGAACATGACCGTGGTTGGTTTTGACCACATGTCATCATATGCGTTAACTATTGAGCTTGAGAAACCATCTAGTTATAGGGAGGTTGTGCAATCTACCGATTTTCCTAGCTGGAGAGCTGCGATGGAGGAGGATATGGAGTCTTTTCATCAGAACGATACATAGGATTTAGTTGCTCTACCAGAAGGAAAGCACGCGATCGGCTGCAAGTGAGTTTTTAAAGTAAAGAGGGTTCGTCAGAAACAGATGGAATTAGATAAATGGGAAATTGGTGGCTAAGGATTTGCACAGAGGAAGGGTGAAGATTACACCAAGATCTTTTCTCTGGTGGTTAGACATACTTCAATTCGTATTTTGTTAGCCAAAGCTGTGGTTTATGATATGGAGCTAGAGCAGCTTGATATTAAGATTGCTTTCTTACACGGTAATCTAGAGGAGGATATTTATACGCATTAGATAGAGGGGTTCATAGTCGATGACAAGGATGGCTATCTTTGCAAATTGAAGAAGTCGCTTTATGATTTGAAGAAATTTCCGAAATAGTGATACAAGCGATTTGATCAGTTTGTGTTGGAGATTGAGTACACAAGGAATATTAAGGATTAGTGCGTTTATGTGAAGCTACTAGACGATGGGTCCTGGATTTATCTTTTTTTGTACGTAGACGATATACTGGTGGCATCACGCAGCATGTCAGAGGTCAACAAGTTGAAACAGCGGTGAGTCAGGAGTTCAAGATGAAAGATTTAGTGTTGTGAAGAAAACACTTAGTATGGAGATTGTCAGGGAGAGAAAGCATGGTGAGTTGCGTCTGCGACAGAAACAGTATGGTTGGGCTAAAAAATTACACCCCACGGTCGAGGTCAAAAAGCCAACAAGTCAAAGTCAACACCTAAACAACTGGGCCCATGCCTAAACTTAAGTTGGACCATGCCCGAACCAAAGTCTAAGATCCAAGATCAACATCAAGAAAAGGTGTAAGCTTTCTTCATTAAGATTGAAGAAAAAGATAGCACAAGGGTTCTTTGGATGAAAGCACAATAGGCTTATGGCTTTGAGCAAGCATATTTTTTGAATAGGGAACTTGACAAAGGCCTCCAGCCACATGGAGGGACGACTCGCGCCGGATACCCCATAAAGGGGGTTATCCTCTACCTTCAGAATTCCCCTCGAGGGGACTTTCCGCTTTGGAAATCCCTGCAAGGGATTTTCCACTCTTAAGGCCACACAAAAGAGGCTCTATCTGTCGGGGACCCCCAAATGGGGATCCCACCATCGGGGACCCCCTAAAGGGGTTCCTTGCTTTGGGACCCCCAAAGGGTGTTGACACTTGTGTCACACGATCCTCAAATTTTGATTATTCAGAATAAAACTTTATTTAAAAAAATTCATATGCTATTGACGACATTTCCAAGTGTTTATTCTTGAGTACAACAAGCATAGTATATCAATATCAAGCAAGATTGACTACAATACAATATGCACTCAAAACGGTGATATAGCATGAAGACTTGACGCAAGCAAGAACGTGATGCAACCTATCCTTTCCTAAGAAGAGCGGGTTGAGGTGAGGGGCCAAAGGCTCAGCAAATGTTGTTGCCAATGGTGAAGGCTTGGCTGGATGCACGGTCTATATGGTAAGCATGTTCCCAAGTGATTACCTTCGCAGTAAGAGCAAAGATGGAGCTACCACTTCCCAGGCCCAGTCTGGTTTGAATGTGGTTGCCACTTCCCAGGCCCGGCCTCTTCTAAAAGACAATGAAAACCCTTTTGGTAAGGCTGCTAAGAAAAAAGATCCCTTGATTCATGAAGAGTCGAGCTCAGAAAGTGATGAAGATCCAACTTTCATCCCTAAGACTGCAGAACAACAGTTTCTCCAAGAACTACGGAAACAGCTCAAAAACAAAGACAAAAAAATGAGTAAACTCTACTCCAAAATTGATGATTTGACGAATGTCATAATGCAGCTCACGGCCTAAGTTGCCTGGCCGTAGCCTAATCAGGCATAAGGCTCTACCGATGGACCAGGAAGAGATGACCCGAAGCAGCCGACGCCTGTCCCCTAAGTCTGGAGGTGGACGAGCCGCATGAAAGTCGACTACATTCAGCTTCGGGAAATGTCTTGACTTCCGATGATAGTAGCATGCTAACTCAAGATAAAATAATGGGCTTGGTTATAAACAAAGTCAAGACATTGGTGGCCGAAGCCGAAGTGCAGAAGAATGTTAGCAATAGTTGGAGATCGTACCCTGCACAATATTACCTCGTGGATTTTCCTAGCGGCTACGTTGTTCCTAATATCACATGGTTTGACGGAACGGAAAATGCAAGCCAACATATTGCCCTCTTTAAAGCATCATGCGGAAATACCAGGGGTAATGATGCGCTTCTCCTCTGGCAGTTCGTTAACATCTTGACCGATGTTGCCTTCGACGCATACCGGACGACTCGGTCATGACATTCGGTCAAATGGAATCTCTGTTCAAGTAAAGATTCATGAGTGTCTGCTATAAAATCACCATTGCCGACCTTATGAGGAACAAACCAGAGAACAACAATAGCAACACGGATTTTATATCCCGATGGCGTAATCTCACCATCAAGTGCGAACCGCCGTTAGAGCAGGACCAATCCGTCATCCTTCTTATAGGAAACTTCAGCAAGTGGATTAGCCTTTTCCTATGCACAGCCCGTCTCAAAACATTCCAGGAACTGACCAAGAAGTTTCAGATATTGGAACGCTCAAGGCCCGAGTCCACTCAGGACCTCCAATTTACTAACAAGCCCAAGTATTGGAGGGACGACGACCGCAAAGGCTAAAGTTCCAACAGTACTGATTCTTTCAGCAAGCAAGGAACGGGCGGGTCAAAGACCAACCAGCCTAAAAAGACAGTGTTCGGAGAGGGAGGAGAATCGCCCCTGGAGGTGAAGTTGAATAAAGTCTATTTCTTCAGAAAAGACAAAGTCCGCAAGATATTCAATGACGCCCTAAGTAACGGTCTACAATTACCAGAATCGAAAAGACAACAAGAAGCGAATATGACCGATGACCCCAAATATTGCCCATATCACAGAGTGGCTAGTCATATCATTGAATACTGCTTTGTTTTTAAGAATTGGGTTGAAAAACAATATAAGGAGGGAGTGATCTCATCGTCTAAAGGCGTGTTGGCAAATGATTAAGCCGCGACTGCCAATTTTATACAAATAGAGACCGAAGTTTTTTAGGAACCGACCGCTCTCAGTTGTTTTTCCTTCCCTAAAAGGAGCGAACTGCGACAATGGTCTAAAATTTCCGCAAATATCATTACCGATGACGAGATAATGGAAAAATACACAATCCATACAGTCTACATGGTGGAACCCGGAAGAACAAGTCCTTCTAGGAATCACAATCATGATAAAGATGTTGTTGTTGTCCAATTCCAGCCCTTCAGGGGATGTTGAAGCCTCTGCTCAGGCGGTTAAGCAAAAAGAAATCACACTTCCTAAGAGTCAGACGACAATGATAGCCTAGCCCTTCTCCCCGATAAAACAGAGCGAACATTGTTCCAAGACGTCCAGAAGCAGCTACATGACAGAGACAAGGAGTTGGCCAAGGTTTTTATCCAAAATCGATGATTTGATAAACGTCATGGCGAACCTCACAGCCCAAGTCGTTTGGATGCAGTCACAGCAAAATCAAGGCTCTGTACATGAACCGGCAAGTGGCGTCTCGAAATAAGTCCCTCCGGCCTGATGGTGGGCGATCTTTATGAAAATCAATGATAGCCAACTTCCAGATAAATTCTGAAACTTGCTTGTGGCAAATTTACAGAGGACAAGTTCAAAAGCAAATCATCGATGGTTGAAACTGAAGTATAGAAAGGCTGCACCAATAAGGGGAGGCCCTACCCTACTAAATGATCTTGTGGAATATCTATTTGGCTATGTCATCCTTAATTTAGAAAAGTTCAACGGGATAGGGAACGCCGATCAACATATTACACAATTCAAGACGTCATGCAACAACATTAGGGGCAATGATGCGATGCTCCTCAGGTAGTTCATCTTAAGTGTAATTGACACGACTTTCGAACGGTACACAAGCATACCCGACAGCTCGGTCAATACATTCACGCAAATGGAATATCTCTTCAAACAAAGATTCCAGAATGCTAACCTTCTTAAGATCAAAAAGAAAGAAATTGAGAGCATCAGCAATTATATAACTCGATGGCATGGTCTTGGTATAAAATGTGAATCGTCATTAGGCCAGGAGCAAGATGTTAGGTTTCTCATAGGAACCATTAACAATTGGATAATTGCTCTCTTATATGCATCGATTATCAAAACATTCCAGGATCTAAATAAAAGAATCCAAATGTTGAAACATGTGGGTCCTGAATCATTTCTAGAATTCCAATATAACAACAAATTCAAATGTCCAGAGGACGACAACTTTCAAAGGAAAAGTACTAATGATTTCTACTCTTTTAACATGATTGCTGATAGATGAAAGCAAGGGATGGTTGGATCAAAGACCAATCAACAAAAAAACCAGTGTTGGGAGGGGGAGAAGAATCGCCTCTGGAAGAGAAGTTGAATAAAATCTATGCCTTCAGAAATGATAAAGTCCGTGAAATATTTGAGGACGACCTGAAGAGAAGTCTGCAGCTGCCCGTGCCAAAAGACCGCATGAAGTAAAAATGACCAATGATCCCAACTACTGCTTATATCACAGAATGTTAGGGCATGCAAACGAAGAATGCTATGTGTTCAAAAACTGGGTCTTACAACGGTACAAGACATGAGAAATTTTGTTGTCTTCCGATGTGCTGACGAGTAATCAAGCCACGACTGCCAACATTATTTAAACGAATGAAGAAATCATCCAGAAGCAAACAACTCATTCGCCCGCACCAGAGAAAGACTCGGACCTACCGCAACCTTTGTGGGATATATGCTTTACCAAAGAACGAAGAGAATGTTGAAGCTACTTTAGAATGAACCAAGGATCAAATGAATGAATGAAACAAGGCCCACAATCTCGGCCACGAATCCGGCTCCATCAGATTCAAAATCCGAGAATTTCAAATAACTCCGCAGCAAGGCGCTAACAAGGCCAAACAAAGAATAAGTACAGTATTGACCTCTAAGTCGTTAAATCGAGAAATAAAAGAAAAGAAAAGAAAAAGAAAAAGAAAAGAAATAAAGGATCTGTCTACAAGCAGAAGGGGCACGAATGAAAACCTGAAAAGGTTTCATGAGTAAAAACAGCGAGACTTCCTGTGAGCTTATGAAAACCCGCAAGGGCGCAAACTTGAAAAAAACCCAAAGGAGAATGATGAGTTGCTCCTGGTACCATATTCCAGTGTTAGCGGCAGACGCGGACAAAATTTCAAATTCCTAAATTTCCTAATGGTAAATGATGAATTTCTCCTGGCATTATGCTTTATTGTTAGCAATGCTGATACTAGCCCAAACTTTAAAAACCTAAATTCCAAATCCAAACTCTGAGTCTCATCTGATGGTGTTTCCAAACTCAAAAGGTCGCGCCGGAAAGGGCTGGAGCTGCCTAAATCAAGTTAAATCAAGCAAATCAAAACCCTATGCCGGAATCAACCTCCGTCTCGGGATATCTTCCTCTGTGTCGGAAGCCTAACAATAAAGACCCCTAAGTCATTAAACTGGGAATAGATGACCCCTAAGTAGTTAAACTGGGAATAGATGACCCCTAGGTCATTAAACTATGAACAAATAAAAAAAACCAATGGTGAATGATGAGTTACTCATGGTACTATATTCTAGTGTAGCAATGCAGACTAACCAAGATCCAAACTCAAAATTCTCCAAAGGTAAATGATGAGGCACTCTTGGTACTATATTCCACTATAGCGATACTGACGCCAAACAAAAATTCATATCCTCCAAAGGAGAATGATGAGTCGCTCCTGGTATCATATTCCTGTGTAGCGATACTGATGCCAAATTCCAAATTCAAATTCAAATCTCAACTTAAATTCAAAAGTCCCGCCGAAAAAGCCAGAAATCAAACAGATCAAATTAAAGCCTCACTCGACAATCCTTCTAAGCTCAAAAAGTCCCGCCAAGCCAAGCAATTCAAGCCCCGCGTCGAAATCATGCTCCGCATCGGAAGGTCTGCCCCGCAATGGAATCATGCTCCGTCTCGGAGGTCTTCCCCACGTTGAAATCATGCTCCACCTCGGAATCAAATCGCATCGGAATCATGCTCCGTTTCGGAACCAACCTCTGCATCAGAATCAAGCTCTATCTCAGAACCAACTCCTGCATCGGAATCAAACTTCACCTCAGGATCAAACGAACCATCTGCCTCCCCGTGCCAGAATCATGCTCCACTTTGGGATATCGACCTCCATGTCACTAAAAGGAAGCGAAGTTGACCTCTCCACGAAAGAAAATCCATCAATGCACACGACTCATGCATGTGGTGTGCATTTATTGATGGGGCACTTTGTTGAGATAAAAAATTACACCCCACGGCCAAGGTCAAAAAGTCAAAATCAAAGTCAACATTCAAGCAATTGGGCCCATGCCCAAACTTAAGTCGGGCCCACTCCCGAACCCAAGTCCAAGATTCAAGATCAATATCGAGAAAAGGAGAAAGTTTTCTTCATCAAACTTGAAGAACAAGAGAGCATAAGGGTTCTCAGAGTGAAAGCCTAGGACTTTCACCCCGTGCAAGCATGATTTTCGGATAGGGAATTCGACGAAGGCCTCCACGCCCTATGGACGGTTGACCTGCTTCGGATACCCCATAAAGAAGGTTATCTACTACCTTCAGAAGTCCCCTTGAGGGGACTTTCCACTTCGGAAATTCCCGCAAGGGGATTTTCCGCTCTTGTGCCCCCCCCCCCCGAAGGGGATGCCCGCTGTCGGGGACCCCTCTATAGGGGGCTCCCGCGGTCGGGGATCCCCTAAAGGGGGTTCCTCGCTTTAGGACCCCCCAAATGGGTCCCCGTTGCCTTGGGAGGCACCACGATCTCTTTTTCTCTCTTTTCCCCTTGTCGAGGACTCTCCAGACACACATACATTTCACATTGAGTTCGCATGACCTATTCGACCCGTTAATTGGAGGTTCTCTCGCCTCAAACCGAAGTGTAATTAATGACAGTTTTGTCTGTTGCCGTAGGAGATTAGAATCCCCACAATGAAAAAACCCATGTCTATCTTAGACAGAGGAATCTGTACAGCCCTAGACAAGAAAGCTCATTTCTATCTCAATTGCATGATGAAAAATACTCTACAAGTATATCGAGAAAGTTCTCGCTCGATATGGGATGGAGAAGGCAAAACCCGTGTCTATATCTTTAGGGGCGTACTTCATGCTTTCAGCGAAATTATCACCAGGGTCGGATACGGATAGAGAGTATATGTTTAGAGTGCCATATACGAATTCAGTAGGCAGTTTGATATATGCGATGGTTTGCACGCGTCCAGACATTGCACATGTTGTAGGGATGGTCAGCCACATGGCTAATCCAGGTAAGGAGCATTGGCAGGCTGTAAATTGGATTCTGAGGTACTTGAGAGGTACTACGGGGTTTTTCTTGTTATTCAGCAGAGGAAATACAGATGGTTGTATTGCGACAGGGTATTGTGACTCGGATTTTGCTGGTGATAGGGACAGAGGAGATCTATAACGGGTTACGTATTCACGTTGGGCACTGGCGTAGTATCATGGAGATCGACGTTACAGTCCGTTATCATATTATCGATGACAGATGCAGAGTTGACAGATGCTACGGAAGCTTCAAGGAGGCATATATTTGCATGGATTGATGGGTAGTCTTAGTGTTCTACATGATTTCATAGAGATGTTTTGCGACAGTCAGAGCGCGATTCACTTGACGGAGTATCAGGCTTATAGCTTGAGAACTAAGCATATCGAAATGAAAGATTTCTTTTTGAAGAACGATAAGAAAGTTATTTCTCTTAAAAGATTGGTGCCTATGAAAATCTGGCGGACGCATTTACGAAAGTGATCCCACTTTCCAAGTTCAAACTTTGCTTGGACAGCCTAATTGCTTGACAAAGATAAGAGACGACGAATTGCAGAATTCTAAGTTTTTTCATGAAAGTGTAGAGATTTGGCTGATGAATTTGCATCAAGTGGGACTTTGTTGATTTTTTGAAAGCAAATTCTTGTCCAAGAATAGGCCCATGAGCCCAACAGGAGTCCAAGTGCCAAGGAGGCAACACATGCAAGGATTCTACTTTATCTTCTTCAAGTTGGAGTCAAGTTTAAATTAATCAAATTAATTTAAATCTAACCTCATCTATATCTAAACATATATCTCTATATATTAATTAATCAACAGATCCATCAAGGGTTCAAAAAAAAGTCTGCGGAGGCTACAAACAGTGAGAGGTTTAGAGAGAGATTATAGTTGGGTGAGATCGGAGAGCAAAATCTCTTGTAATTCTTCGTTGAATAGTATAAACAATTCGTCGTCGGTTTGCAGGATTAGGTGCAAGTGCGTACCAAACCTGAGTAATATCTTGTGAAATTTGTTTAGTGTGTTTTCCTTTATTATTTATTGCTTTTACGTAGCTGCTGCGTTTGATCTTTATCATTAGTTCTGATTCACGTTGTCGATTATCCGCTGCGTACTTTGGTGTTATTTTCACAACACCACCTTTGTTTAATCATAAAAGAACTTATGTTTATACATCATGTTACAGTAATAGTAGGTTAAGTTTTATTATCATATATAATATGGGTACCTCTTTTTGCATGTTTGAAATTAGTTAATGACTCAATAATTCATTAATTTTCATTATATATATCTTGTAAGCACTCTAATATTTTGTACACGTTTCTATTAATTTTGCTGCGTATACTTCTCTCTCTCACTCACTCTCTCTCTCAGACACACACACACACAATAATAATAATAATAATAATAATAAAGAAGAAAATAGGTCCTAGAAGACTTTTTCGTCAGATGGCGTCGAAAAAATACACCCATGATTTTTTCCGACGATCGGCATTCATCATCTTCATCTTTATCCTTTTTTAGATGTGGATACACCAAATTTCATTTGATTCAATGACCTTTTCACCGTTTAATTAGTAATGTAAAAAATTCTATTGTAGGTAAACCGTTCATTTTGCACTCACTAAATCAACAGTGAAAAAGTGGTGGAATCACATGAAATTTGATATATCCATATTTTAAATGATGATGATGATGATTGGTGCTGATCGTCGAAAAAAATCATAAAGGATATATTTTTTCGACGTCATATGTGGAAATTCCCTCCCATAATACATTTCCTTCATTATCTTCTCTCTCTCTCACACACACACACATGAGAATAACGTAGAAAACTGGCTGGAGGCTTTTTCGTTAGGTGACGTCAAAAAATTACACCCTCCATCATTTTATTTGATGATCGGAACCCATCATCATCATCTTTATCATTTAAGATATGGATACACCAAATTTTATATGATTCCACAATTTTTCACGGTTGAATTAGTATTGTAAAAAGTTCTATTGTCGGTAAACCGTTAATTTTGCACTCTCTAAATCAACGGTGAAAAGTGATGGAATCGCATGAAATTTGGTATATCCACATCTTAAATGATAAAGATGATGATGATGGATGCCGATCGTCGAAAAGAATCGTAGAAAGTGTATTGTTTCGAAGCCATAGGAGTGAGCCATAGGAGAAAATTCACTCCTATGGCTCCTTTCGGCCATTATTCTCTCTTTCTATATATATATAGGGAGAGAAAGAGAGAGAGAGAGAGAAATGTAGAAAGGAGACCTGGAAGGAAATTTTGTTAGGTGGTATCAAAAAAATATACCCTCCACCATTTGTTCGACGACCGGCACCCATTGTCATCATCTTTATCATCTAAGATATGGATACACCAAATTTCATGTGATTCTACCATATTTTCACCATTGATTTAGCCATGTAAAAAGTTCTATTGTCGGTAATCCGTTAATTTTGCACTCACTAAATCAACGGTGTAAAGCTATTGGAATCATATGAAATTTAGTATATATACATCTTAGTCTATAAGAATAAGAATGGTGTGTACTGATTGGCGAAAAAAATATATGAGGGTAGACTTATCTCGCCGCCATAGAGGAAATTCCCTTTTGGGGCCTTTGTACTTAATTAATATATATATATATATATATATATATATATATATAATTTCATGAATTTCTTTTATTTAAAATGAGCTTAATCCAGTTATGAAAAATGCTTCCCTGAAGCACAAGGGATTGCATGCCTCATTCCATAAAATTGGGAATTACGTCAAGTATAACTAATATGGGAACTTGTCAGGCATTTCTTGTAACCAGTTTGTTCCGTACTAGAATATGACTAATAGATATGGCAACTAACAATTACTTTTAAGTATAATCTCTAAGCTAATATCTCAATATCCATTTTGAAATGAACCTGAAGAGATATATAACTATTACTTTGCGATGATATCAAACTATTAATTAAAAAGGGACCATACATATATTCCATATCCAAAAGTGTAAGGATTATCAAACTTGAGATGTTGGTAACATTGTTTAAAGAGATTTTGAAAAAAAAAACAGGGAATAATTAAAGAAGACCGAATGGATAGTCATCAAAGAAAGGAAATCTGGTTTCTTGATTTATTTGATGTTGGAACACAAATCTGATTTTCATTTTCATATTTATTTATCGCCCTAAATATGCTGAAGGGAGAGAAGGAAACAAACCTTGATGCGGATGTTGAACACAAAACTGGCACAAAACTGACTCCGATACCAACCTCAGACCAGATCCTGTTCCATCATTATATATAAGATATCCTTAGGAAGTTGCACAAGTTTAAAAACTAGCGAATATCGATCGTTTAAAATAAAAATGAATTTATACGATAGCGAACCTTCAAGGCTGATTTAGGGACGTTGTATACGAGACGACCTGAGTTTATGATTGTTGGTCAGTCCCTTTATATTGAGTTAAGTCCTCACTTTTGTGCATAACACACTCCCCAGCATAGAATCACTTTCGTGGCAGAGCAAGTCAAGAATATTGGAATTTGGAATGTATTTAATTTCACTAAAATGACGGGAAATTTAATTATTTTTCGAATCTGAGACATAATAATGTTTGTAAATCATAAATAATACCTTGAACTTCGAATTGGAAATTGATGGAGCTCCTTTTCGGGCTTCCGTCATATGTTGTCTTCCGTTGATCTCACAGTGGACTTAGTTGATTATCTTCCTTCGCGTGTGGGTCTCAATGGGTTTTTGGAGGAAGAGGTGGGGTGAGGAAGTGGCTGCCGATTACCTGCAGAGAAGTCCCGGGATGGTTTGGTACCACCAAGGACTCTCCGATGCTCAAGTTAGTAATGAGATTCGAGCAGAGTAACGGCATAAAAGTGTAAAAGATGGCTTACTTGACCCCTCTGTGATGGGGGTTTATATAGTGGCGGCAGCACAGAGTAGCAGGCGTGAGAATCTCGCCGGCAGTTATGCTCCCGACATCACGCCCGCGTAATAAGCGGATCGCCAGTTAATGGGGATCGCGATGGCGTGGAACGTGGGATGTTGTCGGCGGAGAATCCGCGCATGGCGAGATTTGCGGAGCGGTGGTTACGCCTGTGAGTGGTGGAGTTGGTCGGTCGGAGGGACCGAGGAAGACGGCCTCGGCTGGGGAGCTCAGAGGCGAGCATGAGGGCCGAGGAGTCTCGGTCATGCGGTAGCTCGGGGCGAGCTGAGAGGCCGAGGAGGCCAATTTGCAAGGGGTCTGAGGAGAGCCAGCTTGAGCTTGCAGGCCGGGTACGGGGGTAGCCTGGTCGGCCCCTGTGGGCCCTCTCTTATGAGTTCTGGGACATGTCATCTGCCATGTGTCCTAATCTTGGAGATCGCCAATATTGAGCATCATCATTAGCCCCCCACTCTTGTCCCGACCAGCTAGTGGGTCGGGTCAAGAGTCGACTGTCGGGCCGTCTGGGGTAAGCTCCCTCCTAAGGTTTCGTCGGGACGCGTCCCCGGGCTGTCAGCTGTCTTTTCTGCCAGCTTATCGGGGCGAGATCTCTGCATTTAGGGAAGGTGCGTCGGTTCGTGCGTCCTGCCACTGAAGTGACGGTCCACGTGTCGAGCGCCGGTTGGCCGACACGATGTGTGCAGACCTGTGGACTGATGGGGCGCAGCCCAGTGTGGGCGCGATATGTGGAGCGATCAGTCGTCGAGTTGATTTCGATCACTTGCCGAGTGTGCCGAGTGTGCCGAGCGCTGCTGAGAAGGAGGCATCTCCATGGCCCCGAAGTCGAGGGGGGATTACTCAGACTTGGATAGACCTGATGTCTCTTGTTGGGGCTTCGGATCCGCTGCATGTGATGGGCTCAGTGGCCTCGTTATGAGGGCTACAAACCCGCAACGTCTGTTGGACAGGAGGATTCCTGTTGGGGATGACCGAGTAGGGAAGCTGCTCGGTTGATCTTAGCGAGGGCCTTGAACCCTGGCGTTGCGAGTAGGGAAGCTACCGGCCAGGGATAGTCGAGTCTGGAAGGACTTTGATCCTTGTCTTTGTTGGGTAGGAAGCTACCCGCCGGGATGCACCGAGTAGGAAGGGGCTCGGCGGCCTCGCGAAGAGGACTTCAGATCCTCAGCGTCTGGTGGGCAGGAGGACGCCCGCTGGGGATGCGCCGAGCAGGAAGGAACTTGGTGGCCTCGCGAAGAAGGCTTCAGACCATCAGCGTCTGAAGGGCAGGAGGATGCCTGCTGGGATGCGTCGAGCAGGAAGGAACTCGGCGGCCTCACGATGAGGGCTTGAGATCCTCAGCATCTGATGGGCAGGAGGATGCCTGCTGGGATGCGCCGAGCAGGGAGGAACTCGGCGACCTCACGATGAGGGCTTGAGATCCTCAGCATCTGATGGGCAGGAGGATGCCCGCTGGGGATGCGCCGAGCAGAAGGAACTCGGCGGCCTCACGGTGAGGGCTTGAGATCCTCAGCGTCTGATGGGCAGGAGGATGCCCGCTGGGGATGCGCCGAGCAAGAAGGAACTCGACGGCCTTGCGATGAGGGCTTCAGACCATCAGCGTCTGAGGGGCAGGAGGATGCCCGCTGGGATGCGCCGTGCAGGAAGGAACTCGGCGGCCTCACGATGAGGGCTTGAGATGCTCAACATCTGATGGGCAGGAGGATGCCCGCTGGGGATGCGCCGAGCAGGAAGGAACTCGGCGGCCTCACGATGAGGGCTTGAGATCCTCAGCATCTGATGGGCAGGAGGATGCCCGCTAGGGATGCACCGAGCAGAAGGAACTCGGCGGCCTCGCGGTGAGGGCTTGGGATCCTCAGCGTCTGATGGGCAAGAGGATGTCCACTGGGGATGCGCCTAGCAAGAAGGAACTCGACGGCCTCGTGATCAGGGCTTCAGACCATCAGCGTCGAAGGGGATGTGGGAAGCCTGCTAAGGATAGCCGAGCAGGGTAGCTGCTCGGTGCCTCTTGGCGAGGGCTTTGATCCTAGACGATGGAGGGGTCGTGAGAAGCCTGCGAAGGATGACCGGGCAGTGAAGCTGCGCGGTTGCCTCTTGGCGAGGGCTTTGATCTTTGGCGTCGTGGGTAGGCAACTACCAGCCTGCGATGATCGAGCGGGGTAGCCGCTCGGATGCCTCTTGTGAGGGCATTGATCCCTGGCGTCGTGGATAGGGAGCTACCAGCCTGAGATGACCGAGCGAGGGTCGGGCTCGGTTTCCTCTTGCGAGGGCTTTTGATCCTTCAGGATGGGGACCGAGCAGGGTTGCTGCCCAGTGCCTCTTGGCGAGGACTTTGATCCCTGTCGGTTGTGGTAGGAAGCGACCAGCCGGGGATAGCCGAGCAAGGACCCGACTGCCTCTAGGAGGAATTTGGTTCTTGGCGCGGGAAGGGGTATAGGGCTGTAAGAAGCCTACCAAGGACCCTTGTCCGGGCAGGGTTACTGCCCGGTGCCTCTTGGCGAGGGCTTTTGTCCTGAAGGATAGCCGAGCGAGGGATCCTCGGGCTCGACTGCTTCTGGGAGGGCTTTTTGATCCCTGGCATTGCGGTAGGGAAGCTACCCACCAGGGATAGCCGAGCGAGGGATCCTCGAGCTCGACTGCCTCTGGGAGGACTTTCTGATCCCTGGCGTTGCGGTAGGGAAGCTACCCGCCAGGGATAGCCGAGCGAGGGGTCCTCGGGCTCGACTGCCTCTCCGAGGACTTTCTGATCCCTGGCGTTGAGGTAGGGAAGAAACCGCCAAGGATAGTCGAGCGAGGGATCCTCAGGCTCTACTGCCTCCGGGAGGGCTTTTTGATCCCTGGCGTTGCTGTAGGGAAGCTACCCGCCAGGGATAGCCGAGCGAGGGATCCTCGGGCTCAACTGCCTCTGGGAGGACTTTCTGATCCCTGGCGTTGCGGTAGGGAAGCTACCCGCCAGGATAGCCGAGCGAGGGATCCTCGGGCTCGACTGCCTCTGGGAGGACTTTCTGATCCCTGGCGTTGCGGTAGGGAAGCTACTCGCCAAGGATAGCCGAGCGAGGGATCCTCGGGCTCGACTTCCTCTGGGAGGACTTTCTGATCCCCGGCGTTGCGGTAGGTAAGCTACCCGCCAGGGATAGCCGAGCAGGGTAGTTGCTGGGCTGCCTCTTAGTGAGGGCTTAGATCCTTGGGCGAGGTGGCCCTCGAGCCGCCGTGGCGAGCCCCCTCTGTGCGACCCCGTCAAGGGAGAGGGTGTCGGTCTATTCGGTCGGCGAGGGCGTTGATGACGGTCGCCGGAGGAGGTTTACCCGCGCCTCTGGTGAGGGGGCAGTGGCGGCTGGTATCTGGATCTTCAGGGTGATCGCTTGCCATGGGGATGGAGATCGGAAGGCCAACTTTGTTTTTTTTTGGAGTTTCGGTTCCCACAGACGGCGCCAACTGATGGAGCTCCTTTTCGGGCCTCCGTCAGATGTTGTCTTCCGTTGATCTCGCAGTGGACTTAGTTTATTATCTTCCTTCGCGTGTGGGTCTCAATGGGTTTTGGAGGAAGAGATGAGGTGAGGGAGTGGCTGCCGATTACCTGCAAAGAAGTCCCGGGGTTGTTTGGTACCACCAAGGACCCTCCGACGCTCAAGTTAGTGATGAGATCCGAGCAGAGTAACGGCATAAAAGTGTAAAAGATGGCTTACTTGACCCCTCTGTGATGGGGGTTTATATAGTGGTGGCAGCACACAGTAGCAGGCGCGAGAATCTCGCCGGCAGTTACGCTCCCGACTTCACGTCCGCGTAATAAGCGGATCGCCAGTTAATAGGGACGTGATGGCGTGGAACGTGGGATGTTGCCGGCGGAGAATCCGCGCATGGCGAGATTTGCGGAGCGGTGGTTACGCCTGTGAGTGGTGGAGTTGGTCGGTCGGAGGGACCGAGGAAGGCGGCCTCGACTGGGGAGCTCAGAGGCGAGCACGAGAGCCGAGGAGTCTCGGTCTTGCGGCAGCTCGGGGCGAGCTGAGAGGCCGAGGAGACTAATTTGCATGGGGTCTGAGGGGAGCCAGCTTGGGCTTGCAGGCCGGGTACGGGGGTGGCCTGGTCGGCCCCTGTAGGCCCTCTCTTCTGAGTTCTGGGACACGTCATCTGCCACGTGTCCTAATCTTGGAGATCACCAATATTGAGCATCATCAGAAATAAATAACAAAATTTTTTAGGAGTTTCTTGTTTAATACCATTATCCGCGCCTTAATTGTGAACAAAGAGGTGTATAATTCTATATTTCCAAAAATGTTTTTAATCATGAATTTGTAATATGCACTGCTTTCTGTAAAATGAAATATCCCTTGCTTAAATATGAAAAGGTATACTCTTCAACTTTTGTGCTCATTTAGTTTATTCCTTTCTTGGGTTAAGGTTAATTCCATGTGCGTGTCTTAAGCTAGCTTTGGTATGTGAATGGTTTGATCGCTCCAATCACCGCAACGGTGACATGAAAAACATGAAGAATTGAGAGGAGATCGCTATGGATATTATGTGATCATTTATATATACTGGTTGTAACAATTTTACCCGGAACGCGGAATGAAAACGGAAACACGGAACGCAACTTATCATGGAAAGTGGTACGATAGGGATAGTAAGGCATATATAGAACAAGAAAAGTAGTTATGAGACGTGAAGTGTCTTTGGCTCTTTGTTTATTGCGCATGTATGTATAATTTACTTGTATATAATTTAATATCTTCCCCATATATTTAAGTTCTTGTAAAAGAATTAAATATTTTAAGTAAAATGTTAACACGTACAAACACGACTTTATGTCCATTTTATCTTAAGTTTGTAATGCGTTTGATCCGGAACGGTGATTCTTCCGATCTGGATTGACAGTACCGTTCCCCAATTGGAAACGATCGTTCCAAATCGTAAATCGCTACTAGTTTAGCGATTGGTAACATAGGGTTGTAATATGTATGTAAATAACCATTTGATTGATGGAAGCACACATTAAAAAGTGAATACTATTGATGTCACAGATCAGATATAACGGCAGAGGATAACAAATCCATTTCATTAATGTAATATGTATATCTATCAATTTTCAGTATAAAGTTCTTCAGAGTACCCAAATTAAGAGCACCAGAAACTGAAGAAGGAGATCGATCCCAAATTTCACTGACTTCCTCCTCAAGACCCTTAACTTCCTTTGATGCTTCTCTCTCCTCACGAACACTCATGTAAGGCTTAGTATCAGATATATAGAATAAACGATCGAGGGGAATGTTTCTTCTATCCGAAGAAAACAGACTTGTTTCTCTCCCACCAAGTCACATAAGTCCCACATTAAGCATTTCCATAATTCTGTATGTCGGCAAACACCTTGTCAAGAAAGTTACGGAAATGCAATATGCGGTTCCGATTCTATAGCCATACCCTGCAAGATTCGCAGACACAGAACCTTTAACGGTAGGCCATGTTGAACCTATTAAACAAAGGCTATGTGTGGCCAGCTTTCAACCGCTGCATGGTGTATAGAGGCCAACTTCTTCGATTTACTTGTCCCACGAGATCAGCCACGAGATGTGAGTTTCTCACCAATATGATCACACCATTGAATTGTTCATATGCTTCACCCAATTCTTCAACACTTTGCAACTACAAGTTACTTGCGAGCTCATTCAATCGAAGAACCCATAGCTTCGCATCTACGGTTCATCACATCATTTACTAAACTTAATTATCCCAATTTTCGGAATCTTTGAACGTTATCCGATATTTTATACGTCTTGCAAGTTCCTCTAATATATGAACAGTATGAACCTTAAACACATTCCATTATCACTTCAAAGCTTTAGTTCATGTTTAATGTTATAATGGTTCTTACTGCCTAACCCAGAAACGATCACCCTTGTTAGCTTGTTTAAAAATCGCCAAGATATTTACACATACACTTATAAGACGTTTTTTCTTTTCCGTTTGTTTCCAAATATAGCAGGTTGATACATCATGCAAACTAATATATTAATAGGGGTTTTTTCGATATAACTCACCAAAAACTTTCATATTTCTAAAAACAACACTCCAAACTTGATATTTAAAAAAAACAACTTAAAACTTCAAATTAAACTAAATAGCCACACTTGGTTATTTTCCAGCAACTTTGCATCCATATTCCGTTAGCGTTTTTTTATATACAACCATAAAAAAAAACTCATATTTCTAAAAATAACCTTCATAAAATTGAAATTTTAAAAACAACCAACACAAACTTGCCATTAATTGAATAGACACATCTGTTAGGTTAATCTGAGGGAGTGAAAGTCCAAAGTGCTCTCAAACTTTATCTCCCTCAAACCTCATCCTTCCTCTATCTCTCTCAAACCAGAGTTCATCAAAAACAAAACCCTAAATTGTGTCTCATGAAAAAACTCCCTTCCAAATCTCTCACTGAAGCATTCACCAAGTGAAGATCGTCCAAGCTCTTCACAGCGAGACTCAGGAAGCTGAAAGATAAATACTTGGATCGCTATAGAAGTTTAGGTAAAAAAAATTTCCTTTAAAAAGTACTCTTTTTTTACTCGATCTATTGTTCTAGAGCAAATTTCTCCAATTTGTAACGGCTGCGCCTAATGTTCTATTTATTTTTTTGCTCGATCTGTTGTGGTGGAAACCCTAGCACAATTTTATCCCTAATTTTAACTTTTTTCAGTTTCAAAAAGATGTATTTGTAGATAAAGATACAAAATTAAGACCGGGAGAGGAATTGAACCTTTCCAGTTCATCTCGGCTTCCCATCAGCATCAATTTCATTGCTAGTATTTTATGTTTCCATGTGATTTCAATTTTGCATTTTTATTCAGAATTTGCATATGGTTTGTACCTCATTCATGCAATTTGTATATTTATTTAGATTAAGATAGTTTGGTGAATTAAAACCAACTGCATAAGCAACCCAGTAGGAAATATATGCTAGTGTGACCATACTGTGCAGAGCTGTGAAGGGTTGGAGCGTGATGTGATTATGGATGATCCCATTTTTCACATAGGGAGTAGGTTTAAGGATAAAAATGAGTTTAGGATCTGCATAAGGCAGCATGCGATCCTAAATAGCTTTAAAGAATGAAGGGAAGCAGTGGATTATAGTGTGTGGAGCAAATCGGTGTCAAAGGAGGAAATTAGAACAATGAATCTTAAACATTCATGCACTGGAGTGAATAGAATGGGGAACTCTCAAGCTACAGTTTCCTGGCTAGCTCAGAAGATCGTGAGGCAGATGAAAGAAGACAAAAACTCTCATTAAAAAAATTGCAACTATCCTTAAAAATAATTATCAATTAGTGAGCATCCCTTAAAATAGATTATGGAGGGCTAGAGAACTTGTATTTGGAAAGGTTGAAGACAATTACAAGTTGGTTCCAAATTTGAAAACTAAATTGTTAAAGGAATGAAGGAAGCCATGTAGAGTTCAAATTGTGTGATGACTTTGCTTTTTCCAGATTCTTTGTTTCTTTTAGAACATCTATTGTTGGCTTCAAGAATTGTTGTAGGTCTTTCTTAGGATTGGATGGCTACCACTTGAGGAGTAGGTACATAGGGTCTTTCTTATACTGTAGCCTTTGCAATAGTTGAGGGTAAGTCATCTGACTCATGAAGTTGGTTTATTGAGAACTTGAAAATTGCCTTAGATGGAGATGTCATGAACTTGACTATCATGAGTGACATGGAGAAAGGCTTGGAAGATGCACTGAAGTGTATCATTCAACGGTAGAGCATAGAATAAGTATGAGGCATTTGTGGAAATCATTTAAAAAAAGTTATCCTGAAGATTTCTTTGAAAGAGTTATTTGGTTTGCAGCTTTGTCTTTTTCTGTCTTGAATGAACTCCCGTGCACTTGAAAAGTTTAAGGCCAAATCAGAGCCTGCTATATAGAAATGAGTAAAAAAGAAAAGATAAAGATGATCTTGAATGGTGGTTTGGAGTAGACGCGGCTTCAAGATGAGATCAAAAAATCACTATATAACCAATGACGCGGCTTCAGATTGATGAAGTATTTGTGGACAGACAATGGAGATGAATACACCTTGAAGGAATTTACAGATCACTGTAAAGAATAGGGCATACATTGGCAATGGACTGTTCCAAGATAGCTAGAGCAGAATAGGATAGCGGAGCGCATGAACAAGACACTACTAGAGAGATCCAGAAGTATGTGGTTGCAATCCGGTCTATCGGAAGACTTCTGGACAGAGGCGGTGAGTCATGAGTGCTATTTGGTCAACAAGTCTCTATTAACGACCATAAATTTTCAGATCCTAGAAGAAATATAGAGAGAAGAAGCAGTCAGTTATGATTTTCTACAAGTGTTCGGGTGCCATACTCACTCGCTCATGAATCAGAAGGATAGGATCAAGCCGCAGTCAAAGTCAAAGAAGAGAGTTTTCTTAGGATTCAAACTTAGAGTTAAATGTTACAAGTTATAGGATCCGGAAAACAAAAGGATGTTCACCAGCCGAGATGTGGTCTTTGATGAGGAATTCATGTTGAAAGATGTGGATGGCGATAATAAGGAGGCAGGTGGAGCATCAAGTGACAATGATCCACCGGAGGTGGAGTTTTCTGGCGTTCATAAGGATACGGACACTGAATCACAATTTCAGCCTATTGATACGGAGGTGGACGGGCAAAATGCGGAGACGGACAGTGAGAACCAACCCCAACAGGACCTACAGACAATAGCAATGAGGAGATCAACACGTACACACAAGGCACCAATCAGATACGCTTTCGAAGATATGCTCGCATACACTTTAGTCATTGAAAGCGGAGATCCCGGTTTTTATCAGGAGGGCATTGGGCAAGAGGATAAGAATTGATGGATTGTTGCGATGACAAAGAAGATGGAGTCACTTCGAAAGAATGGTACGTGGAGATTGACAGAGCTACCGGAAGTCAAAATGGCTATTGGCCTCAAGTGGGTATTCAGGAAAAAGGAGAATGAGCAATACAAGGCAAGGCTAGTTGCAAAGGGTTTTGCTCAAAAAGAGGTGGTTGACTACAAAGAGATTTTCTCACCAGTATTTAAGTATACTTCTATTCGAGTTTTGTTGGCTAAAGTAGCTACTCAAGATTTAGAGTTGGAGCGAATGGACGTGAACACAACATTTCTCCATAGAGAGTTGGAAGAGACAAACTTCATGAAATAACCTGAAGGATTTGTAGAACCCGGCAAGGAGGATCATGTATGTGAACTCAAGTGGTCTCTGTATGGGTTGAAGAAGTCTCTCAGGCAGTGGTATAAACGCTTCGATTCTTTTATGAGGAAAACCAACTATTCTCGATGTGAATATGACAGTTGCGTGTACTCGAAGCGGCTTAAGGATGGTTCGTCGATAAATCTACTCCCATATGTCGATGATATGTTGATCGCTGCGAAGAGTATGGTGGAAATAAAGGCGCTCAAACCTTCATTTAATGCAGAATTTGACATGAAGGATTTAGGTGAAGCAAAGAAGATTCTTGAGATGGAGATTTTAGGAGACAAGAAGCTGGAATGTTTTGGCTATCACAAAGAAGATGTATAAAAAAGGTGTTAGAGAGATTCAACATGAAGGACTCTAGACAGGTGAGTACCCCTATCGCCGGTTATTTCAAACTATCCTCCAAGAAGTGTCCGAAATCAGCTGAGGATAAGGTAAAGATGTCTCGAGTACTATATGCAAGTGCGGTGGGATCATTGATGTATGCTATGGTATGCACATGTCTAGACATATCCTATGCGGTAAGTCTGGTTAGCCGGTACATGTCAAATCCATGAAAGCTTCATTGGGAAGCTGTAAAGTGGATACTTTGGTATCTAAAAAGCACTAAATATCTCGGTTTATTCTTTCACAAATCAGAAAATAAATCGAGCTAGTTGTAAGGATATGTAGATGCGAATTATGCTGGTGACTTGGACAAGAGAAGATCTCTTACATGCTATGTATATACAGTTGCAGAATCTCCAATCTGTTGGAAGTCGACGCTTCAAGATACCATGGCACTCTCAACGACGGAGGAAGAATACATGGCGGTAGTGGAACAATCTAAGAAAGCCTCATGGTTAAAGGGCTTAGTTGGCGAGTTCGGATTCGATAAGGGGCCAGTTCCATTATTTTGTGACAGTCAAAGCGCCATTCATTTGGCGAAGAATCAGGTATACCACAGTAGAATTAAGCACATTGACGTGTGGTATCACAAGATAAGGGAGTGGGCCGAAAAGGAGATCGATTTGATCAAAATCGATACTAAGGTGAATCTGGTGGATATGATGACGAAGGTTATTCCTACGGAGCAGTTCAAGTCAGTCTTGGTTTCTATTCAAGTACTCAAATATGAGGAAGAGCGATCTCGGTAAGAGGGTCACACCAGTTTCGTAGTTCTGGTTAAAAACTGTGACAGCACCAGTTTTGTAATTTTGGGAAAAGATTTTGACAGTTCACAGTTTTAAGGTTTGGAGCTGTGCCAACAGGGGAAATGGGGAGAATAACTAAGGCAACCCTAAATTATACAAGACAAAGGCAATAAGTTTTTGAGGTGGCTATAAGGATATACAAGCCAAAGTGGAGATTGTTGTGAAGGATATATTGTATATCAAAACTGCAGATCCAGAGAAAGGCCAGATGTCTGGAGCTATGAGCTCAGACGTCTGGCAATGAAGCCCCAAATTTCCAGAGGAGGCGTAGATGTCTGATGCAATGAGCTCAGACGTCTGCCTGTTCTCTAGCCAATCACGGTATGGAGGTCTAGACGTCTGCACCTATAAGGTCAGACGACGTTCTGTTAAAATAATAGAGAAGGCGTAGACGTTTGCCCCATATAAGGTCAAACGTCTGTTGAAAATAAGTGTGAATTTTCAGTTCGAGTTTTATCTCGAAAATTCAGTTTCTGGGTTGCAGTTTTATAATTTCTGGGATTTTATTGTAACTCAGATTTGTATGGGCTATATATAGAATCTTAGGGTTAAAGTTTAAATGTGCTTGAGATCCTGATCATAAGGTTTAAGGGAGACAGCTTTATGGCTTCATAAGGGATTAAGACGAAGGCCATTAAGGGATTGTTTTAATCATAGAGTTTTAAAGGGAGACGACGGCTCCATAAGAGATCAAGACGATCAACTAAGTAGAACTTGTAGAGAGAGAGAGATATGAAGATCTCGTTGGATATCATAATGAGATGGTTAATTGTAAACTTCAGTAAGGTGTTTCTTTTTCTCTTAAAGTTCTAATAAAGGTTCTTTCCTTTCCTTCCCAAATTTCTTGTTGTGTTATTATTGTGTTTGTACGATTTTTTATTATTTGTTTTAAAGGGATCTAGATTTAGATCTATAAGGGTTGGTCGTCGACGCATCCGCTGTGCACTCGATTCCCGACAAGAATATCCCTAAGGCCCTTGCTGCTATGATTGTTGCCAATACTGAAGATGTTGGATGGTTTCCCGACTCTGGGGCCTCTGCTCATATGACCAGTGATGCAGGTATACTCTTAAATGCAATTTCATATCATGGTAAAGACTTTGTTATGGTTGAAAATGGCAATAAATTATCCACTACACATATTGGTGATGTTTCTAATCCTAATGGTTCATCTAAAATTATTCTAAAAAATACTCTACTTGTGCCTCATATTAAAAAGAACTTGCTATTTGTCTCTAAACTAACCCATGATTCTACTTGCAATATTGACTTCACTGCTAATGGTTTTATTTTAAAGGAACCTCTGAGCCAGAAAATCCTAGCAACTGGGAGTGAAAAGACGGGCTTTATGTGTTGGATGGTGGTCCCAAAGCTGCTTTCTTTTCGATCTACTCGGTTTCGAACTACTTCAGAGACCGTGGCACCAACGTTTGGGCCATCCAAATAATCGTGTAGTTCGTTTTCTTGATGAAAATAAATTTATTCAAGTCAATAGTTGGAATAAAAAGTCTTCAATTTGTTGCATTTGTCAAATCCCGAAAAGTTGTAAGCTTCTTTTTTTAGATTCTTCTTCTAAGTCTGATAACCCGTTATTGATGATTCATTGTGATCTTTGGGAACCTTCTCCTATTTTATCAAATCAGTAATTTCAATATTTTGCTATTTTTGTGGATGATTTTTCGCATTATATATGGTTTTATCCCTTAACAAGAAAATCAAACATTTTCTATTGCTTTTTGATCTTTAAAAAGCAAGTTGAGAAACAATTCAGCACTAAAATAAAATATTTTCAATCGGATGGAGGGGGAGAATTTTTTAGTAAATAATTTATTGATTTTCCTGTTCAAGAAGGAATAGTTCATCGGTTATCCTGTTCACATACCCCTCAGCAAAATGGGGTTGCCGAGAGACGAAATCGTCATATAGGTGAACTCGGAGTGGCCTTACTTTACAATAGTTGTGTTCCCAAACAATTTTGGGTTGAAGTTTTTTCTACTGCAGTGTTTCTAATCAACCGGCTTCTATCGAGCGCTCTAAATTTGGATTGTCCATATTCTCTTTTATTTGGCAAAATACCAGATTATTCTTGCCTCCGAATATTTGGATGTCGTTGCTATCCTAATTTAAGGGCTTATGCTAAAAATAAATTGCAACCTGGTTCCCTTTCATGCATATTCTTTGGGTATAGTGATAAGAATAAAGAGTATAAGTGTTTTCATCAACCTACTGGGAAAATCTATATTTCTCGACATGTAGTTGTTTTCGACGAAACTTTATTTCCATATTGCAATGAGAAATGCTCTGTCTCTTTAATAAATTTTATTGATCATGTGATTTATAATGAATCTTCATCATATGCTATTGATAATAATGATCCACGGTTTCTTTCTAGTGATGAATGTTTTGCAGGAGCGCCTTTAAGCCAGAAGCCATATTCTTCATCGATTGATGATATCGCAATAATCTCTTCTGATGTTGCTGGTTCAAATATTATTTAATCATATACTAATCATCATTTGATGCAAACATGATCTAATTTGGGGATCTTTAAACCTAACCCTAAATATTTTTATGTAGTTTTATTATACCCAAATATTCCTGATGAGCCTAAGTTCATATATAAAATCTGCTTTAAAGCATGAAGGTTGGAAAATGGCTATGCATAAAGAGTTGGATACACTGCACAAGAATTCTACGTGGGAGCTTGTACCGAGAACTCTATCTATGAATGTCATAGGCCGTCGTTGGGTTTATAAAACCAAGCTCAAGGCTGGTGGCGCTGTGGAGCGTTTGAAAACTCGTCTGGTAGCCAAAGACTACAAATAGCAAGAAGGTATTGATTTTTCACAAAAAATTAGTCCTATTATTAAACCAGGAAGTATCCTTCTTATTTTAACTTATGCCACAATTAAGAAATGACCAATTCGACAATTAGACGTAAAAAATGCTTTTCTGCATGGTTTTCTAATTGAACCGGTTTTCATGGAACAACCACATGATTTTATCGATGCTCAGTTTCCTTCACATGTTTGTAAATTGAAGAGGGTTCTATATGGCTTTAAACAGGCCCCATGAGCCTGGTTTGATAGGTTCGGGACCTTTCTTGTCACTTTGGGATTTTTTAGCATTGTTGCTGATTCATCTTTATTTATTCATCATAATGAGCAGGGTACTATATTGCTTCTTTTGTATGTAGATGATATAATACTTACTGGAAGCAATTCTATTTCCTTACAATTATTTATTGAGAAGCTTGGATCCGAATTTGCAATGAAGAACCTTGGTCCTATTCATTATTTTCTTGGCATTCAGGTCACTCATACACCCTACGGATTATTTTTATCACAATCCGAATACGCCAAGAATATTCTTCGTCATGCTCAAATTGATACTTGCTGATATGCTTCAACACCAATGGCATTAAAACCCAATCTTCATCTTTCAGATGAATCATACTCCGACGCAGCATATTATCACAACATTGTTGGAGCTCTCCAATATTTTTCATTAACATGGCCGAATCTTTCTTATTTAGTAAATATGGTTTGCCAGTACATGCATTCTCCCACCACTATACACTTTGTTGCAGTTAAACGCATTCTTAGATATGTTCACGGAACTCTTAAAAAAGGATTACACATATTGGCTAATAGTTTGATCAATCTATATGCATTTGCTGATGCAGGTTGACACCGGGTGTCCTTCAACACGTAGGTCAACTACTGGGTTGTACACTTTTCTTGGTAGCACATGCATCTCATGGAGTGCAAAGAAGCAACACACAGTTGCTAGATCTACTGCTGAAGCTGAGTATAGAGCCATGGTATTTGCAGCCGTTGAATTTACATGACTTGGCTTTATTCTTCGAGATATTGATGCTTGTTTAACTAAACCGCCTACTTTATTCTCAGATAACATGAGCGCAGTATATATGTCCTTGAACCCAGTTTTTCACGCTCGAACAAAACATGTTGAACTTGATTATCATTTTGTATGGGAAAATGTTGTCTTACGACTCATTCTTACTCGATCCATTTCTTCAAGCCAGTAATTAGCCGATATCTTCACCATATATTTGCCTCGAGAAGCTTTTCAAGATCTGATTTCCAAGTTGGGCTCAACTGCTGAACCCCAGCCCAGTTTGAATGGGAGTGCAGAAGAAAAGATACGTGAAGATAATTCAAAATCTGAATCCATGAAAGAATAAATTCAAAAAGAAAAGAAATTAAGGAGTTGACAAATTGATTGATTAATTGACCTTGTCATAATATTTACCTATTTTATTTGTGAACAAATTGATTGATTGATTTGTCACAATACCGTTTTCTTTATTTGAATCAATTTACTGTAATTGATCATTTAATTAAGGATCTAAAATAATCTTGTAATGTGTATAAATTGTTTGAAAGGAGAATAGGAAGGCACTATGAATTTTCACAACATTTTCTTTCTTTTGTAGAGAGCTATGGATTGCTAGTGCGTATTTCGAAAGAGTATATGGGCAATATAGGCCAACTGGGCAGATAAATGATCAATGGATATGCTAAAAAGGAAAGGATGGCTATAATGAGATTTTTCTAATATAGTTAAGCATAGTTTTATTAGAGTGCCGCCGGCGAAGAGTGTGCTCTAGATCGAAGTTGGCGCATCCGTTCAGTTTAGAGTTAAACATAGTGTAACAACATATAATTCTCATGATAGAGCGGTACAAGAAAGCTGACAGCTTAACTTATCTTCAAGGATGTGCACGGAGATAATGACAGGAAAAATCATTGTAAAATTCTAACGAATCTTAGTTTTGTAAAACAAATCCTTGCTTAAAAGTTTTTGGCGACCACGATCGAGTACTATATTTAAAAGGTAAATGACTGCTTTATTGACTCTATGCATAACAAGAGGCCTGTATATGATGCACATAACTATCCTATTTGACAAACTCAATGTCCACTTGATAAAACCTAATTCTTTCACTTTTCTCAAGAGTGAAGTTGATATTCAAATTAAAATAGTTCCACATTGGGAAAACTATAAGAGGCGTATGAGTATAAAATATAAAATGTGCCAAATTTCAACAAGGCTTGAGTCTTATTGTTGGAACCCACTTATATACCAACTATACATAAAATATAAAATGGGCCAAATCTCAACAAGCCTTGAGTCTTATTGTTGGAACCCACTTATATCAAAACTGTGTACACTCACATGAAAAAATATATAGTCGCTGCCTAGAAATTTAATAAGTGATCATATCCTTTCTCCTGTCCAATAGAATAAAGAACAAATCATACCATATCCACATCTATATCGTTGCATTCTAATTACTGGCCATATCATTATTCTTTTGAACACACTCTCATAGAAGAATAATCATGACAAGAAAAGAAGCTAGTTCTGCAATAATCAGCAAAGCAAAAATCATCTTAATATGTTTCTGAATTTTCTTAATGCAAAATTAAACATACAAATATGAAATTAGGGGACGGTCCATGGAAATCACAGATTACATCCAACTTTAAAACCCTTGTTTTCTCCAAGTCTAGTAGCTTTTGAATGATACAGGCTTAAATGAAGTATCTCTTTTTTCTTATTTCGAAGGACCTAATATTAATTAGTCGAATAATTAATATCTCAAAGAAAAAGAGTTTGAAGAAGAAAAAAACAATAATTAGTTTTGTCAAATGTGCATCTCAACTTTACATCCAGGATATTTAGCCAAATGCTCATACAATAGTAAATTGGTATGCGTTAGTCTATAAATTAACTTCTCACAATACCAACTAGTTGAGAGCCGTCTTACATGGGCCGCGACAGGTTTCTTCACAGCGGTACTTCTTTTAAATAAACCGTCTCTAAAACCACGTTAAAGTCGCTACCACGACACCAAAATTTTGTGGTAGAGAGAGTTTATACTTTGTAGGATTACTTTTTAACTCTAACATTGTGCACAATTACACAAATTTCTTGTATCGATCGAACGGAATATTCTGATTCTAATAGATTTAACATAGTGAATTATTTCGACTAGGGTTTCTTAATACCTCGCAGTAATCCTAGAGAATGAGCATGGATTTTTTTGTCAACTGATTCAAGAAAATACACATATACACAGGCCCGATAAATATAAAGGTTCTACGTAAACATAATCAAATTTGAACGTGTAAAGATGTTACATATAAACGCTCATGCACGACTATCTACATAAAAATCTGCATCTTTATCAATGTCTAAACAAACATGCCAGTTACACCTTGAATCACATTTCATGAGAAAAAAGCGAAGAAGCGAGCATAAGATACATTTTGAGAGACGTTCTTTTCATACAAATTTACTTTTTCTCAGATTCATGTGCCAATCCTTAACTTATTCTATTTGTCCAAACAAGGAATTGTAAATAACAAGGATACAAAATAAAAAGGAAAGGAAATACATTTCAAGAAATTACAAAATGTTACCTTGTCCAATGATAATCGATATCGGGATTGTTGCATTTGTGAAATTCTAAGTAGTCAAGATTTTGAAACGCATTACGGAGTTCAATTTCATTCACACCTTGCATGAATCGAAGACGTAGAACCGTGACAGTTGGCCAAAGTGTTTCAGCGAAAGCATGAAGGTCCAACTTTCCTCCCCTAAGATACAACCTTTGCAACTTTGTGAACTTACTAGGATGCAACCACCGTGGTAATGTGCTTTGTGGAATGCATCGTAGGTCTAGTTTCTCGAGATTTGGAGGAAAGACGACCATCTCATTCACCGTCGATGATATAAGATCCTCGTTGCTTGATGTTGGCTGGCTCACTGCCCAAGTTATTGTGAGCGAGACCATGGACTCTAGGGAGCTCAGTTGGTTGAATTCTGCTTCTTCAAGAACAGAATTGCGCTTAATGCTAACACTCAACTTTCTCAATTCATCTAATGCAGAAAGCTCGCTGAGTTGACATGACTCGTGTTTTTGCGATCCCCCAACAACAAATCCCTTTAGTACTTTGAGGTTGTATAGAAAACCTATTCCTTTGGGCATGTGGGTTAGGAAGTAACACTCTGATGTATCCATGTAGCGTAGTCCCCACAGCTTACTGAGCTCAACTGGCAACCTTTGTAGATCATAGCACGCTCGAAGATCAAGGACGAGAAGGTCTGTGAGTTCACCGATCTCGGGTGGGAGCTCGGTGATCCTTGAAATGCCTCGAAGGCTCAGATACCTCAATCTCTTAAACAACCCTAATCTCTTGAGGAAATCGGTGTTTTCTACTTCAATATGATGCTTGACCGAGTTATGCCACCTCCCGAGCATTAAAGTAATATAGTTTCTCATCCCGTCAAACTTATTAACCTCAAATTTCAAGTATCTACGGTCTATGTTGAAGCAAGTTCTATCATCATAGAACTGCAAATTATATCGTGCTCGCCACATTCCTTGATCTATTTCCCATGATACATGTGGAAGATCATTTGATTTTGGATCGACTTGTATAGAGATGTATTTATGATAAGAAAGGTTCTTTACCACCCAGTGAGCTACAGGATTCATGATGCAAGTGTTAATAGCCCAAGGTTTGTACCCTTTATATATGCATTTTATGCAGCAACTCTGATCAAGCTCTCTCAAATGCCCTTCTATCTCTTCTCCAGACCCGTAGTATTCCGCTATCCACCAGTAATAAATTATGCTTTTATTTATAAAAGTACCTACTGGGAAGATGCTTAAAAATACTAGTAAGTGCACCAACCTAGAATTGAAGTTGTTGATATTGTCTTCTATTTCAGCTGCTGATGAATTTCCACCAAATTGATGGTCCCAATTCTCGACATTACTGTCATCAAATTGTGTCCAAGGACGACTGGTGATATCTAGAGATGGCATTGCATAGGGTAAAGATTTTACATATTCTTCAAGATATTGTAAATGGAGTGGGGAATCTTTAGATACTTCTTTTTTCAAGCTAGAGGACTTATCCTTCACAATAAGAAGCTTGGAGTGGAACTCATTTACATTGTTGCCATGTTCCAAAGCTTTGTCGAGGTCTTTGGCTATGTCTCCGAATCTATCCTTCATGTCTTTTTCCCAAATTTCGAGTTGTTGAAAGATATTGGCAACGAAATGGATCTCTCCACTGACATCTTCAATAAGCTTCTCAACTCCATCCTTTTTGTATGTTGAAGCGAAGGATCTGGCTTCTTTTAATTGGAATAGCAGTGGACGTAAAACCTCCGTGATTCTTTGTTCTGGCATCCTATTGAATAGCAAGAAGCACAAACATGTATTTTTAGCTATAATACACGAGAACATATTGTATCACATAATTCGCGAATTATTCGGCGAATTCGCGAATAATTCGCGAATTATGTGACTTCCGATTAAATCTGCGAATTATTCGCCATCACCGAACGCGCCGAATTATTGTCGAATTATTCGCGAATTATCCGCGAATTATTCCAAAAAAAACAAATTATTCAAAAAACAGCAAATAATTCACGAAATCAAAATCTAGCGTCTCATATATTAATTTTATATTAATTTTTTCCTCGAAATCCTTCCCGAACACTTATCGAATCTTTCCCGAATACTTGCCGATTTTTTCTGAATAGTTCTCCGAATCCGAATTTTCGACCTCGCCGAATTATTGCCGAATCACGAATTTGTGACTATGGTACTATGTGGTGATGTAAAACGAATAAAACAATCTAAGCCATGCTGGGACTCTGAAGAGGATCGGGTCGGGCCTTTTGGCCTATTAATAAAATCGTATACATTCCAAATTAACTTACAACAGAAATAAACCCATCTCCAAATTAAAAAAAATCCTATTCTCTACTCATCTCCTCTCTATCGCCTCAACTCGGCGTTTGCTGCTACCAACTTTTTCCTCTATCATCTATTTTATCTTCTCACTATAATGACCGATGAATTTATGGATTTCGATTTGACGTTTCAATCTAGGAAAGTAATTTAGTGTTTTATTATGAACCTTTGGTAAAATAAAGTGGACACACACATAATAAAGTGGACACACACATATAATAAAGATACACTTTGTTTCCCAGTATCATATAGTTTCTTATTGTAGGGGTTGGTTCCCCTATATGCTTAATTAGTGGATATTTGTTGTTTTCAAATAAATTATCATTTTTTCTCTTGCCTTCTTATTTTCTTTTTCTATATATTAATTAATCAACAGATCCATAACAGATCCATCAAGGGTTTGAAAAAAAGTCTGCGGCCACTACAAACCGAGAAAGATAGGTTTAGAGAGATATTGAGAAATTGTATTTGGGTGAGATCGGAGAGCAAAATCTCTTGTAATCCTTCGTTGAATAGTGGCAGTAATTTGTCGTCTGTTTGCAGTATTAGGTGCAAGTGCGTACCGAACCTGGGTAATATCTTGTGTCCTTTACTTGATGCGTTTTTCTTTATTATTTATTGCTTTTGCGTAGTTGTTGCGTTTGATTTTTTTTCATTAGTTCCGATTCACGTGTATTGATCGTCCGTTGCGTACTTTGGTGTATTATTTTCATAACAAGTGGTATTAGAGCCTTTGTTATGGTGATTCGGATTATTGAGAAGATAGCTTCTACATATTATAAGATCGATAAGTTTAACGGAAGGAACAATTACAGTCTATGGAGATTGAAGATGATGGTGGGTCTAAAACAGTAAGGAGTTCATAAGATAGTCTTCGAAAAAGAAAAGATTCCTTCGACGACCACATATATTCAGAAAGGAGATATGTAGTATAAGGCTTTCAGTTCGATACAGCTGAACTTGGCTGAAGAGATTCTATACGAGATTGTGTAAGAGACAAAGATGGCAGGTTTATGGAGTAGGCAAGAATTCTTGTAAATGAAATCTTTTACAAATTGTCTCTATCTCAAATAGTGTCTATACATATTGAAGATGAAGGTAAGTATATCTGTCAAAGACCACCTAGACGAACTCAACCAAATCATTATGGACTTTTTCAACGTAGAGGAAAAGATTGAAGATGAGGACCAAACTATGATCCACCTTTTCTCTTTAACCTCTGAATATAGCCAGTTCGTAAAATCGATGGTGTACGACAGAGATAAAATTTCTTTAGAAGATATTAAAGCGGGCCTATACAGCGAGGTGTTGAGGAAGAAGGTATTGAATGATAAGGGTAATCAAGGCGATGCGTTGGTTTCTAGAGGCCGTTTTGAGAAGCGGTCATATGCTGGTTCCAAAAAACAGCGCGAGGTCCAAATCGATAAATTGCATTAATGACAAGTGCAACTATTGCAAGGTGAAAGGCCATTGGAAGAGAGACTGTCAGAAGTTCAAGGAGGATAATAAGGAGTCTTCTAGTACCGCAGTTGTCATAGATGATGGCGGTGATTGTTCCATATTATTAGTTTGTGCAGTCGGCGACGAACATGATCTATGAATGCTAGATTCGGAGAGCTCTTTCTACATGACTCTATATCAGAATTGGTTTGAGACGTTTGCTGTGGTATCTACTTGTTCAGATAATTCAAATTCTGCTAGATTGTGGCACTTACGGTTGGACCATATTAGGAAGTCGGGTTTAAAGGTGCTTCGTAAGAGGCAGCTATTTGGATATGGATATTTTGGCATTCTTGATTTCTGTGAGGAGTGTGTCCTAGAAAAGCAAACAAATGTGAAATTCGGGACAACAGTACATGATACGAAGGATATTCTTGATTATGTCCACACTGATGTTTGGGATCCAGCACTGGTTCTTTCGCGGGGTGGAGCCAGATATTTCGTTTCCTTCATTGATGATTTTTCTGGAAAAGTCTGGGTGTATGTTCTCAAGTCTAAAGCCGAGATTTTCAAGACGTTTAAGACATGGAAGGCCAGGATGGAGAAGCAGACTGGTAGGCACGTAAAGGTTCTTCGGTCCGATAACGGCCGAGAGTTTACTTCGCATGAGTTTGTAGAGTTCTGCAATTCAGAGGGGATTGTAAGCTATTACACCACTCTGGGAGACCCTCAATCAAATAGCGTTATAGAGTGGATGAATCAGACACTACTGGAGAAGACCAGATGTTTGCAGCTTACAGCTGGATTTCCTAGGGAGTTTTGGGCTGAAGCCCTATCTACCCCGTGTACCTCATCAACAGATCACCATCGGCGGCGATAGATAAGAAAATTCCTGAGGAAGTGTGGACCACGAAGGCTAGAGATTACAGGTGGCTTCATATATTTGGGTGTCCAGCTTATGTTCAGCAAAGGAGAGATAAGCTAGAGCCAGGCACTAGGAAATGTGTCCTACTCAGCTACGGAAGTGAAGCCAAAGGGTGCAGGCTGTGGTGTCTTGAGACCCAGAAGATAGTAATCAGCCGACATGTTACATTTGATGAGTTTGCGATGGTTCGTAGAAAACAGACTCAATTAGATGGCGAAGAGAGAATGGTTGCGCCACCAAGCGAGGTGGAGATCGATGTTCCGGTTCAGGATAGTAAGAAAGATGAGGTGATTGATACTTAGATTCAGGTGGAGGGTTTGACAGAACCAGATGGTCCGGTACAAACAGAAAGCGGAAATCTACGCGAGTTAGGCGTCCGCCGGTCAGACTAGGTTTTGAGAACATGACTGCTGTTGGTTTTGACCACATGTCATCATATGCGTTGACTATTGAGCTTGAGAAACCATCTAGTTACAGGGAGGTTGTGCAATCTACCAATTTTCCTAGTTGGAGAGCTGCGATGGAGGAGGATATGGAGTCTTTTCATCAGCACGATACATGGGATTTAGTTGCTCTACCAGAAGGAAGTACGCGATCGGCTGCAAGTGAGTCTTTAAAGTTAAGAGGGTTCGTCAGAAACAGATGGCATTAGATAAAGGCGAGATTGGTGGCTAAGGATTTGCACAGAGGAAGGGTGAAGACTACACCGAGATCTTTTCTCTGGTGGTTAGACATACATCAATTCGTATTTTGTTAGCCAAGGCCGCGGTTTATGATATGGAGCTAGAATAGCATGATATTAAGGCTGCTTTCTTACACGGTGATCTAGAGGAGGATATTTATACGCATTAGCTAGAGGGGTTCATAGTCGATGACAAGGATGGCTATCTTTGCAAATTGAAGAAGTCGCTTTATGATTTGAAGAAATTTCCGAAATAGTGGTACAAGTGATTTGATTAGTTTATGTTGGCGATTGAGTACACAAGGAATATTAAGGATTAGTGCGTTTATGTGAAGCTACTAGGCAATAGGTCCCGGATTTATCTTTTATTGTACGTGGACGATATGTTGGTGGCATCACGCTGCATGTCAGAGGTCAACAATTTGAAACAGCGGTGAGTCAGGAGTTCAAGATGAAAGATATAGGGCTGTGAAGAAAATACTTGGTATGGAGATTGTCAGGGAGAGGATGCGTGGTGAGTTGCGCCCGCGACAGAAGCAGTATGGTTAGGGTAAAAAATCACACACCATAGTCGAGATAAAAAAGCCAACAAGTCAAAGTCAACACCTAAACAACTGGGCCCATGCCTAAACTTAAGCTGGACCATGCCCGAACCAAAGTCTATGATCCAAGATCAAGATCAAGAAAAGGTGTATGCTTTCTTCATTAAGCTTGAAGAAAAAGATAGCACTAGGGTTCTCTGGATGAAAGCCATAAGCCTACGGCTTTTACCCTGAGCAAGCATATTTTTTGAATAGGGAACTTGACAAAGGCCTCCAGCCACATGGAGGGACGACCCGCGCTGGATACCCCATAAAGGGGGTTATCCTCTACCTTCAGAATTCCCCTCGAGGGGACTTTCCACTTTGGAAATCCCCGCAAGGGGATTTTCCACTCTTAGGCCCCCCGAAAGTGGCTCTAGCTGTCGGGGACCCCCCAAATGGGGATCTCACCATCGGGGACCCCCTAAAGGGGTTCCTTGCTTTGGGACCCTCAAAGGGTGTTGACACATGTGTCACACGATCCTCAATTTTTAATTATTCACAACAAAAATTTATTTAAAAGAATTCATATTCTACTGACGACGTTTCCAAGTGTTTATTCTTGAGTACAACAAGCATAGTATATCAATATCAAGCAAGATTGTCTACAATACAATACGTACTCAAGACGGTGATATAGCATGAAGACTTGACGCAAGCAAGAATGTGATGCAAGCTTATTTAAGATACAATGTCGTCTCACGCAACATCTTGAGAAAATGAAAATCAAAGAAGAACCAAGATCAAGAAAGGAGATATACGTGTTATACATGTGTCTAATATTGATCTCATAAGGTTAGAAATCACATTCCAACATATTTTCTGTGTTCCAAACGTCTCCCTTCTCATTAAGAGACATCTAACCTATCCGTTGGAATTCAGAACTATTAAGTTTTAAAACAGATATTCACCATGTCAGAAAAGTAGACATCTGTACCAGATGTCTGTATCATAATTTTTGAATCCCAGACGTCTGGTATAGATGTCTCCAGAACAAAGTTCCAAGATATCAAATACTGGAAATATTTCAGAGACGAGTTACCAGACGTCTGCTGAAGATTTTTTGAACTCCAGACATCTCCTACAGACGTCTGGTGAAGGAATTTTTCCAATCTACAGACGTCTCCCACAAACGTCTGTACGGCCAGTTTTTTAGAAGTTATTTCTGGTTTAAATTTTCAAATGAATGGATATTTATATCATTTTCATTTCTAACCGTCCCCAACGGTCATTAACTGTTTTATGACAGTTATGGGCAGTTAGAATAACTTCCCATTCGATTCCTATATAAAGCCTTGAGATCTTACACATTCAGATATACATTCATTGCAAATATTTTAAGAATTTTTGTTCTGCTTGAGCATTAACTTGGCCAAATATTTTCCATTTTCTCCAGAGCCAAAAACCTGATATAATCTCTCAAATCAATCCTCGTGCCACACTGGTTATAATTTATTAAGATCAGGATTGAGACTAAGTAATTTGTCGTTTGTAAAACGATTGTAAACCCACGAGAGAGGGTGTCTCTCAACCCACGAGAGGGGGTGCCTCTCATTGCTTGAATTGTGTGGATTCAGAGTGGAAAAAGAGATCTTCCTAGAGAATCGCAGATTAGAGATGAAAGTCAGGTTTTTCTAGAGAATCGCGGATTAGAGAGAAAGAAAACTTTTTTTTTAGGGAATCGCAAGTTCAAGAGTGTGATCCTTATGAAGAGGAATTTGTATTCTTCATATCTCTGTGTAAAGGGATTCATGTTCTTCATAACAATAGTGCAGAAATCCTGAAAGGGTGTCTCAGGCAGGGACTAGCCGCAGGAGAGTGGTGAACACTAGTCAACAAATTTCTCGTGTTTGCATTGCCTTTGACTCTATTTATTTTTCTGTGATTGTGCTGATTACAACACTAAGTTTCATTGTTTTAACTTGTTTAAATTATTTCCGCAGAAACTTAGTAATCAATTCAAAATATAGTAATTAAGTTCTAAATTTGCCATAAGACACGAAGTTACCTTATTCACCCCTCTAAGGTATTTAAAATTGGTATCAGAGCAGATTGCTCACTTTTAAAAAGATTAATATCTTGAGTCTATAGATCCAAAATGACAAACCAATATGAGGGTCAACCCACCACATGACCTCCACTATTTAACGTCACTAATTTTTAGTTTTGGAAAACCAAAATGAGAATATTTTTGAAATGCATAGATTTAGAAATTTTAGATATATTAGACACACCCTATGTTATCCCTACTACAAAACCATATTCTGACACTGATAAGCATTCTATGACCCTAAATGTTAAGGCTATGAATGCTTTTCATTTTTCATTGGTCCTTGAAGAATTTGATAGGATTTCCATATGCCAAATGGCACATGATATCTGGAGCACCCCTGAGACTATACATGAGAGGACTAACCAAGTAAAAGAAACTAAGATAAATCATTTAATGTATGAATACAAAATATTTTCTATGAAAGAAAATGAAACTCTAGATTCTATGTACTTTAGATTTAATAATATAGTAACAGAATTATTTAACTTAGGAAAGAAATTTGTAGAGAAAGAAAAGAACTATAAAATTCTTCGATCACTAACTCTTTCTTGGCAGCTTAAAATTACTGCAATAGAAGAAGCAAATGACACGAGCACCATGAGCGTTGATACTCACGTAGGGAAATTAAAGACCTATGAGATGCAACTTGATGACATCATGATTAAAGAAGACAACCAACGCAAGAATATCATACTGAAGGCATCAATTAACAAGATCAAAGAACTACATTCATCGAGCGACGACGAAAGCGACGATGAAGAAATGAACAATATCGCGAGACACTTCAAAAAGTTTCTTAAGAATAGAGCAACTCTTTTAAGAAATGGGTAAATTCAACTAAAACCCTGCAATGCTTTGAATGCAACAAAGAAGGTCATGTTATGGCGGATTGCCCAAACCTTAAAGTCATGAAGGGCAAATCCAAATGGAAGAAGGGTTAGGAACGACGCGCTTTTCAGGCTATCCGGGATGAGTTGGACTCAAGTGAGTCAGAAAATGAAGAAGTCACGAACATGTGCTTTATGGCGATAAATGATGATGAGATTGGTGATGATATTCTTGATATTGAAAGTTTATCTAAAGATAACTTAGTAAACTTATGTTTTTATTTGAAATCTAGTTATGATAAGATACATTCAAAATATAAACAACTTAAGGACAATAATAACCAAAGCGATAATCAAACTAAAAATGAATATAAAAAACTAATTCTAGAAAATAATGACTAAAAAGAAAAATTAGTATTAAAAGACGAAGCTCATTTGAATATTATTAATACTATAGGAACTTTAAAAAATGAAAATTTTGATTTAAAAAGAAAATTATAAATTAAGGAAAATATAATTTTTAAGTTTACAAAAACTAAGGATAACCTTGGTGTTATGTTAGGAACATGTATAAATCGGTATAAACGTCAAGGAATAGATTTTCATGACGATTCAAAGTATGAGAAACCAAATAAAGTTCTTAGAATTTATATATATATATATATATATATATATATATATATATATATATATATATATATATATATATGTGTGTGTGTGTGTGTGTGTGTGTGTGTGTGTGTGTATATATATGTGTGTATATATATATGTGTGTATATATATGTGTGTGTGTATATATATGTGTGTGTGTATATATATATATATGTATATATATATGCATATGTTACGTGTAATTATTGTTGTAATTTAGGGCATATTTTTAGATATTGTCATATTAAATTAAATTCAATTTGTAAATATCACTTTACTCCTAATCCCGGTGGACCAAAAATGAAATGGATTTCTAAGGTCACACCTCCATCCTTTTGTTTTGCAGAATCTCAAATCATGTAGCGAGAAGTGACAATTTGATAGCCGTTGCTCGATACACATGACTGGCAATATCAAATACTTCCAAACGCTATCAAGTGAAGATGGTGTTACCGTTACATTTGGTGATAACAAAAAGGACAACATAATCGGTAAAGATACAATTTCATTTAATAATAACTCCAATACTACAATTATAAATGATATTTTATTTGTAGATAGTCTAACGCATAACTTGTTTAGTGTGAATCAGTTTTATGATAGAGATTATAACGTAGTATTTGAAAAAGATGTTTGTAAAATTATCTATAATGATACAGTAATTCTAACGGGTAAACGACATAATAATATCTATCTTAATTACACTCATTATTTTAATAATAAAGACTTAAAATGTTTAGTCATAAACAACAATGATGATTCATGGCTTTGGCATAGGAGGCTAGGCTACGAATCTATGAACACCCTATCTAACATTTCTAAGAACAATTTAGTTAAAAAAATCCCTATGTTAAAATACGAAAAAGATAAATAATGTGATACATGTTTAAGAGATAAACAAACCAGATCCTCTTTTAAACCTAAGAATGATCTACTAATAATCCGTTACAACTAATACATATGGACTTATTTGGTCCTAGTAGAAACGCTAGTCAAGGAGGAAAACTCTATCCATATGTTATAGTAGACGACTATTCCAGTTTTACATGGGTATTCATTCTTAAAACTAAGAATGAAACATTTAATATTTCCAAATTCCTCTCCAAACGTATTCAAAATAAGATGAATTTTCGAATTTCTAGAATTAGAAGTGATCATGGTGGAGAATTTGAAAACAATCTTTTTGAAGAATACTGCAGTAAGAAAAGATATAAACATGAGTTCTCTTGTGCCACAGCACCACAGTAAAATGGTGTTGTTGAAAGGAAGAATCATTCCTTACAAGAAATGGCATGAACCATATTAAATGAAAACAATCTACCTATGTATTTTTGGGCAGATGCACTAAACACATCGTGCTATATCATAAATAGAGTTAGCATTAGGAAATTCTTTAATAAGAAACTATATGAACTTTTCTATAATAGAACTTCTAATATAAAATATTTTAGAGTTTTTGGATGTAAGTGTTTTATTCTAAACACCCTAGACAATCTAAGTAAGTTTGACTCAAAATGCGATGAAAATATCTTTGTTGGTTATTTCATGACTAGCAAACCCTATCGTATTTATAATAGGAAAACTCAAGTCATACAAGAAAGCATGAATGTTGAATTTGATGAAAACAACTCGACCTCTGAGACCTTACAAAATGATAATGAGCCAAACATCTCAAATGGTTTAGAGAACTTATCAATGAAAAAAGGAATTGCAGAACCACATGTAGAAGTGCCACGCCCCACCCCCAATACAGAGAGTATTGTCTGCTCTGGCCGAAGCCGCACGGTTTTGTCCTTCGGAGCGAACTAGACCCGACCAGGGGCCACTTCCCAGGAGGTCACCCATCCCAGAACTTCCTTGGCTCGAGCACACTTAACTACGGAGTTCTTAAGCTCCTGTAGTTCCGGTTCACTTAAAAGGCGCCTCTGTATTGAAGAGTGGTATCATTCCATCATTCCATTTATAGTACAGATCTGTCCCCTTTTGGAATGCATTCCGAAGATTCCCCATTGTTCTACAGTGGGTCCCACGGACTCAAGAGGTGGCCCCCACGGATTCAAGAGGTGGTCCCCGCCCACTTAACATGACACTTGGCGTGGCACTTTGTTCCGTGTGGCACTTTGCTCCGTGAGCAAGAACCGGGTCCCGACATTCTCCCCCCCTTTGAACAATGGTTCGTCCTCGAACCACATACCTACTATTGAGGGACCAGCTCTGATACCATTCTGTCACGCCCCACCCCCAATACAGAGAGTATTGTCCGCTCTGGCCGAAACCGCACGGTTTTGTCCTTCGGAGCGAACCAGACCCGACCAGAGGCCACTTCCCAGGAGGTCACCCATCCCAGAACTTCCCTGGCTCGAGCATGCTTAACTACGGAGTTCTTAAGCTCCTGTAGTTCCGGTTCACTTAAAAGGCGCCTCTGTATTGAAGAGTGGTATCATTCCATTTATAGTACAGATCTGTCCCCTTTCGGAATGCATTCCGAAGATTCCCCATTGTTCTACAGTGGGTCCCACGGACTCAAGAGGTGGCCCCCACGGATTCAAGAGGTGGCCCCCGCCCACTTAACACGACACTTGGCGTGGCACTTTGTTTCGTGTGACACTTTGCTCCGTGAGCAAGAACCGGGTCCCGACAAGAAGACATACCACAAGTTATGAAAGAAGATCTTCCGAAGGATTAGCAATTCAATAAAGATCATCCTAACTACTTGATCATAGGAGAAATTGATAAAGGAGTAGAAACTCGATCATCAACATTCAACACTTGTATAAACTTACTCTTTATATCTTTAATAGAACCCAAAACGTTAATGAATTTAAAATAGATGAAAATTTAATTATAGCCATGCAAGATGGATTAAACCAATTCGAGAGAAATAATGTGTGGTATCTAATACCAAGACTAGAAGATAGACCAATAATAGGAACTTAGTGGGTATTAAAAATATACTTGACAAACTAGGTAAAGTAGTTAGAAATTAAGCACGCTTAGTAGCTTATGGATATAACCAAATAAAAGGAATAGACTATGACGAAACATATACACTTGTCGCTAGGTTAGAAGCCATACATATCTTACTAGTATATACTTGCTATAAAAGCTTCAAAGTTTTTCAAATAGACGTTAAAAGTGCATTCTTAGATGATCAAATAGACGAAAAAGTATATGTATCTCAACTTCCCGGGTTTGAAAATCATGCATTTTCTGATCATGTCTATAAGTTAAGAAATGCACTATACGGTTTTAAGCAAGCCTCTCATGCTTGGTATGAACGTTTAAGTTCGTTTTTAGAAAATATAGGTTTCACGAAAGGTATAGTAGATAATACCTTATTTATTAAAACCCTTAACCAAAACAATATAATAGTTTAGATATATGTTTATGATATTATTTTTGGATCAACAAACGAAAGTCTTTGTGAAGATTTAGCCAAATCCATGCGGGATGAATTTAAAATGAGTATGATGGGAGAACTTATCTTCTTTCTCGGATTTCAAATAAAATAAATGGATGATGACATCTTCATCAATCAAGCCAAATACACTAGGGAACTGATAAAGAAGTTTGGCTTAGAGAATGCAAATACTTATGAAACACGAATGGCTACCAACACCAAACTCACTGACGATAAAGATGGTCAAGAAGTTGATACTACACTTTATCATGAAATAATAGGAAGTTTACTATATTTGACTGCCAATAGACCAGATATCATGTTTAGTGTGTATTTGTGTGCAAGATTCCAGGCTAATCCTTAAGAGTCACATTTGACTGCTGTCAAAAGAATCTTTAGATATCTGAAAGAACCATAAATTTTGGCTTATAGTATCCTAAGAATAACTTGTTTCATTTGATAAGTTATTCAGATGCAGATTATGTCGGATGTCTGAAAAATCGAAAGAGCGCAAGTGATACTTGTTACTTTCTAGGAAGCTGTCTTGTCTCTTGGATTTCTAAGAAATAAAATTCAGTCACTCTATCGACAACCGAGGTATAATATATCGCTTCCGGTGTTTGTTGTGCACAGATTTTATGGATGAAATACACACTTGAGAATATTTCAAACATTTCTATACTCTGTGAAAATACAAGTACAGTTCATAAGACCAAAAATACCGATCAACATTTTAGGACTAAGCATATCGACATATGATATCACTTCCTTCGATATCATTTTCATAAAGGAGATATCATTTTGGAATATGTGTCAACAGAAGGTCAATTGATCGATATATTTACTAAGCCATTGGATAAAGCCAGGTTTCCTCATCTAAGAGCAGACTTAAACTATTATAATTCCTTAGGAATTGACTATCCTATTATCTGAACAAATGGAGAACACTAATGTTTACAACAGGAAGGAAAATGTGGAAATTGGGGATAGTTCCAAAAAGGATAAGGAAGAGTCCCCTAGTCTCAAAACCGAAGAGGATCTTAGCGAAGAATCCGTTTTCCTTTCTCATTTTTCACCACCACCCAACCCAAATCCACCACATCCTCTTGCCACTGGTGGAATTGTGTTGCTGTTCTGTCAGACTTTCTCATACGATACTTGTGTCTTCTTTGACCTCGAAGATGATATGATTATCAAGAAAAGAATAACTGATGTCATGGAAAAATTCAAGAAAGAGACTTATGATACTTTTTATTAGGTTATTGTATGTTTGCTTGTTTGTATTTTCTTTGATGTAATGTTTAATTATTGTATTGTATGTTTTTAATTAATAAAATATGTTTACGTTCAGTTTATAATTCATTTCGAGAATTAAAACCATAAATAAAATTGCCAGAAACCCACATCAGACGTTTGTAGCAGACGCCTGGTTAAAAGTTTTTGACCTACAAACGTCTGTAGCAAACGTCTTATTCAAAATGTTTGAACTCCAGAGGTTTGTGGAAGACAGCAGTTCATTTTGAACTCCGGGAAATCCCATCCAGAGACGTTTGGTCCATACCCTAGACGTCTGCACGAGAAAAATCTGAAACGATCTGATTTTTCTGATCGTTCGATTTCCTTGATTAGATCCTATTCGTCCACATATGTTATAAAACATACCTTTTAACCCATTTTTCTTAACCCTAGATGTCTTCTAGCCTGACCGATACTCTTACTCTCACACCACTGTTCTCATGATCATTTGTCAGAATGCATTGACCATCTCTCCGGTTAAATCGATCATCTCACAGAGCGGATGACTCGATTTTCTAGCACCTTTGAACACCACATGTCTATCATGTCATCCAAACTTCAAATCGGAACTCCGCCTCCACATCCGGAAGAATGAAGTTTAGGATCTTAGTTTAGATTTTTTAGTTCGTTATGTTAATTTCGTGTGTGCTTGTGTTAAGTTTGTTTAGCATGCTTTTGTGTTTAATTTTAGTTTTTCGTTTTGAATGCAATATACTTATGAATTTGGTGTTTCTTTTATAAAACTATGCACTTTGTTTTATTTATCTCATGTTCTTGTGCTAAAATGGATACTATTCATATTTGATTCGTTAACTATGAACTTTGTTCATTTAATATGCCTAAACATGGCTCATTTTGTTTTCCATGAACTTTAAATTTCTATATTCATATTTGTTTTCGCACCCTTTGCTTTGCTTATAAAACTTTTTGATATTTTTCAAAATGGAGGAGAAAATATTCATGAATATCTTAAATTGTACTTAAATGGTAATAAAATTAGAATTATATCACTCGTCCTCATGCAGTGCTTTTTGAAAGATTTTTTCAACTGAGCATGAATTGAGGGGGAGTATTTAACTCGAATTTATATTTTTTTTATATATCATGAAGTCTTGAAATAAGTTTTGCTAAATATCAAAAAGGGGGAGATTATTGACACTTGTGTCACACGATCCTTAGTTTTGATTATTTAGAAAAAAATTATTTAAAAGAATTCATAAGTTACTGACGACGTTTCCAAGTGTTTATTCTTGAGTACAATAAGTATAGTATATCAATATCAAGCAAGATTGTCTACAATACGGTACGCACTCAAAACGGTGATATGGTACGAAGACTTGACGCAAGCAAGAACATGATGCAATCTTATTCAAGATACAATGACGTCTCAACGTAACATCTCAAGTTAATGAAGATCAAAGAAGAACCAAGATCAAGAAAGGAGATATTATAAGTATTATACATGTATCTAGTGTTAATCTGATAAGGTTAGAAACCACATTCCAACATGTTATTGTTAGTTATATGTATGCCCTAGAGGCCATTACTGTACATTGGATGTATATTGTAGTGGATGCTGGGACATATATAGATAGGACTTTCTTGCTCGACATGATAGTACGCTATCTGGTTGCTCTTTATCTTAACATGTATACATTCCGTCTCTCTGTTACATGTTGATGAAGCCCTTAGGATGTGTACTCGACTTCCAGGACTGTGATGCAGATCATACTAGTGGGGCCTGGATAGTCTATGAGTACATCCTTGAAATGTTCCTAGTCGAGGGAATATCGAGACGGGGCATCGATATTCCAGAGTATACTAGCGCATATCTTCTCGACCCATGCGATGGGCGATGGATGATCCCATATCCATTGGTGTTTGACATCGAAGATGGTATGTGGGTGCTCAGTGGAGACTGGGTACACTGAACGGACTCGCCGAGAACTCCCAGATGGTATTATACCTCACGTCAGATGGTAGTTCTCTGGTGACACTGGTACAGCTTAGTCTGTTGACCCGAGATCGTCATAGAGTCTTGTGTGTCTCCCACTGTGCTTTGATTTCCACCCTACCACGGCTCTACTGAGTCGTGCAAACAGGTGGTTTTTGGGTACAGTCCCGATTCACATGGAGGCAATGAGCGATAGGAGGGGATTCGTCTCTCCCGGTATTGGGGGTTGATGTTGTGCTATGCTCGACTGGCCATAACAGGAAATCCCTGGCCAGGGTTGCAGTGATATACTGGTAAGAGTTATCAGTAGTTTGACGAATGTTATGGACCTTACGTCGGCATGACTTATCGAGCTATTGGGGTCTGACGTTTACCACCCCTAGGCGAGATATGCGACATATCAGACGAACAGACCGGACTGTACGGTAAGTGTTACTGGTTGGATTCACAGGAGCGTGAGCGGGCTTGCTCGTCGATCTTCTGATCGCTCAATACCCGGGTGGCCGTTACGTTTAGCAGACCGCTTGCGGCTTGTGGGTGTTTGATATGATCATCACCTGCTGCCGGCGTATTGACGAGTCTTTAGAGTCCTACACAGAGGTTTCCTGGTTCAAGCGAAACGAAATAGGAGTGCATATGAGATATGTGCGGGACCGAGAATAATGCGTGTATGTGATACCGTATTCTATTCTTGCGATGAATGTATCGAATGGTTATATGCGATATAACCTAGTTATCGAATCAAGGATTGATTCGATAAGCCGATACATATGATACTAGTCGGTTATATCCGATATGACCGGATCGTTAAATCAAGTGTTGATTTAATGATTTAGTGCATATTTATATATTTGATATATTACTTTGCGTTAACTAGTATTGGTTCACTTTAAAAGGATTTTCTCACTTGAATTGTACACATTGTATATGCGATATAGTTTTGTGCACATGTTTGTATCATGTTTGATGATACATGCTTACTTGGTTAAGTGTAAAGAATCAAACCATGGTTTAAGTTAATGATTAGGGTTTTGATTATCTATTCATTTATCTTTCTTATTTATTCATTTTGGAAAAAGAAAAAGATAAATGAATGGTTGAATGTTTTGTTTGCTAGTTGAACATTCATGAAGGTTTGACTTAGTCTCCTTTTTGTTCTTATCCTTAACCCTAACCATTCCATTAACCATGGTCTTTTCTCTACACTTAACTAAGGTTAAAAGTATGATAAGATTTAATTCTTATTGATTTTTATTATTCAAGACTTATCATATCTTCTTCTTCTTCATCTTCTTCAACATGAAGAAAGCTAGTGGCCATCAATGGCAACTAGTGAAATTGAGTGAGAAATCCAAATATAAAGTCTACCCACTTCCTATTTCTTCATCCTCTACCTCTTGCCAAGTTGTATAGGGTGTTTACTTCACAAGTTTTCAAAGCTTGGTGAAGTTGGAGCTTGTTCTTGAGATGCTTCGACGTAGATCATCTTCGGCATCGAACCAACGATCAAGCCCGCCCATTCTTCGATGATGCCAATGCTAGAGTCGTGAGTTCGATTTGGACAGCGGAGGGAGATCATCGTGGAGCTTAGGAAGTGGTGGACCGGATCTACAAAGGTTGTAGCCCCTTTCCTTTAGATACATTTCCGTTTACTTGCTCATTTCGCCTAGATATCTAGTAAACGATCCGTATTAGGGTTTGTAGGCACCCGTAAAATTTGATTTGTGCATGTTTGATCACTTGTGGGACTTCACTAGAGTGCCTAGGAACCCTACAGTGGTATCAGAGCCTAGCTAGAGCCTTAGGCGAAGTCCCGACGGAGTTAGAAGTCCGATCGACCCAAAACCCGACTTTGAAAATGCTCTCCGGACTTTTCTGTAAAATATGGTTTTTTCGAAATTAAAAATATGCAGAAATATCAGCAGGTAATACTAAGAATCACTGTGAAATTCGGCAGCACGATTCCTCTAAACCGCGGCGGAACCGCGGCACGAGCATGGCTCGTGCGGCGATTCCGCGGCCGACTAGTCACATCAGCATTATTCATTTTCACAGTAACTCCTAGTTGTTAGTGCTTGTTTTCCTGGGGATATTTTAATATATTTCCAGAGTTTTATTTTCTGGCTTGTATTGGGAACTCTGTATATTCGATCGGACTGTCTAATTTTGTCGGTGTGGCTTTCCGGGTAATTTTAGAATATGTTAAAAAGTTCGACCGGATATAAATACCCACTTTTTCCCCTACAGGAAAATTTCCAATTGTTGGATTTTTCCGTAGTTTAACGACGTTCTAAGTAGTGCAAGTAACGCGATGGACCCTCTAGAAGACAACAAACCTTAACTCGATTATGTGACCGTCTTGAACTGCCCTTTGAACCTTCGGGTTTGGGGCAGTACGGCGTGCCACATGTGAGGCGTTGGCTTGACCCTTCTACGGCTGGACCGTTGGTACTGAGGCACGAACTGAATGTTGTTAGACTTATTTCATGTGTTGAGCTGTATCGGGAAAACTTGGGTGTTCGATTGTTCGATCGAAAAGTTTAGTATTTTCTATTTATCCGGAATTTGATACAATAATTGGAATTCACAAATCGTTATGAGATAACAGAATGAATATTATAAACATAGCAGTTTAGTCTCACTTGATCGGTTGCCACGGAATTTTGATGTGATCAAAAGTCAGTCACAATCACGTAGCGTACGCGGATACTCGTCGGGTAAACTTAATAGACAGCCTCACTCCATAGCCCCGACCAAGTGACTATAGGAGAACCCCGTCGCCGAAAGCATCCGGTCTGGTGCTCGCGGCAGCGGTGTTCCGCCTTGGTGCACTTCGTCGACGGTATCGGGGGTGCGGCCGCCTACTAAAGTTTGCGACGAGCATTCGATCAGAATGTCGGGAATCCTGTTGAATTGCCCGACTTGATATTGAAAAGAGTTTTTGATAATGAGACTAAAATGCGGGGTTTAAAATTGTTAGGCATGCGATGTCTAAAGAATTCATTTGGTCAGGCATGCGATGTCTGAGGTGGTTGCGGATTCCAACTGTTGTAGTTTTACACTTTCTTTACTGTGACCGTAAGTGTAATATGTGATATCGCCGGTTTCGTTGCTATATGTCAACGACAATTGGGATGTGCATATTTACTTACGTTGATGACATGTGATGTTATGTGTTGCTTTATATGTTATATTGGATCGTCGTGTTTGAATAGCCGGGGGGTTTTTATGTGAGATGAGTATTTTTTCATTTTCATTCATGTAAAAACTTGTATGTAATATTCTTTTATTGGGGCATTTTCAGGTTGCGGAAGTTGTCACCCATTGTATATTATTTACTTTTCTGCACTAGGATAGACCCAAGGAGGGGAGCACAAGTAACCGGGTTCTGGGGTCCAGTGGGAGACCAACTCGAGGAGTCGAGTCCGGGTCTCCTAACCCTAGAATTGGTAGGGTTGCTTGCCGCTCTCGTAGGGGTCTAGAGGTGTGGGATTGGCTATTCATCACGACCGTGGAATCCGTATTTTATACTGGCTCGTATTGAAAACACGGACGTCCTAGTATATCCAATATTTCATATGTTTCTTCTGCTGTGCTTTATGTGATCATGCGATGTTCTGTGATCTGTTCAGATAGATGTAGTATATAGTATATATGATATATTATATAGACGTTACTTATGTTTTACACCCGCGCTAGCCCTGCCCCGCTCTGCCGTTAGTTACCTAACCTAACGGTGCACGAGGGGACATCGAGGCGAATGCGGATGGCATAAGTGTACGTCATATTTATCTGTGATGTTTAGGTAATTTAAATGATGGGATATTCATTAATGAGATTAATGAAAGAAAATAAACCTAATTGATGTTGTGGAATCGAATTTCAAAATAAAACAGGTAGCTACAGTTCTTGCTTTGCATTGTGGTGTTCCTTGTAGAACATCCTGCACCTTATTCGATAGGGAAAGGACCGAGATCTCTTCACCGGGAGTGACTCCTTTAGCAATAACTGGCAGATGCTACAACCCTCGGTTTGTCTTTGATCGCTTCTATAGCTTACGCTTTGCACAGTGATATATATGATATATCCCGCACCTCATTCGACGAGGAAAGGGCCGACGATCCCTTCACCGGGAGTGACCCCTTTAGCAAAACTAGAAAAGCTTCAAAAACTTTCCATTTAAAAACCATTTGATTCCGCAACGAGATCAAGTTCAAAGCGTTAAAGGTTTTCACAAAAACCATTCGCAACCCTCCGTCATTTTAGGAAGTAGAGTACTTAGTATTCGTGCTGTGTTTGTTGACCATAGTCAAGGCACAGTGTACGGTAGCTAAGTGATGTCTTCCTACACCGCATATGATGCGATTAGTTAAGACAGTCGCGTGACTTTGTTGACCTTAGTTAAGGGTCATGTGGGTGGGTCTAATTAATCACGAAATGACGGGTAGAACTTGACTAGTACTTATGATTTGTTGACCATAGTTAAGGTCATAGGTGCTAGGGGTAAAAACCTTTATCGGGAGTTTCAAGTGTTGAAACTTGCAATGAGATTGCATACCTTCTATATGATAGTTGGATCCCGATACCCACTGCGAGTAATTGTTACTCCTGGGAGAGTTTTGCACTTTACAATTATCCGATCAAGTAGGTGTCTAGAAAGGTGTCAACGGGGTTACGCCGCTGGGAAAACGAGGTTTACAGTAATTAGGTCCGTGCGAAAGCACGGGGAACCTCCCTCAAAGTACCGACACTGGCCTGGCTGAAAGATTGGCGAACTTGTAGAGTGTAATTAATCCCGGCTAGTCTTTCCTTTTAAGGTTTGAAGGAAGATTTGATAAAAACAGTGGGAGCCATCCTGATTAGATAAAACATATAACCAATCTGATCTTGCAAGAGCGCACGCAGAGTGTTTTCTTCTCTCTCTCTCCAGGTAGCGACCATATCACGCCTTAATCAAGATAATAATATGGATGTATTGACCGAACCCGCTTGTTATACTGAGCTGGGGAACGTTGGTCCCGCTCCAACTTATAATTGTTATAAGACAGAGCAGGAAATTGAGGAATACCAGAATTCCTATGCCGCCCAAACGAAGAAAGTGCATATGATGCATCTCCTTCGGGTGTGTTCATTACAAAGAACTGTTTCTCAGTATCCTCTGCATCCTGGGTATATGCTACCGGATCAGGATCCCAGATATGTAATATGTTACATAGGGCTACAAAAAGGTAGAAAAACTGAGAACGGGTGATAAGTTTCATGAGGCAGAAAACGGGGCAAGTGTTGCAGCCAAGTCTGTTGGTCACTGTCACCCTGTATTACCAGTACATTGATTCTGAACAAATGCTATTAGATACCGAATCTGATATACAAAATCATATCAGTCTCTTTATTAGTAAAGAAATAATATAATTTTGTATTGTTGGATAATGTTTTGAACATTTCCTATATCAAAAGTTGATCGGTTCAGGCACGTTATCTAAAAGTATTGACGTTCTAAATCAAACTACAGTTCCTTGTATACTGAACACACACAAGAGGAAGAGTTCAGAAATGATCAAATTCTTCTTGAGGTATTGTAGAATAGGTCATATCAATGCGACCCGACTAGCTGAAGTTACATTTAGATGTATATTTAAATCAGTTTGAATTTACATCTTGTGAAACTTGCCAGTCATGTCACAAAGATAAGATGACCATAGCTCTGTTTATTGGAAACAGAGAAAGAGTTAGTAAACTCTTGGAACTGATACATTATGATGTATGTAAGGTCTCCTGTCTACACATGCCAGGACTGGTTCTTTATACTTCATTATATTCTCTGATAATCTCTCAAGATTCAGTCATATGTTCCTGCTGAAACATAAGTCCGAACCTTTTGAGATATTCACAGAATGTAAGTTAGAAGTAGAGAACCAAAATACGGGTATAAGTATTATGTCCTATGATAAGATCACGGAGCAGAATACTTGTGCATAGAATTCCTGGACTATTCTAAAGGAGAATGAGATTCTCTCTCAGTGTTACTCCTCTGAATACACCACAGCACAACGGTGTATCAGGGCGGAGCAATTGCACAATATTAGATATGGTGTGTTCTATGATGAGTATTACTGAGTTACCTATTTCCTTTTGGGGTTATGCACTTGAGAAGCTGCATACCTATTGAATTAGGTTTGAATCGAATCACTGCCTACCACTCCATATAAGATATGGTGTGGGAAGATCCCATCTCTTAAGCGAGTTAAGATTTGGGGTTGTCCGGCCTATGTTTAAAGCAAAATCCGGACAAAATCGAGGCAGGATCAGTTCTGTAGAACTGGAAAGGTTCCAGCTATACAAAACTGAAGTTGATGATTTGACAGAACCAAAGGATTCTATAGTTCCCGACGAACCTCAGCCTCTCCGCCGATCTAGTAGGGTTCCTCATCCGCCTGAGAGATACCTCGGTTTCTCGATAACAGTGGGAGCAAGGATTGCATCATGAGATGATGACCCAACTAGTTTCGAGCAAGCCATCGAGAGTAGGGACTCTGTAAGAATGGCTGGATGCTTAGCGATCTGACATGGAATCCATATACACCAACAAAGTATGGACTTTGGTTGCTATATCTGAAGGGTTAAATCCTCATCAGGAGCAAGTATATCTTGAGAAGATTACTTGGTGTAGATGGAAAAGTTGAGACTTTCAAAGCTAGGCTTATTAAAGGTTTTAGTCATCAACCAGGCATGGATAATGATGAAACCTTTTCCAAGTGACTATGCTTAAGTCCATCCAGATCCTACTTGCCACGGCTACATACCATGACTGCGATATCTGGTGGTTGGGTGCCCTGACTGCTTTTCTAAATACTGATTTAGAAGAGAACGTCTATAAGAACACAGCCAGAGGTCTTCGTAAACAGTGGGAGCAGCGGAAACGTGTGCAAGTTGCTTTACATAATGAAGCAGGCATCGCGGAGTTGGAACGTCTGTTTTGATGTGATAGTCAAAGTGTTTAACTTCATCAAAATGGTAGACGAACCTTGTGTATACAAAAAGGTAGTAGAGAGTAAGGTGATCATCTTCGTATTGTACGTAGACAACATACTCTTGATAGGAAAAGAGTTTCCTATACTACGATCGGTCAATCTCCTATTATCACTAGGATTCTCCAAATAGGATCAAAGTAATACCTCCTGAATCCTGAGTTTTCATCTATGAGATAGATGTAATTGGATGCAAGGATTCTCACTAGATGTAGTGAGATGGTATCAATCGATCCTGGGGAGAATCACTGGAAGAGTTCCAGGGTGATAAAGATGACTGAATGTCAGTCACAGGCACTGTCTTTACCCTCAGTAAAGGGACGGTATGTTGGAAGAGTTCCAAGCTCGATACCGTGGCAAACTAGACGATAAAGGCTGGTAACATCGCTATTAAAGATACTACCAAAGAGGCAGTTTGGGTGTATAATGGTTCATAAGATGAACTAGGTTCCTGCCATTGTATGACAATGGAAGTGTGGCTTCGGCCCTGGAACCCTGGTCCCATCAGTGACCCAGACAAATTCTGAGGAAGCATCACCTGATCATGGAGATAGTTGATCTCCGGGGTGATCGAGGTTAGGAGAGTAGACTCAGAGGACAACACGGCGGATCCACTCACGAAGGCCTTTTCCCAAAGAGAGACTTTTAGGGGATGGTTGAGTATGTGATACTGCAACCACTGCTACAGATGGCCCTAGTGCAAGTGGGAGATTGTTAGTTATATGTATGCCCTAGAGGCCATTACTGTACATTGGATGTATATTGTAGTGGATGCTGGGACATATATAGATAGGACTTTCTTGCTCGACATGATAGTACGCTATCTGGTTGCTCTTTATCTTAACATGTATACTTTCCGTCTCTCTGTTACATGTTGATGAAGCCCTTAGGATGTGTACTCGACTTCCAGGACTGTGATGCAGATCATACTAGTGGGGCCTGGATAGTCTATGAGTACATCCTTGAAATGTTCCTAGTCGAGGGAATATCGAGACGGGGCATCGATATTCCAGAGTAGACTAGCGCATATCTTCTCGACCCATGCGATGGGCGATGGATGATCCCATATCCATTGGTGTTTGACATCGAAGATGGTATGCGGGTGCTCAGTGGAGACTGGGTACACTGAACGGACTCGCCGAGAACTCCCATATGGTATTATACCTCACGTCAGATGGCAGTTCTCTGGTGACACTGGTACAGCTTAGTCTGTTGACCCGAGATCGTCATAGAGTCTTGTATGTCTCCCACTGTGCTTTGATTTCCATCCTACCACGGCTCTACTGAGTCGTGCAAACAGGTGGTTTTTGGGTACAGTCCCGATTCACATGGAGGCAATGAGCGATAGGAGGGGATTCGTCTCTCCCGGTATTGGGGGTTGATGTTGTGCTATGCTCGACTGGCCATAACAGGAAATCCCTGGCCAGGGTTGCAGTGATATACTGGTAAGAGTTATCAGTAGTTTCACGAATGTTATGGACCTTACGTCTGTTAGTTATATGTGTGCCCTAGAGGCCATTACTGTACATACAATGTATATTGTAGTGGATGCTTGGACATATATAGTGAGGACTTTCTTGCTCAACATGATAGTACGCTATCTGGTTGTACTTTATCTTAACATATACTCTGATTGTCTCTTTTGTTACATGTTGATAAAGCCCTTAGGATTTGTACTCGACTACTGGGACTATGATGAGATCATACTAGTGGGGCCACGGTAGTCTATGAGTACATCCTATAACTTTTCCTAGTCGAGGGTGTGTCGAGACAGGGCATCGATACACCAGAGTAGACTAGCGTATACGCATCTTGACCCATATGATGGGCGATGGATGATCCCATATCCATCGGTGTTTGACATCAAGGATGGTGTACGGGTGCTCAGTGGAGACTGGGTACACTGAACGGACTCGCCGAGAACTCCAAGATGGTATATATACCTATTGTCAGATAGCAGTTCTCTGGTGACACTTGTACAGGTTAGTCTGTAGACCCGAGATCGTCATAGAGTCTTGTGTGATTCCCACTGTACTTTGATTTCCTCCCTACCACGGCTCTACTGAGTTGTGCAAACAGGTGGATTTTGGGTACAATCCCGAATCATATGGGGACAGTGAGCGATAGGAGGGGTTTCGTCTCTCCCGGTATAGGGAGTTGATGTCGCGCTATGTTTGATCGGCTATAACACCTAAATCCCTGGCCAGGGTTCTCGAGGTTTACTGATAAGTGTTATCAGTAGTTCCTCGACCTGTTATGAGCCATAAATCAACATGACTTATAAAGTTACTGGGGTCTGACATTTACCACCCCTAGACTTCATATGCGACGTATCAGACGAAGAGACCGGACTGTACGGTAAGTGTTGCTTACAGGCTCGTAAGGGTTGTGATGAGTTCGCTCGTCGGCCACCTTTTCGTCATGTACCTGGGTAGCCGTTACGTACAGCTAGTGCCACTGACGTGCTTGTGGTTAAACCCATTGCCAGCGTACTGACGAGTCTTTAGAGTCCCACATAGAGGGTTCTCTCGTTCAGGCAAAAGATGTAGAAACCGTAAGTTGTTACGGCAGCCGTAAAGTGTTGCGGCAGGTTTTCGATTATGTTCGTGTAATTGTTACAGGAATAATAATCGGAAGAATAATACTGGACGGATACCGGTATTATATTATTGGATTAATGGTATTCGTATTTTTCGGAATTCGGATGCGGGTATACAGTATACGGTATACGGTATACGGAGGAAGGGTATTTTTGTAATTGTTACAAAATACCTTCTAGAAGATGCCACCTCATAATGACATAATTATGACATCATTTATTTTGTGAAAATAAATAAGTGAGGTGTAAATTAAAAGGTATAAGCATGATAACATGTTTGTTGAAGTGGATGTACTATTTAAGCATGATACTTCTTTCATAATGCATGCTTTAGTTAGTGCTAAATTCTTTTTCCATCATGCTTGAACTTTTTAATTATAAATGAAATTATTCTCTCCTCCATTTCTTCTTATAAATACCTTCACATGAGATGTGAAATCAAGGCATTCAAATCCTACACAAAATTATGATAAGTGTATCATAACAAGTTCATAAGAAGAGAGAAAGAAAAATGATGGTGATCATTCTTCCTAGCTTTAACCCTCACATGAGATGTGAATCAAAAGCTTAGGATTTCAAGTTAATCCAATACAATTATCTCTACATCATCCTAGTGACCTCTTCTAGCAAATTTGGTCTCTCGGTTAAATTCTTGAAAAGAGTTTCAAGCTTGCACGAAAACTCTCGGGTGGATCATCTTTGTCTTCGGTGGCCGGAGATCGAAAACGTCGGCAACATCTAACGAGCCGAGGAGTCCACAAAAGAGGAGAAAGGAGCAAAGTAGTTGCATCAAAGAGAAGACCCGAAGGACCGTATCATCAAGGTATAATCCCTAACATAGTAGATAAGATCTCTAGTTGGGGTTTACTAGTTGTGGTTTAGACAAGATCTTCGGTTAAGTGCGTGTTGTATGCAAAGAAAATTTTTGTTTATCGCTTCCGCCGCGCCACAAGAGTTGTGGGAGCATGCAGCACTCACCAACATGGTATCAGAGCCTACCTAAACCACAATTAGATGTTAGCCAAAAGTTAGAAGCTCGATCGACAGTTTTTTCTCTCGAAAACTCGTTTTCTGCCCCTGCTGTTGTCAGTTTTTGAAAGTGTTCCAAAAAGAATATGACATATCTTAAAAATACATGCAGGCTTTTCTGAAAACACTGTAGAAAACCGGAGTCCCAACTCGCCAAGACAGGCGCGGAAGCGCGGCCAAACCCTGGGTTTGGCCGCGGATCCGCGGCCGAGTCAACGCGGAGTTGACTCGGTCTTCTACAGTAATCCTATATTTGCTGAATAGAGTTTTCTGGGACATGCAGTTTTTTACAAAGGGTTTCTGGGATATTTTGAATAATACAAAGTTGTTTGTACTGGAACATGTCAAGTGTTGGCATGGTTTTAAAAATTATCGATCGAAATTCTAAAGTGCTTGGCTAATCGGGTTTTCTTTTTGTTATATGTGTTTGAAACGTCCGCTAATTGCTATATGACGATTAGTGGGGGTTGCACATATGGATATCATGGGATGGTATGTGTATATGAATGTGTTGGATCGTTGTGATGAATGGCCGGGGGGTGTGAGAAGAGTGTTTTTCCTTTTCTATCATTCCATGTAATTTGTAAAAAGCAATGTTATATTGTATAATTTCTTTTTACTGTTTTTGCTCCTAGGATAGACCCAAGGTGGGGTGCACAAACTACCGGGTTCTCCAAGTACCGAGTGGCCTACTCAATTGTTGAGGGAGGTTGCTACACTTCGGGAATTTGGCGGGTAGTTTGCCGCACCCGTAGGGGTCTAGGGGGGGTTTGGCTATTCATCACGACCGTGGAACCCGTTTTTCATTAAGGGCTTAAATGAAACACGGAATTCCTAGTATATCCAATGCATTCATCTGTGATCTGAAATGGCTATATTTATATATGAGATATATATATTAAACGTTGCTTATGTTTTGCACCCGCGCTAGTCCAGCCCCCGCTCTGCCGTTAGTTAAGTAACCTAACGGTGCATGACGGGGCCCAGTGGCAAATGCGGATGGCATAAGCGTACGTTCTATTTGCGTTTCTTTTCTGTGATGTTTAGGAAACGTAAAAGATAGGAAACGTAAATGATGGGACCACATTAATATGATTAATGTTAAAAGAAAGAAACCTAAAGATGTTGTAGAATCAAACTTTTTGAAAAAGGGTAACTCTGGTTTTTGTTTTGCATAGTGGTATTCTTGAATATCCTGCACCTCATTCGATGAGGAAAGGGCCGAGATCCCTTCACCCGGAGTGACCCCTTTAGCGAAACTGGAAAATGTTACAAAGAACTCGATTTGGTTTTATAGTTGATCTATTGTTGCTTTGCATCGTGGTATTTACATATCCAGCACCTTATTCGATAAGGAAAGAGCCGAGATCCCTTTACCGGGAGTGACCTCTTTAGCAAAATTAGAAAGATACTACAAAACCATTCGATATTTAAAACTGGAGCTTAAACCACTCCTTCCCACTTGATTCTACAACGATATCAAGTTCAAAACGTTAAAGGTTTTCATAAAAACCATCCGTTGCCCTCCGTCATTTTAGGAAGCAGAGTACTTAGTATTCGTGCTACGTATGTCGACCATAGCCGAGGCGTAGTGTTCGGTAGCTAAGTGATGTATTCCTACAAAGCATATGATGCGATTAGTCAGGACATTCATGTGATTATGTTGATCATAGTCAAGGGTCATGTGGGTGGGTCTGGCTAATCACGAAATGACGGGTAGAACTTGACTAGTACTTATGATATGTTGACCATAGCCAAGGTCATAAGTGACTAGGGGTAGAAACCATATCGGGAATTTCAAGAGTTGAAATTTGCAATGAGATTGCATACCTTCTATATGATAGTTGGATCCCGATCTCACTGCGAGTAAGAGTTACTCCTGGGAAAGTTTTACACAAGACAATTTGATGAAATTATAGGGTGTAATTATTCCCGGCTAATCTTACCTTTTAGGGTTTGAAGGAGGATTTGATAAAAACAGTGGGAGACATCTGGATTAGATAATAACCAATCTAAATCTTGCAAAGAGCATACGCTAAAGTGTTTTCTTCTCTCTCTCTCTCCAGATAGTGACCATATCATGCCTTAATCAAAATAATAAATACGGATATATTGACTGAACCCGCTTGTTATATTGAGCTGGGGAACGTTGGTCCCGCTCCAACTTATAATTGTTATAAGACAGAGCAGGAAATAGGGAAATACCAGAATTACTATGCCGCCCAAACGAAGAAAGTGCATATGATGCATCTCCTTCGGGTGTGTTCATTACAAAGAACTGTTTCTCAGTATCCTCTGAATCCTGGGTATTTGATACTGGATCATGATCCCAGATATGTAATCTGTTACATAGGGCTACAAAAGGGTAGAAAAACTGAGAACGGGTGATAAGTTTCAAGAGTTGGAAATGGTGCAATTGTTGCAAGCCAAGAAGTTGGCAGTTATCACCCTGTATTAAGAATACATTGATTCTGAACAAATGCTATTAGATACCGAACCTGATATACAAAATCATATCAATCTCTTTATTAGTAAAGAAATGATAAAATTTTGTATTGATATATCAAGTGTTGATCGGTTCAGGCACGTTATCTAAAAGCATAGACGTTCTAAATCAAACTACAGTTCTCAGTATACAGAACACACACAAGAGGAAGAGTTCAGAAATGAACGGATCCTTCTTGAGGCATTGTAGACTAGGTCAGATCAATGCGACCCGGCTGGCTGAAGTTACATTTTAGATGCATATTTAAATCAGTTTGAATTTACATCTTGTGAAACTTGCCAGTCATGTCACAAAGATTGAATGACCATAGCTCTGTTTATTGGAAACAGAGAGAGTTAGTGAACTCTTGGGATTGATACATGATGATGTATGAAAGGCCCCCTGTCTACATATGCCATGACCGGTTCTTTATACTTCATTATTTTCTCTGATAATCTCTCAAGATTCAGACATATGTTCCTGTTGAAACACAAGTCCGAAGCTATTGAGATATTCACAGAATATAAGTTAGAAGTAGAGAACCAAAAACGGGTATAAGTATTATGTCCTTTGATGAGATCAAGGAGGAGAATACTTGAGCATGGAAATCTTGGACTATTCTAAAGGAGAATGAGATTCTCTCTCAGCATTACTCCTCCGTATACATCATAGCACGATGGTATATCGGGGCGGAGCAATTGCACCCTATGTGATATGGTGTGCTCCATGATGAGTACTACTGAGTTTCCTATTTTCCTTTTGGGAGTTATGCACTTGCGAAGCTGCATACCTATTGAATAGGGTTCTAATCAAATCAGGTGCCTACTACTCCATATGTGATATGGTATGGGAAGAGCCCATATCTTAAAGATGTTAAGATTTGGGGTTGTCCGGCCTATGTCTAAAAACCTAAATCCGGACAAGCTCGAGGCAAAGTCCAAACTGTGGAAGTTTGTTGGATATCCCAAGCATTAGCAAGGGAATATCTTCTACCTAACAGAGGAACAAAAGTTGTTTTGTTTCTCAGCATGCCACCTTTGTGAAAGGGAATTTCTTGTGAAGAAATTAGTGGTCATAAGGTAGAACTGGAAGGCGTTCCAGCTATACAAACTACAACAGATGACCTAACCGAAGAACAAAAGTTGTTTTGTTTCTCAGCATGCCACCTTTGTGAAAGGGAATTTCTTGTGAAGAAATTAGTGGTCATGAGGTAGGACTGGAAGGAGTTCCAGCTACAGCAAATGATTTGGTAGAACCAAAAGATTCAATAGACACTAACGAACCTCAGCCTCTCCGCCGATCTAGTAAGGTTCCTCACCCACCTAAGAGATACTTTGGTTTCTCTATGACAGTGGGAGCGAGGATTTCATATTACCCCAGCGTTTCCCGGGACCGGAAGGTGTTCCGGCGGGTTGTAGTCCTCGCAATGGGGACTGCATAGCAAGTAGCTGCTGAGGGACCTTTTGGTGCCGCGGCGACCCTATGGGATGGGGTTGTTGCCTGACCAAAGTGGTATGACCTAACTAGTTTCGAGCAGGCCATCAGGAGTGGGGACTCTATAAGAATGGCTGGATGATTAGCGATCTGAGATGGAATCCTTATACACCAACAAAGTATGGACTTTGGGGTTAAATCCCCATCAGGAGCAAGTATATCTTGAGAAGATTACTTGGTGTACATGGAAAAGTTGAGACTTTCAAAGCTATGCTTAAGTCCATCCAGATCCTACTTGCCACTGCTACAAACCTTGACTACGATATCTGGTGGTTGGGTGTCATGACTGCTTTTCTAAAAGAAGTTTTAGAAAAGAACGTCTATAAGTACACAGCCAGAGGGCTTCGTAGACAGTGGGAGCAGCGAAAAAGTGTGCAAGATGTTTTATGTGATAAAACAGGCATCGCGGAGTTGGAACATCTGTTTTGATGTGGTAGTCAAAGAGTTTGACTTCATCAAAATAATAGATGAACCTTGTATATACATAAAAGATAGTAAGGAGTATGGTGGTGATCCTCGTAGAGTACGTGGATGACATACTCTTGATAGGGAAGGAGTTTCCTATGCTACGCTCAGTCAAATCTCCTCTTATTATAAAGATTCTCCATATAGGATCAAAGGTGATACCTCCTAAATCCAGGGTTTTGGATCTATGAGATAGATCTAAATGGATATTAGGATACACACTAGTTGTAGTGAGATAGTATCAATTGATCCTGGGGAGAATCACAGCGGAGTTGGAACATTTGTTTTGATGTGGTAGTCAAAGAGTTTGACTTCATCAAAATGGTTGAACCTCGTGGTATGGAGTATGGTGGTGATCCTCGTAGAGTACGTGGATGACATACTGTTGATAGGGAAGTAGTTTCCTATAATACACTCGGTCAATCTCCGCTTATCACATAAGATTCTCCATATAAGATCAAAGTGATACCTCCTAAATCCTGAGTTTTTGATCTATGAGATAGATCTAAATGGATGTTAGGATACTCACTAGTTGTAGTGAGATAATATCAATCGATCTTGGGGAGAATCACTGGAAAGGTTCCAGGGTGATTAAAGACGACTGAATGTCAGTCGCAGTCATTGTCTTTACCCTTAGTAGAGGGACGGTATGTTGGAAGAGTTCCAAGCTAGATACCGTGACATACAAGAAAGGCAAGATACGTCATTACTAAGGATGCTACCAAAGATAAAGTCTGGATATATATAAAAGTTCATAAGATGAACTTCGTTCCTACCATTGTGTGACAATGGGGTTGTGGCTTTAGCCAAGGAACTACCGTCCCATCAGAAATCCAGATATAATTCTTAGGCAGCACCACCTGATCATAGAGATAGTTGATCTCCAGGGAGATCGAGGTTAGGAGAGTAGATACAGAGGACAACAGAGCGGATCCACTCACTAAGGCTTTTTCCCAGTAGAGACTTTTATGGGATGGTTGAGTATGAGATACTTAAACCACAGCTGATTGTTTGGTATGTGATACCACAACAGATGGCCCTAGTGCAAGTGGGAGATTGTTAGTTATATGTGTGCCCTAGAGGCCATTACTGTACATACAATGTATATTGTAGTGGATGCTTGGACATATATAGTGAGGACTTTCTTGCTCAACATGATAGTACGCTATCTGGTTGTACTTTATCTTAACATGTACTCTGATTGTCTCTTTTGTTACATGTTGATAAAGCCCTTAGGATTTGTACTCGACTACTGGGACTATGATGAGATCATACTAGTGGGGCCACGGTAGTCTATGAGTACATCCTATAACTGTTCCTAGTCGAGGGTGTGTCGAGACAGGGCATCGATACACCAGAGTAGACTAGCGTATACGCATCTTGACCCATATGATGGGCGATGGATGATCCCATATCCATCGGTGTTTGACATCAAGGATGGTGTACGGGTGCTCAGTGGAGACTGGGTACACTGAACGGACTCACCGAGAACTCCTAGATGGTATATATACCTATTGTCAGATAGCAGTTCTCTGGTGACACTTGTACAGGTTAGTCTGTAGACCCGAGATCGTCATAGAGTCTTGTGTGATTCCCACTGTACTTTGATTTCCTCCCTACCACGGCTCTACTGAGTTGTGCAAACAGGTGGATTTTGGGTACAGTCCCGAATCATTTGGAGACAGTGAGCGATAGGAGGGGTTTCGTCTCTCCCGGTATAAGGAGTTGATGTCGCGCTATGTTTGATCGGCTATAACACCTAAATCCCTGGCCAGGGTTCTCGAGGTTTACTGATAAGTGTTATCAGTAGTTCCTCGACCTGTTATGAGCCATAAATCAACATGACTTATAAAGTTACTGGGGTCTGACATTTACCACCCCTAGACTTCATATGCGACGTATCAGACGAAGAAACCGGACTGTACGGTAAGTGTTGCTTACAGGCTCGTAAGGGTTGTGATGAGTTCGCTCGTCGGCCACCTTTTCGTCATGTACCTGGGTAGCCGTTACGTACAGCTAGTGCCACTGACGTGCTTGTAGTTAAACCCATTGCCAGCGTACTGACGAGTCTTTAGAGTCCCACATAGAGGGTTCCCTCGTTCAGGCAAAAGATGTAGAAACCGTAAGTTGTTACGGCAGCCGTAAAGTGTTGCGGCAGGTTTTCGATTATGTTCGTGTAATTGTTACAGGAATAATAATCGGAAGAATAATACTGGACGGATACCGGTATTATATTATTGGATTAATGGTATTCATATTTTTTGGAATTCGGATGCGGGTATACAGTATACGGTATACGATATACGGAGGAAGGGTATTTTTGTAATTGTTACAAAATACCTTCTAGAAGATGCCACCTCATAATGACATAATTATGACATCATTTATTTTGTGAAAATAAATAAGTGAGGTGTAAATTAAAAGGTATAAGCATGATAACATGTTTGTTGAAGTGGATGTACTATTTAAGCATGATACTTCTTTCATAATGCATGCTTTAGTTAGTGCTAAATTCTTTTTCCATCATGCTTGAACTTTTTAATTATAAATGAAATTATTCTCTCCTCCATTTCTTCTTATAAATACCTTCACATGAGATGTGAAATCAAGGCATTCAAATCCTACACAAAATTATGATAAGTGTATCATAACAAGTTCATAAGAAGAGAGAAAGAAAAATGATGGTGATCATTCTTCCTAGCTTTAACCCTCACATGAGATGTGAATCAAAAGCTTAGGATTTCAAGTTAATCCAATACAATTATCTCTACATCATCCTAGTGACCTCTTCTAGCAAATTTGGTCTCTCGGTTAAATTCTTGAAAAGAGTTTCAAGCTTGCACGAAAACTCTCGGGTGGATCATCTTTGTCTTCGGTGGCCGGAGATCGAAAACGTCGGCAACATCTAACGAGCCGAGGAGTCCACAAAAGAGGAGAAAGGAGCAAAGGAGTTGCATCAAAGAGAAGACCCGAAGGACCGTATCATCAAGGTATAATCCCTAACATAGTAGATAAGATCTCTAGTTGGGGCTTACTAGTTGTGGTTTAGACAAGATCTTCGGTTAAGTGCGTGTTGTATGCAAAGAAATTTTTTGTTTATCGCTTCCGCCGTGCCACAAGAGTTGTGGGAGCATGCAGCACTCACCAACAACGTCGGCATGACTTATCGAGCTATTGGGGTCTGACGTTTACCACCCCTAGGCGAGATATGCGACATATCAGACGAACAGACCGGACTGTACGGTAAGTGTTACTGGTTGGATTCACAGGAGCGTGAGCGGGCTTGCTCGTCGATCTTCTGATCGCTCAATACCCGGGTGGCCGTTACGTTTAGCAGACCGCTTGCGGTTTGTGGGTGTTTGATATGATCATCACCTGCTGCCGGCGTATTGACGAGTCTTTAGAGTCCTACACAGAGGTTTCCTGGTTCAAGCGAAACGAAATAGGAGTGCATATGAGATATGTGCGGGACCGAGAATAATGCGTGTATGTGATACCGTATTCTATTCTCGCGATGAATGTATCGAATGGTTATATGCGATATAACCTAGTTATCGAATCAAGGATTGATTCGATAAGCCGATACATATGATACTAGTCGGTTATATCCGATATGACCGGATCGTTAAATCAAGTGTTGATTTAATGATTTAGTGCATATTTATATATTTGATATATTACTTTGTGTTAACTAGTATTGGTTCACTTTAAAAGGATTTTCTCACTTGAATTGTACACATTGTATATACGATATAGTTTTGTGCACATGTTTGTATCATGTTTGATGATACATGCTTACTTGGTTAAGTGTAAAGAATCAAACCATGGTTTAAGTTAATGATTAGGGTTTTGATTATCTATTCATTTATCTTTCTTATTTATTCATTTTGGAAAAAGAAAAAGATAAATGAATGGTTGAATGTTTTGTTTGCTAGTTGAACATTCATGAAGGTTTGACTTAGTCTCCTTTTTGTTCTTATCCTTAACCCTAACCATTCCATTAACCATGGTCTTTTCTCTACACTTAACTAAGGTTAAAAGTATGATAAGATTTAATTCTTATTGATTTTTATTATTCAAGACTTATCATATCTTCTTCTTCTTCATCTTCTTCAACATGAAGAAAGCTAGTGGCCATCAATGGCAACTAGTGAAATTGAGTGAGAAATCCAAATATAAAGTCTACCCACTTCCTATTTCTTCATCCTCTACCTCTTGCCAAGTTGTATAGGGTGTTTACTTCACAAGTTATCAAAGTTTGGTGAAGTTGGAGCTTGTTCTTGAGATGCTTCGACGTAGATCATCTTCGGCATCGAACCGACGATCAAGCCCACCCATTCTTCGATGATGCCAATGCTAGAGTCGTGAGTTCGATTTGGACAGCGGAGGGAGATCATCGTGGAGCTTAGAAAGTGGTGGACCGGATCTACAAAGGTTGTGGCCCCTTTTCTTTAGATACATTTCCGTTTACTTGCTCATTTCTCCTAGATATCTAGTAAACGATCCGTATTAGGGTTTGTAGGCACCCGTAAAATTTGATTTGTGCATGTTTGATCACTTGTGGGACTTCACTAGAGTGCCTAGGAACCCTACAGTTTTCTACATTCCAAACGTTTCCACTCTCATTGAGAGATGTCTAACGTATCCGTTGGAATTAAAACTGCCAAGTTTCAAAACAGATATTTACCATATCAGAAAAGTAGACGTATGTACCAGACGTCTGGATCATAAATTTTGAATCCCAAACGTCTGGCACAGACGTCTCTAGAACAAAGTTATAAGGTATCAAATACCGGAAATATTTCAGAGATGAATCACCAGACGTCTGCTAAAGATTTTTGATCTCCAGACGTCTCCTTTAGATGTCTGGTGAAGGAATTTTTTCAATCTACCGACGTCTCCCACAAACATCTATATGGGTAGTTTTTGGAAGTTATTTCTGGTTTGAATTTTAAAATGAATGGATATTAGTTACACCATTTTCATTTCTATCCATCCCCAACGGTCATTAACCGTTTTATGGCAGGTATTGCCAGTTAGAATAACTTCCCATTGATTCCTATATAAAGCCTTGAGATCTCACACATTCAGATATACATTCATTGCAAATCTTTTGAGAATTTTTGTTCTTCTTGAGTGTTAACTTGCCTAAATCTTTTCCATTCCCTCCAGAGTCAAAAACCTGATATATTCTCTCAAATCAATCTTTATGCCACACTGGTTATAATCTATTGAGATCATAGGACTGAGAGTGAGTAATTTGTCATTTGTAAAACGAATGTAAACCTACGAGAGGGGGTGCCTTTCATTGCCTGAATTGTGTGGATTCGGAATGAAAAAAGAGATCTTCTAAGAGAATTGCAGATTAGATAGGAAAGAGCTGTTTTTCTAGAGAATCGCGGATTAGAGAGGAAGAAGGATTTTTTTGCTAGAGAATCGCAAGTTCAAGGGTGCGATCCTTGTGAAGAGGGATTGGTGTTATTCACATCCTTGTAAAGAGGGGTTCGTATTCTTCCCAACAATAGTGCAGAAATCCTGAGAAGGTGTCTCAGGCAGGGACTAGCCACAGTAGAGTGGTGAACTCTAGTCAACAAATTTCTCGTGTTTGCATTGCCTTTAACTCTATTTATTTTTCTGTGACTGTGTTGATTATCGCACTAAGTTTCATTATTTAAACTTGTTTAAATTATTTCCGCAGAAACTTAGTAATCAATTCAAAATATAGTAATTAGCTTTTAAATTTACCATAAGACACATAGTTACCTTATTCACCCCCTTCTAAGGTATTTTCAAAAGGGTTGCCGTTTCCTCGGAAGGCACCATAATCTCTTTCTCTCTTTCCTCCTTGTCGGGGACTCTCCAGACGCACACACAATTCACATTAAGTTTGCAATACCTATTCAACCCATTAATTAGAGGTTCTCTCGCCTCAAAGCGAAGGTTAATTACTGACAACTTTGTTTGAGACTGCTGGAGATTCGAATCCCCGCAATCAATAAACCTCTGTCTATTTTTGACAGGGGGAATCTATACAGAGCCTGACAAGTGAGCGCATTCTTATCTTAATAGGGTGATGAAAAACATTCTACAGATTCTGGCATGCCCGGTATGGCCTATCTCTCCCATATTTCTGGTCAAACAATAATGCAAACTCATTCAACATGTATTTCGTTCTTTATACTGAAATTATACTTTTTCATGCAGATTATCAATTTTCAACAAAAAAAATACAATCAACATCACTCGACGATATCTCCAAAGATGAACTCGGCTTTTGATGCAACCCCAGCCGCGTGCACAATCAAGAAGACTGCTCGAGTGATTCTCCTGTCAAACCTTATGCGGCAATGGGAGGAACCGCCTCTTCAATTCGGTTCCATCCTATTTTCTTCTGCTTTCAATGCTCCTACAGCGGAGGCTCCAGTGAGCCCGATGGATAAGCCGGTCTCGAGAGGAAAGATGCCGAATGTTATGGTTGCAAGGGCAACTGAGCCCAAGAGCAAATCTGTCTTCGAATGGCTTTCCAATGCTTCAGCCGGAGGCAAGGCCGTCGGCTTAAAGATGACCATAAGACTTCCCGGGCAAGCCCAGGCGATGCTGGCAACTAACGCACACTCGAATGTCTTCTCTATACACTCTGTCAACCGGCCTACAGTGGCATCCAAGAATACAGATGATCACCAGGCCCTGAAAATCGAGAAGTTAAGGCAAAAATGGCTCAGAGACAGAGCCAACAAAAGGGCTAGGGCTCCTGCACAACTGGATTCTGTGAGGTTCTAGAAGGATGGTTATCTCGCCACATAAGCCGGGCTGACTGTGAAGCTCACTAACTCTTTTGAACCATTGAAAATGGTTCAGAAGAATGCTATGACCGCGAGAATGAAGAAGTAGGCGATCCGAAAAGTCCTGCAAGGAGGTGCGTCTAAGCCCTAAAATTGAAGGCACGATACGATCTCATCAAGAGCCTGTCAAGCCTTCGTTGCCATGCAAAGGCCAAGGAGAGAGTTCGAGCAAAAGGTACCGGTTTTACCCGAAGCTCCAGCCAGATTAACTGCCTTCAGCCGCCTATCCTTTCCTAAGAAGTGCGAGTTGAGGTGAGGGGCCAAAGGCTCGGAAAATGCTGTTGCCAATGGTGAAGGCTTGGTTGGATGCATGGTCTATATGGTAGGCACGTGCCCCAGTGATAACCTTCACATCAAGAGCAAAGATGAAGCTATCACTTTCCAAGCCCAGTCTGGTTTGAATGTGGTTGCCACTTCCCAGGCCCAGCCTCTTCTAAAAGACAATGAAAACCATTTTGGTGAGGCTGCTAGGCAAAAATATCTCTTGATTCATGAAGAGTCGAGCTCAGAAAGTGATGAAGATCCAACTTTCATCCCTAAGACCGCAGAACAACAGTTTCTCCAAGAACTCCGGAAACAGCTCAAAAACAAAAGACAAAAAATTGAGTAAACTCTACTCCAAAATTGATGATTTGATGAATGTCATAATGCAGCTCACGGCCTAAGTTGCCCGGCCGTAACCTAATCAGGCACAAGGCTTTACTGATGAACCAGGAAGAGATGACCCAAAGCAGCCGACGCCCGTCCCCTAAGTCTGGAGGTGGACGAGCCGCATGAAAGTCGACTACATTCAGCTTCGGGAAATGTTTTGACTCCCGACGATAGTAGCATGCTAACTCAAGATAAAATAATGGACTTGGTCATAAACAAAGTCAAGACATTGGTGGCCGAAGCCGAAGTGCAGAAGAACGTCAGCAATAGTTGGAGACCGTACCCTACACAATATTACCTCGTGGAGTTTCCTAGCAGCTACGTTGTTCCTAATATCATACGGTTTGACGGAACGGAAAATGCAAGCCAGCACATTGCCCTCTTTAAAGCATCATGCAGAAATACCGGGGGCAGTGATGTGCTTCTCCTCTGGCAGTTCATTAACATCCTGACCGATGTTGCCTTCGACTGGTATGTAAGCATACCGGACGGCTCAGTCACGACATTCGGTCAAATGGAATCTCTGTTCAAGTAAAGATTCGTGAATGTCTGCGATAAAATCACCATTGTCGACCTTGTGAGGAACAAACCAGAGAACACCAAAAGCAACACGGATTTTATAGCGCAATGGCATAATCTTACTATCAAGTGCGAACCGCCGTTAGAGCAGGACCAACCCGTCATCCTTCTTATAGGAAATCTCAATAAGTGGATTAACCCTTTCCTATGCACAGCCGGTCTCAAAACATTCCAGGAACCGACCAAGAAGTTTCAGATATTGGAACGCTCAAGGACCGAGTCCACTCAGGACCTCCAATTTATTAACAAGCCCAAGTATTGGAGGGACGACAACCGCAAAGGCTAAAGTTCAACAATAATGATTCTTTCAGCAAGCAAGGAACGGACGGGTCAAAGACCAACCGGCCTAAAAAACTAGTGTTGTGAGAGGGAGGAGAATCGCCCTTGGAGGAGAAGTTGAATAAAGTCTATTTCTTCAGAAGAGACAAAGTCCGCAAGTTATTCAAGGACGCCCTAAGTAACAGTCTACAGTTGCCAGAATCGAAAAGACAACAAGAAGCGAATATGACTGATGACCCCAAATATTTCCTATATCACAGAGTGGTGAGTCATACCATTGAATACTGCTTTGTTTTTAAGAATTGGGTTGAAAAACAATATAAGGAGGGAGTGATCTCATCGTCTAAAGGCGTGTTGGCAAACGATTAAGCCTCGACTGCCAATTTTATACAAACAGATACCGAAGTTTTTTGGGAACTGACCGCTCTCAGTTGTTTTTCCTTCCTTAAAAGGAGCGAACTGCGACAATGGTCCAAAAGTCCCGCGAATATCATTACCGATGATGAGACAATGGAAAAATACACAATCCATACAGTCTACATGGTGGGACCCGGAAGAACAAGTCCTTCTAGGCATCACAATCATGATAAAGATGTTGCTGTTGTCCAATCCCAGCCCGGTTCGGGGGATGTTGAAGCCTCTGCTTAGGTGGTTAAGCAAAAAGAAATCACACTTCCTGAAGAGTCGGACGACAATGATAGCCTAGCCCTTCTCCCTGATAAAACAGAGCGAACATTGTTCCAAGACCTCCAGAAGCAGCTACATGACAGAGACAAGGAGTTGGCCAAGGTCTATTCCAAAATCAATGATTTGATAAACGCCATGGAGAACCTTACAACCCAAGTCGTTTGGATGCAGTCACAGCAAAATCAAGGCTCTGTACATGAACCAGCAAGTGACGTCTCGAAACAGCAAACATCTATTCCCTCCATCCTGATGATGGGGGATCTTTATGAAAATCAATGATAGCCAGCTTCCAGAGAAATTCTGAAACTTGACTGTGGCAAATTGACAGAGGACAAGTTCAAAGGCAAATCATCGATGGTTGAAGCCGAAGTATAGAAAGGCTGCACCAATAAGGGGAGGCCCTACCCCCACTGAATACGATCTTGTGGAATATCTATTTGACTATGTCATCCCTAATTTCGAAAAGTTCAATGGGATAGGGAACGCCGATCAATATATTGCACAATTTAAGGCGTCATGCAGCAACATTAGGGGCAATGATGCGATGCTCCTCAGGCAGTTCATCTTAAGTGTAACTGGCACGGCTTTCGAACGGTACATGAGCATACCCGACGGCTCGGTCAATACATTCACACAAATGGAATATCTCTTCAAACAAAGATTACTGAATGTCGGTGATAAAATTATCATTGTTGACCTTCTTAAGATCAAGAAGAAAGAAATTGAGAGCGTCAGGAATTATATAACTCGATGGCATGATCTTGGTATCAAATGTGAATCGTCCATAGGCCAGGAGCAAGATGTTAGGCTTCTCATAGGAACCATTAACAATTGGACGATGCCTCTCTTATATGCATCGAGTATAAAAAAATTCCAGGATCTAAATAAAAGAGCCCAGATGTTGAAACATGTGGGTCCTGAATCATTTCCAGAATTCTAATATAACAACAAATTCAAATGTCCGGAGGATGACAACTGTCAAAGGAAAAGTACTAATGATGTCTACTCTTTCAACATGATTGCTGATAGATGAAAGCAAGGGATGGTTGGATCAAAGACCAATCAACAAAAAAAAAACCAGTGTTGGGAGGGGGAGAAGAATCGCCTCTGAAAGAGAAGTTGAATAAAATCTATTCCTTCAGAAATGATATAGTCCGTGAAATATTTGAGAACAACCTGAAGAGCAGTCTGCAGTTGCCCGTGCCAAAAAGACCGCATGAAGTAAAAATGACCAATAATCCCAATTACTGCTTATATCACAGAATGTTAGGGCATGCAAACGAAGAATGCTGTGTTTTCAAAAACTGGGTCTTAGAACGGTACAAGACAGGAGAAATTTTGTTGTTTTCCAATGTGCTGACGAGCAGTCAAGCCACGACTGCCAACGTTATATAAACAAAGGAAGAAATCATCCAGAAGCAAACAACTCAATCGTCCGCATTAGAAAACGACTCGAACCTACCGCAACCTTTGTGGGATATACGCTTTACCAAAGGACGAAGAGAATGTTGAAGCTACTTTATAATGAGCCAAGGATCAAATGAATGAATCAAACAAGGCCCACCATCTCGGCCACGAATCCGGCTTTATCAGATTCAAAATCTGAGAATTTCAAATAACTTCGCTGCAAGGCGCTAACACGGCCAAACAAAGAATAAGCATAGTATTGACCTCTAAGTCGTTAAACTGGGAAAGAAAAGAAAAGAAAAAGAAAAAAGAAATAAAGGGTTTGTCTACAAGCAGAAGGGGCACGAATAAAAACCTGAAAAGATTTCGTGAGTAAAAACAACAAGACTTCCTGCGAGCTTGTGAAAACCCGCAAGGGCGCAAACTTGAAAAAAAACCTAAAGGCGAATGATAAGTTGCTCCTGGTACCATATTCCAGTGTTAGCGATGCAGACACCAATAAAATTTCAAATTCCTAAATTTCCCAACGGCAAATGATGAATTGCTCCTGGTATTATGCTTTAGTATTAGCAACGCTGATACTAGCCCAAACTTTAAAAACCCAAATTCCAAATCCAAACTCCAAGTCTCATCTGATGGTGTTTCCAAACTCAAAAGGTCACGCTGGAAAGGGCTGGAGTTGCCTAAATCAAGTTAAATCAAGCAAATCAAACCCCTGCGCCGGAATCAAGCTCCGTCTCGGGATATCTGCCTCTATGTCGGAAGAATAACAATAAAGACCTCTAAATCGTTAAACTGGGGATCGATGACCCCTAAGTAGTTAAACTGGGAATAGATGACCCCTAGGTCATTAAACTAGGAACAAATAAAAAACCCTAACGGTGAATGATGAGTTACTCCTGGTACCATATTCTAGTGTAGCAATGCAGACGCTAACCAAGATCCAAACTCAAAATTCTCCAAAGGTAAATGATGAGGCACTCTTGGTACTGTATTCCACTATAGCGATACTAACGTCAAACAAAAATTCAAATCCTCAAAGCCTCCAAAGGCAAATGATGAGTCGCTCCTGGTATCATATTCCAGTGTAGCGATACTGATGCCAAATTCCAAATTAAAAATCAAATCTCAACTTAAATTCAAAAGTCCCGCCGTAAAAGCCAGAAATTAAACATATCAAATTAAAGTCCCACTCGGAAATCCTTCTAAGCTCAAAAAGTCCCGCCAAGTCAAGCAAATCAAACCCCACGTCGAAATCATGCTCCGTCTCGGAAGGTCGGCCCCACGTCAGAATCATGCTCCGCCTCGGAGGTCTTCCCCATGTCGAAATCATGCTCCGCCTAGGAATCAACTCGCATCGGAATCATGCTCCATTTCGGAACCAACCTCTGCATCGGAATCATGTTCTATCTCAGAACCAACTCCTGCATCAGAATCAAACTTCACCTCAGGATCAAACCAACTATCTGCCTTCCCGTGCCAGAATCATGATCCACCTTGGGATATCGTCCTCCACGTCACTAAAAGGAAGTGAAGTTGACCTCTCCACGAAAGAAAATCCATCAATGCACATGACTCTTGCATGTGATATGCATTTAGTGATGGGGCACTTTGTTGAGGTAAAAAATTACACCCCACGACTAAGGTCAAAAAGTCAACATCCAAGAAACTGGGCCCATACCCAAACCTAAGCCGAGCCCACTCTTGAACCCAAGTCCAAGATTCAAGATCAATACCGAGAAAAGGAGAAAGTTTTCTTCATCAAACTTGAAGAAAAAGAGATCATAAGGGTTCTCGGAGTGAAAGCCTAGGACTTTCACCCCAAGCAAGCATGTTTTCCGGATAGGGAACTCGACGAAGGCCTCCATGCCCCATGGAAGGATGACCTTCTTCGGATACCCCATAAAGATGGTTATCCACTACCATCAGAAGTCCCCTTGAGGGGACTTTCCTCTTCGGAAATTCCCGCAAAGGGATTTTCCGCTCTTGTGCCCTACCGAAGGGGATGCCCGCTGTCGAGGACCCTTAAAGGTGTGCCCGCTGTTGGGGACCCCTCTAAAGGGGACTCCCGCGGTCGGGGACCCCCTAAAGGGGGTTCCTCGCTTTAGGACCCCCCAAATGGGTCCTCGTTGCTTTGGGAGGCACCGCAATCTCTTTTTCTCTCTTTTCCCTTTGTCGAGGACTCTCCAGACACACACACATTTCACATTGAGTTCGCATGACTTATTCGTCCCATTAATTGGAGATTCCCTCGTCTCAAAACGAAGGGTAATTAACGGAGGTTTTGTCCGTCGCTGTCGGAGATTAGAATCCCCACAATCAAAAAACCCATGTCTATCTTAGGCAGAGGAATCTGTACAGCCCTAGACAAGCAATCTTATTTCTATCTTAATAGGGTGATGAAAAATACTCTACAAGTATATCGAAAAAGTTCTCGCTCGATATGGGATGGAGAAGGCAAAACCCGTGTCTACTTCTTTAGGGGCATACTTCATACTTTCAGCGAAATTATCACCAGGGTCGGATACGGATAGAGAGTATATGTCTAAAGTGCCATATGCGAGTTCAGTAGGCAGTTTGATGTTTGCGATGGTTTACACGCGTCCAGACATTGCACATGTTGTAGGGATGGTCAGCTGACACATGGCTAATCCAGGTAAGGAGCATTGGCAGGCTGTAAATTGGATTCTGAGGTACTTGAGAGGTACTACGGGGTTTTTCTTGTTATTCAGCAGAGGCAATACAGATGGTTGTATTGTGACTCTGATTTTGCTGGTGATAGGGACAGAGGAGATCTATAACGGGTTATGTATTCACGTTGGGCACTGGTGTAGTATCATGGAGATCGACGTTACAGTCCATTATCGTATTATCGACGATAGAGGCAGAGTTGACAGCTACAACGGAAGCTGTCAAGGAGGCATATATTTGCATGGATTAATGGGTAGTATAGGTGTCCTACAGGATTTCATGGAGATGTTTTGCGACAGTCAGAGCACGATTCACTTGATGGAGTATCAGGTTTATAACTTGATAACTAAGCATATCGAAATGAAAGATTTCTTTTTGAAGAATGATAAGAAGGTTATTTCGCTTAAGAAGATTGGTACCTATGAAAATCTGGCGGATGCATTTACGAAGGTGGTTCCACTTTCCAAGTTCAAACTTTGCTTGGACTGCCTAATTGCTTGAAAAAGGTTAGAGACGACGAATTGCAGAATTCTAAGTTTTTTTAGGAAAGTGTAGAGATTTCACGGATGAATTTGCATCAAAGTGTACTTTGTTGATTTTTTTTATGGCAAATTCTTGCCTAAGAATAGGCCCATGAGCCCAACAGGCGTCCAAGTGCCAAGGAGGCAACACATGCAAGGATTCTACTTTATCTTCTTCAAGTTGGAGTCAAGTTTAAATTAATCAAATTAATTTAAATCTAAACTCAACTATATCTAAACATATATCTCTATATATTAATTAATCAACAGATTCATCAAGGGTTGGAAAAAAAGTCTGCGGAGGCTACAAACAGTGAGAGGTTTAGAGAGAGATTGAGAGATTGTAGTTGGGTGAGTTCGGAGAGCAAAATCTCTTGTAATTCTTCGTTTGAATAGTATATGCAATTTGTCGTCGGTTTGCAGGATTAGGTGCGAGTGCGCACCGAACCTGAGTAATATCTTATGAAATTTGCTTAGTGTGTTTTACTTTATTATTTATTGCTTTTACGTACCTGCTGCGTTTGATCTTTTTCATTAGTTCCGATTCACACGTGTCGATCATCTGCTACGTACTTTGGTGTTATTTTCACAACAACGCCTTTGTTTAATCATAAAAGAACTTATGTTTATACATCATGTTACTGTAATAGCAGGTTAAGTTTTATTATCATATATAATATGGGTAGCTCTTTTTGCATGTTTGAAATTAGTTAATGACTCAATAATTCATTAATTTTCATTATATATATCTTGTAAGCACTCTAATATTTTGTACACGTTTCTATTATTTTTTCCCGTATACTTCTCTCTCTCACTCTTTCTCTCTCTGACACACACACAATTATAATAATAATGAAGAAGAAGAAAATAGGTACTAAGAGACTTTTTCGTCAGATGGCGTCGAAAAAATACACCTATGATTTTTTCCGACGATCGGCATTCATCATCTTCATCTTTATCCTCTAAGATATGGATACACCAAATTTCATTTGTTTCTATGACCTTTTCATCGTTGAATTAGTAATGTAAAAAGTTTTATTGTATGTAAACAGTTCATTTTGCACTCACTAAATCAACAGTGAAAAAACAGAGGAATCACATGAAATTTGATATATCCACATCTTAAATGATGAAGATGGTGATGGGTGCTGAACGTTGAAAAAAATCATGGAGGATATATTTTTTCGACGTCATATGAGGAAATTCCCACACATTTCCTCCATTATATATATATATATATATATATATATATATAGAGAGAGAGAGAGAGAGAGAGAGAGAGAGAGAGAGAGGTTAATGGAGGAAAGATGCCACAGGAGGGAATTTTCTCCTATGGCGTCAAGTGTGTGTGTATATATATATATATATATATACATACATACATACATACATACATATATATATAGAGAGAGAGAGAGAGAAAGAGGTTAATGGAGGAAAAGGCCATAAGAGGGAATTTTCTTCTATGTCGTCGAAAAAATACACCCTTCCTTATTTTTTCCGACGATCGGCACCCACCATCTCCATCGTTATCATCTAAGATGTGGGTACACCAAATTTCATGTGACTCTACAACCATTTCACCGTTGATTTAGTGGTTCAAAATTAACGGTTTACCGACAATAGAACTTTTTACATGAAATTTTGAACCCACTAAATCAACAGTGAAATGGTTGTAGAATCACATGAAATTTGGTGTACCGACATCTTAGATGATAACAATGAAAATGATGGGTGCCGATCCGCGGAGAAAACGAGAGAAGATGTATTTTTTCGACGCCATAGGAGGAAATTCCCTCCTACGGCATCTTTCCTCCATTATTCTCTCTCTCTCACACACACATATATATATGAGAATAATGTAGATATATGAGAATAATGTACAAAAGTGGTTGGAGGCTTTTTCGTCAGGTGACGTCAAAAAATTACGCCCTCCACCATTTTATTTGACGATTGGAGCTCATCATTGCCATCTTTATAATTTAAGACGTGGATACACCAAATTTTATATGATTCCATAATTTTTTCACCACAGCTTCCTCCTCCCTAGTAATCAATGCCGAAACTCTATTGAATTAGTATTGTAAAAAGTTCTATTGTCAGTGAACCGTTAATTTTGCACTCTCTAAATCAACGGCGAAAAAATGATGGAATCGCATGAAATTTGGTATACCCACATCTTAAATGATAAAGATGATGATGATGGATACCGATCGTCGAAAAGAATCGTAGAAAGTGCATTTTTTCGAAGCCATAGGAGAAAATGCACTCCTATGGCACCTTTCGGCCATTATTCTCTCTTTCCCCTACAGAGAGAGAGAAAGAGTAACGTAGAGAAGAGACCTTAGGAGGAAATTTCGTTAAGTGGTATCAAAAAAATATACCCTCTACCATTTGTTCGACGATCAACATCCATTGTCATCATCTTTATCATCTAAGATGTGGATACACCAAATTTCATGTGATTCTACCATATTTTCACCATTGATTTAGCAATAATAAAAGTTCTATTGTCGGTAAACCGTTAATTTTGCACTCACTAAATCAACGGTGAAAATATGTTGGAATCATATGAAATTTAGTATGTATATGTCTTAGTAAATAAGAATAAGACTGGTGTGTGCCGATCGGCGAAAAAAATATACAAGGTTAGACTTATCTCACCACCATAGAGGAAATTCCTTCCCAGGGCCTTTGTCCTCAATATATATATATATATAATTTTGTGAATTTTTTTTATTTAAAATTGGCTTGATCCAGTTATGAAAAATGCTTCCCTGAAGCACAAGGGATTGCATGCCTCATTCCATAAAATTGGGAATTACGTCAAGTTTAACTAACATCGGAACTTGTCAGGCATTTCTTGTAACCAGTTTGTTCCACTAGAATATGACTAATAGATATGGCAACTAACAATTGCTTTAAGTATAATCTCTAAGCTAATATCTCAATATCCATTTTGAAATGAACCTGAAGAGATATATAACTATTACTTTGCGATGATATCAAACTATTAATTAAAAAGGGACCATACATATTTATCGCCCTAAATATGCTGATTTTCATTTCCATATTTATTTATCGCCCTAAATATGCTGAAGGGAGGGAAGGAAACAAACCTTGATGCGGATGTCTTCTTAGTATAAGTTCCTGACTCCGATGCCAACCTCAGACCAGATCCTGTTCCATCGTTATATATAAGACATCATTAGGAAGTTGCACAAGTTTATAAACTAGCGAATATCAATCGTTTAAAATAAAAATGAATTTATACGATAGCGAACCTTCAAGGCTGATTTAGGGACGTTGTATACGAGACGACCTGAGTTTATGATTGTTGGTCAGTCCCTTTATATTGAGTTAAGTCCTCACTTTTGTGCATAACACACTCCCCAGCATAGAATCACTTTCGTGGTTGAGCTAGTCAAGAATATTGGAATCTGGAATGTATTTAATTTCACTAAAATGAGGGAAAATTTAAATTTTTTTTTCCAATCTAAGACATAATAATGTTTGTAAATCATAAATAATACCTTGAACTTCGAATTGGAAATAAATACCAAATTTTTTTAGGAGTTTCTTGTTTAATACCATTATCCGCGCCTTAATTGTGAACAAAGAGGTGTATAATTCTATATTTCCAAAAATGACACAGGGCATTAGATCAGAAAAGATATTAATATTAATAATAATTAGTAATAATTAATAATTCGTGTAGCTTACGCTATGCGCAATGATGTTTATGCTTTTCGCTATTCAATAGTGGAACGTTATGCAACATGCTATCGCTATTTTGAAGATTGGATTGAAAGTTCACGGCACGTATATGCAGTAATCTAAATTTTGGTATTTAAATTTATCAGTAATTTATAAATATTATGGCATTTATTTTTAAAATACACTGAAAACTAGGGTATTTTAGTGAAATGTACCCTATCCCAAACTTCATCTCTAACCTTCAAAGGAAAAAAAAGTGTTAGAAGTAACTAATCAGTAGCTTACGGTTTTCTTTACCGCCTTTGAGATTAAGAGAAATAGCAAATTAAACCTCTAATGCTTACGGTAATCACTCAGAAATGATCTACCTCACGTTAAAAACCGCATTAAATGTTTTTAATCATGAATTTGTAATATGCACTGCTTTCTGTAAAATGAAATATCCCTTGCTTAAATATGAAAAGGTATACTCTTCAACTTTTGTGCTCATTTAGTTTATTCCTTTCTTGGGTTAAGGTTAATTCCTTGTGCGTGTCTTGAGCTAGTTTTGGTATGTGAATGGTTTGATCGCTCCAATCACCGCAACGGTGACATGAAAAACATGAAGAATTGAGAGGAGATCGCTATGGATATTATGTGATCATTTATACTGGTAGAAACAATTTTACCCGGAACGAAAACGGAAACACGGAACGCAACTTATCATGGAAAGTGATACGATTGGGATAGTAAGGCATATAGAGAACAAGAAAAGTAGTTCTGAAATGTGAAGTGTTTTTGGCTCCTTTGTTTATTACACATGTATGTATAATTTACTCGTATATAATTTAATATCTTCCCCATATATTTATATGTTCTTGTAAAAGAATTAAATATTTTATGTAAAATGTTAACACGTACAAACACGACTTTATGTCCATTTTATCTTAAGTTCGTAATGGGTTTGATCTGGAACGGTGATTCTTCCGATCCGGATCGACAGTACTGTTCCCCAATTGGAAACGATTGTTCCAAATCGTAAATCGCTACTAGTTTAGCGATTGGTAACATAGGGTTGTAATATGTATGTAAATAATCATGAGATTGATGGAAGCACGCATTAAAAAGTGAATGCTATTGATGTCACAGATATAATATAACGGCAGAGGATAACAAATCCATTTCATTAAAATTTTAGATAATGTAATATGTATATCTATCAATTTTAAGTACAAAGTTGTTCAGAGTACCCAAATTAAGAGCACCAGAAACTGAAGAAGGAGATCGATCCCATATTTCACTGACTTCCTCCTCAAGACCCTTAACTTCCTTTGATGCTTCTCTCTCCTCACTAACACTCATGTAAGAATATGTATGTAAATAAACGATCGAGGGGAGTGTTTCTTCTATCCGAAGAAAACAGACTTGTTTCTCTCCGACCAAGTCACATAAGTCCCACATTAAGCATTTCCATAATTCTGTATGTCGTCAAACACCTTGTCAAGAAAGTTACCGAAATGCAATATGCGGTTCCGATTCTATAGCCATACCCTGCAAGATTCGCAGACAGAACCTTTAACGGCAGGCCATGCTGAAACAAAGGCTACGTGTGGCCAGCTTTCAACCCCTGCATGGTGTAGAGAGTTTTGTGGCAATGATATATTGATAAACTCAGCAGGAAATGTTTTCAATGAAGCAAGAAGAGCACAAAAGATGCTGTATTAGAGGAACTGAACTATGTAAACATGGATGCTGAAAAAGAAGTTGAGATAGAAAATCAAGAAGCTGTTGAAGATGAAATAGATCGATGACTGCTATTCAGAAGACAGCTATCATGAGTTGTATTCAAGCGACGATGCGGCAGATGAAAACTTTGATTCTGATGACAATGATGATACTGTGGAGAGCTGTGAAGGGTTGGAGTGTGATGTGATTATGGATGATCCCATATATTTAAGTTCTTGTAAAAGAATTAAATATTTTAAGTAAAATGTTAACACCTACAAACACGACTTTATGTCCATTTTATCTTAAGTTCGTAATGCGTTTGATCCGGAACGGTGATTCTTCCGATCCGGATTGACAGTACCGTTCCCCAATTGGAATTAAACGATGGTTCCAAATCGTAAATCGCTACTAGTTTAGCGATTGGTAACATAGGGTTGTAATATGTATGTAAATAACCATTTGATTGATGGAAGCACACATTAAAAAGTGAATACTATTGATGTCACAGATCAGATATAACGGCAGAGGATAACAAATCCATTTCATTAATGTAATATGTATATCTATCAATTTTCAGTATAAAGTTCTTCAGAGTACCCAAATTAAGAGCACCAGAAACTGAAGAAGGAGATCGATCCCAAATTTCACTGACTTCCTCCTCAAGACCCTTAACTTCCTTTGATGCTTCTCTCTCCTCACGAACACTCATGTAAGGCTTAGTATCAGATATATAGAATAAACGATCGAGGGGAATGTTTCTTCTATCCGAAGAAAACAGACTTGTTTCTCTCCCACCAAGTCACATAAGTCCCACATTAAGCATTTCCATAATTCTGTATGTCGGCAAACACCTTGTCAAGAAAGTTACGGAAATGCAATATGCGGTTCCGATTCTATAGCCATACCCTGCAAGATTCGCAGACACAGAACCTTTAACGAGATGTGAGTTTCTCACCAATATGATCACACCATTGAATTGTTCATATGCTTCACCCAATTCTTCAACACTTTGCAACTACAAGTTACTTGCGAGCTCATTCAATCGAAGAACCCATAGCTTCGCATCTACGGTTCATCACATCATTTACTAAACTTAATTATCCCAATTTTCGGAATCTTTGAACGTATACGATCTTGCAAGTTCCTCTAATATATGAACAATATGAACCTTAAACACATTCCATTATCACTTCAAAGCTTTAGTTCATGTTTAATGTTATAATGGTTCTTACTGCCTAACCCCGAAACGATCACCCTTGTTAGCTTGTTTAAAAATCGCCAAGATATTTACACATACACTTATAAGACGTTTTTTCTTTTCCGTTTGTTTCCAAAAATAGCAGGTTGATACATCATGCAAACTAATATATTAATAGGGGTTTTTTCGATATAACTCACCAAAAACTTTCATATTTCTAAAAACAACACTCCAAACTTGATATTTAAAAAAAACAACTTAAAACTTCAAATTAAACTAAATAGCCACACTTGGTTATTTTCCAGCAACTTTGCATCCATATTCCGTTAGCGTTTTTTTTATATACAACCATAAAAAAAACTCATATTTCTAAAAATAACCTTCATAAAATTGAAATTTTAAAAACAACCAACACAAACTTGCCATTAATTGAATAGACACATCTGTTAGGTTAATCTGAGGGAGTGAAAGTCCAAAGTGCTCTCAAACTTTATCTCCCTCAAACCTCATCCTTCCTCTTTCTCTCTCAAACCAGAGTTCATCAAAAACAAAACCCTAAATTGTGTCTCATGAAAAAACTCCCTTCCAAATCTCTCACTGAAGCATTCACCAAGTGAAGATCGTCCAAGCTCTTCACAGCGAGACTCAGGAAGCTGAAAGGTAAATACTTGAATCGCTATAGCAGTTTAGATAAAAAAAATTCCTTTAAAAAGTACTCTTTTTTTACTCGATCTTTTGTAGAGCAAATTTCTCCAATTTGTAACGGCTGCGCCTAATGTTCTATTTATTTTTTTGCTCGATCTGTTGTGGTGGAAACCCTAGCACAATTTTATCCCTAATTTTAACTTTTTTCAGTTTCAAAAAGATGTATTTGTAGATAAAGATACAAAATTAAGACCGGGAGAGGAATTGAACCTTTCCAGTTCATCTCGGCTTCCCATCAGCATCAATTTCATTGCTAGTATTTTATGTTTCCATGTGATTTCAATTTTGCATTTTTATTCAGAATTTGCATATGGTTTGTACCTCATTCATGCAATTTGTATATTTATTTAGATTAAGATAGTTTGGTGAATTAAAACCAACTGCATAAGCAACCCAGTAGGAAATATATGCTAGTGTGATCATACTGTGCAGAGCTGTGAAGGGTTGGAGCGTGATGTGATTATGGATGATCCCATTTTTCACATAGGGAGTAGGTTTAAGGATAAAAATGAGTTTAGGATCTGCATAAGGCAGCATGCGATCCTAAATAGCTTTAAAGAATGAAGGGAAGCAGTGGATTATAGTGTGTGGAGCAAATCGGTGTCAAAGGAGGAAATTAGAACAATGAATCTTAAACATTCATGCACTGGAGTGAATAGAATGGGGAACTCTCAAGCTACAGTTTCTTGGCTAGCTCAGAAGATCACAAGGCAGATGAAAGAAGACAAAAACTTTCTCATTAAAAAAATTCCAACTATCCTTAGAAATAATTATCAATTAGTGAGCATCCCTTATAATAGATTATGGAGGGCTAGAGAACTTGTATTTGGAATGGTTGAAGACAATTACAAGTTGGTTCCAAATTTGAAAACTAAATTGTTAAAGGAATGAAGGAAGCCATGTAGAGTTCAAATTGTGTGATGACTTTGCTTTCTCCAGATTCTTTGTTTCTTTTAGAACATCTATTGTTGGCTTCAAAAATTGTTGTAGGCCTTTCTTAGGGTTGGATGGCTACCACTTGAGGAGTAAGTACATGGGGTCTTTCTTATCTGCAAGTGCATTAGATGGTAACAATGGACTATATATTCCTTTGCAATAGTTGAGGGTAAGTCATCTGACTCATGGAGTTGGTTTATTGAGAACTTGAAAATTGCCTTAGATGGAGATGCATGAACTTGACTATCATGAGTGACATGGAGAAAGGCTTGGAAGATGCACTGAAGCGTATCATTCCAACGGTAGAGCATAGAATTTGTATGAGGCATTTGTGGAAATCATTTAAAAAAAAGTTATCCTGAAGATTTCTTTGAAAGAGTTATTTGGTATGCAGCTAGGTCTTTTTCTGTCTTGAATGAACTCCATGCACTTGAAAAGTTTTAAGGCCAAATCAGAGCCTAACATATAGAAGTGAGTAAAAAGTAAAAGATAAAGATGATCTTGAAAGGTGGTTTGGAGTAGACGCGGCTTCAAGATGAGATAAAAAAAAATCACTATATAACCAATGACGCGGCTTCAGATTGATGAAGTATTTGTGGACAGACAATGGAGATGAATACATCTTGAAGGAATTTACAGATGACTATAAAGAATAGGGCATACATTGGCAATGCACTGTTCCATGATAGCCAGAGTAGAATGGGATAGCGGAGCGTATGAAAAAGACACTACTAGAAAGATCCAGAAGTATGCGGTTGCAATCCGGTCTATCGGAATACTTCTGGGCAGAGGCGGTGAGTCATGAGTGCTATTTGGTCAACAGGTCTCTATTAACGGCCATAAATTTTCAGATCCTAGAAGAAATATAGAGAGAAGAAGCAGTCGGTTATGATTTTCTACAAGTGTTTGGATGCCATGCTCACTCGCTCATGAATCAGAAGGCTAGGATCAAGCTGCAGTCAAAGTCAAAGAAGAGCGTTTTCTTAGGATTCGAACTTAAAGTTAAATGTTACAAGTTATAGGATCCGGAAAACAAAAGGGTGTTTACCAGCTGAGATGTGATCTTTGATGAGGAATTCATGTTGAAAGACGTGGCTGGAGATAATAAGGAGACATGTGGAGCATCAAGTGACAATGATCCACCGGAGATGGAGTTTTCCAGCGCTCATAAGGATACGGATACTGAAGCACAATTTCAGCCTATTAATAAGGAGGTGGACGGGAAAAATACAGAGACGGACAGTGAGAACCAACCCTAACAAGACCTACAGATAATAGCAATGAGGAGATCAACACGTACACACAAGGCACCAATCAGATACGCTTTCGAAGATATGCTCGCATACGCTTTAGTCATTGAAAGCGGAGATCCCGGTTTTTATCAGGAGGGCATTGGGAAAGAGGATATGAATTGATGGATTGTTGCGATGACAAAGAAGATGCAGTCACTTCGAAAGAATGGTATGTGGAGATTGACAGAGCTACCGGAAGGCAAAATGGCTATTGGACGCAAGTGGGTATTCAGGAAAAAGGAGAATGAGCAATACAAGGCAAGGCTAGTTGCAAAGAGTTTTGCTCAAAAAGAGGGGGTTGACTACAAAGAGATTTTCTCATCTGTAGTCAAGTATACTTCTATTCGAGTTTTGTTGGATAAAGTAGCTACTCAAGATTTAGAGTTGGAGCGAATGGACGTGAACACGACATTTCTCCATGGAGAGTTGGAAGAGACAATCTTCATGAAACAACCTGAAGGATTTGTAGAACCCGGCAAGGAGGATTATGTATGTGAACTCAAGTGGTCTCTATATGGGTTGAAGCAGTCTCTCGGGCAGTGATATAAACGCTTCGATTCTTTTATGAGGAAAACCAACTATTCTCGATGTGAGCATGACAGTTGCGTGTACTCGAAGCGGCTTAAGGATGGTTCATCGAAAAATCTACTCCTATATGTCGATGATATGTTGATCGCTGGGAAGAGTATGGCGGAAATAAAGGCGCTCAAACCTTCATTTAGTGCAGAATTTGACATGAAAGATTTATGTGAAGCAAAGAAGATTCTTGAGATGGAGATTTTACGAGACAAGAAGCTGGAATGTTTTGGCTATCACAAAGAAGATATATAAAGAAGGTGTTGGAGAGATTCAACATAAAGGACTCTAGACAGGTGAGTACGCCTATCGCCGGTTATTTCAAACTATTCTCCAAGAAGTGTCCGAAATCAGCGGAGCAGAAGATAAAGATGTCTCGAGTACTATATGCAAGTGCGGTGGGATCATTGATGTATGCTATGGTATGCACACGCCTAGACATATCTTATGCGGTAAGTCTGGTTAGCCGGTACATGTCAAATCCAGGAAAGTTTCATTGGGAAGCTGTAAAGTGGATACTTTGGTATCTAAAAAGCACTAAAGATCTCGGTTTATTCTTTCACAAGTCAGAAAATAAATCGAGCTAGTTGCAAGGATACGTAGATGCGAATTATGCTGGTGACTTGGACAAGAGAAGATCTCTTACATGCTATATATATACAGTTGTAGAATCTCCAATCATTTGGAAGTCGACGCTTCAAGATACCATGGCGCTGTTAACGACGGAGGCAGAATACATGGCGGTAGTGGAACAATCTAAGAAATCTTCGTGGCTAAAGGGCTTAGTTGGCGGGTTCGGATTCGATAAGGGGTCAGTTCCATTATTTTGTGACAGTCAAAGCGCCATTCATTTGGCGAAGAATCAGGTATACCACAGTCGAACTAAGCACATTGACGTGTGGTATCACAAGATAAGGGAGTGAGCCGAAAAGGAGATCGATTTGATCAAAATCGATACTAAGGTAAATCCGGCGGACATGATGACGAAGGTTATTCCTATGGAGAAGTTCAAGTCAGTCTTGGCTTCTATTCAAGTACTCAAATATGAGGAAGAGCGATCTCAGTAAGAGGGTCACACCAGTTTCGTAGTTCTGGTTAAAAACTATGACAACACCAGTTTCGCAATTCTGGGAAAAGATTGTGACAGTTCACAGTTTTAAGGTTTAGAGCCGTGCCAACAGGGGAAACGGGGAGAATAACTAAGGCAACCCTAAATGATACAAGACAAGGGTAATAAGTTTTTAAGGTGGCTATAAGGATATACAAGCCAAGGTGGAGATTGTTGTGAAGGATATCTTGTATATCAAGACTGGAGATCCAGAGAAAGGCCAGATGTCTGGAGCTATGAGCTCAGACGTCTGGCAATGAACACTACTAAAATAGGGGGTTTCCCCTACGGATATTGATATCCGTAGGGGCAGATTTATGTTGGCCCTACGGATTAATCCGTAGGGCTAAAAAGTTGCCCCTACAGGCCTAGACGTTCAAGAATAAAAATATTAATTCTTAATTTGGTGTTTGCCCCTACGGTGCCGCAAACCTAGGACCTACGGACAAATCCATAGGGGAAACTAAATAGCGATTTAATAAAGGCACAGATTGATCGCCTATGCTCTCTTTCTTCCTTTCTCAATCGATCGCGCGCGAAACAAAATCCCCAAATCGCCACCTCTGTTCTCGTCATCGCCACCGCCGTTCTCCTCGTCGCCACCGCCGTTCTCGTCGCCACCGTCGTTCTCGTCGCCACCACCGCCGTTCAATTTAGTAAATCTTCAACTAAATTAAAGAAATTTTTGATTTTTTAGGGCTAGGGTTCATGGCTAGGTCTGGGGTTGCGGTTGGAGTTGGGGTTTGGCAGGGGTCGGGGTCGGGGTTGGGGTTAGGGTTAGGGTTGGGGTTCGGCTGCGGCTGCGGCTGGGGTTAGGGTTTGGCTTAGGGTTGGGGTTGGGGTTTAGCTGGGGCGTGCTGTGGTTAGGGTTAGGTTGGGGCGGGGCGGGGCGGGGCTGGGCTGGGGATAGGGCTAGGGTGGGGTTGGGGTTGGGGCTGGGGCTAGGGTTTGGCTGGGGCTGGGCTGGGGCTGGGGCTAGGGTTAGGTTGGGGTTGGGTATCGATGTATATACATGTATCATATCATGAATGATTCATTTTCATTAAATGTGGTAAAATTAAGTGTATAAAATCATGCCATATAAATAGATTGCGTTCGTGAATGGCGATCTAGTTAGGCGAACCAAAGTGTTGCATTGATGAAAGTTTACCGTAGAGGAAATTACGGCTAGCTCTATGCATTTAACCTGAATGTATCCAGTAATTACTAGCATGTATAGAAAATTTGGTTTAATTTATGAAAAATGGGGAGACAACATGCATGTATGCATATAGGTAACATCTGCGAATATGCCATATCCAGACCGCAATCTATTTTTGCCCATTGGCTAATATGAAAATATCGGCCCGCGTATATGACATAATCAAAATTGTTAAATCTTTGATACAGTTTGTGTTTCGTTTTTTTATTTATCATATCGTGTATCGTATCTGTTTCATATCGAAAGAAACAAAATTTTCTGTTACAATAACGAAATAATTATGTGTATAACCAATTACAATTTTAAAAATGATCAAATTAACAACATAAAGCAACGTACAAGTTAAAGCAAATTTCGGAATTGCAGCACTCAAATACATACATATAAATCATACAAACCCATGCATTTGATAATCAAATAGGGTTTTTTTCTGCCCCCCTACTTCAATATTTTGATGCATGTTTCAGTCATGTGAATTCATATGTTGCGTATAACGCTTTATGATATCAGTATCCTACATTTGTAGTTTTAATTGCTGATTGTTATAGATGAATGCCATTGCAATAATAGTTTTTGGTTGATGAATGCTATTGCAATGTAGGATGATCAGTTCTATCAATCTTGATCTCAATGGTTTAAAATCATGTTACACATACAACACGAATGCACAACAAACGCATAATTAGAGAGCGATTCGAGATATTCAGGTTAAAACCAATATATGATACTCGATGATAATATGAAACCTTCATATTCCCATCGATACTCATATATGAAACTAAAAGCGCCACTTAGTCCCCGTCTATCGGTTAACATACGTGCGATGCTCGTCATGACCTAGAACTATACGAAGGTTGTTAAATATCGGACAGTATAGCTCGATACTAACAACCGTCGTATAGTCTACGCGACGAGAAAACTCAATCGTATGGTAACCCATAGATTTGTCCCGTGTGGACAAGTTATGAATGTATAAAGCAAACGCCTTCATTCACTTGTGTTTTCATCCGTTTCGAGATATTTCGTCGGTACCTTTCCGCTGGTTCTTCGTGTACAAAGATAGATTAGATGCTCATTTCAACATTGTTTCACAGCTTTGAAATGATTATCTATTCTATTACAGTGTACTCGGAGAACAGCGGGAAGGTGCTGCCGAAATTTACTCGAGACGGTTGAAAGCATAAGTGATGGGCGTTCGCTCTATACATTCTTAATGGGATAGAAGTCTACCCCCGACAGCCGGAACACACACATACAACAAGAATACACAACAAACGCATAATTAGAGAGCGATTCGAGATGTTTGGGTTAAAACCAATATATCTCATATATGAAACTAAAAGCGCCACTTAGTCCCCGTCTATCGGTTAACATAGGTGCGATGCTAGTCGTGACCTAGAACTATACGAAGGTTGTTAAATATCGGACAGTATAGATCGATACTAACAACCGTCGTATAGTCTACGCGACGAGAAAATTCAATTGTATGGTAACCCATAGATTTGTCCCGTGTGGACAAGTTAAGAATGTATAAAGCAAACGCCTTCATTCACTTGTGTTTTCATCCGTTTCGAGATATTTCGTCGGTACCTTTCCGCTGGTTCTCCGTGTACAAAGATAGATTAGATGTTCATTTCAACGTTGTTTCACAGCTTTGAAATGATTATCTATTCTATTACAGTGTACTCGGAGAACAGCGGGGAGGTGCTGCCGAAATTTACTCGAAACGGTTGAAATCACAAGTGATGGGCGTTCGCTCTATACATTCTTAATGGGATAGAAGCCTACCCCCGACAGCCGGAACACACACATACAACAAGAATACACAACAAACGCATAATTAGAGAGCGATTCGAGATGTTCGGGTTAAAACCAATATATGACAATATGAAACCTTCATATTCTCATCGATGCTTATATATAAAACTAAAAGCGCCACTTAGTCCCCGTTTATCGGTTAACATACGTGCGATACTCGTCGTGACCTAGAACTATACGAAGGTTGTTAAATATCGGACAGTATAGCTCGATACTAACAACCGTCGTATAGTCTACGCGACGAGAAAATTCAATCGTATGGTAACCCATAAATTTGTCCCGTGTGGACAAGTTAAGAATGTATAAAGCAAACGCCTTCATTCACTTGTGTTTTCATCCGTTTCGAGATATTTCGTCGGTACCTTTCCGCTGGTTCTCCGTATACAAAGATAGATTAGATGTTCATTTCAACGTTGTTTCACAGCTTTGAAATGATTATCTATTCTATTACAGTGTACTCGGAGAACAGCAGGGAGATGCTGCCGAAATTTACTCGAAACGGTTGAAAGCACAATAGACCGACCTTTGTAATATTCTGCAATATTAAGAGTTATTTTCTAATATTTCTAATATTAAGAGTTACTTTCTAATATTGCAGACATCTCGGACCGTGGCGTCAGGTGGTACATGTTAGTTATATGTATGCCTAGAGGCCATTACTGTACATTGGATGTATATTGTAGTGGATGCTGGGACATATATAGGGAGGACTTTCTTGCTCGACATGATAGTATGCTATGTGGTTGAACTTTACCTTAACGTGTATACTAATTGTCTCTCTGTTACATGTTGGTAAAGCCCTTAGGATGTGTACTTGACTACCTGGACTATGATGTGGATCATACTAGTAGGGACATGGTAGTCCATAAGTACATCCTTCAAAGTCCCTAGTCGTGGGTGTATCGAGACGGGGCATCGATATACCAGAGTAGACTAGCGTATACCTTCTCGACCCATATAGATGGGCGATGGATGATCCCATATCCATTGGTGTTTGACATCAGAGATGATATACGGGTGCTCAGTGGAGACTGGGTACATTGGACGGACTCGCCGAGAACTCCCAGATGGTATTATACCTTACGTCAGATGGCAGTTCTCTGGTGACACTGGTACAGAGTAGTCTGTTGACCCGAGATTGTCATAGAGTCTTGTGTGGTTCCCACTGTGCTTTGATTTCCATCTTACCACGTCCAAGAGGGCGTGCAAAACGGTGGATTTTGGGTACAGTCCCGAGTCACATGGAGGCAATGAGCGATAGGAGGGGATTCGTCTCTCCCGGTATAGGGGGTTGATGTTACGCTGTGTTCAATTGGTTATAATAGGAAATCTCTGGCCAGGGTTGCTGAGATTTACTGGTAAGTGTTACCTGTAGTTTCTCGAATTGTTATAGACCTCATATCGACACGACTTATCGAGCTATTGGGGTCTGACGTTTACCACCCCTAGGCGAGATATGCGACATATCAGATGATCAAACCGGACTGTACGGTAGTGTTACTGGTTGGATTCACTGGAGTGTAAGCGGGCTTGCTCGTCGATCTTCTGATCGCTCAATACCCGGGTGGCCGTTACGTTTAGCAGACCGCTTGCGGCTTGTGGGTGTTTGATATGATCATCATCTGCTGCCGGCGTATTGACGAGTCTTTAGAGTCCTACACAGAGGTTTCCTGGCTCAAGCGAAACGAAATAGGAGCGCATATGAGATATGTGCGGGACCGAGAATGATACCAGTATGTGATACTGTATTCGATTCTCGCGATTTGTGACATTGATCGGTTATATGCGATATAGCCGGGTTATCGGATCAAGTGTTGATTCGATAAGTTGTTACTGTAGATATTAGTCGGTTATATGCGATATGACCGTATCATTAAATCAAGTGTTGATTTAATGATTTAATGCATAATTATATATTTGATATATTACTTTGCATTAACTAGTATCGGTTCACTTTAAATGGATTTTCTCGCTCGGATCTGCACATTGTATATGTGATATACTTTTTGTGCACTTGATTGTATCATGTTTGATGATACATGCTCTCTAGGGTTTGTGTAAAGATTAAACCATGGTTGTGTAATGGTTAGGGTTTTCTTTTTCACTTATTTATTTTAGTTATTTTATTTTGGAAAAGAAATGGCAAAAGAAAAGAAAATGGTTGCTAGTTTTGTTTTACATTGAAAGTTCATGAAGCTTTGACTAAGTGACCATTTTGTCTTCATGCTTAACCCTAACCATCCCACTAACCATGATTTATTCTCTACACTTGACCATGGTTTGGTTATGATAAGTATTCTTTTAATTTTCTTTTTGGAATTAACTTATCATAACTTTATCTTCTTCTTCTTCATCTTCTTTCATGAAGAAAGCTTCACTTCATCAATGGTGATTGATGAAAATGAGTGAGAAATCCAATTCTAAAGTCTACCCACTTCCTATTTCTTCATCCTCTACCTCTTGCCAAGTAGTAGAGTGTGTTTTCTTCACAAGTTTCTTGACTTGGTGAAGTTGGAGCTTGATCTAGTGATGCCTCGATGTAGATCATCATCGGCACGAAGCCGACGACCTTGCCCGCCCATTTCTCCGATGAAGCCGACGCTAGAGCCCGGGTTACCATTTGGACAGCGAGGAGACTTCATTGCGGAGCTATGGAGGTGGAGGACCGGATCTACAAAGGTTGTATTTCCGTATTCTTGTAGTTAAGTGTTAACTAGTTTTGCTTGGTCGCCTAAAAATCTAGCCAACGATCTTGTTAGGATTTCTCGGCACCTCCAATTTGAAATTGGCATGGTTGATACCTTGTGAGACCTCTTGATAGTGCCTAGGAACCTTACAGTGGTATCAGAGCCTAGCTAGAGCCTTAGGCGATGCGTAGATGCAATTTGAAACCCGAACGAACCCGAAACCCTAAACCAAACATGCTCTCTGGACTTTTTCTAAAATTTGGAGTTTTTCGAAAATAAAAATATTCAGAAAAATCAGCAGGAAGATCTAAGGGTTACTGCAAAATTCGAGAGCCTAATTCCTTAATATCGCCGCGGATCCGCTGCATGAGCATGCTCATGCGGCGTTTCCGCGACCACTTTGTCTTTTTGTGCATCGAATTTTGCACCTTAATTCTTAGTTTTCAGTTCTGGATTTTCTGGGAATTTTTAATATTTATTCAAGAGTTGAATTTTCTGGGTTGTTTTGGGGATTCATATGTTCGATCGGATTATCAGATTTTGTCTATGTGGCTTTTCGGATAAATTTTAGAATATGTTAAAATGTTCGACCAGATGTAAATACCCAATCTTTCCCCTATCGGGAAATTTCCAAGTGTTGGATCTTTTCGTAGTTTAACGACGTTCTAAGTAGTGCAAGTAACGCGATGGACCCTCTAGAAGACAACAAACCTTAACTCGATTATGTGACCGTCTTGAACTGCCCTTTGAACTTTCGGGTTTGGGGCAGTACGGCGTGCCACATGTGAGGCGTTGGCTTGACCCTTCTACGGCTGGACCGTTGGTACTGAGGCACGAACTGAATGTTTTTAGACTTATTTCATGAGTTGAGCTGTTTCGGGAAAACTTGGGTGTTCGATTGTTCGATCGAAAAGTTTAACATTTTCTATTTATCCGGAATGTGATACAATAATTGGAATTCACAAGTAGTTATGAGATAACTGAATGAATGTTATAAACACAGCAGTTTAGTCTCACTTGATCGGTTGCCACGGAATTTTGATGTGATCAAAAGTCCGTCGCAATCACGTAGCGTACGCGGATACTCGCCGGGTAAACTTAATAGACAGCCTCACTCCATAACCCCGACCAAGTGACTGTAGGAGAACCCCGTCACCGAAAGCATCCGTCCGGGTGCTCGCGGCAGCGGTGTTCCGCCTTGGTGCACTTCGTCGACGGCGTCGGGGGTGCGGCCGTCTACTAAAGTTTGCGACGAGTATTCGATCAGGATGTCGGGAATCTTGTTGAATTGCCCGACTTGATATTGAAAAGAGTTTTCGATTTTGAGACTAAAATGTGGGATTTATAATTGTTAGGCATGTGATGTCTAAGGAATTCATTTGATCAGGCATGCGATGTCTGAGGATGTTGCGGATTCCAACTGTTGTAGTTTTACACTTTCTTTTCTGTGACCGTAAGTGTAACATGTGTTATCGCCGGTTTCGTTGCTATATGCCAACGACAATTGGGATACGCATATTTACTTACGTTGATGACATGTGATGTTATGTGTTGCTGGATATGTTATATTAGATTGTCGTGTTTGAATAGCCGGGGGTTTTTATGTGAGATGAGTGTTTTTCATTTTCATTCATGTAAAAACTTGTATGTAATATTCTTTTATTGGGGCACTTCCAGGTTGCGGAAGATGTCACCTTTTGTATATTATTTACTTTTCTGCACTATGGTAGACCCAAGGAGGGGGCACAAGTAACCGGGTTCTGGAGTCCAGTGGGAGACCAACTCGAGGAGTCGAGTCCGGGTCTCCTAACTCTAGAATTGGTAGGGTTACTTGCCACTCTCGTGGGGGTCTAGGGGTGTGGGTTTGGCTATTCATCACGACCGTGGAATCCGTGTTTTATACTGGCTCATATTGAAAACACGGACGTCCTAGTATATCCAATATTTCATATGATTCTTCTGCTGCGATATCTGTGATGTGATCATGTGATATGTTCTGTGATGGATACAGTATACAGTATATATGATATATTATATAGGCGTTACTTATGTTTTACACCCGCGCTAGCCCTGCCCCGCTCTGCCGTTAGTTACCTAACCTAACGGTGCACGAGGGGACATCGAGGCGAATGCGGATGGCATAAGTGTACGTCGTATTTATCTGTAATGTTTAGGTACTTAATTGATGGGACTTTATTAATGTGATTAATGAAAGAAAAAGAAACCTGAGATGTTGTAGAATCAAATTTCAAAATAAAACAGGTAGCTACAGTTCTTGCTTTGCACAGCGGTATATATGATATATCCTGCACCTTATTCGATGAGGAAAGGACCGAGATCCCTTCACCGGGAGTGACTCCTTTTGCAATAACTGACAGATGCTACACACTCGGTTTGTCTTTTGATTGCTTTTAAGAGTTTTTGCTTTGCACAGTGATATATGTGATATATCCCGCACCTCATTCGACGAGGAAAGGACCGACAATCCCTTCACCGGGAGTGACTCCTTTAGCAAAACTAGAAAAGCTTCAAAAACACTCCATTTTAAAATCATTTGATTCTATAACGATATCAAGTTCATTACGCAATAGGTTTTCAGAAAAACCTGTCGTAGCCCTCCGTCATTTCAGATAAGTCCTACTTAGTATTCGTGCTACGTTTGTTGACCTCCGTCAAGGCGTAGTGTGCGGTAGCTACCTAGTATTTATCTGCTTATGCATATGATGCAGATTGGATTAGGGTAGTCGTGCGGCCTTGTTGACCTCCGTCAAGGGTCGTGCGGGTGGGTTTAATTCGATCAAGAAATGACGGGTTGAACTTGACTAGTAGCCTATGGTTTGTTGACCTCCGTCAAGGTCATAGGACGCTAGGGGCAAAATATTATCGGGAATTTCAAGTGTTGAAATTTGCAATGAGATTGCATACCTTCTATGAGATAGTTGGATCCCGATACCCGCTGTGAGTAAGAGTTACTCCTGGGAGAGTTTTACACATTACAATTAGCCGATCAAGTAGGTGTCTAGAAAGGTGTTAACGAGGTTACGCCTCTGGGAAAATGAGGTTTACATTAATTAGGTTCGTGCGAAAGCACGGGGGACCTCCCTCAAAGTATCGACACTGGCCTGGCTGAAAGATTGGCGAACTTGTAGTGTGTAATTAATCCCGGCTAGTCTTTCCTTTTAGGGTTTGAAGGAAGATTTGATAAAAAGCAGTGGGAGCCATCCTGATTAGATAAAATAATAACCAATCTATTCTTGCAAGAGCGCACGTTGAGTGTTTTCTTCTCTCTCTCCCCTGGTAGCGACCATATCACGCCTTAATCAAGATAATAATACAGATATTTGACCGAACCCGCTTGTTATACTGAGCTGGGGAACGTTGGTCCCGCTCCAACTTATAATTGTTATAAGACAGAGCAGGAAATTGGGGATTACCAGAATTCCCATGCCGCCCAAACGAAGAGAGTGCATGTTGATGCATCATCTTCGGGTGTGTTCATTATACAGAACTGTTTCTCTGTATCCTCTACGTCCTGGGTATGTGATACCAGATCAGGATCCCAGATATGTAATCTGTTACATAGGGCTACAGAAAGGTAGAGAACTGAGAACGGGTGATAAGTTTCATGAGGCAGAAAACGGGGCAAGAGTTGCAGCCAAGTCTGTTGGTCACTATCACCCTGTATTACCAATACATTGATTCTGAACGAATATTATTAGATACCGAACCTGATATACAAAATCATATCAGTCTCTTTATCAGTAAAGAAATGATAAAATTTTGTATTGTTGGATAATGTTTTGAACATTTCCTATATCAAAAGTTGATCGGTTCAGGCACGTTATCTAAAAGCATTGATGATCTAAATCAAACTACAGTTCTTAGTATACAGAACACACACAAGAGGAAGAGTTCAGAAATGAACGAATCCTTCTTGAGGCATTGTAGACTAGGTCATATCAATGTGACTCGACTAGCTGAAGTTACATTTAGATGCATATTTAAATCAGTTTGAATTTACATCTTGTGAAACTCGCCAGTCATGTCACAAAGATAAGATAACCACAGCTCTGTTTATTGGAAACAGAGAAAGAGTTAGTAAACTCTTGGGATGATACATGTTGATGTATGTAAGGTCCCCTGTCTACACATGCCAGGACTGGTTCTTTGTACTTCAGTACATTCTCTGATAATCTCTCAAGATTCAGACATATGTTCCTGTTGAAACATGAGTCCGAGCCTTTTGAGATATTCACAGAATATAAGCGAGAAGTAGAGAACCAAAATATGGGTATAAGTATTATGTCCTATGATGAGATCAGGGAGGAGAATACTTGTGCATGGAATTCCTGGACTATTCTAAAGGAGAATGATATTCTCTCTCAGCATTACTCCTCTGTATACACCATAGCACGATGGTATATCGGGGTGGAGCAATTACACCCTATGTGATAAGGTGTGCTCTATGATGAGTAATACTGAGTTACCTATTTCCTTTTGGGTGTTATGCGCTTGAGAAGCTGCATACCTATTAAATAGGGTTCAAATCAAATCAGTTACCTACCACTTCATATGTGATATGGAAAGGGAAGAGCCCATTTCTTAAGTTAGTTAAGATTTGGGGTTGTCCGGCCTATGTCTGAAAAGCAAAATCCAGACAAGCTCGAGGCAAGGTCAGTTATGTAGAACTGGAAATGTTCCAGCTATACAAAACTGCAGCTGAAGATTTGACAGAACCAAAGGATTCAATAATTACCAACGAACCTCAGCCTCTCCGCCGATCTAGTAGGGTTCCTCACCCACCTGAGAGATACTTCGGTTTCTCTATGACAGTGGGAGCGAGGATTGCATCATGAGATGATGACCCAACTAGTTTCGAGCTGGCCATCAGGAGTAAGACTCTATAAGAATGGCTGGATGCTTAGTGATCTGAGATGGAATCCTTATACACCGACAAAGTATGGACTTTAGTTGCTATATCTGAAGGGTTAAATCCCCATCAGGAGCAAGTAAATCTTGAGAAGATTACTTGGTGTACATGGAAAAGTTAAGACTTTCAAAGCTAGACTTGTTAAAGGTTTTCGTCATCGACCAGGCGTGGATAATGATGAAACCTTTTCCAGTGGCTATGCTTAAGTCCATCCGGATCCTACTTGCTACGGCTACATACCATGACTACGATATCTGGTGGTTGGGTGTCATGACAGCTTTTCTAAATGATGTTTTAGAAGAGAGCGTCTATAAGTACACAGCCAGAGGGCCTCATAGACAGTGGGAGCAGCGGAAACGTGTGCAAGATGCTTTATAGGATAAAGCAGGCATCGCGGAGTTGGAACATCTGTTTTGATGAAATAGTCAAAGAGTTTGACATCATCAAAATGGTAGATGAACCTTGTATATACAAAAAGGTAGTAGGGAGTATGGTGATGATCCTCGTTGAGTACGTGGATGTCATGCTCTTGATAAGAAAGGAGTTTCTTATGCTACGCTCGATCAATCTCCGTTTATCACAAAGATTCTTCGTGTAGGATCAAAATGATACCTCCTAAATCCTGAGTTTTGGATCTATGAGATAGATTTAATTGGATGTTAGGATTCTCACTAGTTGTAATGAGATGATATCAAACGATTCTGGGGAAAATCACTGGAAAGGTTCCAGAGTGATAAAAACGACTGAATGTCAGTCACAGCCATTGTCTTTACCCTCAGTAAAGGGACGGTATGTTGGAAGAGTTCCAAGCTAGATACCGTGGCATACTAGACGATAAAGGCAGGATACATCGCTACTTAAGATGCTACCAAAGAGGCTGTTTGGGTGTATATTGGTTCATGAGATGAACTACGTTCCAACCATTGTGAGACAATGGAGTTGTGGCTTAAGCCAAGGAACGACGGTCCCATCAGTGATCCAGACATATTCTAAGGCAGTATCACCTGATCATGGAGATGGTTGATCTCCAGGGGATCGAAGTCAGGAGAGTAGACTCAGAGGACAACACAGCGGATCCACTCACAAAGGCCTGTTCCCAGAGAGAGATTTTTATGGGATGGTTGAGTATGAGATACTACAACCACTGCTATCAGATGGCCCTAGTGCAAGTGGGAGATTGTTAGTTATATGTATGCCCTAGAGGCCATTACTGTACATTGGATGTATATTGTAGTGGATGCTGGGACATATATAGGGAGGACTTTCTTGCTCGACATGATAGTATGCTATCTGGTTGAACTTTACCTTAACGTGTATACTAATTGTCTCTCTGTTACATGTTGGTAAAGCCCTTAGGATGTGTACTTGACTACCTGGACTATGATGCGGATCATACTAGTGGGGACATGGTAGTCCATAAGTACATCCTTCAAAGTCCCTAGTCGTGGGTGTATCGAGACGGGACATCGATATACCAGAGTAGACTAGCGTATACCTTCTCGACCCATACAGATGGGCGATGGATGATCTCATATCCATTGGTGTTTGACATCAGAGATGATATACGGGTGCTCAGTGGAGACTGGGTACACTGGACGGACTCGCCGAGAACTCCCAGATGGTATTATACTTTACGTCAGATGGCAGTTCTCTGGTGACACTGGTACAGAGTAGTCTGTTGACCCGAGAACGTCATAGAGTCTTATGTGGTTCCCACTGTGCTTTGATTTCCATCTTACCACGTCCAAGAGGGCGTGCAAAACGGTGGATTTTGGGTACAGTCCCGAGTTACATGGAGGCAATGAGCGATAGGAGGGGATTCGTCTCTCCCGGTATAGGGGGTTGATGTTACGCTGTGTTCGATTGGCTATAACTGGAAATCCCTGGCCAGGGTTGCTGAGATTTACTGGTAAGTGTTACCTGTAGTTTCTCGAATTGTTATAGACCTCATATCGACACGACTTATCGAGCTATTCGGGTCTGACGTTTACCACCCCTAGGCGAGATATGCGACATATCAGACGATCAGACCGGACTGTACGGTAGTGTTACTGGTTGGATTCACTGGAGTGTAAGCGGGCTTGCTCGTCGATCTTCTGATCGCTCAATACCCGGGTGGCCGTTACGTTTAGCAGACCGCTTGCGGCTTGTGAGTGTTTGATATGATCATCATCTGCTGCCGGCGTATTGACGAGTCTTTAGAGTCCTACACAGAGGTTTCCTGGCTCAAGCGAAACGAAATAGGAGCGCATATGAGATATGTGCGGGACCGAGAATGATACCAGTATGTGATACTGTATTCGATTCTCGCGATTTGTGACATTGATCGGTTATATGCGATATAGCCGGGTTATCGGATCAAGTGTTGATTCGATAAGTTGTTACTGTAGATATTAGTCGGTTATATGCGATATGTCCGGATCATTAAATCAAGTGTTGATTTAATGATTTAATGCATAATTATATATTTGATATATTACTTTGCATTAACTAGTATCGGTTCACTTTAAATGGATTTTCTCGCTCGGATGTGCACATTGTATATGTGATATACTTTTTGTGCACTTGATTGTATCATGTTTGATGATACATGCTCTCTAGGGTTTGTGTAAAGATTAAACCATGGTTGTGTAATGGTTAGGGTTTTCTTTTTCACTTATTTATTTTATTTATTTTATTTTGGAACAGAAATGGCAAAAGAAAAGAAAATGGTTGCTAGTTTTGTTTTACATTGAAAGTTCATGAAGCTTTGACTAAGTGACCATTTTGTCTTCATGCTTAACCCTAACCATCCCACTAACCATGATTTATTCTCTACACTTGACCATGGTTTGGTTATGATAAGTATTCTTTTAATTTTCTTTTTGGAATTAATCATAACTTTATCTTCTTCTTCTTCATCTTCTTTCATGAAGAAAGCTTCACTTCATCAATGGTGATTGATGAAAATGAGTGAGAAATCCAATTCTAAAGTCTACCCACTTTCTATTTCTTCATTCTCTACCTCTTGCCAAGTAGTAGAGTGTGTTTTCTTCATAAGTTTCTTGACTTGGTGAAGTTGGAGCTTGATCTAGTGATGCCTCGACGTAGATCATCATCGGCACGAAGCCGACGACCTTGCCCGCCCATTTCTCCGATGAAGCCGACGCTAGAGCCCGGGTTACCATTTGGACAGCGAGGAGACTTCATTGCGGAGCTATGGAGGTGGAGGACCGGATCTACAAAGGTTGTATTTCCGTATTCTTGTAGTTAAGTGTTAACTAGTTTTGCTTTGTCGCCTAAAAATCTAGCCAACGATCTTGTTAGGATTTCTCGGCACCTCCAATTTGAAATTGGCATGGTTGATGCCTTGTGAGACCTCTTGAGAGTGCCTAGGAACCCTACAGTACACCGAGCGTGCTGTCCGCATATCTTGCAGTCCACGGCACCTCGACAGATCCCGCCACGGGCAAGCTTCGATATCCCGACGTCGCTACCCAGGAGTACTGCGTAAGTGTTAATATTTTTTCTACCCAAATTTGAAATTTTAGTTTTGAAAGGTTCAAGTTTAAATTTTATACTTATACTTTACTGCTTAATGTGGGTGTAGGAGCGGGTGGTTGAGCAGGCCCAGGCCTCGGGGATCGATTTTACCGGACAGAGCGATCCGTGGCTGCTGACCCCAGTTCTGGACGCCGCACACGGAGGGCACCACGGAGGTTGGGAGAGAGGCCGGGGACTGGGCCCTAGCAGGGCCCATATGAGGTTGGACTCCACCCCGGCGGTTACTTCCTCCGTCTCCAGTGACCGACGTGTCCATCAAGAACTGGAGAGCTTGAGGGCCACCGTTCAGGAGTTGAAGGAGATGTTGGTATGTATACTACTTTATAGTAAAATATCATGTCATATTATATAGATATCAACATATCCATAATTAGTACGTAGCTTGAGCTTATTTGGTTTTAGACTTAAGTTTGATTAATCATACATACAGATGTAATTAAAATAAACAACAAACTAGATATCCAAACGGGGTTTCAAAATAACTTAATAATGATACGAATTCGAATAATACACAGTTCTTACACGCTTATTACACACGTTAGGTCCAGACGCGACAGGGTACATCGACCGAGCCTCCACATGCATCTCCTTCGGCTGCGGCTCCGCAAGCCACTACATCGGCTGCGGTTCCGCAGACAGCTCCTATAGCTCCACCGCCCGCTCAGACTCCCGCAGCCGCGGCTCCGCAAGCGACTACCTCGACGGCGGCTGCGCAGACCACATCGCCAGCTCCACAGGCCGCTCAGACTCCCGCTCGCGCCGAATTGCAGAGTTTATTGACCGAGGAGCAGGCGCGCGTTATTCTATCGTTATTCAGAGGTGGAGCTGGACCGAACTAGGGTAGCTTTTTGGTTCTTATTTTTTGAAACATGTATTTATTTATATCATACACATTGTACTACATTTTGAAACGATATTGATATTGGTTTATATTTATATCATATTCAGTTTTTGGATTTCTTTTGTATATTATATATATGCGTGAGATGTGATTATGAATACTGCGATATATGTTGTGTGATGATTAATTTTATATTTGATTGATGTATATATTATTGTGCACAGGGCGGGAAAAAATCAGGCAGCCTTTTTTTAAAAAAAAATACAGATAATATGTACCTACGGATTAATCCGTAGGTACACATGTTGCCCCTACGGCTATATCCGTAGGGGCATAATATCAGCAGTAACTGATATTTCCCTCCTGATCTCAGTACCAGGGGGTTGGGAGTGCCCTTACGAACATATCTGTAGGGGCCACGGCCTCGCCCCTACGGCGTTATCCGTAGGGGCAAAATATCAGGAATCCTGATATTGTGCCCCTACGGATTAGTACCTACGCATATATCCGTAGGGGGTAGTACATGGACCTACGGTTATGTCCGTAGGTACATTTAATATATTAAAAAAAACCGCAAATAATATAACTTTTTTTACCCTGCGGCCTACTCCGTAGGGGCAACAGGACCTACACAGAAATCCGTAGGGGCAAGAATTTGCCCGTAGGGGCAAGTTCAGGGCTTCAACTTGCACCTGCGGCCTTTGCACCTACGGGGTATTCTTTCGCCCCTACGCATATATCCGTAGGGGCAGTGGTTTGCCCCTACGCATATATCAGTAGGGGAAACCCTTATTTGTAGTAGAAACCCTAAATTTCCGGAGGAGGCGCAGACGTGTGATGCAATGAGCTCAGACGTGTCACGTCCCGCTTCCCGGTATACGGCGAAGGGGACGGGACGAGGCCGCTACGTATTTACTGTGAAGTAAATACGTTAAGCGTTTCTAAGCAATATACACAGGAGATAAGATATAATTAAAAACAACAACTTTATTTATTCACATTCTTTCTGTACAATGCATGGAAAGTAAATACAACTGATAAAAAACAATGTCTAAACAACGACATAACAGAAATGAAAAAGTACTGAATGGAAAGTGTACAATGAACTAGAGCTCGGGGTCTTCACTGAACTGGTCCAAGTCTTCAACAGAGGGCTCGATCTCAAGAATGTCCAGATCACCTGACGACATTCAAAGAAAAAAGAAAGAGAATGTCGTCAGCAAACAAATCGCTTGGTAAGTCCCAAAGATAAGGGAGAAGTAGGATAGACAGAATAAGAAGGTAACTTTTAATGTTGTATTATATTGTTATAGTATTGTGTTAACGCTGTTGTTTGTAACTTGGTACAGAAGATGCCAATGTATACGAGAGGAGTCCCACTTACACCGGAGATTTTGGTAACCCGTAGTATAAGGCTCCGTCGATAATACCACGGAACAACGACATGGATGTAATTACGTCTTAAGCGACCACCTCGTGCCACCTTTAACATATTCCGTACCAGTCTACCCCTTAAACCCCGTGTTATCTTGATTGTATTGTAAACTATATAGATTGTATGTTTGGATGACTGACCGAAACCATGATATCAGTAAACGGATGTAACTGGAGAATCATGTATGTAACTGGAGAATCATGGATGTAACTGTATAATCATGTAAATGGAATGTATATCCATGGTTCGGTTCAGTCAAGTTGATAGATTGAATAATTGATTCATGGATTCATTTTGAATTGTAATATTAATTGTAAATTGTAGATTGTAGATTGTAAATTGTACTTGAATCATATTCAAGTCAGATTATACTGAGACTCAAACTGAGTTAGACAATTAGAAAAGTAAATTGAAGTCCTGATTGTTTTAATGTTATCGGTAACCGCTGCACATGGGCGGCAGGATTTGTGTCTTTTTCAAAGACGATTACCGTATTGATAACACTGTTGCTAATTTGTCTACCTTAGATAGGCAAGCACCCACTTCTCCGGCTCCCTGAGGCTCAAGAGATTGGTCCCGCTTAAACCTATGTTTACTAGGGTTCTTAGGGTAATTTATAGAACTTGAGGGGGTTTTATGTAAAAATACTTTGTATAGTTTTCAAAATACACTCCAAGTATTTATTATCGTCTTTATATTTGTAATGAATGCAGATTTTATAAATGTGATATTTCTAATAAGAATATCCTAAATTCATAATAAAAGGTATTTATTTGTAATATTGATTTGTATGGAATTCATGGTATTTTAAGGTAAATTGATTCTTGTAATTTTTAGAAAAAGATAGAATGTTTATATCATAACAAAATAGGTATTTTAATGATAAATATACCTATATTTATACATAAATAATTTTAATATATATTTTATATTCTAAATATCTCATTTTCTTAAGATGTCGTATTTTAAATCTTTCGAGACCGAATGCTCCTTGCGGAGGTCTGAATCTCGCACTACTAAGCCCGAGAATGTGCGATAATCCGCACCATTCCGAACGGGTTCCCAAAAGGGTTGTAGTGGCGCTTTGCAAAGATTTGTATAAATACTAAATCCTTCAGAAAACGGTTTTGTTAAGTAAATTGTATTAAAATGAAATTGTGTCGTTTTCCCTTATTCTATATTCCCAAAGGTATTGTGCTATATTGTATATGAGTGTGTGAGGAGGTAGGTCATTACCTCGTGATCTACTTAAAGGTATAGCAAGTTTTGTGATGTTATATGTAGAATTGAAACTATGTGGTATTTAAATGAAAATACGGTAAAATGAAATAGCAATTACTTTTGATTATGAAACTTGATCAATATGGTTGATTAGTGTTTAATAGTCAACATGAAAAGGTTCAAGCATAATTGTATTAAAGAAAAGTGAAGTTTTATAAAGAAACCGAATCGGAAATCGGATTTGTTCCGATTCCGTCGGGTTTTGTAATTCCGCATTTCTAGAATAGAATAGAGAAGATAGAATGTGGACTTACGGGTTTAGGACAACCAGGAGAGGGAGAAGGATCGGGAGGAGTCGCTGGTGCGTCGTTTCGTCGCCGGGAGCTCCTAGAGTCGTCGTCGGAATTTCCGCCGGAGAATTCGCCGGAGCTTCGTCTTTCGCTCAATTCGTTTGCACACAAGGGTTTCTAGTGATTTATTAAGAGTTGGCTCAGAGTTTTGGGGTGAGGGGGTAGTGTGTAGGATTGGTATTTATAGGGTTAGGCTAGAGTTAAGATAGATGAAGGGTTTTAAATAAAAAATGTAAAAATACATTAAAATTCATTAAAAAAATATAGTAAATGGGGTATTAACAGGTCTCTGGAAGTGGTCTGCACATTTAAAGTATGCAGGGGGGTCATGAAGTTGAAAAGCCACATCTTTCATGAAGGGGACTCGGCCGTCCGGCCGGCGGCGCCGACCCGCGTCGGCCGGTCCGCCGGCTGACTCGGCCGAGTAGGGCCGAGTCGAGGGGTCGGAAGGTGGGGGGTCTTTAGGTGAACACACTGGTATATTTAGATTTTCATGTGTAGTGGAAATTTTGGAATTTATCACGTGTTGACCGTTGGACTTCTAAAATTTTTAAAACAAAATAATATTAAAAATAATATGTGGCATGGGATTTGAACTCTGGTGGCTTGGTTCAGCAATGCAATGTATTACCAATGAGCTACAAGCTCCTTCTTGGTAATACCTTTTGCACGCCTACATTCCTTCCACAAGTGTCCTTCCCTCTTACAATAAAAGCAAAAATCGGGTCTTGGCTGGTCATTGGCTTCTTTCAGTCTTCTGAGTTCAACAGCTGGCCTTAAAGAGGCCCCTTCTGCCATTTGAGTGGTAGGGCGTTTCACCCCTGCAGACTGAGGTCTGCCCCTTGCCTTTATCACTGCCTCATAACTGCGGGCAGCTTCCAGAGTATTTTCATGAGTTGGAAATTTCCCTGTGGCTAGTGCAGCCTGGATTTCCATGTCCAAACCTTGTTGAAATCGACGGGCTCTGATCTCATCCGTCGGTATCAGGTGTGCCGCAAATCTGTTATGGTCTTGTGTTAGCTGTATAGTATGTGATATTAAAAATTTGTAATACTGTGACATATCTTACCAACTGAACATGGTGAACTTAGCGTCATACTCATCTACTGACTTGATCCACATAGAACCTTGTTGTAGATGAATGAACTGTTGTTCCATGGAAAACCTGGCAGTCACAGGGAAGTACTTCGCGTTGAACTTATCGTGAAAAGTCTTCTATTCAATGGGCTGATCAAGACGGCTTTCTTCCGCCTACCACCAGTTCCGTGCATTGTCCGTGAGCTGAAATTTTGCCATACGAACCTAAGCTATATCTGGCACTTGTGCCGCTGCCAGATCATCTTCTGTGCTTTGTGCCCATTCCTCAGCTTCAAGTGGGCTTCCCTTTCCAGAGAACTATTTGGGATGTAAAGCCCTGAATTGCTTTACCCCAGGTGCTTCAGTCTCGGGACGGTTCAAGAGCTGCTGCTGTCCCTTTAGGAGGTTGCGGATCGCCTCAAGCAGAACTGTTTGCTCAGTGGGTGGAGCAGGAACAGTAGGTACGATTGGTAGTGGAGGTGGAGTGTTGTTGAAGTTGGTGCTTGTGTTGGTTGGGGAATCCATAACCTTGAAAAATTTAAGCTAGGACAGATTCAAATACATGAAATGATAAGATTCAAGGAATATGAAATTGTAAGATTCAAGGAACATGAATTGCAAAGAATGTTTTAGTTGCTGGTTCTTGTGTTATATTGCTTAGGTTGTTCACACAGAACAGAACTGCATGATAGAATTTCATACAGTTCTGACCTGCATGGGCCACCAACAAAACCTGTCACGCTCTGCTTCCCGGTATACGGCTAAGGGGACGGGATGAGGCCGCTACGTATTTACTGTGAAGTAAATACGTTAAGCGTATCGAGGCAATATAAAAGTAAAGCACAAGAGACAAAATATAATTGAAAATAGCAACTTTATTTATTCACATTCTTTCTGTACAATGCATGGAAAGTAAATACAACTGATAAAAAACAATGCCTAAACAATGGCATAACAGAAATGAAAAAGTACTGAATGGAAAGTGTACAATGAACTAGAGCTCGGGGTCTTCACTGAACTGGTCCAAGTCTTCAGCAGAGGGCTCGATCTCAGGAATGTCCAGATTACCTGACGACATTCAAAGAAGAAAGAAAGAGAATGTCGTCGGCGAACAAATCGCTCGGTAAGTCCCAAAGATAAGGGAGAAGTAGGATAGACAGAATAAGAATGTAACTTTTAATGTTGTATTATATTGTTATAGTGTTGTGTTAACACTGTTGTTTGTAACTTGGTACAGAAGATGCCAGTGTATACGAGAGGAGTCCCACTTACACCGGAGACTTTGGTAACCCGTAGTACAAGGCTCCGTCGATAATACCACGGAACAACGGCATGGATGTAATTACGTCTTAAGTGACCATCTCATGCCATCTTTAACATATTTAGTACCAGTCTACCCCTTAAACCCCGTGTTATCTTGATTGTATTGTTGTATTGTATTGTATTATAAACTGTATAGATTGTATGTTTGGATGACTGACCGAAACCATGATATCAGTAAACGGATGTAACTGGAGAATCATGTATATAACCGTAGAATCATGGATATAACTGTATAATTATGTAAATGGAATGTATATCCATGGTTCGGTTCAGTCAAGTTGATAGATTGAATAATGGATTCATGGATTCATGTTGAATTGTAATATTGTAAATTATAGATTGTAGATTGTAAATTGTACTTGAATCACAAGTCAGATTATACTGAGACTCAAACTGAGTCAGACAATTAGAAAAGTAAATTGAAATCCTGATTGTTTTGATGTTATCGGTAACCGCTGCACATGGGCGGCAGGATTTGTGTCTTTTTCAAAGACGATTACCGTATTGATAACACCGTTGTTAATTTATCTACCTTAGATAGGCAAGCACCCACTTCTCCGGCTTCCTGAGGCTCAAGAGATTGGTCCCGCTTAAACCTATGTTTACTAGGGTCCTTAGGGTAATTTATAGAACTTGAGGGGTTTTTCTGTAAAAATACTTTGTATAGTTTTCAAAATACACCCCAAGTATTTATTATCGTCTTTAGAGTTGTAATGAATGTAGATTTTATAAATGTGATATTTCTAATGAGAATATCCTAAATTCATAATAAAAGGTATTTATTTGTAATATTGATTTGTATGGAATTCATGGTATTTTAAGGTAAATTGATTCTTGTGATTTTTAGAAAAAGATGGAATATTTATATCATAATAAAATAGGTATTTTAATGATAAATATATCTATATTTATACAAAAATAATTTTAATATATATTTTATATTCTAAATATCTCATTTTCTTAAGATGTCGTATTTTAAATCTTTCGAGACCGAATGCATCTTGCGGAGGTCTGAATCTCGCACTACTATGCCTGAGGATGTGCTATAATCTGCACCATCCCGAACGGATTCCCCAAATGGGTTGTAGCGGCGCTTTGCAAAGATTTATATAAATACTAAATCCTTTAAAAAACGGTTTTGTTAAGTAAATGGTATTAAAATGAAATTGTTTCGTTTTCCCGTATTCTATGTTCCTAAGGGTATTGTGCTATATTGTATATGAGTGTGTGAGGAGGTAAGTCATTACCTCGTGATCTACTTAAAGGTATAGCAAGTTTTGTGATGTTATATGTAGAATTGAAACTATGTGGTATTTAAATAAAAATACTGTAAATGAATTAGCAATTACTTTTGATTATGAAACTTGATCAATATGGTTGTTTAGTGTTTAATAGTCAACAAGAAAAGGTTCAAGCATAATTGTATTAAAGAAACGTGAAGTTTTATAAAGAAACCGAATCGGAAATCGGATTTGTTCCGATTCCGTCGGGTTTTGTAATTCCGTATTTCTAGAATAGAATAGAGAAGATAGAATGGGTACTTACGGGTTTAGGACAACCAGGAGAGGGAGAAGGATCGGGAGGAATCGTCGGTGCGTCGTTTCGTCGCCGGGAGCTCCTAGAGTCGTCGTCGGAATTTCCGCCGGAGAATTCGCCGAAGCTTCGCCTTTCGCTCACTTCGATTGCACACAAGGGTTTCCGGTGATTTCTTGAAAGTTGGCTCAAAGTTTTGGGGTGAGGGGGTAGTGTGTAGGGTTGGTATTTATAGGGTTGGGCTAGGGTTAGGATAGATGAAGGGTTTTAAATAAAAAATTTAAAAATACATTAAAAATTCATTAAAAAATAGAGTAAATGGGGTATTAAGAGGTCTGCGCATTTAAAGTATGAAGGGGGGTCAAGAAGTTGAAAGCCACATCTTTCATGAAGGGGGTTCGGCCGTCCGGCCGGCCAGCGTCGGCCGGTCCGCCGGCCGACTCGGGCCGAGTCGAGGGGTCGGAAGGTGAGGGGTCTTTAGGCAATGGTATATTTAGTTTTCATGTGCAGGGGAAATTTTGGAATTTATCACGTGCTGACCGTTGGACTTCTAAAATTTTTAAAACAAAATAATATTAAAAATAATGTGGGGCATGAGATTTGAACTCTGGTGGCTTGGTTCAGTAGTGCAAGATATTACCAATGAGCTACAAGCTCTTTCTTGTAATTATGGAGCTATTTGATTACTTAAAGAAGTCACAGAAAATGTAAATACCCCAAGTATACATTAATTTTAAAGCAAATTTTTGTATACTAAAAATGGAGTTGTTATATTCTTGTAACTTGAAATTAAAAAGCAAAATAATTACTTATATCTTTTTCTCAGGCTAAAATACCTCTTTATGGATTTTGAAAAAAATATTTGAAAAAAATTTGTATATGAAAATTAGGGTTGTTACAAGACGTCTGCCTGTTCTCTAGCCAATCACGGTATGGATGTCCAGACGTCTGCACTTATAAGGTCAGACGATGCTCTGTTAAAATAATAGAGAAGGCGTAGACGTTTGCCCCATATAGGGTCAGACGTCTGTTGAAGATAAGTGTGAATTTTCAGTTCGAGTTTTATCTCAAAATTTCAGTTTCTGGGTTGCAGTTTTGTAATTTCGGGGATTTTATTGTAACTCAGATTAGTATGGGCTATATATAGAATCTTAGGGTTAAAGTTTAAATGTGCTTGAGATCTTGATCATAAGGTTTAAGTGAAACGACTTTACGGCTTCATAAGGGATCAAGACGAAGGCCATTAAGGGATTGTTTTGATCATAAAGTTTTAAAGGGAGACGACGGCTCCATAAGAGATTAAGATGATCAACTAAGGAGAACTTGTAGAGAGAGGGAGAGGAAGATCTCGTTGGAGATCATAACGAGATGGTTAATAGTAAACTTCTGTAAGGTGTTTCTTTTTCTCTTAAAGTTCTAATAAAGGTTCTTCCCTTTCCTTCCCAAATTTCTTCTTGTGTTATTATTGTGTTTGTACGATTTTTTATTATTTGTTTTAAAGGGATCTAGATTTAGATCTATAAGGGTTGGTCATCGACGTATCCGCTGCGCACTCGATTCCCAACAAGAATATCCCTACAGCCCTTGCTGCTATGATTGTTGCCAATACTGAAGATGTTGATTGGTTTCCCGACTCTGGGGCCTCTGCTCATATGACCAGTGATGCAGGTATACTCTTAAATGCAATTTCATATCATGGTAAGGACTTTGTTATGGTAGAAAATGGCAATAAATTATCCACTACACATATTGGTGATGTTTCTAATCCTAATGGCTCATCAAAAATTATTCTAAAAAATACTCTACTTGTGCCTCATATTAAAAAGAACTTGTTATTTGTCTCTAAACTTACCCATGATTCTACTTGCAATATTGAATTCACTGCTAATGGTTTTATTTTAAAGGAACCTCTGAGCCAGAAAATCCTAGCAACTGGGAGTGAAAAAGACGAGCTGTATGTGTTGGATGGTGGTCCCAAAGTTGCTTTCTTTTCTACTCGGTTTCGAACTACTTCAGAGACCGTGGCACCAATGTTTGGGCCATCCAAATAATCGTGTAGTTCGTTTTCTTAATGAAAATAAATTTATTCGAGTCAATAGTTGGAATAAAAAGTCTTCAATTTGTTGCGGTTGTCAAATGCGCAAAAGTTGTAGGCTTCCTTTTTTAGATTCTTCTTCTAAGTCTGATAAGCCGTTATCGATGATTCATTGTGATCTTTGGGGACCTTCTCCTATTTTATCAAATCATTAATTTCGATATTTTGCTATTTTTGTGGATGATTTTTCGCATTATATATGGTTTTATCCCTTAAAAAGAAAATGAAACATTTTCTATTGCTTTTTGATCTTTAAAAAGCAAGTTGAGAAACAATTTAGCACTAAAATAAAATATTTCAATCGGTTGGAGGAGGGGGAATTTTCTAGTAAAGAATTTATTGATATTCTTGTTCAAGAAGTAATAGTTCACCGGTTATCCTGTCCACATACCCCTCAGCAAAATGGGGTTGCCGAGAGACGAAATCGTCATATAGGTGAACTCGGAGTGGCCATACTTTACAATAGTTGTGTTCCCAAACAATTTTGGGTTGAAGTTCTTTCCACTGCAGTGTTTCTAATCAACCGGCTTCTATCGAGCGCTCTAAATTTGGATTGTCCATATTCTCTTTTATTTGGCAAAATACCAGATTATTCTTGCCTCCGAATATTTGGATGTCGTTGCTATCCTAATTTAAGGGCTTATCCTAAAAATAAATTGCAACCTCGTTCCCTTTCATGCATATTCTTTGGGTATAGTGATAAGCATAAAGAGTATATGTGTTTTCATCAACCTACTGGGAAAATCTATATTTCTCGACATGTTATTTTCGACGAAACTTTATTTCCATATTGCAATGAGAAATGCTCTGGCTCTTTAATAAATTTTATTGATCATGTGATTTATAATGAATCTTCATCATATGCTATTGATAATAATGATCCACGGTTTCTTTCTAGTGATGAAAGTTTTGCAGGAGCGCCTTTAAGGCAGAAGCCATATTCTTCATCGATTGATGATATCGCAATAATCTCTTCCGATGTTGCTGATTCAAATATTATTTAATCAGATACTAATCATCATTTGATGCAAACATGATCTAATTCGGGGATCTTTAAACCTAACCCTAAATATTTTTATGCTGTTTTATTATACCCAAATATTCCTGATGAGCCTAAGTTCATATATAAAATCTGCTTTAAAGCATGAAGGTTGGAAAATAGCTATGCATAAAGAGTTGGATACACTGCACAAGAATTCTACGTGGGAGCTTGTACTGAGAACTCTATCTATGAATGTCATAGGCTGTCGTTGGGTTTATAAAACCAAGCTCAAGGCTGGTGGTGCTGTGGAGCGTTTGAAAAACTCGTCTGGTAGCCAAAGACTACAAATAGCAAGAAGGTATTGATTTTTCATAAAAATTTAGTCCTGTTATTAAACCAGGAAGTTTCCTTCTTATTTTAATTTATGCCACAATTAAGAAATGACCAATTCGACAATTAGACGTAAAAAATGCTTTTCTGCATTGTTTTCTAACTGAACCGGTTATCATGGAACAACCACATGATTTTATCGATGCTCAGTTTCCTTCACATGTTTGTAAATTGAAGAGGGTTCTATATGGCTTAAAACAGGCCCCATGAGCCTGGTTTGATAGGTTCGAGACCTTTCTTTTCACTTTGGGATTTTTTGGCTGTGTTGTTGATTCTTCTTTATTTATTCGTCATAATGAGCAGGGTACTATATTGCTTCCTTTGTATGTAGATGATATAATACTTACTGGAAGCAATTCTATTTCCTTACAATTATTTATTGAGAAGCTTGGATCCGAAATTGCAATGAAGAACCTTGGTCCTATTCATTATTTTCTTGGCATTCAAGTCACTCATACACCCTACGGATTATTTTTATCACAATCTGAATACGCCAAGAATATTCTTCGTCATGCTCAAATTGATACTTGCAGATATGCTTCAACACCAATGGCATTGAAACCCAATCTTCATCTTTCAGATGAATCATACTCCGACACAGCATATAATCGCAACATTGTTGAAGCTCTCCAAAATTTTTCATTAACAAGGCCGAATCTTTCTTATTCCGTAAATATGGTTTGCCGGTACATGCATTCTCCCACCACTATACACTCTGTTGCAGTTAAACGCATTCTTAGATATGTTCACGGAACTCTTAAAAAAAGGATTACGCATATTGGCTAATAGTTTGATCAATCTATATGCATTTGCTGATGCAGATTGACACCGGGTGTCCTTCAACGCGTAGGTCAACTACTGGGTTGTGCACTTTTCTTGGTAGCACATGCATCTCATAGAGTGCAAAGAAGCAACTCACAGTTGCTAGATCTACTGCTGAAGCGAGTATAGAGCCATGGTATTTGCAGCCGTTGAATTTACATGACTTGGCTTTATTCTTCGAGATATTGATGCTTGTTTAACTAAACCGCCTACTTTATTCTCAGATAACATGAGCGCATTATATATGTCGTTGAACCCAGTTTTTCACGCTCAAACAAAACATGTCGAACTTGATTATCATTTGTGAACAAATTAATTGATTGATTTGTCATAATACTGTTTTCTTTATTTGTATCAATTTACTGTAATTGATCCTTTAATTAAGGATCTAAAATAATCTTGTAATGTGTATAAATTGTTTGAAAGGAGAATAGGAAGGCACTCTGAATTTTCACAACATTTTCTATCTTTTGTAGAGAGCTATAGATTGCTAGTGCGTATTTCGAAAGAGGATATGGGCAATATAGGCCAACTGGGCAGATAAATGATCAAAGGATATGCCGAAAAGGAAAGGATGGCTATAATGAGATTTTTCTAATATAGTTAAGCATAGTTTTATTAGAGTGTTGCCGGCGAAGAGTGTGCTCTAGATCAGAAGTTGGGGCATCCGTTCAGTTTAGAGTTAAACATGAAAGATCTTAGTGTAACAATATATAATCCTCATGATAGAGCGGGACAAGAAAGCTGAGAGCTTATGTTATCTTCAAGGATGTGCACGGAGATAAGATAATTTTCAATCGATTCTCGGTTTGGGAGCACCCATGTTGTCAACAATTTCAAAGTATAATCCGTAGTGTGTCCACCTAACGAGGAAGAGAAGAAAAGGACTTCCCAACTACCATATGCAAAAAAGGGAAAGATATTCACGAATATATGCTACTATATGAACCAGGTCTCGTGTTTTTGTTGTGGGAAAAAAAGGGAAAGATAGACACATGTTGAATTTAAGGAAAATGCATTAAGTTTTGTAAAACAAATCCTTGCTTAAAAGTTTTTGGCGACCACGGTCGAGTACTATTTAAAAGGTAAATGACTGCTTCATTGACTCTATGCATAACAAGAGGCCTGTATAATGATGCACATAACTATCCTATTTCCAAACCTCGACGGACAAACTCAATGTCCACTTGATAAAACCTAATTCTTTCACTTTTCTCGAGAGTGATGTTAAGATGTGCAAATTAAAATAGTTCCATATCGGAAAAACTATATAAGGTACATGGGTATAAAATATAAAATGTGACAAATTTCAACAAATCTTGAGTCTTATTGTTGGAACCCATTATATACGAACTATACATAAAATATAAAATAAGCCAAATCTCAACAAGCCTTGAGTCTTATTGTTTGAACCTACTTATATCAAAGCCCGTTAGTCGCCCCCTCGAAATTTAATAAGTGATATAAACTTTCATATATCCTTTTGCTGGCCAACAGAATAAAGAACGAATACATGTTTTACATCGACGAATCCATCAAATAATTACCTTAAATTGGGCAGAACTTCCTAGAATCAAAATCGAAATTCACCAAAATAGAACATAGACGAAATTATGATTCATACCACATCCGCACCCTGGTTATAATTATTCTTTTGAACACACTCTCATATATTGAATAATCTAGCATAGAAGAAGAATCATTTTGACAAGGAAAGAAGCTAGTTCTGCAATAATCAGCAAAGCAAAAATCATCTTAAAATGTTTCTGAATTTTCTTAATTCAAAATTAAACATACAAATATGAAATTAGGGGACGGTCCATGGAAATCACAGATTACATCCAACTTTATAAGCCTTATTTTCTCCAAGTCTAGTAGCTTTTGAATGATACAGGCTTAAATGAAGTATCTCTTTTTTCTTATTTCGAAGGACCTAATGTTAATTAGTCGAATAATTAATATCTCAAAGAAAAAGAGTTTGAAGAAGAGAAAAACAGTAATTAGTTTTGTCAAATGTGCATCACAACTTTACATCAAGGATATTTAGCCAAATGCTCATACAATAGTAAATTGGTATGCGTTAGTCTATAAATTTACTTCTCACAACACCAACTAGTTGAGAGCCGTCTTACATGGGCGGCGACAGGTTTCTTCACAGCTGTACTTCTTTTAAATAAACCGTCTCTAAAACCATGTTAAAGTCGCTACCACGACACCAAAATTTTGTGGTAGAGAGAGTTTATACTTTGTAGGATTAGTTTTTAACTCTAATGCTGTGCACAATTACACAAATTTCTTGTTTCGATCGAACAGAATATTCTGATTCTAATAGATTTAACATAGTGAATTATTTCAACTAGGGTTTCTTAATACCTCGCAGCAATCCTAGAGAATGAGCATGGATTTTCTTGTCAACTGACCCAAGAAAATACACATATACACAGGCCCGATAAATATGAAGGTTCTACGTAAACATAATCAAATTTGAACGTGTAAAGATGTTACATATAAACGCTCTTGCATGACTATCTACATAAAAATCTGCATCCTTATCTATGTCTAAACATACATGCCAGTTACACTTTGAATCACATTTCATGAGAAAAAAGCGAAGAAGCGAGCATAGCTAAACTCGAAGGTGTATATCTATATATATATATATATATATATATATATATATATATATATATATATATATATATATATATATATTTTGAGAAACGTTATTTTCATGCAAATTTACAATAGTAAGACACAAATCTCAGATTCATGTGCGAATCCTTAACTTATTCTATTTGTCCAAACAAGGAATTGTAAATAAAAAGGAAAGAAAATGTACATTTCAAGAAATTACAAAATGTTACCGACAAGGAATTGATAATCGATGTCGGGATTGTTGCATTTGTGAAATTCTAAGTAGTCAAGATTTTGAAACGCATTACGGAGTTCAATTTCATTCACACCTTGCATGAATCGAAGACGTAGAACCGTGACAGTTGGCCAAAGCGTTTCAGCGAAAGCATGAAGGTCCAACTTTCCTCCCCTAAGATACAACCTTTGCAACTTTGTGAACTTACTAGGATGCAACCACCGTGGTAGTGTGCTTTGCGGAATGCATCGTAGGTCTAGTTTCTCGAGATTTGGAGGAAAGACGACGTCTCATTCACCGTCGATGATATAAGATCCTCGTTGCTTGATGTTGGCTGGCTCACTGCCCAAGTTATTGTGAGCGAGACCATGGACCTTAGGGAGCTCAGTTGGTTGAATTCTGCTTCTTCAAGAACAGAATTGCGCCTAATGCTAACACTCAACTTTCTCAATTTATCTAATGCAGAAAGCTCGCTGAGTTGACATGACTCGTGTTTTTGCGATCCCCCAACAACAAATCCCTTTAGTACTTTGAGCCTCTTTAGAAAACCTATTCCTTCGGGCATGTGGGTTAGAAAGTAACACTCTGATGTATCCATGTAGCGTAGTTCCCATAACTTACTGAGCTCAACTGGCAACCTTTGTAGATCATAGCACGCTCGAAGATCAAGGACGAGAAGGTCTGTGAGTTCATCGATCTCGGGTGGGAGCTCCGTGATCCTTGAAATGCCTCGGAGGCTGAGATACCTCAATCTCTTAAACAACCCTAATCTCTTGAGGAAATCAGTGTTTTCTACTTCAATATGATGCTTGACCGAGTTATGCCACCTCCCGAGCATTAAAGTAATATAGTTTCTCATCCCGTCAAACTTATTAACCTCAAATTTCAAGTATCTACGGTCTATGTTGAAGCAAGTTCTATCATCATGGCCCGGCGAAGTATATCGTGCTCGCCACATTCCTTGATCTATTTCCCATGATACATGTGGAAGATCATTTGATTTTGGATCGACTTGTATAGAGATGTATTTATGATAAGAAAGGTTCTTTACCACCCAGTGAGCTACAGGATTCATGATGCAAGTGTTAATAGCCCAAGGTTTGTACCCTTTATATATGCATTTTATGCAGCAACTCTGATCAAGCTCTCTCAAATGCCCTTCTATCTCTTCTCCAGACCCGTAGTATTCCGCTATCCACCAGTAATAAATTATGCTTTTATTTATAAAAGTACCTACTGGGAAGATGCTTAAAAATACTAGTATGTGTACCAACGCAACACTGAAGTTGTTGATATTGTCTTCTATTTCAGCTGCTGATGAATTTCCACCAAATTGAAGGTCCCAATTCTCGACATTACTGTCATCAAATTGTGTCCAAGGACGACTGGTGATATCTAGAGATGGCATTGCATAGGGTAAAGATTTAACATATTCTTCAAGATATTGTAAATGGAGTGGGGAATCTTTAGATACTTCTTTTTTCAAGCTAGAGGACTTATCCTTCACAATAAGAAGCTTGGAGTGGAACTCATTTACATTGTTGCCATGTTCCAAAGCTTTGTCGAGGTCTTTGGCTATGTCTCCGAATCTATCCTTCATGTCTTTTTCCCAAATTTCGAGTTGTTGAAAGATATTGGCAACGAAATGGATCTCTCCACTGACATCTTCAATAAGCTTCTCAACTCCATCCTTTTTGTATGTTGAAGCGAAGGATCTGGCTTCTTTTAATTGGAATAGCAGTGGACGTAAAACCTCCGTGATTCTTTGTTCTGGCATCCTATTGAATAGCAAGAAGCACAAGCATGTATTTTTAGCTACAATACATGAGAACATATTGTATTATGTGGTGATGTAAAACGCATAAAACAATCTAAGTCATGCCGGGACTCTGAACAGGATCGGATCGGGCCTTTTAGCCTTTTAATAAAACCGTATACATTCCGAATTAACTTACAACAGAAATAAACCCACCTCCAAATTAAAAAAATCCTATTCTCTACTCATCTCCTCTCTATCGCCTCAACTCAGCGCTTGCTGCTACCAACTTTTTCCTCTCTCATCTATTTTATCTTCTCACTATAATGACCGATGAATTTATGGATTTCGTTTTGATGTTTCAATCTAGGAAAGTAATTTAGTGTTTTATTATGAACCCTTGGTGAAATAAAGTGGACACACACATATAATAAAGATAAACTCTTTATCTTAACATTAACTTATGTCTATAGGTAGCTGGTTTTGGGCATAGGACATGGGCTATCTAACTTTGTTTCCCAGGATCGTACATGTTAATTAGTGGATATTTGTTGTTTTCAAATAAATTATTATTTTTTCTATAGCATTCTCATTTTCTTTTTCTTTTCTTTTTTTCCTTTTTTGCTTTTGGACATTTTACTTTTTCTAATGTAATTTCCTTAAATTATCTTTTAATGAAACCGGGAGGTTCCACCTGTTGATTTTGTGATGACAAATTCTTATCCAAGTGCTAAGGAGGTAGAACATGCAAGGATTGTACTTTATCATCAAGTTGGAGTCGAGTTTAAATTAATCAAATTAATTTAAATCTTACCTTATCTCTATCTAAACATATATCTCTATATATTAATGAATCAACAGATCCATAACAGATCCATCAAGGTTTCGAAAAAAAGTCTGCGGCGACTACAAACCGAGAAAGATAGGTTTAGAGAGAGATTGAGAAATTGTATTTGGGTGAGATCGGAGAGCAAAATCTCTTGTAATTCTTCGTTGAATAGTGGCGGTAATTTATCGTCGGTTTACAGAGTTAGGTGCAAGTGCGTACCGAACCTGGGTAATATCTTGTGTTCTTTACTTGATATGTTTTTCTTTATTATTTATTGCTTTTGCGTATTTGTTGCGTTTGATTTTTTTCATTAGTTCTGATTCATGTTTATTGATCGTCCATTGCGTACTTTGGTGTATTATTTTCATAACAAGTGGTATTAGAGTTTTTGTTACGGTGATTCGGATTATTGAGAAGATAACATCTACACATTATAAGATCGATAAGTTTGACGGAAGGAACAATTACAGTCAATTGAGATTGAAGATGACGGTGGGTCTAAAACAACAAGGAGTTCATAAGATAGTCTTCGAAAAAGGAAAGATTCCTTCGACGACCACATATGTTCAGAAAGGAGATATGTAGTACATCTGTGTTTGGCTGAAGAGATTCTATGCGAGATTGTGTAAGAGACAAAGACAACAGGTTTATAGAGCATGCTAGAATCCTTGTAAATGAAATCTTTAACAAATTGTCTCTATCTCAAGTAGTGTCTATATATATTGAAAATGAAGGTAGGTATATCTGTCAAAGACCATGCACCTAGACGAACTCATTCAAATCATTATGGATTTTCTCAACGTAGAGGAAAATATTGAAGATAAGGACCAAGCTATGATCCATCTTTTCTCTTTAACCAATGAATATAGCCAGTTCGTGAAATCGATGGTGTACGACAGAGATAAAAATTTTTTAGAAGATATTAAAGCAGGCCTACACAGCGAGGTGTTGAGAGAAAAGGTATCGAATGATAAGGGTAATCAAGGGATGCGTTGGTTTCTAGAGGCCATTTTGAGAAGCGGTCACATGGTGGTTCCAAAAAACAGAGCGAGGTCCAAATCGATAAATTGCATTAATGACAAGTGCAACTATTGCAAGGTAAAAGGCCATTAGAAGAGAGACTGTCAGAAGTTCAAGGAGGATAATAATAAGGAGTCTTCTAGTACCACAGTTGTCATAGATGATGGCAGCGATTGTTCCGTATTATTAGTTTGTGCAGTTGGCGACGTACATGATCTATGAATGCTAAATTCGGAGAGCTCTTTCTACATGACTCCATATCAGAATTGGTTTGCGACATTTTGTTTTCTTGATGGAGGTTCAGTCTTGATGGGGAATAATGCGGTGTGCAAGATTGAGAGGATTGGTTCTATTCAGATACACATCTTTGATGGGGTAGTACGGACTTTGATAGATGTCAGATATACACCAAATCTGAAAAAAAGTTTGATTTCTATAGGAGTTTTGGCGGAGATCGGCTGCAAGTCCGTAGTTGATTTCCATGAAAATTTCCAAAGGGTTTCTTATTGTCATGAAAGGAAAGAAAGTGAGGAACTTGTACTTTCTAGAGAGACAGTCAGTTACATATGATATTGCTGTAGTATCTACTTGTTCAGATGATCCAAATTCGGCTATATTGTGGAATTTACGGTTAGACCATATTGGGAAGTCGGGTTTAGAGGTGCTTCGTAAAAGGTGGCTATTTGGATATGGAGATTTTGGCATTCTTGATTTCTGTGAGGAGTGTGCCCTAGAAAAGCAAAAAAATGTGAAATTCAGGACAACAGTACATAATACGAAGGATATTCTTGATTATGTCCACACTGATGTTTGGGATCCAGCACTGGTTCTTTTGTGGGGTGGAGCCAGATATTTTGTTTCCCTCATTGATGATTTTTCTGGAAAAGTCTGGGTGTATGTTATCAAATCTAAAGCCGAGACTTTCAAGAAGTTTAAGACATGGAAGGCCAGGATGGAGAAGCAGACTGGCAGGCACGTAAAGGTTCTTCGGTTCGATAACGACGGAGAGTTTACTTCGCATGAGTCTGTAGAGTTCTGCAATTCAAAGGGGATTGTAAGCTATTACACCACTTCGGGAGACCCTCAATCAAATGGAATTATAGAGTAGATGAATCGGACACTACTGGAGAAGACCGGATGTTTGCAGCTTACAGCTGGATTTCCTAAGGAGTTTTGTGCTGAAGCCCTATCTACCCTGTGTACCTCATCAACAGATCACCATCGGCGGCGATAGATAAGAAAATTCCTGAGGATGTGTGGACCGAGAAGGCTGGAGATTAAAGGCGGCTTCATATATTTGGGTGCCCAGCTTATGTTCAGCAAAGGAGAGATAAGCTAGAGCCGAGAACTATGAAGTGTGTCCTACTCAGCTACGAAAGTGAAGCCAACAGGTACAAGCTATAGTGTCTTGAGACCCAGAAGATAGTAATCAGGCGACATGTTACATTTGATGAGTTTGCAATGGTTCGTAGAAAACAGACTCAATCAGATGGTGAAGAGAGAACGGTTGCACCACCAAGCGAGGTGGAGATCGATGTTTCGATTCAGTATAGTAAGAAAGATGAGGTGATTGATACTTAGATTTAGGTGGAGGGTTTGACAGAACCAGATGGTCCAGTACAAACAGAAAGCGGAACTCTACGTGAGTTAGGCGTCCGCCAGTCAGACTTGGTTTTGAGAACATGACCGTGGTTGGTTTTGACCACATGTCATCATATGCGTTAACTATTGAGCTTGAGAAACCATCTAGTTATAGGGAGGTTGTGCAATCTACCGATTTTCCTAGCTGGAGAGCTGCGATGGAGGAGGATATGGAGTCTTTTCATCAGAACGATACATAGGATTTAGTTGCTCTACCAGAAGGAAAGCACGCGATCGGCTGCAAGTGAGTTTTTAAAGTTAAGAGGGTTCGTCAGAAACAGATGGAATTAGATAAATGGGAAATTGGTGGCTAAGGATTTGCACAGAGGAAGGGTGAAGATTACACCAAGATCTTTTCTCTGGTGGTTAGACATACTTCAATTCGTATTTTGTTAGCCAAAGCTGTGGTTTATGATATGGAGCTAGAGCAGCTTGATATTAAGATTGCTTTCTTACACGGTAATCTAGAGGAGGATATTTATACGCATTAGATAGAGGGGTTCATAGTCGATGACAAGGATGGCTATCTTTGCAAATTGAAGAAGTCGCTTTATGATTTGAAGAAATTTCCGAAATAGTGATACAGGCGATTTGATCAGTTTGTGTTGGAGATTGAGTACACAAGGAATATTAAGGATTAGTGCGTTTATATGAAGCTACTAGACGATGGGTCCTGGATTTATCTTTTTTTGTACGTAGACGATATACTGGTGGCATCACGCAGCATGTCAGAGGTCAACAAGTTGAAACAGCGGTGAGTCAGGAGTTCAAGATGAAAGATTTAGTGTTGTGAAGAAAACACTTAGTATGGAGATTGTCAGGGAGAGAAAGCATGGTGAGTTGCGTCTGCGACAGAAACAGTATGGTTGGGCTAAAAAATTACACCCCACGGTCGAGGTCAAAAAGCCAACAAGTCAAAGTCAACACCTAAACAACTGGGCCCATGCCTAAACTTAAGTTGGACCATGCCCGAACCAAAGTCTAAGATCCAAGATCAACATCAAGAAAAGGTGTAAGCTTTCTTCATTAAGATTGAAGAAAAAGATAGCATAAGGGTTCTTTGGATGAAAGCACAATAGGCTTATGGCTTTGAGCAAGCATATTTTTTGAATAGGGAACTTGACAAAGGCCTCCAGCCACATGGAGGGACGACTCGCGCCGGATACCCCATAAAGGGGTTTATCCTCTACCTTCAGAATTCCCCTCGAGGGGACTTTCCGCTTTGGAAATCCCTGCAAGGGATTTTCCACTCTTAAGGCCCCACAAAAGAGGCTCTATCTGTCGGGGACCCCCAAATGGGGATCCCACCATCGGGGACCCCCTAAAGGGGTTCCTTGCTTTGGGACCCCCAAAGGGTGTTGACACTTGTGTCACACGATCCTCAAATTTTGATTATTCAGAATAAAACTTTATTTAAAAAAATTCATATGCTATTGACGACATTTCCAGGTGTTTATTCTTGAGTACAACAAGCATAGTATATCAATATCAAGCAAGATTGCCTACAATACAATATGCACTCAAAACGGTGATATAGCATGAAGACTTGACGCAAGCAAGAACGTGATGCAAGATTTTTTAAGATACAATTTCGTCTCAACGTAACATCTTGAGAAAATGAAAATCAAAGAAGAACCAAGATTAAGAAATGAGATCTACGTGTTATACATGTGTCTAATATTGATCTCATAAGGCTAGAAACTACATTCCAATATATTTTCTGTGTTCCAAACGTCTCCTCTCTCATTAAGAGATATCTAACATATCCGTTGGAATTCAAATCTGTTAAGTTTTAAAACAGATATTCACCATGTCAGAAAAGTAGACATCTGTACCAGACGTCTGTATCACAAATTTTGAATCCCAGACGTCTGGCACAGACGTCTCTAGAACAAAGTTCCAAGGTATCAAATACTGGAAATATTTCAGAGACGAGTCACCAGACGTCTACTGAAGAATTTTTGAACTCCAGACATCTCCTACAGACGTCTGGTGAAGGAATTTTTCCAATCTACAGACGTCTCCCACAGACGTCTGTACGGGCAGTTTTTGGAAGTTATTTCTGGTTTAAATTTTCAAATGAATGGATATTTATATCATTTTCATTTCTAATCGTTCCCAACGGTCATTAACTGTTTTATGACAGTTATTGGCAATTAGAATAACTTCCCATTCGATTCCTATATAAAGCATTGAGATCTCATACATTTAGATATACATTCATTGCAAATATTTTGAGAATTTTTGTTCTTCTTGAGTATTAACTTGCCCAAATCTTTTCCATTTTCTCCATAGCCAAAAACCTGATATAATCTCTCAAATCAATCCTTGTGCCACACTGGTTATAATTTATTAAGATCGGGATTGAGACTGAGTAATTTGTCATTTGTAAAACGATTGTAAACCAACAAGAGAGGGTGTCTCTCAACCCATGAGAGGGGGTGCCTCTCATTGCTTGAATTGTGTGGATTCAGAGTGGAAAAAGAGATCTTCCTAAAGAATCGCGGATTAGAGATGAAAGTGAGGCTTTTCTAGAGAATCGCAGATTAGAGAGAAAGAAAACTTATTTTCTAGGGAATCGCAAGTTCAAGAGTGTGATCCTTATGAAGAGGAATGTGTATTCTTCACATCTCTGTGAAAAATGATTCGTGTTCTTCATAACAATAGTGCAGAAATCCTGAAAGGGTGTCTCAAGCAGGGACTAGCTGCAGGAGAGTGGTGAACCCTAGTCAACAAATTTCTCATGTTTGCATTGCCTTTGACTCTATTTATTTTTCTGTGATTGTGCTGATTACAACACTAAGTTTCATTGTTTTAACTTGTTTAAATTATTTCTGCAGAAACTTAGTAATCAATTCAAAATATAGTAATTAAGTTCTAAATTTGCCATAGGACACGTAGTTACCTTATTCAGCCCCTTTAAGGTATTTTCAATTGGTATCAGAGCAGATTGCTCACTTTTAAAAAGATTAATATCTTGAGTCTATAGATCCAAAATGACAAACCAATTAGAGGGTCAACCCACCACACGACCTCTACTATTTAACGTCACTAATTTTCAGTTTTGGAAAACCAAAATGATAATATTTTTGCAATGCATAGATTTAGAAATTTTAGAGATATTAGACACACCCTATGTTATCCCTACTACAAAACCATATTCTGACACTGATAAGCATTCTATGACCCTAAATGTTAATGCTATGAATGCTCTTCATTTTTCATTGGTCCCAGAAGAATTTGATAGGATTTCCATATGCCAAATGGCATATGATATCTGGAGCACCCTTGAGACTACACATGAGGGGACTAACCAAGTAAAAGAAACTAAGTTAAATCGTTTAATGGATGAATACGAAATATTTTCTATGAAAGAAAATGAAACTCTAGATTCTATGTACTTTAGATTTAATAATATAGTAACAGAACTATTTAACTTAGAAAAGAAATTTGTAGAGAAAGAAAAAAACTATAAAATTCTTCGATCACTAACTCTTTCTTAGCAGCTTAAAATTACCGCAATAGAAGAAGCAAATGACACGAGCACCAAGAGCGTTGATACTCTCGTAGGGAAATTAAAGACCTATGAGATGCAACTTGGTGACATCAAGATTAAAGAAGACAACCAACGCAAGAATATCGTACTAAAGGCATCAATTAACAAGATCAAAGAACCACATTCATGGAGTGACGAAGAAAGCGGCGGTGAAGAAATGAACAATATCGCGAGGCACTTCAAAAATTTTCTTAAGAATAGAGGAAACTCTTATAAGAAACAGGTAAATTCAACAAAACCCTGCGATGCTTTGAATGTAACAAAGAAGGTCTTGTTATGGCGGACTGCCCAAACCTTAAAGTCACGAAGGGCAAATCCAAATGGAAGAAAGGTTCGGAACGACGCGTTTTTCAGGCTATCTAAGATGAGTATGACTCAAGTGAGTCAAAAAATGAAGAAGTCGTGAACATGTGCTTTATGGCGATAAATGATGATGAGATTAGTAATGATATTCTTGATATTGAAAGCTTATCTAAAGATAACTTAGTAAACTTATGTTTTTATTTGAAATCTAGTTATGTTAAGATACATTCAAAATATAAACAACTTAAGGACAATAATAACCAAAAGGATAATCAAACTAAAAACGAATATGAAAAACTAATTCTAGAAAATAATGACTAAAAATAAAAATTAGTATTAAAAGAAGAAGCTCATTGAATACTATTAATACTATAGGAACTTTAAAAAATGAAAATTTTGATTTAAAAAGAAAATTAGAAATTAAGGAAAATATAATTTTTAAGTTTACAAAAATAACCTTGGTGTTATGTTAGGAACATGTATAAATCGGTATAAACGTCAAGAAATAGATTTTCATGATGATTCAAAATATGAAAAACCAAATAAAGTTCTTAGAAATTCAATTTCATATATATATATATATATATATATATATATATATATATATATATATATATATGCAAATGTTACGTGTAATTATTGTTGTAATTTAAGGCATATTTTTAGATATTGTCATATTAAATTAAATTCAATTTATAAATATCACTTTACTCCTAACCCTGGTGGATCAAGAATGAAATGGATTACTAAAATCACACCTCCGTCTTTTTGTTTCGCAGAATCTCAAATCACGTAGCGAGAAGTGACAATTTGATAGCCGTTGCTCGATGCATATGACTGACAATATCAAATACTTCCAAACGCTATCAAGTGAAGATGGTATTACCGTTACATTTGGTGATAACAAAAAGGACAACACAATCGGTAAAGGTACAATTTCATTTAATAATAATTCCAATACTACAATTATAAATGATATTTTGTTTGTAAATAGTCTAAAGCATAACTTATTTAGTGTGAATCAGTTTTGTGATAGAGATTATAACGTAGTATTTGAAAAAGATGTTTGTAAAATTATCTATAATGATGCAGTAATTCTAACTGGTAAACGACAAAATAATATCTATCTTATTTACACACATGATTTTAATAATAAAGACTTAAAATGTTTAGTCGTAAACAACAATGATGATTCGTGGCTTTGGCATAGGAGGCTAGGCTGCGAATCTATGGACACCCTATCTAAAATTTCTAAGAACAAGTTAGTTAAAAAAATCCCTACATTAAAATACGAAAAAGATAAACAATGTGATACATGTTTAAAAGATAATCAAACCAAATCCTCTTTTAAACCTAAGAATGAAGTATCTACTCATAATCCATTACAACTAATACATATGGACTTATTTGGTCCTAGTAGAAACGCTAGTCAAGGAGGAAAACTCTATCCATATGTTATAGTAGACGACTATTTCAGATTTACATGGGTAATCATTCTTAAAACTAAGGATGAAACATTTAATATTTTCAAATTCTTCTCCAAACGTATTCAAAATAAGATAAATTTTCGAATTTCTAGAATTATAAGTGATCATGGAGGAGAATTTGAAAACAATCTTTTTGAAGAATACTGTAGTAAGAAAAGATATAAACATAAGTTCTCTTGTGCCACAACACCACAGCAAAATGGTGTTGTTAAAAGGAAAAATCATTCCTTACAAGAAATGGCATGAACCATATTAAATGAAAACAATCTACCTATGTATTTTTGGGCAGATGCAGTAAACACGTCGTGCTTTATCATAAATAGAGTTAGCATTAGGAAATTCTTTAATAATAAACCATATGAACTTTTCTATAATAGAACTTCCAATATAAAATATTTTAGAGTTTTTGGATGTAAGTGTTTTATTCTTAACACCCTAGACAGTCTAAATAAGTTTGACTCAAAATGCGATGAAAATATCTTTGTTGGTTATTTCATGACTAGCAAACCCTATCGTGTTTATAATACGAGAACTCAAGTCATACAAGAAAGTATGAACGTTGAATTTGATGAAAACAACTCGATCTCTGAGACCTTACAAAATGATGATGAGCCAAACATCTCAAATGGTTTAAAGAACTTATCAATGGAAAAAGGAATCGCAGAACCACATGTAGAAGACGTAACACAAGTTATGAAAGAAGATCTTCCGAAGGATTAGCAATTCAATAAAGATCATCCTAACTACTTGATCATAGAAGAAATTGATAAAGGAGTAGTAACTCGATCATCAACATTCAACACTTGTATAAACTTAGTCTTTATATCTTGAATAGAACCCAAAACGTTAATGAATCTAAAATAGATGAAAATTGGATTATAGCCATGCAAGATGGATTAAACCAATTCGAGAGAAATAATGTGCGGTATCTAATACCAAGACTAGAAGATAGACCAATAATAGGAACTTGGTGGGTATTCAAAAATAAACTTGACAAACTAGGTAAAGTAGTTAGAAATAAAGCGCGTTTAGTAGCCTAAAGATATAACCAAATAGAAGGAATAGATTATGATGAAACGTATACATCTGTCTCTAGGTTAAAAACCATACGTATCTTACTAGTATATACTTGCTATAAAAGCTTTAAAGTTTTTCAAATGGACGTTAAAAGTGCATTCTTAAATGGTTAAATAGACAAAAAAGTATATGTATCTCAACTTCCCGGCTTTGAAAATCATGCATTTTCTGATCATGTCTATAAGTTAAGAAATGCACTATACGGTTTTAAGCAAGCCTTTCATGCTTGGTATGAACCTTTAAAGTTCGTTTTTAGAAAATATAGGTTTCACGAAAGGTATAGAAGATAATACCCTATTTATTAAAACTCTTAACCAAAACATTATAATAGTTTAAATATATATTGATGATATTATTTTTGGATCAACAAACGAAAGTCTTTGTGAAGATTTAGCCAAATCCATGCGGGATAAATTTAAAATGAATATGATGGGAGAACTTATCTTCTTTCTCGGATTTCAAATAAAACAAATGGATGATGACATCTTCATCAATCAAGCCAAATACACTAGGGAACTGATAAAGAAGTTTGGCTTAGAGAATGCAAATACTTATGAAACACGAATGACTACCAACACAAAATTCACTGACGATAAAGATGGTCAAGAAGTTGATATTAGACTTTATCGTGAAATAATAGGAAGTCTACTATATTTGACTATATTTGACTGCCAGTAGACCAGATATCATGTTTAGCGTGTATTTGTGTGCAAGATTCCAGGCTAATTCTAAAGAGTCACATTTGACTGCTGTGAAAAGAATCTTTAGATATCTGAAAGGAACCGTAAATTTTGGCTTATAGTATCCTAAGAATAACTTGTTTCATTTGACAAGTTATTCAGATGCAGATTATGCCAGAAGTTTGAAAGATCGAAAGAGCACAAGTGACACTTGTTACTTTCTAGAAAACTGTCTTGTCTCTTGGATTTCTAAGAAATAAAATTCAGTCGCTCTATCGACAACCGAGGTAGAATATATCGCTGTCGGTGCTTGTTGTGCACAGATTTTATGGATGAAATACACACTTGAGAATTATCAAGAGAATATTTGAAACATTTCTATACTCTGTGACAATACATGTACAGTTCATAAGACCAAAAATACCGATCAACATTTTAGGACTAAGCATATCGACATATTATATCACTTCCTTCAATATCATTTTCATAAAGGAGATATCGTTTTGGAGTATGTGTCAACAGAAAGTCAATTGACGGATATATTTACTAAGCCATTGGATAAAGCCAGGTTTTCTCATCTAAGAGCAGAATTAAATTTGATAAAATTAATCACATCTTAAAAATATCTTAAACCATATTAATAAAAATAATAATAATAATAAAAATAAATTTATGTATAAGTTAAATTTATATACTGCAGACGTCTCCTATAGACGTTTGGTATGCTAAATGTCTGACAAACGTCTCCTACAGATGTCTGTCCTAACTGCCCTAACTATTAACTGTTAATTAATAAATAATAATAAACCTAAATTAATTAATTCTCAATAAATTAATAGTTAATTAGATAGTTAATCACGTCTAACCTACAATTCAAATTAGAGATTCAAATTTGAATTGAGAGAGAGTTAGAAAAACTTTTGGTTAGTTTTTCAAACTCTTCGGATGTTTTTGAAACTTCAATATCCTCTTCTCTATAAATAGGAATCAATTCCTTAGGAATTGACTAACCTATTATCTGAACAAATGGAGAACACTAATGTTTACAATAGGAAGGAAAAGGTGGAAATTGGGGATAGTTCCAAAAAGGATAAGAAAGAGTCCTCTAGTCCTAAAACCGAAGAGGATCTTAGCGAAGAATCCGTTTTCCTTTCTCACTTTTCACCACCACTCAACCCAAATCCACCACATCCTCCTGCCACTGGTGGAATTATGTTGCTGTTCCATCAGACTTTCTCAGACGATACTTGTATCTTTTTTGACCCCGAAGATGATATGATTATCAAGAAAAAAAAACTGATGTCCTGGAAAAATTCAAGAAAGAGACTTAGGATATTTTTTATTAGGTTATTGTATGTTTGCTTGTTTGTATTTTCTTTGATGTAATGTTTAATTATTGTATTGTATGTTTTTAATTAATAAAATATGTTTACGTTCAGTTTATAATTCGTTTCGAGAATTAAAACCATAAATAAAATTGCCAGAAACCCAAATCATATGTTTCTAGCAGACGTCTGGTTAAAAGTTTTTGACCTACAGACGTCTTTAGCAAACGTCTTATTTAAAATGTTTGAACTCCAGAGGTCTGTGGAAGACATCAACAGTTCATTTTGAACTCCGGGAAATCCCTTCCAGAGACATTTGGTCCATACCCTAGACGTCTGCATGGAAAAAATCTGAAACGATCTGATTTTTCTGATCGTTCGATTTCCTTGATTAGATCCTATCCGTCCACATATGTTATAAAACATACCTTTTTACCCATTTTTCTTAACCCTAGATGTCTCCTAGCATGACCGATACTCTCACTCTCGCATCACCGTTCTCATGATCATTTGTAAGAATGCATTGACCATCTCTCCGGTCAAATCGATCATCTCATTGAGCAGACGACTCGATTTTCTAGCACCTTTGAACACCACATGTCTATCATGTCATCCAAACTTCAAATAGGAACTCCGCCTCCACATTCGGAAGAATGAAGTTTAGGATCTTAGTTTTGGGTCCTGGTTTAGATTTTTTAGTTCGTTATGTTAATTTGGCGTGTGCTTGTGTTAAGTTTGTTTAGCATGCTTTTGTGTTTACTTTTAGTATTTCATTTAGAATGCTATGTACTTATGAACTTGGTGTTTCGTTTATAAAACTATGCACTTTGTTTTATTTATCTCATGTTCTTGTGCTAAAATGGCTACTATTCATATTTGATTCGTTAACTATGAACTTTGTTCATTTGATATGCCTAAACATGGCTCATTTTGTTTTCCATGAACTTCAAATTTATATGTTCATGTTTTTTTCCGCACCCCTTGCTTTGCTTATAAAACTTTTTGATATTTTTCAAAAGGGGGGAGAAAATATTCATGAATATCTTAAATTGTACTTAAATGGTAATAAAATTCGAATTATATCACGCGTCTTCATGCAGTGCTTCTTGAAATATTTTTTCAACTGAGCATGAATTGAGGGAGAGTATTTAACTCGAATTTATATTTTTTATATATCATGAAGTCTTTAAATAAGTTTTGCTAAATATCAAAAAGGAGGAGATTATTGACACTTGTGTCACACGATCCTCAGTTTTGATTATTTAGAACAAAAATTTATTTAAAAGAATTCATGAGTTACTGACGACGTTTTCAAGTGTTTATTCTTGAGTACAATAAGTATAGTATATCAATATCAAGAAAGATTGTCTACAATACGATACACACTCAAAACGGTGATATGGCACTAAGACTTGACGCAAGCAAGAGCGTGATGCAATCTTATTCAAGATACAATGACGTCTCAACGTAACATCTCGAGGAAATGAAGATTAAAGAAGAACCAAGATCAAGAAAGGAGATATAAGTGTTATACATGTGTCTAGTGTTAATCTGATAAGGTTAGAAACCACATTCCAACATGTTTTCTACGTTCCAAATGTTTCCACTCTCATTAAGAGACGTCTAACCTATCCGTTGGAATTAAAACTGCCAAGTTTCAAAACAGATATTTACCATATCAGAAAAACAGACGTATGTACCAGACGTCTGCATCACAAATTTTGAATCCCAGACGTCTCTTGAACAAAGTTCCAAGGTATCAAATACTGGAAATATTTCATAGACGAGTCACCAGACGTCTGCTGAAGATTTTTGATCTCCAGACGTCTCCTTTAGATGTCTGGTGAAGGAATTTTTTCAATCTACAGACGTCTCCCACAGACGTCTATATGGGCAGTTTTTGGAAGTTATTTCTGGTTTGAATTTTCAAATGAATGGATATTTACACTATTTTCATTTCTAACCGTCCCCAACGATCATTAATTGTTTTATGGCAGGTATTGGCAGTTAGAATAACTTCTCATTGATTCCTATATAAAGACTTGAGATCTCACACATTCAGATATACATTCATTGCAAATATTTTGATAATTTTTGTTCTTCTTGAGTGTTAACTTGTCCAAATCTTTTCCATTCCCTCCAGAGCCAAAAACCTGATATATTCTCTCAAATCAATCTTTATGCCACACTGGTTATAATCTATTGAGATCATCGGACTGAGAGTGGGTAATTTGTCATTTGTAAAACGAATGTAAACCCACAAGAAGGGGTGCCTCTCATTGCTTGAATTGTGTGGATTCGGAATGGAAAAAGAGAACTTCCAAGAGAATCGCAGATTAGATAGGAAAGTGCGGTTTTCCTAGAGAATCGCAGATTAGAGAGGAAGAAGAATTGTTTGCTAGAGAATCGCAAGTTCAAGAGTGCGATTCTTATGAAGAGGGATTGGTGTTCTTCACATCCTTGTGAAGAGGGATTCGTATTCTTCACAACAATAGTGCAGAAATCCTGAGAAGGTGTCTCCGACGGAGGCTAGCCGCAGTAGAGTGGTGAACTCTAATCAACAAATTTCTCGTGTTTGCATTGCCTTTGACTCTATTTATTTTTCTGTGATTGTGTTGATTATCGCACTAAGTTTTATTGCATAAACTTGTTTAAATTATTTCCGCAAAAACTTAGTAATCAATTCAAAATATAGTAATTAGCTTTTAAATTTACCATAAGACACGTAGTTACCTTATTCAACCCCTTCTAAGGTATTTTCAAAAGTGTTCCCGTTTCCTCGGGAGGCACCACAATCTCTTTCTCTCTTTCCTCCTTGTCGGGGACTCTCCAGACACACACACATTTCACATTAAGTTCGCATTACCTATTCAACCCGTTAATTGAAGGTTCTCTCGCCTTGAAGCGAAAGGTAATTAATGATAACTTTGTTCGTGGCTGCTGGAGATTCGAATCCCCATAATCAATAAACCCCTGTCTATCTTAGATACGGGGAATCTATACAGCGCCTGACAAGTAAGCGCATTCTTATCTTAATAGGGTGCTGAAAATATTCTACAGATTCTGGCATACCCGGTACGACCTATCTCTCTGGTCAAACAATCATGCAAACTCATTCAACATATGTATCGTTGTTTATACTGAAATTATACTTTTTCATGCAGATTATCAATTTTCAACAAAAACAACAATCAACATCACTCGACGATATCTCCAAAGATGAACTCGGCTTTTGATGCAACCCCAGTCGCGTACACAATCAAGACGACTGCTCGAGTGATTCTCTTGTCAAACCTTATGCGGCAATGGGAGGAACCGCATCTTCAATTTGGTTCCATCCTATTTTCTTCCGCTTTCAATGCTCCTACAGCGGAGGCTCCAGTGAGCCCGATGGACAAGGCAGTCTCGAGAGGAAAGAGGCCGAATGTTATAGTTGCAAGGGCAACTGAGCCCAAGCACAAATTTGCCTTCGAATGGCTTTCTATCGCTTTAGCCGGAGGCAAGGCCGTCGGCTTAAAGATGACCATAAGACTTCCCGGGCATGCCCAGGCGATGCTGGAAACTACCGCACACTCGAATGTCTTCTCCATACACTCTATCAACCGGCCTACAGTAGCATCCAAGAATACAGATGATCACCAGACCCTGAAAATTGAGAAGTTAAGGCAAAAATGGCTCAGATACAAAACCAACAAAAGAGCTAGGGCTCCTGCACAACTAGATTTTTAAGGTTCTAGAAGGATGGTTACCTCACGACATAAGCCGGGCCGACTGTGAAGCTCACTAACTCTTTTGAACCATTGAAACTGGTTCAGAAGAATGCTATGACCGCGAGAATAAAGAAGCAGGCGATCCGAAAAGTCCTGGAAGGAGGTGCGTCTAAGCCCAAAAATTGAAGGCACGATACGATCTCATCAAGAGTCTGTCAACCCTTCGTTGCCATGCAAAGGCTAAGGAGAGAGTTCGAGCAAAGGGTACCGGTTTTACCCGAAGCTCCAGCCAGATTAACTGCCTTCAGCCACCTATCCTTTCGTAAGAAGAGCGGGTTGAGGTGAGGGGCCAAAGGCTCAGCAAATGTTGTTGCCAATGGTGAAGGCTTGGCTGGATGCACGGTCTATATGGTAAGCATGTTCCCAAGTGATAACCTTCGCAGTAAGAGCAAAGATGGAGCTACCACTTCCCAGGCCCAGTCTGGTTTGAATGTGGTTGCCACTTCCCAGGCCCGGCCTCTTCTAAAAGACAATGAAAACCCTTTTGGTAAGGCTGCTAAGAAAAAAGATCCCTTGATTCATGAAGAGTCGAGCTCAGAAAGTGATGAAGATCCAACTTTCATCCCTAAGACTGCAGAACAACAGTTTCTCCAAGAACTACGGAAACAGCTCAAAAACAAAGACAAAAAAATGAGTAAACTCTACTCCAAAATTGATGATTTGACGAATGTCATAATGCAGCTCACGGCCTAAGCTGCCTGGCCGTAGCCTAATCAGGCATAAGGCTCTACCGATGGACCAGGAAGAGATGACCCGAAGCAGCCGACGCCCGTCCCCTAAGTCTGGAGGTGGACGAGCCGCATGAAAGTCGACTACATTCAGCTTCGGGAAATGTCTTGACTTCCGATGATAGTAGCATGCTAACTCAAGATAAAATAATGGGCTTGGTTATAAACAAAGTCAAGACATTGGTGGCCGAAGCCGAAGTGCAGAAGAATCTTAGCAATAGTTGGAGATCGTACCCTGCACAATATTACCTCGTGGATTTTCCTAGCGGCTACGTTGTTCCTAATATCACATGGTTTGACGGAACGGAAAATGCAAGCCAACATATTGCCCTCTTTAAAGCATCATGCGGAAATACCAGGGGTAATGATGCGCTTCTCCTATGGCAGTTCGTTAACATCTTGACCGATGTTGCCTTCGACGCATACCGGACGACTCGGTCATGACATTCGGTCAAATGGAATCTCTGTTCAAGTAAAGATTCATGAGTGTCTGCGATAAACTCACCATTGCCGACCTTATGAGGAACAAACCAGAGAACAACAATAGCAACACGGATTTTATATCCCGATGGCGTAATCTCACCATCAAGTGCGAACCGCCGTTAGAGCAGGACCAATCCGTCATCCTTCTTATAGGAAACTTCAGCAAGTGGATTAGCCTTTTCCTATGCACAGCCCGTCTCAAAACATTCCAGGAACTGACCAAGAAGTTTCAGATATTGGAACGCTCAAGGCCCGAGTCCACTCAGGACCTCCAATTTACTAACAAGCCCAAGTATTGGAGGGACGACGACCGCAAAGGCTAAAGTTCCAACAGTACTGATTCTTTCAGCAGGCAAGGAACGGGCGGGTCAAAGACCAACCAGCCTAAAAAGCCAGTGTTCGGAGAGGGAAGAGAATCACCCCTGGAGGTGAAGTTGAATAAAGTCTATTTCTTCAGAAAAGACAAAGTCCGCAAGATATTCAAGGACACCCTAAGTAACGGTCTACAATTACCAGAATCGAAAAGACAACAAGAAGCGAATATGACCGATGACCCCAAATATTGCCCATATCACAGAGTGGCTAGTCATATCATTGAATACTGCTTTGTTTTTAAGAATTGGGTTGAAAAACAATATAAGGAGGGAGTGATCTCATCGTCTAAAGGCGTGTTGGCAAATGATTAAGCCGCGACTGCCAATTTTATACAAATAGAGACCGAAGTTTTTTAGGAACCGACCGCTCTCAGTTGTTTTTCCTTCCCTAAAAGGAGCGAACTGCGACAATGGTCTAAAAGTTCCGCAAATATCATTACCGATGACGAGATAATGGAAAAATACACAATCCATACAGTCTACATGGTGGAACCCGGAAGAACAAGTCCTTCTAGGAATCACAATCATGATAAAGATGTTGTTGTTGTCCAATTCCAGCCCTTCAGGGGATGTTGAAGCCTCTGCTCAGGCGGTTAAGCAAAAAGAAATCACACTTCCTGAAGAGTCAGACGACAATGATAGCCTAGCCCTTCTCCCCGATAAAACAGAGCGAACATTGTTCCAAGACGTCCAGAAGCAGCTACATGACAGAGACAAGGAGTTGGCCAAGGTTTTTATCCAAAATCGATGATTTGATAAACGTCATGGCGAACCTCACAGCCCAAGTCGTTTGGATGCAGTCACAGCAAAATCAAGGCTCTGTACATGAACCGGCAAGTGGCGTCTCGAAATAAGTCCCTCCGGCCTGATGGTGGGCGATCTTTATGAAAATCAATGATAGCCAACTTCCAGATAAATTCTGAAACTTGCTTGTGGAAAATTTACAGAGGACAAGTTCAAAAGCAAATCATCGATGGTTGAAACTGAAGTATAGAAAGGCTGCACCAATAAGGGGAGGCCCTACCCTACTAAATGATCTTGTGGAATATCTATTTGGCTATGTCATCCTTAATTTAGAAAAGTTCAACGGGATAGGGAACGCCGATCAACATATTACACAATTCAAGACGTCATGCAACAACATTAGGGGCAATGATGCGATGCTCCTCAGGTAGTTCATCTTAAGTGTAATTGACACGACTTTAAAACGGTACACAAGCATACCCGACAGCTCGGTCAATACATTCACGCAAATGGAATATCTCTTCAAACAAAGATTCCAGAATGCTAACCTTCTTAAGATCAAAAAGAAAGAAATTGAGAGCATCAGGAATTATATAACTCGATGGCATGGTCTTGGTATAAAATGTGAATCGTCATTAGGCCAGGAGCAAGATGTTAGGTTTCTCATAGGAACCATTAACAATTGGATAATTGCTCTCTTATATGCATCGATTATCAAAACATTCCAGGATCTAAATAAAAGAATCCAAATGTTGAAACATGTGGGTCCTGAATCATTTCTAGAATTCCAATATAACAACAAATTCAAATGTCCAGAGGACGACAACTTTCAAAGGAAAAGTACTAATGATTTCTACTCTTTTAACATGATTGCTGATAGATGAAAGCAAGGGATGGTTGGATCAAAGACCAATCAACAAAAAAACCAGTGTTGGGAGGGGGAGAAGAATCGCCTCTGGAAGAGAAGTTGAATAAAATCTATGCCTTCAGAAATGATAAAGTCCGTGAAATATTTGAGGACGACCTGAAGAGAAGTCTGCAGCTGCCCGTGCCAAAAGACCGCATGAAGTAAAAATGACCAATGATCCCAACTACTGCTTATATCACAGAATGTTAGGGCATGCAAACGAAGAATGCTATGTGTTCAAAAACTGGGTCTTACAACGGTACAAGACATGAGAAATTTTGTTGTCTTCCGATGTGCTGACGAGTAATCAAGCCACGACTGCCAACATTATTTAAACGAATGAAGAAATCATCCAGAAGCAAACAACTCATTCGCCCGCACCAGAGAAAGACTCGGACCTACCGCAACCTTTGTGGGATATATGCTTTACCAAAGGACGAAGAGAATGTTGAAGCTACTTTAGAATGAACCAAGGATCAAATGAATGAATGAAACAAGGCCCACAATCTCGGCCACGAATCCGGCTCCATCAGATTCAAAATCCGAGAATTTCAAATAACTCCGCAGCAAGGCGCTAACAAGGCCAAACAAAGAATAAGTACAGTATTGACCTCTAAGTCGTTAAATCGGGAAATAAAAGAAAAGAAAAGAAAAAGGAAAAGAAGAGAAATAAAGGATCTGTCTACAAGCAGAAGGGGCACGAATGAAAACCTGAAAAGGTTTCATGAGTAAAAACAGCGAGACTTCCTGTGAGCTTATGAAAACCCGCAAGGGCGCAAACTTGAAAAAAACCCAAAGGAGAATGATGAGTTGCTCCTGGTACCATATTCCAGTGTTAGCGGCAGACGCGGACAAAATTTCAAATTCCTAAATTTCCTAATGGTAAATGATGAATTTCTCCTGGCATTATGCTTTATTGTTAGCAATGCTGATACTAGCCCAAACTTTAAAAACCTAAATTCCAAATCCAAACTCTGAGTCTCATCTGATGGTGTTTCCAAACTCAAAAGGTCGCGCCGGAAAGGGCTGGAGCTGCCTAAATCAAGTTAAATCAAGCAAATCAAACCCCTGCGCCGGAATCAACCTCCGTCTCGGGATATCTTCCTCTGTGTCGGAAGCCTAACAATAAAGACCCCTAAGTCATTAAACTGGGAATAGATGACCCCTAAGTAGTTAAACTGGGAATAGATGACCCCTAGGTCATTAAACTATGAACAAATAAAAAAACTCAATGGTGAATGATGAGTTACTCATGGTACCATATTCTAGTGTAGCAATGCAGACGCTAACCAAGATCCAAACTCAAAATTCTCCAAAGGTAAATGATGAGGCACTCTTGGTACTATATTCCACTATAGCGATACTGACGTCAAACAAAAATTCAAATCCTCCAAAGGAGAATGATGAGTCGCTCCTGGTATCATATTCCTGTGTAGCGATACTGATGCCAAATTCCAAATTCAAATTCAAATCTCAACTTAAATTCAAAAGTCCCGCCGAAAAAGCCAGAAATCAAACAGATCAAATTAAAGCCTCACTCGACAATCCTTCTAAGCTCAAAAAGTCCCGCCAAGCCAAGCAATTCAAGCCCCGCGTCGAAATCATGCTCCGCATCGGAAGGTCTGCCCGGCAATGGAATCATGCTCCGTCTCGGAGGTCTTCCCCACGTTGAAATCATGCTCCACCTCGGAATCAAATCGCATCGGAATCATGCTCCGTTTCGGAACCAACCTCTGCATCAGAATCAAGCTCTATCTCAGAACCAACTCCTGCATCGGAATCAAACTTCACCTCAGGATCAAACGAACCATCTGCCTCCCCGTGCCAGAATCATGCTCCACTTTGGGATATCGACCTCCATGTCACTAAAAGGAAGCGAAGTTGACCTCTCCACGAAAGAAAATCCATCAATGCACACGACTCATGCATGTGGTGTGCATTTATTGATGGGGCACTTTGTTGAGATAAAAAATTACACCCCACGGCCAAGTTTAAAAAGTCAAAATCAAAGTCAACATTCAAGCAATTGGGCCCATGCCCAAACTTAAGTCGGGCCCACTCCCGAACCCAAGTCCAAGATTCAAGATCAATATCGAGAAAAGGAGAAAGTTTTCTTCATCAAACTTGAAGAACAAGAGAGCATAAGGGTTCTCAGAGTGAAAGCCTAGGACTTTCACCCCGTGCAAGCATGATTTTCGGATAGGGAATTCGACGAAGGCCTCCACGCCCCATGGAAGGTTGACCTGCTTCGGATACCCCATAATGAAGGTTATCTACTACCTTCAGAAGTCCCCTTGAGGGGACTTTCCACTTCGGAAATTCCCGCAAGGGGATTTTCCGCTCTTGTGCCCCCCCGAAGGGGATGCCCGCTGTCGGGGACCCCTCTAAAGGGGGCTCCCGCGGTCGGGGATCCCCTAAAGGGGGTTCCTCGCTTTAGGACCCCCCAAATGGGTCCCCGTTGCCTTGGGAGGCACCACGATCTCTTTTTCTCTCTTTTCCCCTTGTCGAGGACTCTCCAGACACACATACATTTCACATTGAGTTCACATGACCTATTCGACCCGTTAATTGGAGGTTCTCTCGCCTCAAACCGAAGGGTAATTAATGACAGTTTTGTCTGTTGCCGTAGGAGATTAGAATCCCCACAATGAAAAAACCTATGTCTATCTTAGGCAGAGGAATCTGTACAGCCCTAGACAAGAAAGCTCATTTCTATCTCAATTGCGTGATGAAAAATACTCTACAAGTATATCGAGAAAGTTCTCGCTCGATATGGGATGGAGAAGGCAAAACCCGTGTCTATATCTTTAGGGGCGTACTTCATGCTTTCAGCGAAATTATCACCAGGGTCGGATACGGATAGAGAGTATATGTTTAGAGTGCCATATGCGAATTCAGTAGGCAGTTTGATATATGCGATGGTTTGCACGCGTCCAGACATTGCACATGTTGTAGGGATGGTCAGCCACATGGCTAATCCAGGTAAGGAGCATTGGCAGGCTGTAAATTGGATTCTGAGGTACTTGAGAGGTACTACGGGGTTTTTCTTGTTATTCAGCAGAGGAAATACAGATGGTTGTATTGCGACAGGGTATTGTGACTCGGATTTTGCTGGTGATAGGGACAGAGGAGATCTATAACGGGTTACGTATTCACGTTGGGCACTGGCGTAGTATCATGGAGATCGACGTTACAGTCCGTTATCATATTATCGATGACAGATGCAGAGTTGACAGATGCTACGGAAGCTTCAAGGAGGCATATATTTGCATGGATTGATGGGTAGTCTGGGTGTTCTACATGATTTCATAGAGATGTTTTGTGACAGTCAGAGCGCGATTCACTTGACGGAGTATCAGGCTTATAGCTTGAGAACTAAGCATATCGAAATGAAAGATTTCTTTTTGAAGAACGATAAGAAAGTTATTTCTCTTAAAAGATTGGTGCCTATGAAAATCTGGCGGACGCATTTACGAAAGTGATCCCACTTTCCAAGTTCAAACTTTGCTTGGACAGCCTAATTGCTTGACAAAAATAAGAGACGACGAATTGCAGAATTCTAAGTTTTTTCATGAAAGTGTAGAGATTTGGCAGATGAATTTGCATCAAGTGGGACTTTGTTGATTTTTTGAAAGCAAATTCTTGCCCAAGAATAGGCCCATGAGCCCAACAGGAGTCCAAGTGCCAAGGAGGCAACACATGCAAGGATTCTACTTTATCTTCTTCAAGTTGGAGTCAAGTTTAAATTAATCAAATTAATTTAAATCTAACCTCATCTATATCTAAACATATATCTCTATATATTAATTAATCAACAGATCCAGCAAGGGTTCAAAAAAAAGTCTGCGGAGGCTACAAACAGTGAGAGGTTTAGAGAGAGATTATAGTTGGGTGAGATCGGAGAGCAAAATCTCTTGTAATTCTTCGTTGAATAGTATAAACAATTCGTCGTCGGTTTGCAGGATTAGGTGCAAGTGCGTACCAAACCTGAGTAATATCTTGTGAAATTTGCTTAGTGTGTTTTCCTTTATTATTTATTGCTTTCACGTAGCTGCTGCGTTTGATCTTTATCATTAGTTCTGATTCACGTTGTCGATCATCCGCTGCGTACTTTGGTGTTATTTTCACAACACCACCTTTGTTTAATCATAAAAGAACTTATGTTTATACATCATGTTACAGTAATAGTAGGTTAAGTTTTATTATCATATATAATATGGGTACCTCTTTTTGCATGTTTGAAATTAGTTAATGACTCAATAATTCATTAATTTTCATTATATATATCTTGTAAGCACTCTAATATTTTGTACACGTTTCTATTAATTTTGCTGCGTATACTTCTCTCTCTCACTCACTCTCTCTCTCAGACACACACACACAATAATAATAATAATAATAATAATAATAATAAAGAAGAAAATAGGTCCTAGAAGACTTTTTCGTTAGATGGCGTCGAAAAAATACACCCATGATTTTTTCCGACGATCGGCATTCATCATCTTCATCTTTATCCTTTTAGATGTGGATACACCAAATTTCATTTGATTCAATGACCTTTTCACCGTTGCATTAGTAATGTAAAAAATTCTATTGTAGGTAAACCGTTCATTTTGCACTCACTAAATCAACACTGAAAAAGCGGTGGAATCACATGAAATTTGATATATCCATATTTTAAATGATGATGATGATGATTGGTGCTGATCATCGAAAAAAATCATAAAGGATATATTTTTTCGACGTCATATGTGGAAATTCCCTCCCATAATACATTTCCTTCATTATCTTCTCTCTCTCTCTCTCACACACACACATGAGAATAACGTAGAAAACTGGCTGGAGGCTTTTTCGTTAGGTGACGTCAAAAAATTACATCCTCCATCATTTTATTTGATGATCGGAACCCATCATCATCATCTTTATCATTTAAGATATGGATACACCAAATTTTATATGATTCCACAATTTTTCACGGTTGAATTAGTATTGTAAAAAGTTCTATTGTCGCTAAACCGTTAATTTTGCACTCTCTAAATCAACGGTGAAAAGTGATGGAATCGCATGAAATTTGGTATATCCACATCTTAAATGATAAAGATGATGATGATGGATGCCGATCGTCGAAAAGAATCGTAGAAAGTGTATTGTTTCGAAGCCATAGGAGTGAGCCATAGGAGAAAATTCACTCCTATGGCTCCTTTCGGCCATTATTCTCTCTTTCTTCTCTCTTTCTATATATATATAGGGAGAGAAAGAGAGAGAGAGAGAGAAATGTAGAAAGGAGATTCTGGAAGGAAATTTTGTTAGGTGGTATCAAAAAAATATACCCTCCACCATTTGTTCGACGACCGGCACCCATTGTCATCATCTTTATCATCTAAGATATGGATACACCAAATTTCATGTGATTCTACCATATTTTCACCATTGATTTAGCCATGTAAAAAGTTCTATTGTCGGTAATCCGTTAATTTTGCACTCACTAAATCAACGGTGTAAAGCTTTTGGAATCATATGAAATTTAGTATATATACATCTTAGTCTATAAGAATAAGAATGGTGTGTACTGATTGGCGAAAAAAATATATGAGGGTAGACTTATCTCGCCGCCATAGAGGAAATTCCCTTTTGTCGCCGCCATATCCAAAAGTGTAAGGATTATCAAACTTGAGATGTTGGTAACATTGTTTAAAGAGATTTTGAAAAAAAAAACAGGGAATAATTAAAGAAGACCGAATGGATAGTCATCAAAGAAAGGAAATCTGGTTTCTTGATTTATTTGATGTTGGAACACAAATCTGATTTTCATTTTCATATTTATTTATCGCCCTAAATATGCTGAAGGGAGAGAAGGAAACAAACCTTGATGCGGATGTTGAACACAAAACTGGCACAAAACTGACTCCGATACCAACCTCAGACCAGATCCTGTTCCATCATTATATATAAGATATCCTTAGGAAGTTGCACAAGTTTAAAAACTAGCGAATATCGATCGTTTAAAATAAAAATGAATTTATACGATAGCGAACCTTCAAGGCTGATTTAGGGACGTTGTATACGAGACGACCTGAGTTTATGATTGTTGGTCAGTCCCTTTATATTGAGTTAAGTCCTCACTTTTGTGCATAACACACTCCCCAGCATAGAATCACTTTCGTGGCAGAGCAAGTCAAGAATATTGGAATTTGGAATGTATTTAATTTCACTAAAATGACGGGAAATTTAATTATTTTTCGAATCTAAGACATAATAATGTTTGTAAATCATAAATAATACCTTGAACTTCGAATTGGAAATTGATGGAGCTCCTTTTCGAGCTTCCGTCATATGTTGTCTTCCGTTGATCTCACAGTGGACTTAGTTGATTATCTTCCTTCGCGTGTGGGTCTCAATGGGTTTTTGGAGGAAGAGGTGGGGTGAGGAAGTGGCTGCCGATTACCTGCAAAGAAGTCCCGGGATGGTTTGGTACCACCAAGGACCCTCCGACGCTCAAGTTAGTGATGAGATTCGAGCAGAGTAACGGCATAAAAGTGTAAAAGATGGCTTACTTGACCCCTCTGTGATGGGGGTTTATATAGTGGCGGCAGCACAGAGTAGCAGGCGTGAGAATCTCGACGGCAGTTATGCTCCCGACATCACGCCCGCGTAATAAGCGGATCGCCAGTTAATGGGGATCGCGATGGCGTGGAACGTGGGATGTTGCCGGTGGAGAATCCGCGCATGGCGAGATTTGCGGAGCGGTGGTTACGCCTGTGAGTGGTGGAGTTAGTCGGTCGGAGGGACCGAGGAAGACGGCCTCGGCTGGGGAGCTCAGAGGCGAGCATGAGGGCCGAGGAGTCTCGGTCTTGCGGTAGCTCGGGGCGAGCTGAGAGGCCGAGGAGGCCAATTTGCAAGGGGTCTGAGGAGAGCCAGCTTGAGCTTGCAGGCCGGGTACGGGGGTAGCCTGGTCGGCCCCTGTGGGCCCTCTCTTCTGAGTTCTGAGACATGTCATCTGCCACGTGTCCTAATCTTGGAGATCGCCAATATTGAGCATCATCATTAGCCCCCCCTCTTGTCCCGACCAGCTAGTGGGTCGGGTCAAGAGTGGACTGTCGGGCCGTCTGGGGTAAGCTCCCTCCTAAGGTTTCGTCGGGACGCGTCCCCGGGCTGTCAGCTGTCTTTTCTGCCAGCTTATCGGGGCGAGATCTCTGCATTTAGGGAAGGTGCGTCGGTTCGTGCGTCCTGCCACTGAAGTGACGGTCCACGTGTCGAGCGCCGGTTGGCCGACACGATGTGTGCAGACCTGTGGACTGATGGGGCGCAGCCCAGTGTGGGCGCGATATGTGGAGCGATCAGTCGTCGAGTTGATTTCGATCACTTGCCGAGTGTGCCGAGTGTGCCGAGCGCTGCTGAGAAGGAGGCATCTCCATGGCCCCGAAGTCGAGGGGGGATTACTCAGACTTGGATAGACCTGATGTCTCTTGTTGGGGCTTCGGATCCGCTGCATGTGATGGGCTCAGTGGCCTCGTTATGAGGGCTACAAACCCGCAGCGTTTGTTGGACAGGAGGATTCCTGTTGGGGATGACCGAGTAGGGAAGCTGCTCGGTTGATCTTAGCGAGGGCCTTGAACCCTGGCGTTGCGAGTAGGGAAGCTACCGGCTAGGGATAGTCGAGTCTGGAAGGACTTTGATCCTTGTCTTTGTTAGGTAGGAAGCTACCCACCGGGATGCGCCGAGTAGGAAGGGGCTCGGCGGCCTCGCGAAGAGGACTTCAGATCCTCAGCGTCTGGTGGGCAGGAGGACGCCCGTTGGGGATGCGCCGAGCAGGAAGGAACTTGGTGGCCTCGCGAAGAAGGCTTCAGACCATCAGCGTCTGAAGGGCAGGAGGATGCCCGCTGGGATGCGTCGAGCAGGAAGGAACTCGGCGGCCTCACGATGAGGGCTTGAGATCCTCAGCATCTGATGGGCAGGAGGATGCCCGCTGGGATGCGCCGAGCAGGGAGGAACTCGGCGACCTCACGATGAGGGCTTGAGATCCTCAGCATCTGATGGGCAGGAGGATGCCCGCTGGAGATGCGCCGAGCAGAAGGAACTCGGCGGCCTCACGGTGAGGGCTTGAGATCCTCAGCGTCTGATGGGCAGGAGGATGTCCGCTGGGGATGCGCCGAGCATGAAGGAACTCGACGGCCTCGCGATGAGGGCTTCAGACCATCAGCGTCTGAGGGGCAGGAGGATGCCCGCTGGGATGCGCCGTGCAGGAAGGAACTCGGCGGCCTCACGATGAGGGCTTGAGATGCTCAACATCTGATGGGCAGGAGGATGCCCGCTGGGGATGCGCCGAGCAGGAAGGAACTCGGCGGCCTCACGATGAGGGCTTGAGATCCTCAGCATCTGATGGGCAGGAGGATGCCCGCTAGGGATGTACCGAGCAGAAGGAACTCGGCGGCCTCGCGGTGAGGGCTTGGGATCCTCAGCGTCTGATGGGCAAGAGGATGTCCACTGGGGATGCGCCTAGCAAGAAGGAACTCGACGGCCTCGTGATCAGGGCTTCAGACCATCAGCGTCGAAGGGGATGTGGGAAGCCTGCTAAGGATAGCCGAGCAGGGTAGCTGCTCGGTGCCTCTTGGCGAGGGCTTTGATCCTTGACGCTGGAGGGGTCGTGAGAAGCCTGCGAAGGATGACCGGGCAGTGAAGCTGCGCGGTTGCCTCTTGGCGAGAGCTTTGATCTTTGGCGTCGTGGGTAGGCAACTACCAGCCTGCGATGATCGAGCGGGGTAGCCGCTCGGATGCCTCTTGTGAGGGCATTGATCCCTGGCGTCGTGGGTAGGGAGCTACCAGCCTGAGATGACCGAGCGAGGGTCGGGCTCGGTTGCCTCTTGCGAGGGCTTTTGATCCTTCAGGACGGGGACCGAGCAGGGTTGCTGCCCAGTGCCTCTTGGCGAGGACTTTGATCCCTGTCGGTTGTGGTAGGAAGCGACCAGCCGGGGATAGCCGAGCAAGGACCCGACTGCCTCTAGGAGGAATTTGGTTCTTGGCGCGGGAAGGGGTATAGGGCTGTAAGAAGCCTACCAAGGACCCTTGTCCGGGCAGGGTTACTGCCCGGTGCCTCTTGGCGAGGGCTTTTGTCCTGAAGGATAGCCGAGCGAGGGATCCTCGGGCTCGACTGCTTCTGGGAGGGCTTTTTGATCCCTGGCATTGCGGTAGGGAAGCTACCCACCAGGGATAGCCGAGCGAGGGATCCTCGAGCTCGACTGCCTCTGGGAGGACTTTCTGATCCCTGGCGTTGCGGTAGGGAAGCTACCCGCCAGGGATAGCCGAGCGAGGGGTCCTCGGGCTCGACTGCCTCTCCGAGGACTTTCTGATCCCTGGCGTTGAGGTAGGGAAGATACCGCCAAGGATAGTCGAGCGAGGGATCCTCAGGCTCGACTGCCTCTGGGAGGGCTTTCTGATCCCTGGCGTTGCTGTAGGGAAGCTACCCGCCAGGGATAGCCGAGCGAGGGATCCTCGGGCTCAACTGCCTCTGGGAGGACTTTCTGATCCCTGGCGTTGCGGTAGGGAAGCTACCCGCCAGGATAGCCGAGCGAGGAATCCTCGGGCTCGACTGCCTCTGGGAGGACTTTCTGATCTCTGGCGTTGCGGTAGGGAAGCTACTCGCCAAGGATAGCCGAGCGAGGGATCCTCGGGCTCGACTTCCTCTGGGAGGACTTTCTGATCCCCGGCGTTGCGGTAGGTAAGCTACCCGCCAGGGATAGCCGAGCAGGGTAGTTGCTGGGCTGCCTCTTAGTGTGGGCTTAGATCTTTGGGCGAGGTGGCCCTCGAGCCGCCGTGGCGAGCCCCCTCTGTGCGACCCCGTCAAGGGAGAGGGTGTCGGTCTATTCGGTCGGCGAGGGCGTTGATGACAGTCGCCGGAGGAGGTTTACCCGCGCCTCTGGTGAGGGGGCGGTGGCGGCTGGTATTTGGATCTTCAGGACGATCGCTTGCCATGGGGATGGAGATCGGAAGGCCAACTTTGTTTTTTTTTGGAGTTTCGGTTCCCACAGACGGCGCCAACTGATGGAGCTCCTTTTCGGGCCTCCGTCAGATGTTGTCTTCCGTTGATCTCGCAGTGGACTTAGTTGATTATCTTCCTTCGCGTGTGGGTCTCAATGGGTTTTGGAGGAAGAGATGAGGTGAGGGAGTGGCTGCCGATTACCTGCAAAGAAGTCCCGGGGTTGTTTGGTACCACCAAGGACCCTCCGACGCTCAAGTTAGTGATGAGATCCGAGCAGAGTAACGGCATAAAAGTGTAAAAGATGGCTTACTTGACCCCTCTGTGATGGGGGTTTATATACTGGTGGCAGCACACAGTAGCAGGCGCGAGAATCTCGCCGGCAGTTACGCTCCCGACTTCACGTCCGCGTAATAAGCGGATCGCCAGTTAATAGGGACGTGATGGCGTGGAACGTAGGATGTTGCCGGCGGAGAATCCGCGTATGGCGAGATTTGCGGAGCGGTGGTTACGCCTGTGAGTGGTGGAGTTGGTCGGTCAGAGGGACCGAGGAAGGCGGCCTCGGCTGGGGAGCTCAGAGGCGAGCACGAGGGCCGAGGAGTCTCGGTCTTGCGGCAGCTCGGGGCGAGCTGAGAGGCCGAGGAGGCTAATTTGCATGGGGTCTGAGGGGAGCCAGTTTGGGCTTGCAGGCCGGGTACGGGGGTGGCCTGGTCGGCCCCTGTAGGCCCTCTCTTCTGAGTTCTGGGACACGTCATCTGCCACGTGTCCTAATCTTGGAGATCACCAATATTGAGCATCATCAAAAATAAATAACAAAATTTTTTAGGAGTTTCTTGTTTAATACCATTATCCGCGCCTTAATTGTGAACAAAGAGGTGTATAATTCTATATTTCCAAAAATGTTTTTAATCATGAATTTGTAATATGCACTGCTTTCTGTAAAATGAAATATCCCTTGCTTAAATATGAAAAGGTATACTCTTCAACTTTTGTGCTCATTTAGTTTATTCCTTTCTTGGGTTAAGGTTAATTCCTTGTGCGTGTCTTAAGCTAGCTTTGGTATGTGAATGGTTTGATCGCTCCAATCACCGCAACGGTGACATGAAAAACATGAAGAATTGCGAGGAGATCGCTATGGATATTATGTGATCATTTATATATACTGGTTGTAACAATTTTACCCGGAACGCGGAATGAAAACGGAAACACGGAACGCAACTTATCATGGAAAGTGGTACGATAGGGATAGTAAGACATATATAGAACAAGAAAAGTAGTTATGAGACGTGAAGTGTCTTTGGCTCTTTGTTTATTGCGCATGTATGTATAATTTACTTGTATATAATTTAATATCTTCCCCATATATTTAAGTTCAGTAAAATGTTAACACGTACAAACACGACTTTATGTCCATTTTATCTTAAGTTCGTAATGCGTTTGATCCGGAACGGTGATTCTTCCGATCCGGATTGACAGTACCGTTCCCCAATTGGAAAGATCGTTCCAAATCGTAAATCGCTACTAGTTTAGCGATTGGTAACATAGGGTTGTAATATGTATGTAAATAACCATTTGATTGATGGAAGCACACATTAAAAAGTGAATACTATTGATGTCACAGATCAGATATAACGGCAGAGGATAACAAATCCATTTCATTAATGTAATATGTATATCTATCAATTTTCAGTATAAAGTTCTTCAGAGTACCCAAATTAAGAGCACCAGAAACTGAAGAAGGAGATCGATCCCAAATTTCACTGACTTCCTCCTCAAGACCCTTAACTTCCTTTGATGCTTCTCTCTCCTCACGAACACTCATGTAAGGCTTAGTATCAGATATATAGAATAAACGATCGAGGGGAATGTTTCTTCTATCCGAAGAAAACAGACTTGTTTCTCTCCCACCAAGTCACATAAGTCCCACATTAAGCATTTCCATAATTCTGTATGTCGGCAAACACCTTGTCAAGAAAGTTACGGAAATGCAATATGCGGTTCCGATTCTATAGCCATACCCTGCAAGATTCGCAGACACAGAACCTTTAACGGTAGGCCATGTTGAACCTATTAAACAAAGGCTATGCGTTTTTTTATATACAGCCATAAAAAAAACTCATATTTCTAAAAATAACCTTCATAAAATTGAAATTTTAAAAACAACCAACACAAACTTGCCATTAATTGAATAGACACATCTGTTAGGTTAATCTGAGGGAGTGAAAGTCCAAAGTGCTCTCAAACTTTATCTCCCTCAAACCTCATCCTTCCTCTATCTCTCTCAAACCAGAGTTCATCAAAAACAAAACCCTAAATTGTGTCTCATGAAAAAACTCCCTTCCAAATCTCTCACTGAAGCATTCACCAAGTGAAGATCGTCCAAGCTCTTCACAGCGAGACTCAGGAAGCTGAAAGGTAAATACTTGAATCGCTATAGCAGTTTAGATAAAAAAATTCCTTTAAAAAGTACTCTTTTTTTACTCGATCTTTTGTAGAGCAAATTTCTCCAATTTGTAACGGCTGCGCCTAATGTTCTATTTATTTTTTGGAAAGGTGAAGACAATTACAAGTTGGTTCCAAATTTGAAAACTAAATTGTTAAAGGAATGAAGGAAGCCATGTAGGGTTCAAATTGTGTGAAGACTTAATTTGCTTTCTCCAGATTCTTTGTTTCTTTTAGAACATCTATTGTTGGCTTCAAGAATTGTTGTAGGCCTTTCTTAGGGTTGGATGGCTACCACTTGAGGAGTAAGTACATGGGGTCTTTCTTATCTGCAAGTGCATTAGATGGTAACAATGGGCTATATATTCCTTTGCAATAGTTGAGGGTAAGTCATCTGACTCATGGAGTTGGTTTATTGAGAACTTGAAAATTGCCTTAGATGGAGATGCATGAACTTGACTATCATGAGTGACATGGAGAAAGGCTTGGAAGATGCACTGAAGCGTATCATTCCAACGGTAGAGCATAGAATTTGTATGAGGCATTTGTGGAAATCATTTAAAAAAAGTTATCCTGAAGATTTCTTTGAAAGAGGGCATACATTGGCAATGCACTGTTCCATGATAGCCAGAGCAGAATGGGATAGCGTAGCGTATGAAAAAGACACTACTAGAAAGATCCAGAAGTATGCGGTTGCAATCCGGTCTATCGGAAGACTTCTGGGCAGAGACGGTGAGTCATGAGTGCTATTTGGTCAACAGGTCTCTATTAACGGCCATAAATTTTCAGATCCTAGAAGAAATATAGAGAGAAGAAGCAGTCGGTTATGATTTTCTACAAGTGTTTGGATGCCATGCTCACTCGCTCATGAATCAGAAGGATAGGATCAAGCTGCAGTCAAAGTCAAAGAAGAGCGTTTTCTTAGGATTCGAACTTAAAGTTAAATGTTACAAGTTATAGGATCCGGAAAACAAAAGGGTGTTTACCAGCCGAGATGTGATCTTTGATGAGGAATTCATGTTGAAAGACGTGGCTGGAGATAATAAGGAGACAGGTGGAGCATCAAGTGACAATGATCCACCGGAGGTGGAGTTTTCCAGCGCTCATAAGGATACGGATACTGAAGCACAATTTCAGCCTGTTGATACGGAGGTGGACGGGAAAAATACAGAGACGGACAGTGAGAACCAACCCCAACAAGACCTACAGATAATAGCAATGAGGAGATCAACACGTACACACAAGGCACCAATCAGATACGCTTTCGAAGATATGCTCGCATACGCTTTAGTCATTGAAAGCGGAGATCCCGGTTTTTATCAGGAGGGCATTGGGAAAGAGGATATGAATTGATGGATTGTTGCGATGACAAAGAAGATGCAGTCACTTCGAAAGAATGGTATGTGGAGATTGACAGAGCTACCGGAAGGCAAAATGGCTATTGGACGCAAGTGGGTATTCAGGAAAAAGGAGAATGAGCAATACAAGGCAAGGCTAGTTGCAAAGAGTTTTGCTAAAAAAGAGAGGGTTGACTACAAAGAGATTTTCTCACCTGTAGTCAAGTATACTTCTATTCGAGTTTTGTTGGATAAAGTAGCTACTCAAGATTTAGAGTTGGAGCGAATGGACGTGAACACGACATTTCTCCATGGAGAGTTGGAAGAGACAATCTTCATGAAACAACCTGAAGGATTTGTAGAACCCGGCAAGGAGGATTATGTATGTGAACTCAAGTGGTCTCTATATGGGTTGAAGCAGTCTCTCGGGCAGTGGTATAAACGCTTCGATTCTTTTATGAGGAAAACCAACTATTCTCGATGTGAGCATGACAGTTGCGTGTACTCGAAGCGGCTTAAGGATGGTTCATCGAAAAATCTACTCCTATATGTCGATGATATGTTGATCGCTGGGAAGAGTATGGCGGAAATAAAGGCGCTCAAACCTTCATTTAGTACAGAATTTGACATGAAAGATTTATGTGAAGCAAAGAAGATTCTTGAGATGGAGATTTTACGAGACAAGAAGCTGGAATGTTTTGGCTATCAAAAAGAAGATATATAAAGAAGGTGTTGGAGAGATTCAACATAAAGGACTCTAGACAGGTGAGTACGCCTATCGCCGGTTATTTCAAACTATTCTCCAAGAAGTGTCCGAAATCAGCGGAGCAGAAGATAAAGATGTCTCGAGTACTATATGCAAGTGCGGTGGGATCATTGATGTATGCTATGGTATGCACACGCCTAGACATATCTTATGCGGTAAGTCTGGTTAGCCGGTACATGTCAAATCCAGGAAAGTTTCATTGGGAAGCTGTAAAGTGGATACTTTGGTATCTAAAAAGCACTAAAGATCTCGGTTTATTCTTTCACAAGTCAGAAAATAAATCGAGCTAGTTGCAAGGATACGTAGATGCGAATTATTCTGGTGACTTGGACAAGAGAAGATCTCTTACATGCTATATATATACAGTTGTAGAATCTCCAATCATTTGGAAGTCGACGCTTCAAGATACCATGGCGCTGTTAACGACGGAGGCAGAATACATGGCGGTAGTGGAACAATCTAAGAAATCTTCATGGCTAAAGGGCTTAGTTGGCGGGTTCGGATTCGATAAGGGGTCAGTTCCATTATTTTGTGACAGTCAAAGCGCCATTCATTTGGCGAAGAATCAGGTATACCACAGTCGAACTAAGCACATTTACGTGTGGTATCACAAGATAAGGGAGTGAGCCGAAAAGGAGATCGATTTGATCAAAATCGATACTAAGGTAAATCCGGCGGACATGATGACGAAGGTTATTCCTATGGAGAAGTTCAAGTCAGTCTTGGCTTCTATTCAAGTACTCAAATATGAGGAAGAGCGATCTCAGTAAGAGGGTCACACCAGTTTCGTAGTTCTGGTTAAAAACTATGACAACACCAGTTTCGCAATTCTGGGAAAATATTATGACAGTTCACAGTTTTAAGGTTTAGAGCCGTGCCAACAGGGGAAACGGGAAGAATAACTAAGGCAACCCTAAATGATACAAGACAAGGGTAATAAGTTTTTAAGGTGGCTATAAGGATATACAAGCCAAGGTGGAGATTGTTGTGAAGGATATCTTGTATATCAAGACTGGAGATCCAGAGAAAGGCCAGATGTCTGGAGCTATGAGCTCAGACGTCTGGCAATGAACACTACTAAAATAGAGGGTTTCCCCTACGGATGGGCAGATTTATGTTGGCCCTACGGATTAATCCGTAGGGCTAAAAGGTTGCCCCTACGGGTCTAGACGTTCAAGAATAAAAATATTAATTCTTAATTTGGTGTTTGCCCCTACGGTGCCGCAAACCTAGGACCTACGGACAAATCCATAGGGGAAACTAAATAGCGATTTAATAAAGGCACAGATTGATCGCCTATGCTCTCTTTCTTCCTCTCTCAATCGATCGCGCGCGAAACAAAATCCCCAAATCGCCACCTCTGTTCTCGTCATCGCGACCGCCGTTCTCCTCGTCGCCACCGCCGTTCTCATCGCCACCGCCGTTCTCGTCGCCACCACCGCCGTTCAAGTTAGTAAATCTTCAACTAAATTAAAGAAATTTTTGATTTTTTAGGGCTAGGGTTCATGGCTAGGTCTGGGGTTGCGGTTGGAGTTGGGGTTCGGCAGGGGTCGGGGTTGGGGTTGGGGTTAGGGTTAGGGTTGGGGTTCGGCTGCGGCTGCGGTTGGGGTTAGGGTTTGGCTTAGGGTTGGGGTTTAGCTGGGGCGTGCTGGGGTTAGGGTTAGGTTGGGGCGGGGCGGGGCGGGGCTGGGCTGGGGCTAGGGCTAGGGTGGGGTTAGGGTTGGGGCTGGGGCTAGGGTTTGGCTGGGCTGGGCTGAGGCTGGGGCTAGGGTTAGGTTGGGGTTGGGTATCGATGTAAATACATGTATCATATCATGAATGATTCATTTTCATTAAATGTGGTAAAATTAAGTGTATAAAATCATGCCATATAAATAGATTGCGTTCGTGAATGGCGATCTAGTTAGGCGAACCAAAGTGTTGCATTGATGAAAGTTTACCGTAGAGGAAATTACGGCTAGCTCTATGCATTTAACCTGAATGTATCCAGTAATTACTAGCATGTATAGAAAATTTGGTTTAATTTATGAAAAATGGGGAGACAACATGCATGTATGCATATAGGTAACATCTGCGAATATGCCATATCCAGACCGCAATCTATTTTTGCCTATTGGCTAATATGAAAATATCGGCCCGCGTATATGACATAATCAAAGTTGTTAAATCTTGATACAGTTTGTGTTTCGTTTTTTTATTTATCATATCGTGTATCGTATCTGTTTCATATCGAAAGAAACAAAATTTTCTGTTACAATAACGAAATAATTATGTGTAGAACCAATTACAATTTTAAAAATGATCAAATTAACAACATAAAGCAACGTACAAGTTAAAGCAAATTTCGGAATTGCAGCACTCAAAGACATACATATAAATCATACAAACCCATGCATTTGATAATCAAATAGGGTTTTTTTCTGCCCCCCTACTTCAATATTTTGATGCATGTTTCAGTCATGTGAATTCATATGTTGCGTATAACGCTTTATGATATCAGTATCCTACATTTGTAGTTTTAATTGCTGATTGTTATAGATGAATGCCATTGCAATAATAGTTTTTGGTTGATGAATGCTATTGCAATATAGGATGATCAGTTCTATCAATCTTGATCTCAATGGTTTAAAATCATGTTACACATACAACACGAATGCACAACAAACGCATAATTAGAGAGCGATTCGAGATATTCAGGTTAAAACCAATATATGATACTCGATGATAATATGAAACCTCCATATTCCCATCGATACTCATATATGAAACTAAAAGCGCCACTTAGTCCCCGTCTATCGGTTAACATACGTGCGATGCTCGTCATGACCTAGAACTATACGAAGGTTGTTAAATATCGGACAATATAGCTCGATACTAACAACCGTCGTATAGTCTACGCGACGAGAAAATTCAATCGTATGGTAACCCATAGATTTGTCCCGTGTGGACAAATTATGAATGTATAAAGCAAACGCCTTCATTCACTTGTGTTTTCATCCGTTTCGAGATATTTCGTCGGTACCTTTCCGCTGGTTCTCCGTGTACAAAGATAGATTAGATGCTCATTTCAACATTGTTTCACAGCTTTGAAATGATTATCTATTCTATTACAGTGTACTCGGAGAACAGCGGGAAGGTGCTGCCGAAATTTACTCGAAACGGTTGAAAGCATAAGTGATGGGCGTTCGCTCTATACATTCTTAATGGGATAGAAGCCTACCCCCGACAGCCGGAACACATACATACAACAAGAATACACAACAAACGCATAATTAGAGAGCGATTCGAGATGTTCGGGTTAAAACCAATATATCTCATATATGAAACTAAAAGCGCCACTTAGACCCCGTCTATCGGTTAACATACGTGCGATGCTCGTCGTGACCTAGAACTATACGAAGGTTGTTAAATATCGGACAGTATAGCTCGATACTAACAACCGTCGTATAGTCTACGCGACGAGAAAATTCAATCGTATGGTAACCCATAGATTTGTCCCGTGTGGACAAGTTAAGAATGTATAAAGCAAACGCCTTCATTCATTTGTGTTTTCATCCGTTTCGAGATATTTCGTCGGTACCTTTCCGCTGGTTCTCCGTGTACAAAGATAGATTAGATGTTCATTTCAACGTTGTTTCACAGCTTTGAAATGATTATCTATTCTATTACAGTATACTCGGAGAACAGCGGGGAGGTGCTGCCGAAATTTACTCGAAACGGTTGAAATCACAAGTGATGGGCGTTCGCTCTATACATTCTTAATGGGATAGAAGCCTACCCCCGACAGCCGGAACACACACATACAACAAGAATACACAACAAACGCATAATTAGAGAGCGATTCGAGATGTTCGGGTTAAAACCAATATATGACAATATGAAACCTTCATATTCTCATCGATGCTTATATATAAAACTAAAAGCGCCACTTAGTTCCCGTTTATCGGTTAACATACGTGCGATACTCGTCGTGACCTAGAACTATACGAAGGTTGTTAAATATCGGACAGTATAGCTCGATACTAACAACCGTCGTATAGTCTACGCGACGAGAAAATTCAATCGTATGGTAACCCATAGATTTGTCCCGTGTGGACAAGTTAAGAATGTATAAAGCAAACGCCTTCATTCACTTGTGTTTTCATCCGTTTCGAGATATTTCGTCGGTACCTTTCCGCTGGTTCTCCGTGTACAAAGATAGATTAGATGTTCATTTCAACGTTGTTTCACAGCTTTGAAATGATTATCTATTCTATTACAGTGTACTCGGAGAACAGCGGGGAGGTGCTGCCGAAATTTACTCGAAATGGTTGAAAGCACAATAGACCGACCTTTGTAATATTCTGCAATATTAAGAGTTATTTTCTAATATTTCTAATATTAAGAGTTACTTTCTAATATTGCAGACATCTCGGACCGTGGCGTCAGGTGGTACATGTTAGTTATATGTATGCTCTAGAGGCCATTACTGTACATTGGATGTATATTGTAGTGGATGCTGGGACATATATAGGGAGAACTTTCTTGCTCGACATGATAGTATGCAATCTGGTTGAACTTTACCTTAACGTGTATACTAATTGTCTCTCTGTTACATGTTGGTAAAGCCCTTAGGATGTGTACTTGACTACCTGGACTATGATGTGGATCATACTAGTGGGGACATGGTAGTCCATAAGTACATCCTTCAAAGTCCCTAGTCGTGGGTGTATCGAGATGGGGCATCGATATACCAGAGTAGACTAGCGTATACCTTCTCGACCCATACAGATGGGCGATGGATGATCCCATATCCATTGGTGTTTGACATCAGAGATGATATACGGGTGCTCAGTGGAGACTGGGTACACTAGACGGACTCGCCGAGAACTCCCAGATGGTATTATACCTTACGTCAGATGGCAGTTCTCTGGTGACACTGGTACAGAGTAGTCTGTTGACCCGAGATCGTCATAGAGTCTTGTGTGGTTCCCACTGTGCTTTGATTTTCATCTTACTACGTCCAAGAGGGCATGCAAAACGGTGGATTTTGGGTACAGTCTCGAGTCACATGGAGGCAATGAGCGATAGGAGGGGATTCGTCCCTCCCGGTATAGGGGGTTGATGTTACGCTGTGTTCAATTGGTTATAACAGGAAATCCCTAGCCAGGGTTGCTGAGATTTACTGGTAAGTGTTACCTGTAGTTTCTCGAATTGTTATAGACCTCATATCGACACGACTTATCGAGCTATTGGGGTCTGACGTTTACCACCCCTAGGCGAGATATGCGACATATCAGACGATCAGACCGGACTGTACGGTAGTGTTACCGGTTGGATTCACTGGAGTGTAAGCGGGCTTGCTCGTCGATCTTCTGATCGCTCAATACCCGGGTGGCCGTTACGTTTAGCAGAACGCTTGCGGCTTGTGGGTGTTTGATATGATCATCATCTGCTGCCGGCGTATTGACGAGTCTTTAGAGTCCTACACAGAGGTTTCCTGGCTCAAGCGAAACGAAATAGGAGCGCATATGAGATATGTGCGGGACCGAGAATGATACCAGTATGTGATACTGTATTCGATTCTCGCGATTTGTGACATTGATCGGTTATATGCGATATAGCCGGGTTATCGGATCAAGTGTTGATTCGATAAGTTGTTACTGTAGATATTAGTCGGTTATATGCGATATGACCGGATCATTAAATAAAGTGTTGATTTAATGATTTAATGCAAAATTATATATTTGATATATTACTTTGCATTAACTAGTATCGGTTCACTTTAAATGGATTTTCTCGCTCGGATGTGCACATTGTATATGTGATATACTTTTTGTGCACTTGATTGTATCATGTTTGATGATACATGCTCTCTAGGGTTTGTGTAAAGATTAAACCATGGTTGTGTAATGGTTAGGGTTTTCTTTTTCACTTATTTATTTTATTTATTTTATTTTGGAACAGAAATGGCAAAAGAAAAGAAAATGGTTGCTAGTTTTGTTTTACATTGAAAGTTCATGAAGGTTTGACTAAGTGACCATTTTGTCTTCATGCTTAACCCTAACCATCCCACTAACCATGATTTATTCTCTACACTTGATCATGGTTTGGTTATGATAAGTATTCTTTTAATTTTCTTTTTGGAATTAACTTATCATAACTTTATCTTCTTCTTCTTCATCTTCTTTCATGAAGAAAGCTTCACTTCATCAATGGTGATTGATGAAAATGAGTGAGAAATCCAATTCTAAAGTCTACCCACTTCCTATTTCTTCATCCTCTACCTCTTGCCAAGTAGTAGAGTGTGTTTTCTTCACAAGTTTCTTGACTTGGTGAAGTTGGAGCTTGATCTAGTGATGCCTCGACGTAGATCATCATCGGCACGAAGCCGACGACCTTGCCCGTCCATTTCTCCGATGAAGCCGACGCTAGAGCCCGGGTTACCATTTGGACAGCGAGGAGACTTCATTGCGGAGCTATGGAGGTAGAGGACCGGATCTACAAAGGTTGTATTTCCGTATTCTTGTAGTTAAGTGTTAACTAGTTTTGCTTTGTCGCCTAAAAATCTAGCCAACGATCTTGTTATGATTTCTCGGCACCTCCAATTTGAAATTGGCATGGTTGATACCTTGTGAGACCTCTTGAGAGTGCCTAGGAACCCTACAGTGGTATCAGAGCCTAGCTAGAGCCTTAGGCGATGCGTAGACGCAATTTGATACCCGAACGAACCCGAAACCCTAAACCAAACATGCTCTCTGGACTTTTTCTAAAATCTGGAGTTTTTCAAAAATAAAAATATTCAGAAAAATCAGCAGGAAGATCTAAGGGTTACTGCAAAATTCGAGAGCCTAATTCCTTAATATCGCCGCGGATCCGCGGTATGAGCATGCTCATGCGGCGTTTCCGCGACCTCTTTGTCTTTTTGTGCATCGAATTTTGCACCTTAATTCTTAGTTTTCAGTTCTGGATTTTCTGGGAATTTTTAATATTTATTCAAGAGTTGAATTTTCTGGGTTGTTTTGGGGATTCGTATGTTCGATCGGATTATCAGATTTTGTCTATGTGGCTTTCCGGATAAATTTTAGAATATGTTAAAAAGTTCGACCAGATGTAAATACCCAATCTTTCCCCTATCGGGAAATTTCCTAGTGTTGGATCTTTCCGTAGTTTAACGACGTTCTAAGTAGTGCAAGTAACGCGATGGACCCTCTAGAAGACAACAAACCTTAACTCGATTATGTGACCGTCTTGAACTGCTTTTTGAACTTTCGGGTTTGGGGCAGTACGGCGTGCCACATGTGAGGCGTTGACTTGACCCTTCTACGGCTGGACCGTTGGTACTGAGGCACGAACTGAATGTTTTTAGACTTATTTTATGAGTTGAGCTGTTTCGGGAAAACTTGGGTGTTCAATTGTTCGATCGAAAAGTTTAACATTTTCTATTTATCCGGAATGTGATACAATAATTGGAATTCACAAGTAGTAATGAGATAACTGAATGAATGTTATAAACACAGCAGTTTAGTCCCACTTGATCGGTTGCCACGGAATTTTGATGTGATCAAAAGTCTGTCGCAATCACGTAGCGTACGCGGATACTCGCCGGGTAAACTTAATAGACAGCCTCACTCCATAGCCCCGACCAAGTGACTGTAGGAGAACCCCGTCATCGAAAGCATCCGTCCGGGTGCTCGCGGCAGCGGTGTTCCGCCTTGGTGCACTTCGTCGACGGCGTCGGGGGTGCGGCGGTCTACTAAAGTTTGCGACGAGTATTCGATCAGGATGTCGGGAATCTTGTTGAATTGCCCGACTTGATATTGAAAAGAGTTTTCGATTTTGAGACTAAAATATGGGATTTATAATTGTTAGGCATGTGATGTCTAAGGAATTCATTTGATCAGGCATGCGATGTCTGAGGATGTTGCGGATTCCAACTGTTGTAGTTTTACACTTTCTTTTCTGTGACCGTAAGTGTAACATGTGTTATCGCCGGTTTCGTTGCTATATGCCAACGACAATTGGGATACGCATATTTACTTACGTTGATGACATGTGATGTTATGTGTTGCTGGATATGTTATATTAGATCGTCGTGTTTGAATAGCCGGGGGTTTTTATGTGAGATGAGTGTTTTTCATTTTCATTCATGTAAAAACTTGTATGTAATATTCTTTTATTGGGGCACTTCCAGGTTGCGGAAGATGTCACATTTTGTATATTATTTACTTTTCCGCACTATGGTAGACCCAAGGAGGGGGCACAAGTAACCGGGTTCTGGAGTCCAGTGGGAGATCAACTCGAGGAGTCGAGTCCGGGTCTCCTAACTCTAGAATTGGTAGGGTTACTTGCCGCTCTCGTGGGGGTCTAGGGGTGTGGGTTTGGCTATTCATCACGACCGTGGAATCCGTGTTTTATACTGGCTCATATTGAAAACACGGACGTCCTAGTATATCCAATATTTCATATGATTCTTCTGCTGCGATATCTGTGATGTGATCATGTGATATGTTCTGTGATGGATACAGTATATAGTATATATGATATATTATATAGGCGTTACTTATGTTTTACACCCGCGCTAGCCCTGCCCCGCTCTGCCGTTAGTTACCTAACCTAACGGTGCACGAGGGGACATCGAGGCGAATGCGGATGGCATAAGTGTAAGTCGTATTTATCTGTAATGTTTAGGTACTTAATTGATGGGACTTCATTAATGTGATTAATGAAAGAAAAAGAAACCTAAGATGTTGTAGAATCAAATTTCAAAATAAAACAGGTAGCTACAGTTCTTGCTTTGCACAGCGGTATATATGATATATCCTGCACCTTATTCGATGAGGAAAGGACCGAGATCCCTTCACCGGGAGTGACTCCTTTTGCAATAACTGACAGATGCTATACACTCGGTTTGTCTTTTGATTGCTTTTAAGAGTTTTTGCTTTGCACAGTGATATATGTGATATATCCCGCACCTCATTCGACGAGGAAAGGACCGACGATCCCTTCACCGGGAGTGACTCCTTTAGCAAAACTAGAAAAGCTTCAAAAACACTCCATTTTAAAATCATTTGATTCTATAACGATATCAAGTTCATTACGCAATAGGTTTTCAGAAAAACCTGTCGTAGCCCTCCGTCATTTCAGATAAGTCCTACTTAGTATTCGTGCTACGTTTGTTGACCTCCGTCAAGGCGTAGTGTGCGGTAGCTACCTAGTATTTATCTGCTTATGCATATGATACAGATTGGATTAGGGTAGTCGTGCGGCCTTGTTGACCTCCGTCAAGGGTCGTGCGGGTGGGTTTAATTCGATCAAGAAATGACGGGTTGAACTTGACTAGTAGTCTATGGTTTGTTGACCTCCGTCAAGGTCATAGGACGCTAGGGGCAAAATATTATCGGGAATTTCAAGTGTTGAAATTTGCAATGAGATTGCATACCTTCTATGAGATAGTTGGATCCCGATACCCGCTGTGAGTAAGAGTTACTCCTGGGAGAGTTTTACACATTACAATTAGCCGATCAAGTAGGTGTCTAGAAAGGTGTTAACGAGGTTACGCCTCTGGGAAAACGAGGTTTACATTAATTAGGTTCGTGCGAAAGCACGGGGGACCTCCCTCAATGTACCGACACTGGCCTGGCTGAAAGATTGGCGAACTTGTAGTGTGTAATTAATCCCGGCTAGTCTTTCCTTTTAGGGTTTGAAGGAAGATTTAATAAAAAGCAGTGGGAGCCATCCTGATTAGATAAAATAATAACCAATCTATTCTTGCAAGAGCGCACGCTGAGTGTTTTCTTCTTTCTCTCTCCTGGTAGCGACCATATCACGCCTTAATCAAGATAATAATACAGATATTTGACCTAACCCGCTTGTTATACTGAGCTGGAGAACGTTGGTCCCGCTCCAACTTATAATTGTTATAAGACAGAGTAGGAAATTGGGGATTACCAGAATTCCCGTGCCGCCCAAACGAAGAGAGTGCATGTTGATGCATCATCTTCGGGTGTGTTCATTATACAGAACTGTTTCTCTGTATCCTCTACGTCCTGGGTATGTGATACCAGATCAGGATCCCAGATATGTAATCTGTTACATAGGGCTACAGAAAGGTAGAGAACTGAGAACGGGTGATAAGTTTCATGAGGCAGAAAACGGGGCAAGAGTTGCAGCCAAGTCTGTTGGTCACTATCACCCTGTATTACCAATACATTGATTCTGAACGAATGTTATTAGATACCGAACCTGATATACAAAATCATATCAGTCTCTTTATCAGTAAAGAAATGATAAAATTTTGTATTGTTGGATATTGTTTTGAACATTTCCTATATCAAAAGTTGATCGGTTCAGGCACGTTATCTAAAAGCATTGATGATCTAAATCAAACTACAGTTCTTAGTATACAGAACACACACAAGAGGAAGAGTTCGGAAATGAACGAATCCTTCTTGAGGCATTGTAGACTAGGTCATATCAATGTGACTCGACTAGCTGAAGTTACATTTAGATGCATATTTAAATCAGTTTGAATTTACATCTTGTGAAACTCGCCAGTCATGTCACAAAGATAAGATGACCACAGCTCTGTTTATTGGAAACAGAGAAAGAGTTAGTAAACTCTTGGGATGATACATGTTGATGTATGTAAGGTCCCCTGTCTACACATGCCAGGACTGGTTCTTTGTACTTCATTACATTCTCTGATAATCTCTCAAGATTCAGACATATGTTCCTGTTGAAACATGAGTCCGAGCCTTTTGAGATATTCACAGAATATAAGCGAGAAGTAGAGAACCAAAATACGGGTATAAGTATTATGTCCTATGATGAGATCAGGGAGGAGAATACTTGTGCATGGAATTCCTGGACTATTCTAAAGGAGAATGATATTCTCTCTCAGCATTACTCCTCTGTATACACCATAGCACGATGGTATATCGGGGTGGAGCAATTACACCCTATGTGATAAGGTGTGCTCTATGATGAGTAATACTGAGTTACCTATTTCCTTTTGGGTGTTACGCTCTTGAGAAGCTGCATACCTATTGAATAGGGTTCAAATCAAATCAGTTACCTACCACTTCATATGTGATATGGAAAGGGAAGAGCCCATTTCTTAAGTTAGTTAAGATTTGGGGTTGTCCGGTCTATGTCTGAAAAGCAAAATCCAAACAAGCTCGAGGCAAGGTCAGTTATGTAGAACTGGAAATGTTCCAGCTATACAAAACTGCAGCTGAAGATTTGACAGAACCAAAGGATTCAATAATTACCAACGAACCTCAGCCTCTCCGCCGATCTAGTAGGGTTCCTCACCCACCTGAGAGATACTTCGGTTTCTCTATGACAGTGGGAGCGAGAATTGCATCATGAGATGATGACCCAACTAGTTTCGAGCTGGCCATCAGGAGTAAGACTCTATAAGAATGGCTGGATGCTTAGTGATCTGAGATGGAATCCTTATACACCGACAAAGTATGGACTTTAGTTGCTATATCTGAAGGGTTAAATCCCCATCAGGAGCAAGTAAATCTTGAGAAGATTACTTGGTGTACATGGAAAAGTTAAGACTTTCAAAGCTAGACTTGTTAAAGGTTTTCGTCATCGACCAGGCGTGGATAATGATGAAACCTTTTCCAGTGGCTATGCTTAAGTCCATCCGGATCCTACTTGCCACGGCTACATACCATGACTACGATATCTGGTGGTTGGGTGTCATGACAGCTTTTCTAAATGATGTTTTAGAAGAGAGCGTCTATAAGTACACAGCCAGAGGGCCTCGTAGACAGTGGGAGCAGCGGAAATGTGTGCAAGATACTTTATAGGATAAAGCAGGCATCGCGGAGTTGGAACATCTGTTTTGATGAAATAGTCAAAGAGTTTGACATCATCAAAATGGTAGATGAACCTTGTATATACAAAAAGGTAGTAGGGAGTATGGTGATGATCCTCGTAGAGTACGTGGATGTCATGCTCTTGATAAGAAAGGAGTTTCTTATGCTACGCTCGATCAATCTCCGTTTATCACAAAGATTCTCCGTGTAGGATCAAAATGATACCTCCTAAATCCTGAGTTTTGGATCTATGAGATAGATTTAATTGGATGTTAGGATTCTCACTAGTTGTAGTGAGATGATATCAAACGATTCTGGGGAAAATCACTGGAAAGGTTCCAGAGTGATAAAAACGACTGAATGTCAGTCACAGGCATTGTTTTTACCCTCAGTAAAGGGACGGTATGTTGGAAGAGTTCCAAGCTAGATACCGTGGCATACTAGACGATAAAGGCAGGATACATCGCTACTTAAGATGCTACCAAAGAGGCTGTTTGGGTGTATATTGGTTCATGAGATGAACTACGTTCCAACCATTGTGAGACAATGGAGTTGTGGCTTAAGCCAAGGAACGACGGTCCCATCAGTGATCCAGACATATTCTAAGGCAGTATCACCTGATCATGGAGATGGTTGATCTCCAGGGGATCGAGGTCAGGAGAGTAGACTCAGAGGACAACACAGCGGATCCACTCACAAAGGCCTGTTCCCAGAGAGAGATTTTTATGGGATGGTTGAGTATGAGATACTACAACCACTACTATCAGATGGCCCTAGTGCAAGTGGGAGATTGTTAGTTATATGTATGCCCTAGAGGCCATTACTATACATTGGATGTATATTGTAGTGGATGCTGGGACATATATAGGGAGGACTTTCTTGCTCGACATGATAGTATGCTATCTGGTTGAACTTTACCTTAACGTGTATACTAATTGTCTCTCTGTTACATGTTGGTAAAGCCCTTAGGATGTGTACTTGACTACCTGGACTATGATGCGGATCATACTAGTGGGGACATGGTAGTCCATAAGTACATCCTTCAAAGTCCCTAGTCGTGGGTGTATCGAGACGGGGCATCGATATACCAGAGTAGACTAGCGTATACCTTCTCGACCCATACAGATGGGCGATGGATGATCCCATATCCATTGGTGTTTGACATCAGAGATGATATATGGGTGCTCAGTAGAGACTGGGTACACTGGACGGACTCGCCGAGGACTCCCAGATGGTATTATACCTTACGTCAGATGGCAGTTCTCTGGTGACACTGGTACAGAGTAGTCTGTTGACCCGAGATCGTCATAGAGTCTTGTGTGGTTCCCATTGTGCTTTGATTTCCATCTTACCACGTCCAAGAGGGCGTGCAAAACGGTGGATTTTGGGTACAGTCCCGAGTCACATGGAGGCAATGAGCGATAGGAGGGGATTAGTCTCTCCCGGTATAGGGGGTTGATGTTACGCTGTGTTCGATTGGCTATAACAGGAAATCCCTGGCCAGGGTTGCTGAGATTTACTGGTAAGTGTTACCTGTAGTTTCTCGAATTGTTATAGACCTCATATCGACACGACTTATCGAGCTATTGGGGTCTGACGTTTACCACCCCTAGGCGAGATATGCGACATATCAGACGATCAGACCGGACTGTACGGTAGTGTTACCGGTTGGATTCACTGGAGTGTAAGCGGGCTTGCTCGTCGATCTTCTGATCGCTCAATACCCGGGTGGCCGTTACGTTTAGCAGACCGCTTGCGGCTTGTGGGTGTTTGATATGATCATCATCTGCTGCCGGCGTATTGACGAGTCTTTAGAGTCCTACACAGAGGTTTCCTGGCTCAAGCGAAACGAAATAGGAGCGCATATGAGATATGTGCGGGACCGAGAATGATACCAGTATGTGATACTGTATTCGATTCTCGCGATTTGTGACATTGATCGGTTATATGCGATATAGCCGGGTTATCGGATCAAGTGTTGATTCGATAAGTTGTTACTGTAGATATTAGTCGGTTATATGCGATATGTCCGGATCATTAAATCAAGTGTTGATTTAATGATTTAATGCATAATTATATATTTGATATATTACTTTGCATTAACTAGTATCGGTTCACTTTAAATGGATTTTCTCGCTCGGATGTGCATATTGTATATGTGATATACTTTTTGTGCACTTGATTGTATCATGTTTGATGATACATGCTCTCTAGGGTTTGTGTAAAGATTAAACCATGGTTGTGTAATGGTTAGGGTTTTCTTTTTCACTTATTTTATTTATTTTATTTTGGAACAGAAATGGCAAAAGAAAAGAAAATGGTTGCTAGTTTTGTTTTACATTGAAAGTTCATGAAGCTTTGACTAAGTGACCATTTTGTCTTCATGCTTAACCCTAACCATCCCACTAACCATGATTTATTCTCTACACTTGACCATGGTTTGGTTATGATAAGTATTCTTTTAATTTTCTTTTTGGAATTAATCATAACTTTATCTTCTTCTTCTTCATCTTCTTTCATGAAGAAAGCTTCACTTCATCAATGGCGATTGATGAAAATGAGCGAGAAATCCAATTCTAAAGTCTACCCACTTCCTATTTCTTCATCCTCTACCTCTTGCCAAGTAGTAGAGTGTGTTTTCTTCATAAGTTTCTTGACTTGGTGAAGTTGGAGCTTGATCTAGTGATGCCTCGACGTAGATCATCATCGGCACGAAGCCGACGACCTTGCCCGCCCATTTCTCCGATGAAGCCGATGCTAGAGCCTGGGTTACCATTTGGACAGCGAGGAGACTTCATTGCGGAGCTATGGAGGTGGAGGACCGGATCTACAAAGGTTGTATTTCCGTATTCTTGTGGTTAAGTGTTAACTAGTTTTGCTTTGTCGCCTAAAAATCTAGCCAACGATCTTGTTAGGATTTCTCGGCACCTCCAATTTGAAATTGGCATGGTTGATGCCTTGTGAGACCTCTTGAGAGTGCCTAGGAACCCTACAGTACACCGAGCGTGCTGTCCGCATATTTTGCAGTCCACGGCATCTCGACAGATCTCGCCACGGGCGAGCTTCGATATCCTGACGTCGCTACCCAGGAGTACTGCGTAAGTGTTAATATTTTTTCTACCCAAATTTGAAATTTTAGTTTTGAAAGATTCAAGTTTAAATTTTATACTTATACTTTACTGCTTAATGTAGGTGTAGGAGCGGGTGGTTGAGCAGGCCCAGGCCTCGGGGATCGATTTTACCGGACAGAGCGATCCGTGGCTGCTGACCCCAGTTCTGGACGCCGCACACGGAGGGCACCACGGAGGTTGGGAGAGAGGCCGGGGACTGGGCCCTAGCAGGGCCCATATGAGGTTGGACTCCACCCCGACGGTTACTTCCTCCGTCTCCAGTGACCGACGTGTCCATCAAGAACTGGAGAGCTTGAGGGCCACCGTTCAGGAGTTGAAGGAGATGCTGGTATGTATACTACTTTATAGTAAAATATCATGTCATATTATATAGATATCAACATATCCATAATTAGTACGTAGCTTGAGCTTATTTGGTTTTAGACTTAAGTTTGATTAATCATACATACAGATGTAATTAAAATAAACAACAAACTAGATATCCAAACGGGGTTTCAAAATAACTTAATAATGATACGAATTCGAATAATACACAGTTCTTACACGCTTATTACACACGTTAGGTCCAGACGCGACAGGGTACATCGGCCGAGCCTCCACATGCATCTCCTTCGGCTGCGGCTCCGCAAGCCACTACATCGGCTGCGGTTCCGCAGACAGCTCCTATAGCTCCACCGCCCGCTCAGACTCCCGCAGCAGCGGCTCCGCAAGCGACTACCTCGACGGCGGCTGCGCAGACCACATCGCCAGCTCCACAGGCCGCTCAGACTCCCGCTCGCGCCGAATTGCAGAGTTTATTGACCGAGGAGCAGGCGCGCGTTATTCTATCGTTATTCAGAGGTGGAGCTGGACCGAACTAGGGTAGCTTTTTGGTTCTTATTTTTTGAAACATGTATTTATTTATATCATACACATTGTACTACATTTTGAAACGATATTGATATTGGTTTATATTTATATCATATTCAGTTTTTGGGTTTCTTTTGTATATTATATATATGCGTGAGATGTGATTATGAATACTGCGATATATGTTGTGTGATGATTAATTTTATATTTGATTGATGTATATATTATTGTGCACAGGGAGGGAAAAAATCAGGCAGCCTTTTTTTTTAAAAAATACAGATAATATGTACCTACGAATTAATCCGTAGGTACACATGTTGCCCCTACGGCTATATCCGTAGGGGCATAATATCAGCAGTAACTGTTTTTCCCCCCTGATCTCAGTACCAGGGGGTTGGGAGTGCCCCTACGAACATATCCGTAGGGGCCACGGCCTCGCCCCTACGGCGTTATCCGTAGGGGCAAAATATCAGGAATCCTGATATTGTGCCCCTACGGATTAGTACCTACGCATATATCCGTAGGGGGTAGTACATGGACCTACGGTTATGTCTGTAGGTACATTTAATATATTAAAAAAAACCGCAAATAATATAACTTTTTTTACCCTTCGGCCTACTCCGTAGGGGCAACAGGACCTACACAGAAATCCGTAGGGGCAAGAATTTGCCCGTAGGGGCAAGTTCAGGGCTTCAACTTGCACCTGCGGCCTTTGCACTTACGGGGTATTCTTTCGCCCCTACGCATATATCCGTAGGGGCAGTGGTTTGCCCCTACGCATATATCCGTAGGGGAAACCCTTATTTGTAGTAGTAGAAGCCCTAAATTTCCAGAGGAGGCGCAGACGTGTGATGCAATGAGCTCAGACGTGTCACGTCCCGCTTCCCGGTATACGGCGAAGGGGACGGGACGAGGCCGCTACGTATTTACTGTGAAGTAAATACGTTAAGCGTTTCTAAGCAATATACACGGGAGATAAGATATAATTAAAAACAACAACTTTATTTATTGACATTCTTTCTGTACAATGCATGGAAAGCAAATACAACTGATAAAAAACAATGTCTAAACATTGACATAACAGAAATGAAAAATTACTGAATGGAAAGTGTACAATGAACTAGAGCTCGGGGTCTTCACTGAACTGGTCCAAGTATTCAACAGAGGGCTCGATCTCAAGAATGTCCAGATCACCTGACGACATTCAAAGAAAAAAGAAAGAGAATGTCGTCAGCAAACAAATCGCTCGGTAAGTCCCAAAAATAAGAGAGAAGTAGGATAGACAGAATAAGAAGGTAACTTTTAATGTTGTATTATATTGTTATAGTATTATGTTAACGCTGTTGTTTGTAATTTGGTACAGAAGATGCCAGTGTATACGAGAGGAGTCCCACTTACACCGGAGATTTTGGTAACCCGTAGTATAAGGCTCCGTCGATAATACCACGGAACAACGACATGGATGTAATTACGTCTTAAGCGACCACCTCGTGCCACCTTTAACATATTCCGTACCAGTCTACCCCTTAAACCCCGTGTTATCTTGATTGTATTGTAAACTATATAGATTGTATGTTTGGATGACTGACCGAAACCATGATATCAGTAAACGGATGTAACTGGAGAATCATGTATGTAACTGGAGAATCATGGATGTAACTGTATAATCATGTATATGGAATGTATATCCATGGTTCGGTTCAGTCAAGTTGATAGATTGAATAATTGATTCATGGATTCATTTTGAATTGTAATATTAATTGTAAATTGTAGATTGTAGATTGTAAATTGTACTTGAATCATATTCAAGTCAGATTATACTGAGACTCAAACTGAGTCAGACAATTAGAAAAGTAAATTGAAGTCCTGATTGTTTTAATGTTATCGCTAACCGCTGCACATGGGCGGCAGGATTTGTGTCTTTTTCAAAGACGATTACCGTATTGATAACACCGTTGCTAATTTGTCTACCTTAGATAGGCAAGCACCCACTTCTCCGGCTCCCTGAGGCTCAAGAGATTGGTCCCACTTAAACCTATGTTTACTAGGGTTCTTAGGGTAATTTATAGAACTTGAGGGGGTTTTATGTAAAAATACTTTGTATAGTTTTCAAAATACACCCCAAGTATTTATTATCGTCTTTATATTTGTAATGAATGCAGATTTTATAAATGTGATATTTCTAATAAGAATATCCTAAATTCATAATAAAAGGTATTTATTTGTAATATTGATTTGTATGGAATTCATGGTATTTTAAGGTAAATTGATTCTTGTAATTTTTAGAAAAAGATAGAATGTTTATATCATAACAAAATAGGTATTTTAATGATAAATATACCTATATTTATACATAAATAATTTTAATATATATTTTATATTCTAAATATCTCATTTTCTTAAGATGTCGTATTTTAAATCTTTCGAGACCGAATGCTCCTTGCGGAGGTCTGAATCTCGCACTACTAAGCTCGAGAATGTGCGATAATCCGCACCATCCTGAACGGGTTCCCAAAAGGGTTGTAGTGGCGCTTTGCAAAGATTTGTATAAATACTAAATCCTTCAGAAAACGGTTTTGTTAAGTAAATTGTATTAAAATGAAATTGTGTCTTTTTCCCTTATTCTATGTTCCCAAAGGTATTGTGCTATATTGTATATGAGTGTGTGAGGAGGTAGGTCATTACCTCGTGATCTACTTAAAGGTATAGCAAGTTTTGTGATGTTATATGTAGAATTGAAACTATGTGGTATTTAAATGAAAATACGGTAAAATGAAATAGCAATTACTTTTGATTATGAAACTTGATCAATATGGTTGATTAGTGTTTAATAGTCAACATGAAAAGGTTCAAGCATAATTGTATTAAAGAAAAGTGAAGTTTTATAAAGAAACCGAATCGGAAATCGGATTTGTTCCGATTCCGTCGGGTTTTGTAATTCCGCATTTCTAGAATAGAATAGAGAAGATAGAATGGGGACTTACGGGTTTAGGACAACCAGGAGAGGGAGAAGGATCGGGAGGAGTCGCTGGTGCGTCGTTTCGTCGCCGGGAGCTCCTAGAGTCGTCGTCGGAATTTCCGCCGGAGAATTTGCCGGAGCTTCGTCTTTCGCTCAATTCGATTGCACACAAGGGTTTCTAGTGATTTCTTAAGAGTTGGCTCAGAGTATTGGGGTGAGGGGGTAGTGTGTAGGATTGGTATTTATAGGGTTAGGCTAAAGTTAAGATAGATGAAGGGTTTTAAATAAAAAATGTAAAAATACATTAAAATTCATTAAAAAAATATAGTAAATGGGGTATTAAGAGGTCTCTGGAAGTGGTCTGCACATTTAAAGTATGCAGGGGGGTCATGAAGTTGAAAAGCCACATCTTTCATGAAGGGGACTCGGCCGTTCGGCCGAGTCCGGCCGGCGGCACCGACCCGCGTCGGCCAGTCCGCCGGCCGACTCGGCCGAGTAGGGCCGAGTCGAGGGGTCGGAAGGTGGGGGGGTCTTTAGGTGAACACACTGGTATATTTAGTTTTTCATGTGTAGTGGAAATTTTGGAATTTATCACGTGTTAACCGTTGGACTTCTAAAATTTTTAAAACAAAATAATATTAAAAATAATATGTGGCATGGGATTTGAACTCTGGTGGCTTGGTTCAGCAATGCAATGTATTACCAATGAGCTACAAGCTCCTTCTTGGTAATACCTTTTGCGCGCCTACATTCCTTCCACAAGTGTCCTTCCCTCTTACAATAAAAGCAAAAATCGGGTCTTAGCTGGTCATTGGCTTCTTTCAGTCTTCTGAGTTCAACAGCTGGCCTTGAAGAGGCCCCTTCTGCCATTTGAGTGGCAGGGCGTTTCACCCCTGCAGACTGAGGTCTGCCCCTTGCCTTTATCACTGCCTCATAACTGCGGGCAGCTTCCAGAGTATTTTCATGAGTTGGAAATTTCCCTGTGGATAGTGCAGCCTGGATTTCCATGTCCAAACCTTGTTGAAATCGACGGGCTCTGATCTCATCCGTTGGTATCAGGTGTGCCGCAAATCTGTTATGGTCTTGTGTTAGCTGTATAGTATGTGATATTAAAAATTTGTAATACTGTGACATATCTTACCGACTGAGCATGGTGAACTTAGCGTCATACTCATCTACTGACTTGATCCACATAGAACCTTGTTGTAGATGAATGAACTGTTGTTCCATGGAAAACCTGGCAGTCACAGGGAAGTACTTCGCGTTGAACTTATCGTGAAAAGTCTTCCATTCAATGGGCTGATCAAGACGGCTTTCTTCCGCCTACCACCAGTTCCGTGCATTGTCCGTGAGCTGAAATTTTGCCATACGAACCTAAGCTATATCTGGCACTTGTGCCGCTGCCAGATCATCTTCTATGCTTTGTGCCCATTCCTCAGCTTCAAGTGGGCTTCCCTTTCCAGAGAACTATTTGGGATGTAAAGCCCTGAATTGCTTTACCCCAGGTGCTTCAGTCTCGGGACGGTTCAAGAGCTGCTGCTGTCCCTCTAGGAGGTTGCGGATCGCCTCAAGCAGAACTGTTTGCTCAGTGGGTGGAGTAGGAACAGTAGGTACGATTAGTAGTGGAGGTGGAGTGTTGTTGAAGTTGGTGCTTGTGTTGGTTGGGGAACCCATAACCTTGAAAAATTTAAGCTAGGACAGATTCAAATACATGAAATGATAAGATTCAAGGAATATGAAATTGTAAGATTCAAGGAACATGAATTGCAAAGAATGTTTTAGTTGCTGGTTCTTGTGTTATATTGTTTAGGTTGTTCACGCAGAACAGAACTGCATGATAGAATTTCATACAGCTCTGACCTGCATGGTCCACCAACAAAACCTGTCACAATCTTTTCCCAGAATTGCGAAACTGTGAACTGTCACAATCTTTTCCCAGAATTGCGAAACTGGTGTTGCCACAGTTTTTAACCAGAACTACGAAACTGGTGTGACCCTCTTACCGAGATCGCTCTTCCTCATATTTGAGTACTTGAATAGAAGCCAAGACTGACTTGAACTTCTCCGTAGGAATAACCTTCGTCATCATGTCTGCCGGATTTACCTTAGTATCGATTTTGATCAAATCGATCTCCTTTTCGGCTCACTCCCTTATCTTGTGATACCACACGTCAATGTGCTTAGTTCGACTGTGGTATACCTGATTCTTCGCCAAATGAATGGCGCTTTGACTGTCACAAAATAATGGAACTGACCCCTTATCGAATCCGAACCCGCCAACTAAGTCCTTTAGCCACGAGGATTTCTTAGATTGTTCCATTACCGCCATGTATTCTGCCTTCGTCGTTAACAACGCCATGGTATCTTGAAGCGTCGACTTCCAAATGATTGGAGATTCTACAACTGTATATACATAGCATGTAAGAGATCTTCTCTTGTCCAAGTCACCAGCATAATTCGCATCTACGTATCCTTGCAACTAGCTCGATTTATTTTCTGACTTGTGAAAGAATAAACCGAGATCTTTAGTACTTTTTAGATACCAAAGTATCCACTTTACAGCTTCCCAATGAAACTTTCCTGGATTTGACATGTACCGGCTAACCAGACTTACCGCATAAGATATGTCTAGACGTGTGCATACCATAGCATACATCAATAATCCCACCGCACTTGCATATAGTACTCGAGACATCTTTATCTTCTCCTCTGCTGATTTCGGACAATTCTTGGAGAATAGTTTGAAATAACCGGCGATAGGCGTACTCACCTGTCTAGAGTCCTTCATGTTGAATCTCTCCAACACCTTCTTTATATATCTTCTTTGTGATAGCCAAAACATTCCAGCTTCTTGTCTCGTAAAATCTCCATCTCAAGAATCATCTTTGCTTCACCTAAATCCTTCATGTCAAATTCTGCACTAAATGAAGGTTTGAGCGCCTTTATTTCCGCCATACTCTTCGCAGCGATCAACATATCATCGACATATAGGAGTAGATTTTTCGATGAACCATCCTTAAGACGCTTCGAGTACACGCAACTGTCATGCTCATATCGAGAATAGTTGGTTTTCCTCATAAAAGAATTGAAGCGTTTATACCACTGCCCAAGAGACGGCTTCAACCCATATAGAGACCACTTGAGTTCACATACATAATCCTCCTTGCCGGGTTCTACAAATCCTTCAGGTTGTTTCATGAAGATTGTCTCTTCCAACTCTCCATGGAGAAATTTCGTGTTCACGTCCATTCGCTCTAACTCTATATCTTGAGTAGCTACTTTATCCAACAAAACTCGAATAGAAGTATACTTGACTACAGGTGAGAAAATCTCTTTGTAGTCAACCCCCTCTTTTTGAGCAAAACTCTTTGCAACTAGCCTTGTCTTGTATTGCTCATTCTCTTTTTTCCTGAATACCCACTTGTGTCCAATAGCCATTTTGCCTTCTGGTAGCTCTGTCAATCTCCACATACCATTCTTTCGAAGTGACTCCATCTTTTTTGTCATTGCAACAATCCATCAATTCATATCCTCTTTCCCAATGCCCTCCTGATAAAAACCAGGATCTCCGCTTTCAATGACTAAAGCGTATGCGAGCATATCTCCGAAAGCGTATCTGATTGGTGCCTTGTGTGTACGGGTTGATCTCCTCATTGCTATTATCTGTAGGTTCTGTTGGGGTTGGTTCTCACTGTCCGTCTCTGTATTTTTCCCGTCCACCTCCGTATCAATAGGCTGAAATTGTGATTCAGTATCCGTATCCTTATGAGCACCGGAAAACTCCACCTCCGGTGGATCGTTGTCACTTGATGCTCCACCTGTCTTCTTATTATCTCCAGGCACGTCTTTCAACATGAATTCCTCATCAAAGATCACATCTCGGCTGGTAAACACCCTTTTGCTTTCCGGATCCTATAACTTATAACATTTAACTTTAAGTTCGAATCCTAAGAAAACGCTCTTCTTTGACTTTGACTGTAGCTTGATCCTATCCTTCTGATTCATGAGCGAGTGAGCATGGCATCCAAACACTTGTAGAAAATCATAACCGACTACTTCTTCTCTCTATATTTCTTCTAGGATCTGAAAATTTATGGCCGTTAATAGAGTCATGTTGACCAAATAGCACTCATGACTCACCGCCTCTGCCCAGAAGTCTTCCGATAGACCGGATTGCAACCGCATACTTCTGGATCTCTCTAGTAGTGTCTTTTTCATGCGCTCCGCTATCCCATTCTGCTCTGGCTATCATGGAGAACAGTGCATTGCCAATGTATGCCCTATTCTTTACAGTCATCTGTAAATTCCTTCAAGGTGTATTCATCTCCATTGTCTGTCCACAAATACTTCATCAATCTGAAGCCGCGTCATTGGTTATATAGTGATTTTTTTATCTCATCTTGAAGCCGTGTCTACTCCAAACCACCTTTCAAGATCTTCTTTATCTTTTCCTTTTTACTCATTTCTATATGGTAGGCTCTGATTTGGCCTTAAAACTTTTCAAGTGCATGGAGTTCATTCAAGACAGAAAAAGACCTAGCTGCATACCAAATAACTCTTTCAAAGAAATCTTCAGGATAACTTTTTTTAAAATGATTTCCACAAATGCCTCATACAAATTCTATGCTCTACCGTTGGAATGATACGCTTCAGTGCATCTTCGAAGCCTTTCTCCATGTCACTCATGATAGTCAAGTTCATGACATCTACATCTAAGGCAATTTTCCAACTCCATGAGTCAGATGACTTACCCTCAACTATTGCAAAGGAATATATAGTCCATTGTTACCATCTAATGCACTTGCAGATAAGAAAGACCCCATGTACTTACTCCTCAAGTGGTAGCCATCCAATCCCAAGAAAGGCCTACAACAATTCTTGAAGCCAACAATAGATCGATGTTCTAAAAGAAACAAAGAATCTGCAAATTAAGTCATCACACAATTTGAACTCTATACGGCTTCCTTCATTCCTTTAACAATTTAGTTTTCAAATTTGGAACCAACTTGTATGAAATTCTCTAGAACAAAGTTCCAAGGTATCAAATACTGGAAATATTTCAGAGACGAGTCACCAGACGTCTACTGAAGAATTTTTGAACTCCAGACATCTCCTACAGACGTCTGGTGAAGGAATTTTTCCAATCTACAGACGTCTCCCACAGACGTCTGTACGGGCAGTTTTTGGAAGTTATTTCTGGTTTAAATTTTCAAATGAATGGATATTTATATCATTTTCATTTCTAATCGTTCCCAACGGTCATTAACTGTTTTATGACAGTTATTGGCAATTAGAATAACTTCCCATTCGATTCCTATATAAAGCATTGAGATCTCATACATTTAGATATACATTCATTGCAAATATTTTGAGAATTTTTGTTCTTCTTGAGTATTAACTTGCCCAAATCTTTTCCATTTTCTCCATAGCCAAAAACCTGATATAATCTCTCAAATCAATCCTTGTGCCACACTGGTTATAATTTATTAAGATCGGGATTGAGACTGAGTAATTTGTCATTTGTAAAACGATTGTAAACCAACAAGAGAGGGTGTCTCTCAACCCATGAGAGGGGGTGCCTCTCATTGCTTGAATTGTGTGGATTCAGAGTGGAAAAAGAGATCTTCCTAAAGAATCGCGGATTAGAGATGAAAGTGAGGCTTTTCTAGAGAATCGCGGATTAGAGAGAAAGAAAACTTATTTTCTAGGGAATCGCAAGTTCAAGAGTGTGATCCTTATGAAGAGGAATGTGTATTCTTCACATCTCTGTGAAAAATGATTCGTGTTCTTCATAACAATAATGCAGAAATCCTGAAAGGGTGTCTCAAGCAGGGACTAGCTGCAGGAGAGTGGTGAACCCTAGTCAACAAATTTCTCGTGTTTGCATTGCCTTTAACTCTATTTATTTTTCTATGATTGTGCTGATTACAACACTAAGTTTCATTGTTTTAACTTGTTTAAATTATTTCCGCAGAAACTTAGTAATCAATTCAAAATATAGTAATTAAGTTCTAAATTTGCCATAGGACACGTAGTTACCTTATTCAGCCCCTTTAAGGTATTTTCAATTGGTATCAGAGCAGATTGCTCACTTTTAAAAAGATTAATATCTTGAGTCTATAGATCCAAAATGACAAACCAATTAGAGGGTCAACCCACCACACGACCTCTACTATTTAACGTCACTAATTTTCAGTTTTGGAAAACCAAAATGATAATATTTTTGCAATGCATAGATTTAGAAATTTTAGAGATATTAGACACACCCTATGTTATCCCTACTACAAAACCATATTCTGACACTGATAAGCATTCTATGACCCTAAATGTTAATGCTATGAATGCTCTTCATTTTTCATTGGTCCCAGAAGAATTTGATAGGATTTCCATATGCCAAATGGCATATGATATCTGGAGCACCCTTGAGACTACACATGAGGGGACTAACCAAGTAAAAGAAACTAAGTTAAATCGTTTAATGTATGAATACGAAATATTTTCTATGAAAGAAAATGAAACTCTAGATTCTATGTACTTTAGATTTAATAATATAGTAACAGAACTATTTAACTTAGAAAAGAAATTTGTAGAGAAAGAAAAAAACTATAAAATTCTTCGATCACTAACTCTTTCTTAGCAGCTTAAAATTACCGCAATAGAAGAAGCAAATGACACGAGCACCAAGAGCGTTGATACTCTCGTAGGGAAATTAAAGACCTATGAGATGCAACTTGGTGACATCAAGATTAAAGAAGACAACCAACGCAAGAATATCGTACTAAAGGCATCAATTAACAAGATCAAAGAACCACATTCATGGAGTGACGAAGAAAGCGGCGGTGAAGAAATGAACAATATCGCGAGGCACTTCAAAAATTTTCTTAAGAATAGAGGAAACTCTTATAAGAAACGGGTAAATTCAACAAAACCCTGCGATGCTTTGAATGTAACAAAGAAGGTCTTGTTATGGCGGACTGCCCAAACCTTAAAGTCACGAAGGGCAAATCCAAATGGAAGAAAGGTTCGGAACGACGCGCTTTCAGGCTATCTAAGATGAGTATGACTCAAGTGAGTCAAAAAATGAAGAAGTCGTGAACATGTGCTTTATGGCGATAAATGATGATGAGATTAGTAATGATATTCTTGATATTGAAAACTTATCTAAAGATAACTTAGTAAACTTATGTTTTTATTTGAAATCTAGTTATGTTAAGATACATTCAAAATATAAACAACTTAAGGACAATAATAACCAAAAGGATAATCAAACTAAAAACGAATATGAAAAACTAATTCTAGAAAATAATGACTAAAAATAAAAATTAGTATTAAAAGAAGAAGCTCATTGAATACTATTAATACTATAGGAACTTTAAAAAATGAAAATTTTGATTTAAAAAGAAAATTAGAAATTAAGGAAAATATAATTTTTCAGTTTACAAAAATAACCTTGGTGTTATGTTAGGAACATGTATAAATCGGTATAAACGTCAAGAAATAGATTTTCATGATGATTCAAAATATGAAAAACCAAATAAAGTTCTTAGAAATTCAATTTCATATATATATATATATATATATATATATATATATATATATATATATGCAAATGTTACGTGTAATTATTGTTGTAATTTAAGGCATATTTTTAGATATTGTCATATTAAATTAAATTCAATTTGTAAATATCACTTTACTCCTAACCCTGGTGGACCAAGAATGAAATGGATTACTAAGATCACACCTCCGTCTTTTTGTTTCGCAGAATCTCAAATCACGTAGCGAGAAGTGACAATTTGATAGCCATTGCTCGATGCATATGACTGACAATATCAAATACTTCCAAACGCTATCAAGTGAAGATGGTATTACCGTTACATTTGGTGATAACAAAAAGGACAACACAATCGGTAAAGGTACAATTTCATTTAATAATAATTCCAATACTACAATTATAAATGATATTTTGTTTGTAAATAGTCTAAAGCATAACTTATTTAGTGTGAATCAGTTTTGTGATAGAGATTATAACGTAGTCTAAATAAGTTTGACTCAAAATGCGATGAAAATATCTTTGTTGGTTATTTCATGACTAGCAAACCCTATCGTGTTTATAATACGAGAACTCAAGTCATACAAGAAAGTATGAACGTTGAATTTGATGAAAACAACTCGATCTCTGAGACCTTACAAAATGATGATGAGCCAAACATCTCAAATGGTTTAAAGAACTTATCAATGGAAAAAGGAATCGCAGAACCACATGTAGAAGACGTAACACAAGTTATGAAAGAAGATCTTCCGAAGGATTAGCAATTCAATAAAGATAATCCTAACTACTTGATCATAGGAGAAATTGATAAAGGAGTAGTAACTCGATCATCAACATTCAACACTTGTATAAACTTAGTCTTTATATCTTGAATAGAACCCAAAACGTTAATGAATCTAAAATAGATGAAAATTGGATTATAGCCATGCAAGATGGATTAAACCAATTCGAGAGAAATAATGTGCGGTATCTAATACCAAGACTAGAAGATAGACCAATAATAGGAACTTGGTGGGTATTCAAAAATAAACTTGACAAACTAGGTAAAGTAGTTAGAAATAAAGCGCGCTTAGTAGCCTAAAGATATAACCAAATAGAAGGAATAGATTATGATGAAACGTATACATCTGTCTCTAGGTTAAAAACCATACGTATCTTACTAGTATATACTTGCTATAAAAGCTTTAAAGTTTTTCAAATGGACGTTAAAAGTGCATTCTTAAATGGTTAAATAGACAAAAAAGTATATGTATCTCAACTTCCCGGCTTTGAAAATCATGCATTTTCTGATCATGTCTATAAGTTAAGAAATGCACTATACGGTTTTAAGCAAGCCTTTCATGCTTGGTATGAACCTTTAAAGTTCGTTTTTAGAAAATATAGGTTTCACGAAAGGTATAGAAGATAATACCCTATTTATTAAAACTCTTAACCAAAACATTATAATAGTTTAAATATATATTGATGATATTATTTTTGGATCAACAAACGAAAGTCTTTGTGAAGATTTAGCCAAATCCATGCGGGATAAATTTAAAATGAATATGATGGGAGAACTTATCTTCTTTCTCGGATTTCAAATAAAACAAATGGATGATGACATCTTCATCAATCAAGCCAAATACACTAGGGAACTGATAAAGAAGTTTGGCTTAGAGAATGCAAATACTTATGAAACACGAATGACTACCAACACAAAATTCACTGACGATAAAGATGGTCAAGAAGTTGATATTAGACTTTATCGTGAAATAATAGGAAGTCTACTATATTTGACTATATTTGACTGCCAGTAGACCAGATATCATGTTTAGCGTGTATTTGTGTGCAAGATTCCTGGCTAATTCTAAAGAGTCGTATTTGACTGCTGTGAAAAGAATCTTTAGATATCTGAAAGGAACCGTAAATTTTGGCTTATAGTATCCTAAGAATAACTTGTTTCATTTGACAAGTTATTCAGATGCAGATTATGCCAGAAGTCCGAAAGATCGAAAGAGCACAAGTGACACTTGTTACTTTCTAGGAAACTGTCTTGTCTCTTGGATTTCTAAGAAATAAAATTCAGTCGCTCTATCGACAACCGAGGTAGAATATATCGTTGTCGGTGCTTGTTGTGCACAGATTTTATGGATGAAATACACACTTGAGAATTATCAAGAGAATATTTCAAACATTGCTATACTCTGTGACAATACATGTACAGTTCATAAGACCAAAAATACCGATCAACATTTTAGGACTAAGCATATCGACATATTATATCACTTCCTTCAATATCATTTTCATAAAGGAGATATCGTTTTGGAGTATGTGTCAACAGAAAGTCAATTGACGGATATATTTACTAAGCCATTGGATAAAGCCAGGTTTTCTCATCTAAGAGCAGAATTAAATTTGATAAAATTAATCACATCTTAAAAATATCTTAAACCATATTAATAAAAATAATAATAATAATAAAAATAAATTTATGTATAAGTTAAATTTATATACTGCAGACGTCTCCTATAGACGTTTGGTATGCTAAATGTCTGACAAACGTCTCCTACAGATGTCTGTCCTAACTGCCCTAACTATTAACTGTTAATTAATAAATAATAATAAAACTAAATTAATTAATTCTCAATAAATTAATAGTTAATTAGATAGTTAATCACGTCTAACCTAGAATTCAAATTAGAGATTCAAATTTGAATTGAGAGAGAGTTAGAAAAACTTTTGGTTAGTTTTTCAAACTCTTTAGATGTTTTTGAAACTTCAATATCCTCTTCTCTATAAATAGGAATCAATTCCTTAGGAATTGACTAACCTATTATCTGAACAAATGGAGAACACTAATGTTTACAATAGGAAGGAAAAGGTGGAAATTGGGGATAGTTCCCAAAAGGATAAGAAAGAGTCCTCTAGTCCTAAAACCGAAGAGGATCTTAGCGAAGAATCCGTTTTCCTTTCTCACTTTTCACCACCACTCAACCCAAATCCACCACATCCTCCTGCCACTGGTGGAATTATGTTGCTGTTCCATCAGACTTTCTCAGACGATACTTGTATCTTTTTTGACCCCGAAGATGATATGATTATCAAGAAAAAAAAACTAATGTCCTGGAAAAATTCAAGAAAGAGACTTAGGATATTTTTTATTAGGTTATTGTATGTTTGCTTGTTTGTATTTTCTTTGATGTAATGTTTAATTATTGTATTGTATGTTTTTAATTAATAAAATATGTTTACGTTCAGTTTATAATTCGTTTCGAGAATTAAAACCATAAATAAAATTGCCAGAAACCCAAATCATATGTTTCTAGCAGACGTCTGGTTAAAAGTTTTTGACCTACAGACGTCCTTAGCAAACGTCTTATTCAAAATGTTTGAACTCCAGAGGTCTGTGGAAGACATCAACAGTTCATTTTGAACTCCGGGAAATCCCTTCCAGAGACATTTGGTCCATACCCTAGATGTCTGCACAGAAAAAATCTGAAACGATCTGATTTTTCTGATCGCTCGATATCCTTGATTAGATCCTATCCGTCCACATATGTTATAAAACATACCTTTTTACCCATTTTTCTTAACCCTAGATGTCTCCTAGCGTGACCGATACTCTCACTCTCGCATCACCGTTCTCATGATCATTTGTTAGAATGCATTGACCATCTCTCCGGTCAAATCGATCATCTTATTGAGCAGACGACTCAATTTTCTAGCACCTTTGAACACCACATGTCTATCATGTCATCCAAACTTCAAATAGGAACTCCACCTCCACATTCGGAAGAATGAAGTTTAGGATCTTAGTTTTGGGTCCTAGTTTAGATTTTTTAGTTCGTTATGTTAATTTGGCGTGTGCTTGTGTTAAGTTTGTTTAGCATGCTTTTGTGTTTACTTTTAGTATTTCATTTAGAATGCTATGTACTTATGAACTTTTTCGTTTATAAAACTATGCACTTTGTTTTATTTATCTCATGTTCTTGTGCTAAAATGGCTACTATTCATATTTGATTCGTTAACTATGAACTTTGTTCATTTGATATGCCTAAACATGGCTCATTTTGTTTTCCATGAACTTCAAATTTATATGTTCATGTTTTTTTCCGCACCCCTTGCTTTGCTTATAAAACTTTTTGATATTTTTCAAAAGGGGGGAGAAAATATTCATGAATATCTTAAATTGTACTTAAATGGTAATAAAATTCGAATTATATCACTCGTCTTCATGCAGTGCTTCTTGAAATATTTTTTCAACTAAGCATGAATTGAGGGAGAGTATTTAACTCGAATTTATATTTTTTATATATCATGAAGTCTTTAAATAAGTTTTGCTAAATATCAAAAAGGAGGAGATTATTGACACTTGTGTCACACGATCCTCAGTTTTGATTATTTAGAACAAAAATTTATTTAAAAGAATTTATGAGTTACTGACGACGTTTTCAAGTGTTTATTCTTGAGTACAATAAGTATAGTATATCAATATCAAGAAAGATTGTCTACAATACGATACACACTCAAAACGGTGATATGGCACTAAGACTTGACGCAAGCAAGAGCGTGACGCAATCTTATTCAAGATACAATGACGTCTCAACGTAACATCTCGAGGAAATGAAGATTAAAGAAGAACCAAGATCAAGAAAGGAGATATAAGTGTTATACATGTGTCTATTGTTAATCTGATAAGGTTAGAAACCACATTCCAACATGTTTTCTACGTTCCAAATGTTTCCACTCTCATTAAGAGACGTCTAACCTATCCGTTGGAATTAAAACTGCCAAGTTTCAAAACAGATATTTACCATATCAGAAAAACAGACGTATGTACCAGACGTCTGCATCACAAATTTTGAATCCCAGACATCTCTTGAACAAAGTTCCAAGGTATCAAATACTGGAAATATTTCATAGACGAGTCACCAGACGTCTGCTGAAGATTTTTGATCTCCAGACGTCTCCTTTAGATGTCTGGTGAAGGAATTTTTTCAATCTACAGACGTCTCCCACAGACGTCTATATGGGCAGTTTTTGGAAGTTATTTCTGGTTTGAATTTTCAAATGAATGGATATTTACACTATTTTCATTTCTAACCGTCCCCAACGGTCATTAATTGTTTTATGGCAGGTATTGGCAGTTAGAATAACTTCTCATTGATTCCTATATAAAGACTTGAGATCTCACACATTCAGATATACATTCATTGCAAATATTTTGATAATTTTTGTTCTTCTTGAGTGTTAACTTGTCCAAATCTTTTCCATTCCCTCCAGAGCCAAAAACCTGATATATTCTCTCAAATCAATCTTTATGCCACACTGGTTATAATCTATTGAGATCATAGGACTGAGAGTGGGTAATTTGTCATTTGTAAAACGAATGTAAACCCACAAGAAGGGGTGCCTCTCATTGCTTGAATTGTGTGGATTCGGAATGGAAAAAGAGAACTTCCAAGAGAATCGCAGATTAGATAGGAAAGTGCGGTTTTCCTAGAGAATCGCAGATTAGAGAGGAAGAAGAATTGTTTGCTAGAGAATCGCAAGTTCAAGAGTGCGATTCTTATGAAGAGGGATTGGTGTTCTTCACATCCTTGTGAAGAGGGATTCGTATTCTTCACAACAATAGTGCAGAAATCCTGAGAAGGTGTCTCAGACGGAGGCTAGCCGCAGTAGAGTGGTGAACTCTAATCAACAAATTTCTCGTGTTTGCATTGCCTTTGACTCTATTTATTTTTCTGTGATTGTGTTGATTATCGCACTAAGTTTTATTGCATAAACTTGTTTAAATTATTTCCACAAAAACTTAGTAATCAATTCAAAATATAGTAATTAGCTTTTAAATTTACCATAAGACACGTAGTTACCTTATTCAACCCTTCTAAGGTATTTTCAAAAGTGTTCCCGTTTCCTCTGGAGGCACCACAATCTCTTTCTCTCTTTCCTCCTTGTCGGGGACTCTCCAGACACACACACATTTCACATTAAGTTCGCATTACCTATTCAACCCGTTAATTGAAGGTTCTCTCGCCTTAAAGCGAAAGGTAATTAATGACAACTTTGTTCATGGCTGCTGGAGATTCGAATCCCCATAATCAATAAACCCCTGTCTATCTTAGATAGGGGGAATCTATACAGCGCCTGACAAGTAAGCGCATTCTTATCTTAATAGGGTGCTGAAAATATTCTACAGATTCTGGCATACCCGGTACGACCTATCTCTCTGGTCAAACAATCATGCAAACTCATTCAACATATATATCGTTGTTTATACTGAAATTATACTTTTTCATGCAGATTATCAATTTTCAACAAAAACAACAATCAACATCACTCGACGATATCTCCAAAGATGAACTCGGCTTTTGATGCAACCCCAGTCGCGTACACAATCAAGACGACTGCTCGAGTGATTCTCTTGTCAAACCTTATGCGGCAATGGGAGGAACCGCATCTTCAATTTGGTTCCATCCTATTTTCTTCCGCTTTCAATGCTCCTACAGCGGAGGCTCCAGTGAGCCCGATGGACAAGGCAGTCTCGAGAGAAAAGAGGCCGAATGTTATAGTTGCAAGGGCAACTGAGCCCAAGCACAAATTTACCTTCGAATGGCTTTCCATCGCTTTAGCCGGAGGCAAGTCCGTCGGCTTAAAGATGACCATAAGACTTCCCAGGCAAGCCCAGGCGATGCTGGAAACTACAGCACACTCGAATGTCTTCTCCATACACTCTATCAACCGGCCTACAGTGGCATCCAAGAATACAGATGATCACCAGACCCTGAAAATTGAGAAGTTAAGGCAAAAATGGCTCAGATACAAAACCAACAAAAGGGCTAGGGCTCCTGCACAACTAGATTTTTAAGGTTCTAGAAGGATGGTTACCTCACGACATAAGCCGGGCCGACTGTGAAACTCACTAACTCTTTTGAACCATTGAAACTGGTTCAGAAGAATGCTATGACCGCGAGAATAAAGAAGCTGGCGATCCGAAAAGTCCTGGAAGAAGGTGTGTCTAAGCCCAAAAATTGAAGGCACGATACGATCTCATCAAGAGTCTGTCAACCCTTCGTTGCCATACAAAGGCTAAGGAGAGAGTTCGAGCAAAGGGTACCGGTTTTACCCGAAGCTCCAGCCAGATTAACCGCCTTCAGCCGCCTATCCTTTCCTAAGAAGAGCGGGTTGAGGTGAGGGGCCAAAGGCTCAGCAAATGTTGTTGCCAATGGTGAAGGCTTGGTTGGATGCACGGTCTATATGATAAGCATGTTCCCCAGTGATAACCTTCGCAGTAAGAGCAAAGATGGAGCTACCACTTCCCAGGCCCAGTCTGGTTTGAATGTGGTTGCCACTTCCCAGGCCCGGCCTCTTCTAAAAGACAATGAAAACCCTTTTGGTAAGGCTGCTAAGAAAAAAGATCCCTTGATTCATGAAGAGTCGAGCTCAGAAAGTGATGAAGATCCAACTTTCATCCCTAAGACTGCAGAACAACAGTTTCTCCAAGAACTACGGAAACAGCTCAAAAACAAAGACAAAAATATGAGTAAACTCTACTCCAAAATTGATGATTTGACGAATGTCATAATGCAGCTCACGGCCTAAGTTGCCTGGCCGTAGCCTAATCAGGCATAAGGCTCTACCGATGGACCAGGAAGAGATGACCCGAAGCAGCCGACGCCTGTCCCCTAAGTCTGAAGGTGGACGAGCCGCATGAAAGTCGACTACATTCAGCTTCGGGAAATGTCTTGACTTCCGATGATAGTAGCATGCTAACTCAAGATAAAATAATGGGCTTGGTTATAAACAAAGTCAAGACATTGGTGGCCGAAGCCGAAGTGCAGAAGAATGTTAGCAATAGTTGGAGATCGTACCCTGCACAATATTACCTCGTGGATTTTCCTAGCGGCTACGTTGTTCCTAATATCACATGGTTTGACGGAACGGAAAATGCAAGCCAACATATTGCCCTCTTTAAAGCATCATGCGGAAATACCAGGGGTAATGATGCGCTTCTCCTCTGGCAGTTCGTTAACATCTTGACCGATGTTGCCTTCGACTGGTATGTAAGCATACCGGACGACTCGGTCATGACATTCGGTCAAATGGAATCTCTGTTCAAGTAAAGATTCGTGAGTGTCTGCGATAAAATCACCATTGCCGACCTTATGAGGAACAAACCAGAGAACAACAATAGCAACACGGATTTTATATCCCGATGGCGTAATCTCACCATCAAGTGCGAACCGCCGTTAGAGCAGGACCAATCCGTCATCCTTCTTATAGGAAACTTCAGCAAGTGGGTTAGTCTTTTCCTATGCACAGCCCGTCTCAAAACATTCCAGGAACTGACCAAGAAGTTTCAGATATTGGAACGCTCAAGGCCCGAGTCCACTCAGGACCTCCAATTTACTAACAAGCCCAAGTATTGGAGGGACGACGACCGCAAAGGCTAAAGTTCCAACAGTACTGATTCTTTCAGCAAGCAAGGAACGGGCGGGTCAAAGACCAACCAGCCTAAAAAGCCAGTGTTCGGAGAGGGAGGAGAATCGCCCCTGGAGGTGAAGTTGAATAAAGTCTATTTCTTCAGAAAAGACAAAGTCCGCAAGATATTCAAGGACGCCCTAAGTAACGGTCTACAATTACCAGAATCGAAAATACAATAAGAAGCGAATATGACCGATGACCCCAAATATTGCCCATATCACAGAGTGGCTAGTCATATCATTGAATACTGCTTTGTTTTTAAGAATTGGGTTGAAAAACAATATAAGGAGGGAGTGATCTCATCGTCTAAAGGCGTGTTGGCAAATGATTAAGCCGCGACTGCCAATTTTATACAAACAGAGACCGAAGTTTTTTAGGAACCGACCGCTCTCAGTTGTTTTTCCTTCCCTAAAAGGAGCGAACTGCGACAATGGTCTAAAAGTTCCGCAAATATCATTACCGATGACGAGATAATGGAAAAATACACAATCCATACAGTCTACATGGTGGAACCCGGAAGAACAAGTCCTTCTAGGAATCACAATCATTATAAAGATGTTGTTGTTGTCCAATTCCAGCCCTTCAGGGGATGTTGAAGCCTCTGCTCAGGCGGTTAAGCAAAAAGAAATCGCACTTCCTGAAGAGTCAGACGACAATGATAGCCTAGCCCTTCTCCCCGATAAAACAGAGCGAACATTGTTCCAAGAAGTCCAGAAGCAGCTACATGACAGAGACAAGGAGTTGGCCAAGGTTTTTATCCAAAATCGATGATTTGATAAACGTCATGGCGAACCTCACAGCCCAAGTCGTTTGGATGCAGTCACAGCAAAATCAAGGCTCTGTACATGAACCGGCAAGTGGCGTCTCGAAATAAGTCCCTCCGGCCTGATGGTGGGCGATCTTTATGAAAATCAATGATAGCCAGCTTCCAGATAAATTCTGAAACTTGCTTGTGGCAAATTTACAGAGGACAAGTTCAAAAGCAAATCATCGATGGTTGAAACTGAAGTATAGAAAGGCTGCACCAATAAGGGGAGGCCCTACCCTACTAAATGATCTTGTGGAATATCTATTCGGCTATGTCATCCTTAATTTAGAAAAGTTCAACGGGATAGGGAACGCCGATCAACATATTACACAATTCAAGACGTCATGCAACAACATTAGGGGCAATGATGCGATGCTCCTCAGGTAGTTCATCTTAAGTGTAATTGACACGACTTTCGAACGGTACACAAGCATACCCGACAGCTCGGTCAATACATTCATGCAAATGGAATATCTCTTCAAACAAAGATTCCTGAATGCTAACCTTCTTAAGATCAAAAAGAAAGAAATTGAGTGCATCAGGAATTATATAACTCGATGGCATGGTCTTGGTATAAAATGTGAATCGTCATTAGGCCAGGAGCAAGATGTTAGGCTTCTCATAGGAACCATTAACAATTGGATGATTGCTCTCTTATATGCATCGATTATCAAAACATTCCAGGATCTAAATAATTGAATCCAAATGTTGAAACATGTGGGTCCTGAATCATTTCTAGAATTCCAATATAACAACAAATTCAAATGTCCAGAGGACGACAACTTTCAAAGGAAAAGTACTAATGATTTCTACTCTTTTAACATGATTGCTGATAGATGAAAGCAAGGGATGGTTGGATCAAAGAACAATCAACAAAAAAACCAGTGTTGGGAGGGGGAGAAGAATCGCCTCTGGAAGAGAAGTTGAATAAAATCTATGCCTTCAGAAATGATAAAGTCCGTGAAATATTTGAGGACGACCTGAAGAGAAGTCTGCAGCTGCCCGTGCCAAAAGACCGCATGAAGTAAAAATGACCAATGATCCCAACTACTGCTTATATCACAGAATGTTAGGGCATGCAAACGAAGAATGCTATGTGTTCAAAAACTGGGTCTTACAACGGTACAAGACATGAGAAATTTTGTTGTCTTCCGATGTGCTGACGAGTAATCAAGCCACGACTGCCAACATTATTTAAACGAATGAAGAAATCATCCAGAAGCAAACAACTCATTCGCCCGCACCAGAGAAAGACTCGGACCTACCGCAACCTTTGTGGGATATATGCTTTACCAAAGGACGAAGAGAATGTTGAAGCTACTTTAGAATGAACCAAGGATCAAATGAATAAATGAAACAAGGCCCACAATCTCGGCCACGAATCCGGCTCCATCAGATTCAAAATCCGAGAATTTCAAATAACTCCGCAGCAAGGCGCTAACAAGGCCAAACAAAGAATAAGTACAGTATTGACCTCTAAGTCGTTAAATCGGGAAATAAAAGAAAGAAAAGAAAAAGAAAAAGAAAAGAAATAAAGGATCTGTCTACAAGCAGAAGGGGCACGAATGAAAACCTGAAAAGGTTTCATGAGAAAAAACAGCGAGACTTCCTGTGAGCTTATGAAAACCCGCAAGGGCGCAAACTTGAAAAAAACCCAAAGGAGAATGATGAGTTGCTCCTGGTACCATATTCCAGTGTTAGCGGCAGATGCGGACAAAATTTCAAATTCCTAAATTTCCTAATGGTAAATGATGAATTTCTCCTGGCATTATGCTTTATTGTTAGCAACGCTGATACTAGCCCAAACTTTAAAAACCTAAATTCCAAATCCAAACTCTGAGTCTTATCTGATGGTGTTTCCAAACTCAAAAGGTCGCGCCGGAAAGGGCTGGAGCTGCCTAAATCAAGTTAAATCAAGCAAATCAAACCCCTGCACCGGAATCAACCTCCGTCTCGGGATATCTTCCTCTGTGTCGGAAGCCTAACAATAAAGACCCCTAAGTCATTAAACTGGGAATAGATGACCCCTAAGTAGTTAAACTGGGAATAGATGACCCCTAGGTCATTAAACTATGAACAAATAAAAAACCCCAATGGTGAATGATGAGTTACTCATGGTACCATATTCTAGTGTAGCAATGCAGACGCTAACCAAGATCCAAACTCAAAATTCTCCAAAGGTAAATGATGAGGCACTCTTGGTACTATATTCCACTATAGCGATACTGACGCTAAACAAAAATTCAAATCCTCCAAAAGAGAATGATGAGTCGCTCCTGGTATCATATTTCTGTGTAGCGATACTGATGCCAAATTCCAAATTCAAATTCAAATCTCAACTTAAATTCAAAAGTCCCGCCGAAAAAGCCAGAAATCAAACAGATCAAATTAAAGCCTCACTCGACAATCCTTCTAAGCTCAAAAAGTCCCGCCAAGCCAAGCAATTCAAGCCCCGCGTCGAAATCATGCTCCGCATCGGAAGGTCTGCCCCGCAATGGAATCATGCTCCGTCTCGGAGGTCTTCCCCACGTTGAAATCATGCTCCACCTCGGAATCAAATCGCATCGGAATCATGCTCCGTTTCGGAACCAACCTCTGCATCAGAATCAAGCTCTATCTCAGAACCAACTCCTGCATCGGAATCAAACTTCACCTCAGGATCAAACGAACCATCTGCCTCCCCGTGCCAGAATCATGCTCCACTTTGGGATATCGACCTCCATGTCACTAAAAGGAAGCGAAGTTGACCTCTCCACGAAAGAAAATCCATCAATGCACACGACTCATGCATGTGGTGTGCATTTATTGATGGGGCACTTTGTTGAGATAAAAAATTACACCCCACGGCCAAGGTCAAAAAGTCAAAATCAAAGTCAACATTCAAGCAATTGGGCCCATGCCCAAACTTAAGTCGGGCCCACTCCCGAACCCAAGTCCAAGATTCAAGATCAATATCGAGAAAAGGAGAAAGTTTTCTTCATCAAACTTGAAGAACAAGAGAGCATAAGGGTTCTCAGAGTGAAAGCCTAGGACTTTCACCCCGTGCAAGCATGATTTTCGGATAGGGAATTCGACGAAGGCCTCCACGCCCCATGGAAGGTTGACCTGCTTCGGATACCCCATAAAGAAGGTTATCTACTACCTTCAGAAGTCCCCTTGAGGGGACTTTCCACTTCGGAAATTCCCGCAAGGGGATTTTCCGCTCTTGTGCCCCCCCCCCCCCCCGAAGGGGATGCCCGCTGTCGGGGATCCCTCTAAAGGGGGCTCCCGCGGTCGGGGATCCCCTAAAGGGGGTTCCTCGCTTTGGGACCCCCCAAATGGGTCCCCGTTGCCTTGGGAGGCACCACAATCTCTTTTTCTCTCTTTTCCCCTTGTCGAGGACTCTCCAGACATACATACATTTCACATTGAGTTCGCATGACCTATTCGACCCGTTAATTGGAGGTTCTCTCGCCTCAAACCGAAGGGTAATTAATGACAATTTTGTCTGTTGCCGTAAGAGATTAGAATCCCCACAATGAAAAAACCCATGTCTATCTTAGGCAGAGGAATCTGTACAGCCCTAGACAAGAAAGCTCATTTCTATCTCAATTGCGTGATGAAAAATACTCTACAAGTATATCGAGAAAGTTCTCGCTCGATATGGGATGGAGAAGGCAAAACCCGTGTCTATATCTTTAGGGGCGTACTTCATGCTTTCTGCGAAATTATCACCAGGGTCGGATACGGATAGAGAGTATATGTCTAGAGTGCCATATGCGAATTCAGTAGGCAGTTTGATATATGCGATGGTTTGCACGCGTCCAGACATTGCACATGTTGTAGGGATGGTCAGCCACATGGCTAATCCAGGTAAGGAGCATTGGCAGGCTGTAAATTGGATTCTGAGGTACTTGAGAGGTACTACGGGGTTTTTCTTGTTATTCAGCAGAGGAAATACAGATGGTTGTATTGCGACAGGGTATTGTGACTCGGATTTTGCTGGTGATAGGGACAGAGGAGATCTATAACGGGTTACGTATTCACGTTGGGCACTGGCGTAGTATCATGGAGATCGACGTTACAATCCATTATCATATTATCGATGACAGATGCAGAGTTGACAGATGCTACGGAAGCTTCAAGGAGGCATATATTTGCATGGATTGATGGGTAGTCTGGGTGTTCTACATGATTTCATAGAGATGTTTTGCGACAGTCAGAGCGCGATTCACTTGACGGAGTATCAGGCTTATAGATTGAGAACTAAGCATATCGAAATGAAAGATTTCTTTTTGAAGAACGATAAGAAAGTTATTTCTCTTAAAAGATTGGTGCCTATGAAAATCTGGCGGACGCATTTACGAAAGTGATCCCACTTTCCAAGTTCAAACTTTGCTTGGACAGCCTAATTGCTTGACAAAGATAAGAGACGACGAATTGCAGAATTCTAAGTTTTTTCATGAAAGTGTAGAGATTTGGCAGATGAATTTGCATCAAGTGGGACTTTGTTGATTTTTTGAAAGCAAATTCTTGCCCAAGAATAGGCCCATGAGCCCAACAGGAGTCCAAGTGCCAAGGAGGCAACACATGCAAGGATTCTACTTTATCTTCTTCAAGTTGGAGTCAAGTTTAAATTAATCAAATTAATTTAAATCTAACCTCATCTATATCTAAACATATATCTCTATATATTAATTAATCAACAGATCCATCAAGGGTTCAAAAAAAAGTCTGCGGAGGCTACAAACAGTGAGAGGTTTAGAGAGAGATTATAGTTGGGTGAGATCGGAGAGCAAAATCTCTTGTAATTCTTCGTTGAATAGTGTAAACAATTCGTCGTCGGTTTGCAGGATTAGGTGCAAGTGCGTATCAAACTTGAGTAATATTTTGTGAAATTTGCTTAGTGTGTTTTCCTTTATTATTTATTGCTTTTACGTAGCTGCTGCGTTTGATCTTTATCATTAGTTCTGATTCACGTTGTCGATCATCCGCTGCGTACTTTGGTGTTATTTTCACAACACCACCTTTGTTTAATCATAAAAGAACTTATGTTTATACATCATGTTACAGTAATAGTAGGTTAAGTTTTATTATCATATATAATATGGGTACCTCTTTTTGCATGTTTGAAATTAGTTAATGACTCAATAATTCATTAATTTTCATTATATATATCTTGTAAGCACTCTAATATTTTGTACACGTTTCTATTAATTTTGCTGCGTATACTTCTCTCTCTCACTCTCTCTCTCTCTCTCACTCTCTCTCTCTCAGACACACACACAATAATAATAATAATAATAATAATAATGAAGAAGAAGAAAATAGGTCCTAGCAGACTTTTTCGTCAGATGGCGTCGAAAAAATACACCCATGATTTTTTCCGACGATCGGCATTCATCATCTTCATCTTTATCCTTTTAGATGTGGATACACCAAATTTCATTTGATTCAATGACCTTTTCATCGTTGAATTAGTAATGTAAAAAATTCTATTGTAGGTAAACCGTTCATTTTGCACTCACTAAATCAACAGTGAAAAAGCAGTGGAATCACATGAAATTTGATGTATCCATATTTTAAATGATGATGATGATGATTGGTGCTGATCGTCGAAAAAAATCATAAAGGATATATTTTTTCGACGTCATATGTGGAAATTCCCTTCCATAATACATTTCCTTCATTATCTTCTCTCTCTCACACACACACACACATGAGAATAACGTAGAAAAGTGGCTGGAGGCTTTTTCGTTAGATGACGTCAAAAAATTACACCCTCCATCATTTTATTTGATGATCGGAACCCATCATCATCATCTTTATCATTTAAGATATGGATACACCAAATTTTATATGATTCCACAATTTTTCACGGTTGAATTAGTATTGTAAAAAGTTCTATTGTCGGTAAACCGTTAATTTTGCACTCTCTAAATCAACGTTGAAAAGTGATGGAATCGCATGAAATTTGGTATATCCACATCTTAAATAATAAAGATGATGATGATGGATGCCGATCGTCGAAAAGAATTGTAGAAAGTGTATTGTTTCGAAGCCATAGGAGGGAGCCATAGGAGAAAATTCACTCCTATGGCTCCTTTCGGCCATTATTCTCTCTTTCTTCTCTCTCTTTCTATATATATATAGGGAGAGAAAGAGAGAGAGAGAGAGAAATGTAGAAAGGAGACCCTGGAAGGAAATTTTGTTAGGTGGTATCAAAAAAATATACCCTCCACCATTTGTTCGACGACCGGCACCCAATGTCATCATCTTTATCATCTAAGATATGGATACACCAAATTTCATGTGATTCTACCATATTTTCACCATTGATTTAGCCATGTAAAAAGTTCTATTGTCGGTAATCCGTTAATTTTGCACTCACTAAATCAACGGTGTAAAGCTATTGGAATCATATGAAATTTAGTATATATACATCTTAGTCTATAAGAATAAGAATGGTGTGTACTGATTGGCGAAAAAAATATATGAGGATAGACTGATCTCGCCGCCATTGAGGAAATTCCCTTTTGGGGCCTTTGTACTTAATTAATATATATATATATATATATATATATATATATATATATATATATATATATAATTTGGTGAATTTCTTTTATTTAAAATGAGCTTAATCCAGTTATGAAAAATGCTTCCCTGAAGCACAAGGGATTGCATGCCTCATTCCATAAAATTGGGAATTACGTCAAGTATAACTAATATGGGAACTTGTCAGGCATTTCTTGTAACCAGTTTGTTCCGTACTAGAATATGACTAATAGATATGGCAACTAACAATTACTTTTAAGTATAATCTCTAAGCTAATATCTCAATATCCATTTTGAAATGAACCTGAAGAGATATATAACTATTACTTTGCGATGATATCAAACTATTAATTAAAAAGGGACCATACATATATTCCATATCCAAAAGTGTAAGGATTATCAAACTTGAGATGTTGGTAACATTGTTTAAAGAGATTTTGAAAAAAAAAACAGGGAATAATTAAAGAAGACCGAATGGATAGTCATCAAAGAAAGGAAATCTGGTTTCTTGATTTATTTGATGTTGGAACACAAATCTGATTTTCATTTTCATATTTATTTATCGCCCTAAATATGCTGAAGGGAGAGAAGGAAACAAACCTTGATGCGGATGTTGAACACAAAACTGGCACAAAACTGACTCCGATACCAACCTCAGACCAGATCCTGTTCCATCATTATATATAAGATATCCTTAGGAAGTTGCACAAGTTTAAAAACTAGCGAATATCGATCGTTTAAAATAAAAATGAATTTATACGATAGCGAACCTTCAAGGCTGATTTAGGGACGTTGTATACGAGACGACCTGAGTTTATGATTGTTGGTCAGTCCCTTTATATTGAGTTAAGTCCTCACTTTTGTGCATAACACACTCCCCAGCATAGAATCACTTTCGTGGCAGAGCAAGTCAAGAATATTGGAATTTGGAATGTATTTAATTTCACTAAAATGACGGGAAATTTAATTATTTTTCGAATCTGAGACATAATAATGTTTGTAAATCATAAATAATACCTTGAACTTCGAATTGGAAATTGATGGAGCTCCTTTTCGGGCTTCCGTCATATGTTGTCTTCCGTTGATCTCACAGTGGACTTAGTTGATTATCTTCCTTCGCGTGTGGGTCTCAATGGGTTTTTGGAGGAAGAGGTGGGGTGAGGAAGTGGCTGCCGATTACCTGCAGAGAAGTCCCGGGATGGTTTGGTACCACCAAGGACTCTCCGATGCTCAAGTTAGTAATGAGATTCGAGCAGAGTAACGGCATAAAAGTGTAAAAGATGGCTTACTTGACCCCTCTGTGATGGGGGTTTATATAGTGGCGGCAGCACAGAGTAGCAGGCGTGAGAATCTCGACGGCAGTTATGCTCCCGACATCACGCCCGCGTAATAAGCGGATCGCCAGTTAATGGGGATCGCGATGGCGTGGAACGTGGGATGTTGCCGGCGGAGAATCCGCGCATGGCGAGATTTGCGGAGCGGTGGTTACGCCTGTGAGTGGTGGAGTTGGTCGGTCGGAGGGACCGAGGAAGACGGCCTCGGCTGGGGAGCTCAGAGGCGAGCATGAGGGCCGAGGAGGCCAATTTGCAAGGGGTCTGAGGAGAGCCAGCTTGAGCTTGCAGGCCGGGTACGGGGGTAGCCTGGTCGGCCCCTGTGGGCCCTCTCTTCTGAGTTCTGGGACATGTCATCTGCCACGTGTCCTAATCTTGGAGATCGCCAATATTGAGCATCATCATTAGCCCCCCACTCTTGTCCCGACCAGCTAGTGGGTCGGGTCAAGAGTGGACTGTCGGGCCGTCTGGGGTAAGCTCCCTCCTAAGGTTTCGTCGGGACGCGTCCCCGGGCTGTCAGCTGTCTTTTCTGCCAGCTTATCGGGACGAGATCTCTGCATTTAGGGAAGGTGCGTCGGTTCGTGCGTCCTGCCACTGAAGTGACGGTCCACGTGTCGAGCGCCGGTTGGCCGACACGATGTGTGCAGACCTGTGGACTGATGGGGCGCAGCCCAGTGTGGGCGCGATATGTGGAGCGATCAGTCGTCGAGTTGATTTCGATCACTTGCCGAGTGTGCCGAGTGTGCCGAGCGCTGCTGAGAAGGAGGCATCTCCATGGCCCCGAAGTCGAGGGGGGATTACTCAGACTTGGATAGACCTGATGTCTCTTATTGGGGCTTCGGATCCGCTGCATGTGATGGGCTCAGTGGCCTCGTTATGAGGGCTACAAACCCGCAGCGTCTGTTGGACAGGAGGATTCCTGTTGGGGATGACCGAGTAGGGAAGCTGCTCGGTTGATCTTAGCGAGGGCCTTGAACCCTGGCGTTGCGAGTAGGGAAGCTACCGGCCAGGGATAGTCGAGTCTGGAAGGACTTTGATCCTTGTCTTTGTTGGGTAGGAAGCTACCCGCCGGGATGCGCCGAGTAGGAAGGGGCTCGGCGGCCTCGCGAAGAGGACTTCAGATCCTCAGCGTCTGGTGGGCAGGAGGACGCCCGCTGGGGATGCGCCGAGCAGGAAGGAACTTGGTGGCCTCGCGAAGAAGGCTTCAGACCATCAGCGTCTGAAGGGCAGGAGGATGCCCGCTGGGATGCGTCGAGCAGGAAGGAACTCGGCGGCCTCACGATGAGGGCTTGAGATCCTCAGCATCTGATGAGCAGGAGGATGCCCGCTGGGATGCGCCGAGCAGGGAGGAACTCGGCGACCTCACGATGAGGGCTTGAGATCCTCAGCATCTGATGGGCAGGAGGATGCCCGCTGGGGATGCGCCGAGCAGAAGGAACTCGGCGGCCTCACGGTGAGGGCTTGAGATCCTCAGAGTCTGATGGGCAGGAGGATGTCCGCTGGGGATGCGCCGAGCAAGAAGGAACTCGACGGCCTCGCGATGAGGGCTTCAGACCATCAGCGTCTGAGGGGCAGGAGGATGCCCGCTGGGATGCGCCGTGCAGGAAGGAACTCGGCGGCCTCACGATGAGGGCTTGAGATGCTCAACATCTGATGGGCAGGAGGATGCCCCCTGGGGATGTGCCGAGCAGGAAGGAACTCGGCGGCCTCACGATGAGGGCTTGAGATCCTCAGCATCTGATGGGCAGGAGGATGCCCGCTAGGGATGCACCGAGCAGAAGGAACTCGGCGGCCTCGCGGTGAGGGCTTGGGATCCTCAGCGTCTGATGGGCAAGAGGATGTCCACTGGGGATGCGCCTAGCAAGAAGGAACTCGACGGCCTCGTGATCAGGGCTTCAGACCATCAGCGTCGAAGGGGATGTGGGAAGCCTGCTAAGGATAGCCGAGCAGGGTAGCTGCTCGGTGCCTCTTGGCGAGGGCTTTGATCCTTGACGCTGGAGGGGTCGTGAGAAGCCTGCGAAGGATGACCGGGCAGTGAAGCTGCGCGGTTGCCTCTTGGCGAGGGCTTTGATCTTTGGCGTCGTGGGTAGGCAACTACCAGCCTGCGATGATCGAGCGGGGTAGCCGCTCGGATGCCTCTTGTGAGGGCATTGATCCCTGGCGTCGTGGGTAGGGAGCTACCAGCCTGAGATGATCGAGCGAGGGTCGGGCTCGGTTGCCTCTTGCGAGGGCTTTTGATCCTTCAGGACGGGGACCGAGCAGGGTTGCTGCCCAGTGCCTCTTGGCGAGGACTTTGATCCCTGTCGGTTGTGGTAGGAAGCGACCAGCCGGGGATAGCCGAGCAAGGACCCGACTGCCTCTAGGAGGAATTTGGTTCTTGGCGCGGGAAGGGGTATAGGGCTGTAAGAAGCCTACCAAGGACCCTTGTCCGGGCAGGGTTACTGCCCGGTGCCTCTTGGAGAGGGCTTTTGTCTTGAAGGATAGCCGAGCGAGGGATCCTCGGGCTCGACTGCTTCTGGGAGGGCTTTTTGATCCCTGGCATTGCGGTAGGGAAGCTACCCACCAGGGATAGCCGAGCGAGGGATCCTCGAGCTCGACTGCCTCTGGGAGGACTTTCTGATCCCTGGCGTTGCGGTAGGGAAGCTACCCGCCAGGGATAGCCGAGCGAGGGGTCCTCGGGCTCGACTGCCTCTCCGAGGACTTTCTGATCCCTGGCGTTGAGGTAGGGAAGATACCGCCAAGGATAGTCGAGCGAGGGATCCTCAGGCTCGACTGCCTCTGGGAGGGCTTTCTGATCCCTGGCGTTGCTGTAGGGAAGCTACCCGCCAGGGATAGCCGAGCGAGGGATCCTCGGGCTCAACTGCCTCTGGGAGGACTTTCTGATCCCTGGCGTTGCGGTAGGGAAGCTACCCGCCAGGATAGCCGAGTGAGGGATCCTCGGGCTCGACTGCCTCTGGGAGGACTTTCTGATCCCTGGCGTTGCGGTAGGGAAGCTACTCGCCAAGGATAGCCGAGCGAGGGATCCTCGGGCTCGACTTCCTCTGGGAGGACTTTCTGATCCCCGGCGTTGCGGTAGGTAAGCTACCCGCCAGGGATAGCCGAGCAGGGTAGTTGCTGGGCTGCCTCTTAGTGTGGGCTTAGATCTTTGGGCGAGGTGGCCCTCGAGCCGCCGTGGCTAGCCCCCTCTGTGCGACCCCGTTAAGGGAGAGGGTGTCGGTCTATTCGGTCGGCGAGGGCGTTGATGACGGTCGCCGGAGGAGGTTTACCCGCGCCTCTGGTGAGGGGGCGGTGGCGGCTGGTATTTGGATCTTCAGGGCGATCGCTTGCCATGGGGATGGAGATCGGAAGGCCAACTTTGTTTTTTTGTGGAGTTTCGGTTCCCACAGACGGCGCCAACTGATGGAGCTCCTTTTCGGGCCTCCGTCAGATGTTGTCTTCCGTTGATCTCGCAGTGGACTTAGTTGATTATCTTCCTTCGCGTGTGGGTCTCAATGGGTTTTGGAGGAAGAGATGAGGTGAGGGAGTGGCTGCCGATTACCTGCAAAGAAGTCCCGGGGTTGTTTGGTACCACCAAGGACCCTTCGACGCTCAAGTTAGTGATGAGATCCGAGCAGAGTAACGGCATAAAAGTGTAAAAGATGGCTTACTTGACCCCTCTGTGATGGGGGTTTATATAGTGGTGGCAGCACACAGTAGCAGGCGCGAGAATCTCGCCGGCAGTTACGCTCCCGACTTCACGTCCGCGTAATAAGCGGATCGCCAGTTAATAGGGACGTGATGGCGTGGAACGTGGGATGTTGCCGGCGGAGAATCCGCGCATGGCGAGATTTGCGGAGCGGTGGTTACGCCTGTGAGTGGTGGAGTTGGTCGGTCGGAGGGACCGAGGAAGGCGGCCTCGGCTGGGGAGCTCAGAGGCGAGCACGAGGGCCGAAGAGTCTCGGTCTTGCGGCAGCTCGGGGCGAGCTGAGAGGCCGAGGAGACTAATTTGCATGGGGTCTGAGGGGAGCCAGCTTGGGCTTGCAGGCCGGGTACGGGGGTGGCCTGGTCGGCCCCTGTAGGCCCTCTCTTCTGAGTTCTGGGACACGTCATCTGCCACGTGTCCTAATCTTGGAGATCACCAATATTGAGCATCATCAGAAATAAATAACAAAATTTTTTAGGAGTTTCTTGTTTAATACCATTATCCGCGCCTTAATTGTGAACAAAGAGGTGTATAATTCTATATTTCCAAAAATGTTTTTAATCATGAATTTGTAATATGCACTGCTTTCTGTAAAATGAAATATCCCTTGCTTAAATATGAAAAGGTATACTCTTCAACTTTTGTGCTCATTTAGTTTATTCCTTTCTTGGGTTAAGGTTAATTCCTTGTGCGTGTCTTGAGCTAGTTTTGGTATGTGAATGGTTTGATCGCTCCAATCACCGCAACGGTGACATGAAAAACATGAAGAATTGAGAGGAGATCGCTATGGATATTATGTGATCATTTATATATACTGGTTGTAACAATTTTACCCGGAACGCGGAATGAAAACGGAAACACGGAACGCAACTTATCATGGAAAGTGGTACGATAGGGATAGTAAGGCATATATAGAACAAGAAAAGTAGTTATGAGACGTGAAGTGTCTTTGGCTCTTTGTTTATTGCGCATGTATGTATAATTTACTTGTATATAATTTAATATCTTCCCCATATATTTAAGTTCTTGTAAAAGAATTAAATATTTTAAGTAAAATGTTAACACGTACAAACACGACTTTATGTCCATTTTATCTTAAGTTTGTAATGCGTTTGATCCGGAACGGTGATTCTTCCGATCTGGATTGACAGTACCGTTCCCCAATTGGAAACGATCGTTCCAAATCGTAAATCGCTACTAGTTTAGCGATTGGTAACATAGGGTTGTAATATGTATGTAAATAACCATTTGATTGATGGAAGCACACATTAAAAAGTGAATACTATTGATGTCACAGATCAGATATAACGGCAGAGGATAACAAATCCATTTCATTAATGTAATATGTATATCTATCAATTTTCAGTATAAAGTTCTTCAGAGTACCCAAATTAAGAGCACCAGAAACTGAAGAAGGAGATCGATCCCAAATTTCACTGACTTCCTCCTCAAGACCCTTAACTTCCTTTGATGCTTCTCTCTCCTCACGAACACTCATGTAAGGCTTAGTATCAGATATATAGAATAAACGATCGAGGGGAATGTTTCTTCTATCCGAAGAAAACAGACTTGTTTCTCTCCCACCAAGTCACATAAGTCCCACATTAAGCATTTCCATAATTCTGTATGTCGGCAAACACCTTGTCAAGAAAGTTACGGAAATGCAATATGCGGTTCCGATTCTATAGCCATACCCTGCAAGATTCGCAGACACAGAACCTTTAACGGTAGGCCATGTTGAACCTATTAAACAAAGGCTATGCGTTTTTTTATATACAGCCATAAAAAAAACTCATATTTCTAAAAATAACCTTCATAAAATTGAAATTTTAAAAACAACCAACACAAACTTGCCATTAATTGAATAGACACATCTGTTAGGTTAATCTGAGGGAGTGAAAGTCCAAAGTGCTCTCAACCTTTATCTCTCTCAAACCTCATCCTTCCTCTATCTCTCTCAAACCAGAGTTCATCAAAAACAAAACCCTAAATTGTGTCTCATGAAAAAACTCCCTTCCAAATCTCTCACTGAAGCATTCACCAAGTGAAGATCGTCCAAGCTCTTCACAGCGAGACTCAGGAAGCTGAAAGGTAAATACTTGAATCGCTATAGAAGTTTAGATAAAAAAAATTTCCTTTAAAAAGTACTCTTTTTTTACTCGATCTTTTGTTGTAGAGCAAATTTCTCCAATTTGCAACGGCTGCGCCTAATTATTTATTTATTTTTTTGCTCGATCTGTTGTGGTGGAAACCCTAGCACAATTTTATCCCTAATTTTAACTTTTTTCAGTTTCAAAAAGATGTATTTGTAGATAAAGATACAAAATTAAGACCGGGAGAGGAATTGAACCTTTCCAGTTCATCTCGGCTTCCCATCAGCATCAATTTCATTGCTAGTATTTTATGTTTCCATGTGATTTCAATTTTGCATTTTTATTCAGAATTTGCATATGGTTTGTACCTCATTCATGCAATTTGTATATTTATTTAGATTAAGATAGTTTGGTGAATTAAAACCAACTGCATAAGCAACCCAGTAGGAAATATATGCTAGTGTGACCATACTGTGCAGAGCTGTGAAGGGTTGGAGCGTGATGTGATTATGGATGATCCCATTTTTCACATAGGGAGTAGGTTTAAGGATAAAAATGAGTTTAGGATGTGCATAAGGCAGCATGCAATCCTAAATAGCTTTAAAGTTGTATGGCAGAAGAATGAAGGCAAGCAGTGGATTATAGTGTGTGGAGCAAATCAGTTGGATTATAGTGTGTGGAGCAAAACAATGAATCTTAAACATTCATGCACTGGAGTGAATAGAATGGGGAACTCTCAAGCTACAGTTTCTTGGCTAGCTCAGAAGATCGTGAGGCAGATGAAAGAAGACAAAAACTTTCTCATTAAAAAAATTGCAACTATCCTTATAATAGATTATGGAGGGCTAGAGAACTTGTATTTGGAAAGGTTGAAGACAATTACAAGTTGGTTCCAAATTTGAAAACTAAATTGTTAAAGGAATGAAGGAAGCCGTATAGAGTTCAAATTGTGTGATGACTTAATTTGCAGATTCTTTGTTTCTTTTAGAACATCGATCTATTGTTGGCTTCAAGAATTGTTGTAGGCCTTTCTTGGGATTGGATGGCTACCACTTGAGGAGTAAGTACATGGGGTCTTTCTTATCTGCAAGTGCATTAGATGGTAACAATGGACTATATATTCCTTTGCAATAGTTGAGGGTAAGTCATCTGACTCATGGAGTTGGAAAATTGCCTTAGATGGAGATGTCATGAACTTGACTATCATGAGTGACATGGAGAAAGGCTTCGAAGATGCACTGAAGCGTATCATTCCAACGGTAGAGCATAGAATTTGTATGAGGCATTTGTGGAAATCATTTTAAAAAAAGTTATCCTGAAGATTTCTTTGAAAGAGTTATTTGGTATGCAGCTAGGTCTTTTTCTGTCTTGAATGAACTCCATGCACTTGAAAAGTTTTAAGGCCAAATCAGAGCCTACCATATAGAAATGAGTAAAAAGGAAAAGATAAAGAAGATCTTGAAAGGTGGTTTGGAGTAGACACGGCTTCAAGATGAGATAAAAAAATCACTATATAACCAATGACGCGGCTTCAGATTGATGAAGTATTTGTGGACAGACAATGGAGATGAATACACCTTGAAGGAATTTACAGATGACTGTAAAGAATAGGGCATACATTGGCAATGCACTGTTCTCCATGATAGCCAGAGCAGAATGGGATAGCGGAGCGCATGAAAAAGACACTACTAGAGAGATCCAGAAGTATGCGGTTGCAATCCGGTCTATCGGAAGACTTCTGGGCAGAGGCGGTGAGTCATGAGTGCTATTTGGTCAACATGACTCTATTAACGGCCATAAATTTTCAGATCCTAGAAGAAATATAGAGAGAAGAAGTAGTCGGTTATGATTTTCTACAAGTGTTTGGATGCCATGCTCACTCGCTCATGAATCAGAAGGATAGGATCAAGCTACAGTCAAAGTCAAAGAAGAGCGTTTTCTTAGGATTCGAACTTAAAGTTAAATGTTATAAGTTATAGGATCCGGAAAACAAAAGGGTGTTTACCAGCCGAGATGTGATCTTTGATGAGGAATTCATGTTGAAAGACGTGCCTGGAGATAATAAGAAGACAGGTGGAGCATCAAGTGACAACGATCCACCGGAGGTGGAGTTTTCCGGTGCTCATAAGGATACGGATACTGAATCACAATTTCAGCCTATTGATACGGAGGTGGACGGGAAAAATACAGAGACGGACAGTGAGAACCAACCCCAACAGAACCTACAGATAATAGCAATGAGGAGATCAACCCGTACACACAAGGCACCAATCAGATACGCTTTCGGAGATATGCTCGCATACGCTTTAGTCATTGAAAGCGGAGATCCTGGTTTTTATCAGGAGGGCATTGGGAAAGAGGATATGAATTGATGGATTGTTGCGATGACAAAAAAGATGGAGTCACTTCGAAAGAATGGTATGTGGAGATTGACAGAGCTACCAGAAGGCAAAATGGCTATTGGACACAAGTGGGTATTCAGGAAAAAAGAGAATGAGCAATACAAGGCAAGGCTAGTTGCAAAGAGTTTTGCTCAAAAAGAGGGGGTTGACTACAAAGAGATTTTCTCACCTGTAGTCAAGTATACTTCTATTCGAGTTTTGTTGGATAAAGTAGCTACTCAAGATATAGAGTTAGAGCGAATGGACGTGAACACGAAATTTCTCCATGGAGAGTTGGAAGAGACAATCTTCATGAAACAACCTGAAGGATTTGTAGAACCCGGCAAGGAGGATTATGTATGTGAACTCAAGTGGTCTCTATATGGGTTGAAGCCGTCTCTTGGGCAGTGGTATAAACGCTTCAATTCTTTTATGAGGAAAACCAACTATTCTCGATATGAGCATGACAGTTGCGTGTACTCGAAGCGTCTTAAGGATGGTTCATCGAAAAATCTACTCCTATATGTCGATGATATGTTGATCGCTGCGAAGAGTATGGCGGAAATAAAGGCGCTCAAATCTTCATTTAGTGCAGAATTTGACATGAAGGATTTAGGTGAAGCAAAGATGATTCTTGAGATGGAGATTTTACGAGACAAGAAGCTGGAATGTTTTGGCTATCACAAAGAAGATATATAAAGAAGGTGTTGGAGAGATTCAACATGAAGGACTCTAGACAGGTGAGTACGCCTATCGCCGGTTATTTCAAACTATTCTCCAAGAATTGTCCGAAATCAGCAGAGGAGAAGATAAAGATGTCTCCAGTACTATATGCAAGTGCGGTGGGATTATTGATGTATGCTATGGTATGCACACGTCTAGACATATCTTATGCGGTAAGTCTGGTTAGCCGGTACATGTCAAATCCAGGAAAGTTTCATTGGGAAGCTGTAAAGTGGATACTTTGGTATCTAAAAAGTACTAAAGATCTCGGTTTATTCTTTCACAAGTCAGAAAATAAATCGAGCTAGTTGCAAGGATACGTAGATGCGAATTATGCTGGTGACTTGGACAAGAGAAGATCTCTTACATGCTATGTATATACAGTTGTAGAATCTCCAATCATTTGGAAGTCGACGCTTCAAGATACCATGGCGTTGTTAACGACGAAGGCAGAATACATGGCGGTAATGGAACAATCTAAGAAATCCTCGTGGCTAAAGGACTTAGTTGGCGGGTTCGGATTCGATAAGGGGTCAGTTCCATTATTTTGTGACAGTCAAAGCGCCATTCATTTGGCGAAGAATCAGGTATACCACAGTCGAACTAAGCACATTGACGTGTGGTATCACAAGATAAGGGAGTGAGCCGAAAAGGAGATCGATTTGTTCAAAATCGATACTAAGGTAAATCCGGCAGACATGATGACGAAGGTTATTCCTACGGAGAAGTTCAAGTCAGTCTTGGCTTCTATTCAAGTACTCAAATATGAGGAAGAGCGATCTCGGTAAGAGGGTCACACCAGTTTCGTAGTTCTGGTTAAAAACTGTGGCAACACCAGTTTCGCAATTCTGGGAAAAGATTGTGACAGTTCACAGTTTTATGGTTTATAACCGTGCTAACAGGGGAAACGGGGAGAATAACTAAGGCAACCCTAAATGATACAAGACAAGGGTAATAAGTTTTTAAGGTGGCTATAAGGATATACAAGCCAAGGTGGAGATTGTTGTGAAGGATATCTTGTATATCAAGACTGCAGATCCAGAGAAAGGCCAGATGTCTGGAGCTATGAGCTCAGACGTCTGGTAATGAAGCCCTAAATTTCCAGACGAGGCGTAGACGTGTGATGCAATGAGCTCAGACGTGTCACGCCCCGCTTCCCGGTATACGGCGAAGGGGACGGGACAAGGCCGCTACGTATTTACTGTGAAGTAAATACGTTAAGCGTATCTAAGCAATATACACAAGAGATAAAATATAATTAAAAATATCAACTTTATTTATTCACATTCTTTCTGTACAATGCATGGAAAGTAAATACAACTGATAAAAACAATGCCTAAACAACGGCATAACAGAAATGAAAAGTACTGAATGGAAAGTGTACAATGAACTAGAGCTCGGGGTCTTCACTGAACTGGTCCAAGTCTTCAGCAGAGGGCTCGATCTCAGGAATGTCCAGATCACCTGATGACATTCAAAGAAGAAAGAAAGAGAATGCCGTCAGCAAACAAATCGCTCGGTAAGTCCCAAAGATAAGGGAGAAGTAGGATAGACAGAATAAGAAGGTATCTTTTAATGTTGTATTATATTGTTATAGTGTTGTGTTAACGCTGTTATTTGTAGCTTGGTGCAGAAGATGCCAGTGTATACGAGAGGAGTCCCACTTACACCGGAGACTTTGGTAACCCGTAGTATAAGGCTCTGTCGATAATACCACGGAACAACGACATGGATGTAATTACGTCTTAAGTGACCACCTCGTGCCACCTTTAACATATTCCGTACCAGTCTACCCCTTAAACCCCGTGTTATCTTGATTGTATTGTAAACTATATAGATTGTATGTTTGGATGACTGACCGAAACCATGATATCAGAAAACGGATGTAACTGTAGAATCATGTATGTAACTGTAGAATCATGGATGTAACTGTATAATCATGTAAATGGAATGTATATCCATGGTTCGGTTCGGTCAACTTGATAGGTTGAATAATTAATTCATGGATTCATTTTGAATTGTAATATTAATTGTAAATTGTAGATTGTAGATTGTAGATTGTAAATTGTACTTGAATCATATTCAAGTAAGATTATACTGAGACTCAAACTGAGTCAGACAATTAGAAAAGTAAATTGAAGTCCTGATTGTTTTAATGTTATCGATAACCGCTGCACATGGGCGGCAGGATTTGTGTCTTTTTCAAAGACGATTACC